>JAUNZM010000443.1:0-600000 GCA_033459285.1 Clamator glandarius | reverse complement strand
GGTGATGTTCCCAGCACTGGTTGCCTGTGAATGCAAAGAAGCACCTGGACAGGTTTCTCGAAAGGGCTGTACCTAGTGGGTCCTGAATTCCGGAGGTCGGTACCCGCCAACCGAGGCAATCTTGATTATCCAGTGAGGCAACCGTTCGCATCTTTAGGCACGCAAGTAACTGCGTGACTCTGGTTTCTTCAGGGGTAAAATGGGAACGCCAATCCCCATCTACCCACAAGACCTAACGCGGAGTTGCCAGGAGGGCTGCTTCTTGCTCACGGAGTTTGCATAAGCCGGGACATCATTGCCACATCAGGTTTGCATCCCAGCTGGGAACTTCCTGCAGCAGCACAGCCCCACGCGTGAGCGGCGCTGAGCACCAGCCCCTCCAGCTGCTTCCCACCCCCCCCTAGTAAAACGAGCTCTTTTCTTGCCTCACCTGCTTTTGCAAGAAGGCTGCACATGGGGAAAGCGGTTCAGCCGGCTCCGGTGGGGAGGGCCGAGCTGGCAGCCTGGCAAGGAGACAGCATCTGGGTGTGCCACGTCCTCGCCGAGCCCCATCGCAGCCCCGCTCGACAGCACCTGGGGATGCTGCGCCCAGCCAGGCGGCCGAGCCAGTGCGGCTGGTTTGCTGTGTCTTTGAGGGAGCCCCACCAGCTTTGTGCCTCCCATGCCTGCTTTGCACACATATAGAATCATAGAATCACCAGGTTGGAGAAGACCCATCAGATCATCAAGTCCAACCATTCCCATCAATCACTAACCCATGTCCCTCAGCACCTTGTCCATCCGTCCCTTAAACCCCTCCAGGGAAGGGGACTCAACCCCCTCCCTGGGCAGCCTCTGCCAGTGACCAATGACCCTTTCCATGAAAAATTTTTTCCTAAAGTCCAGCCTGACCCTCCCGTGGTGGAGCTTGAGGCCATTCCCTCTCGTCCTGTCCCCTGTCCCTTGGGAGAAGAGTCCAGCTCCCTCCTCTCCCCAACCTCCTTTCAGGTAGTTGGAGAGAGCAATGAGGTCTCCCCTCAGCCTCCTCTTCTCCAGGCTAAACAGCCTCAGATCCCTCAGCTGCTCCCAGAACCCTTGTTCTCCAGCCCCTTCCCCAGCTCCGTTCCCTTCTCTGGGAGCACTGCAGCCCCTCACGGCTTTCTTGCACTGAGGGACCAAAACTGAATCCAGGATTCGAGGTGCAGCCTGAGCACAGGGTTCAATCCTTTCCCTGGACCTGCTGGCCACCCCATGGCTGATCCAAGCCAGGTTGCTGCTGGCCTTCTGGGCCACTTGGGCCACTGCTGGCTCACGTTCAGCTGCTGTTGACCAGCATCTCCTGGTCTTTTCCATCTGGGCAGCTTTCCAGCTGCTCTTCCCCAAGCCTGGAGCTGCACGGGGTTGTTGCGACCCAAAAGCACCGACACTGGGGCTTCAAGGTGATCACCAGTGCTCAGCTCACTGGTCCCCAGCAGGATACCGGATTACATCTTTAAGTCTCAGACTCAAATGTGATGCAGCCATTCCTTGTGCTCCAGGGAAACAAGATCAAAGTGTCCGGGCACTGCTTTCTCCCCCCTTTTCAGCTGCTTCAGGCTGCAGCAAAGTGTCATTGAAGATGGGTGGACTTTCATGTGGGGATTTCTCTTCTTCAGATCTTCAAAGACATCCAGGAATCAAACAGGTAGTAGTAGAGGCACCTTGAAAAAAAAAAAAAGAAAAGAAGCTCTACTTTGAAAGCCTCATCTAAACTTTGTTGTGTTAATTGTTCTAGCACTCAAAGTTAGGACAAAATGTCTCAGAAATATTGTTGGCTCGGGGCCCGCAGTGTGTCAGAGAGGCACAAAAGTGCTCAAGATGAAAACCTGGAGGAGGAGGAGGAGGGGGAACCAGCAAGAGGAGAGTTCTGCAAGAAGGAATGATAGTGCAGCTCAGGCACAGCCAGCGGGAGCTGATAGGAAAACCTCAGAGCATCCACCTGCATCCCTGAGCTACTCGATGCCCTTGGCATCGTTAGGAGTTGGTCACTAATTGGCACAGGCTGTGGCCCTGCTGCTGTCACTCTCGCTCCAGCAGAAGGGTTCTTGGTGGTGCCTGCGGCGATACCCCTGCAGCTGCGCTCCCCAGAATTACGCGCTGCCCCCAGGGTCTGCAGCATCCCCCCTCCAGCAAGGCTCACGTCTCTCTTCCCGAACCCCAAATATGGGCTGGGTGCATCCGGGCTCCCCAGCACAAGCCCAGGCAGGAGCGCGGTGCCGTGGGGTGACTCAGGGCCCCGGCAGCTCCCCGGTGCTGGGAAACCCAGCCCAGGCAGGAGATACCGGGAGCGAGAGCCAAGCTGCTCGCTTCCCCTCCTCCAGCCAGCCACCCCATCCCTATATCCCCTTTTTCTCCCCATTTTCAGAGCACACGGGCTGCTCGCGGATGTTACTTGGAGATGTGGCTCCCCAAACAGCCTCCAGACAAGTGGGGCTGTAGGTCTGGGCTGGTGCACGGTGCAGCACGCCTGGGGTGCAAATGACCCACTGAGACACAGCCACAGCATCCACTCCAACCCTCCTCCACGTGCAAAGTCATGGAATTGCAGAATCATGGAATAGTTTGGGTTGGAAGGGACGTCAAAGCCCACCCAGGTCCACCCCTGCCATGGGCAGGGACACCTCCCACTGGATTGAGGACTCCAAGCCCCATCCAACCTGGCCCTGAAGATCTCCAGGCAGCCACCCCTGCTCTGGGCAACCTGACCCAGGCCCTCCTCATGCTCACCAGTTTCCCCCAGTAAAAAGCCAGCACCCTGTGGAGCAACAGGAGGGGTTCCAGCCTGTCCCCCAGCAGCCACGGTGCCTGCTGCAGGCAGGCTTCCCCCAAATAACCCATCAGGACAGGGACAAGTGAAGCTTGCGCCACGTTCTGTAAATGCACAGGGCACCACACTGTGCTCAAAGCACTCCAGCATCACATCATCACCCAGGACAATTTATCTTTGGCTCTTTCTCCCCCTTTCCCTCTCCCTTGAGGCACAACTCGGCTCCTCCGCGCCGAGCTCGCAGTGCCTGCTCTGGCAGAAAAAAAAACCACAGCAGGATAGCTGATGTCACCCCCCAGAAAATGGCATTTTCTCAAATAAATGCCACTGAGGTCATTTTAACCGGCTTCAAACACCCACGGCAGGGATGGGGTGGGGAGGCTGCGCTGAGCTTGGGAAACAGGAGGGAAGCAAAGGGCTTCTGAATCCTTGGAATGAAAGGGCTGAATAAAAGAAAGCTGTTAATAATAGTCAGGGGCTGAAAGGGGGGCAGGATCCGTACTGGGGAGGGGGGCAGAGGCAGTGGAAATCGGGGATGGAATGAAAGGAGCTGTTTCCAAGGGCTGGTGGGGAATGCTGGGAGCATGGGCACAGCACGGGGAGGGGGCACCAGCAGGGGTGGCAGATGGTCGCTGCATCCAGCTCCTTGTGAGTGAGGTGTCTGCATGCGGAGACTGCTCCTTCACCCACTTCCCCAGCCCCACGAGCCTCCAACTAGTCCCAAAGGAGTACAAACTGCAGCTCGGGCCAGTGGGGACCCACGTGAGGGGGTGGTCAGGATGTGGTTTTCACCCTGCGATGCCCACCTGGAGCTGCCACAGCTCAGCCTGGCTCTGAAACTGGCACACAGGAATGTTTTTTTCTTGTAAATCATTAATGAAACAGGACCAAAACACCCCCAGGATGCTCCGGAAACCAAACCCACGGGTCCTTTCCGAAAAATGAGGCTCTGGCCATCACTGCCTGTTAAAAAACTCAACCCAACCCAACCTCCACCTTGGGGTGGCCCCGTGGGTACTGCACCCCCAGCTCCTCCCATCGCACCTCGGTGACCCCCAGGGTACCAGGACTTTGCCCTGGCTCAGCTGGATGCCCTCGGTGCAGCTTTAAGCTCTCGGGCGTTTGGAATGGCACGGGAAGCACGCAGGGAATGCGCAGCGGGGGGCAGAGCGAGCATGACCCCCCTCAAAAGCCTCAGCCAGGGGATGGGGGGCAGCATTCCGGGCAGCTCTGCCCTCCTGCCTCCACGGCTCAGCCTCTTCGCAGTGGGGTGGAGAAGACCTGAAATGTCTCCTATTAACCCGACTGGAAACGGGAAATTGTTACAGTGCTTTATAGAGCAATAAAAGTGGTTTCAGGGCCACAGGAGGAGAATAGGAGAATGAAAGCTGGGTAGAAGGGCAGGAAAGGAGACAGACCTGCAGTACGCACCGCAGCAGAGCTCGGGCTGCTGGGGCTCAGCCTCACTCCATCCCTCCTCAAGCAGAGGCACCTGCAGGCACCGCAAGAGATGCGCCAAAACCTGCAGCTAATTCACAAATCTAAACCCACACACCCGGTTTAGTAGCAGAGCTGCCCACAAGGGGACCTGTGTCCCCCCACTCCCATCATCTTCCCTAGCCAACCCCCTCTTTCCCAGTTTTCCCTAAACATTGGGCTCAGCTTGTTCGCTGCCCTCTGGGTCAACAGCACTGGCAGCTCCCCTGCCTCCAGCTCCCTGGGCCATGCAGCAGCAGCTGCTCAGCCTTAAAACTGCAGCCAGTCATCCCTTAATTAGGTGCTGAGCCCCTAAAACAAGGGATGTGCCAAGTCGCAGCTCAGCGCTGGGAGGAGGCACCCAGCTGGAGCCCATACAGCAGCCCCAGTGCTGGAGGAAAGGCACCTTCTGGAGCCCTGGAGGGACTGAGCACATGCTGCATGGAGGTGTGACAGCCCTCGGGACACGTGTCCGTCACGAACTCATGCTCACCTGTACCGGAGAGAGACCACATACAGCCCCATCCCACCAGGAGCAGCGCAGGATCCAGGAGGCACCAGCCTGAGAGAGGCATCTTCACCCCATCACCCCTCCTCATCCACCCAAAAGCTGCAGGGGCACAGCAATTAAGATAACAACGCAGCTCTACCATTTGCTTTTAATTTAATGGTGTTCTCAACATCACTTTGTAGGAAGGAGGGGGGAAAAAAAAAAACCACACTCCCTGGAGAAGGGAAAGGGCCAGCGAACACATGGCAATAGTGCAACGGAGCTTTGACATGTGGCACATGAGACAATGGCAGAGACACCTTCACCCCCCCAGAAAAACAGCTGGGTGGCTGTTAGAGAGCCAGAGACATCCTGTGCTGCTCAAGTTTTACATCAAGTCAGACAAAGGCAATAAATAAAGCTGCAGTGCCTCCCCCAAGGCAATGTTTCTGCCTCCTTTCAACATTAAAACACAATAGATGTTGGCATCAGAGCATGTTCTCAGGCTGGGGTTTCAGCCAGATCCAGTTGGGTTTCTCAGCGCAGGAGAGGGAAGAGCTCGGACTTGGATAATTTGGACCCTGTTGCCAGCACATCCCGAGAGCCCAGCCCGCAGGTGGCAGCCAGGGCAGCACCCTTCAGCCCCTCGCCAGCACCCTGCTACATCTCCAGCTTGTTTGAGGTATATCACCTGCCCCCATCCATCACCTCGTGCAGCCAAAAACCAACAGTGCAATGAAAAAAAAAAAAAATATTCCCCCCCCAGCCCCTTGGTTCCCTCCCACCATGAGATGAGCCTGTTTGCAAGGGGAGGACAGCAGCGAAGAGCCTCTGTGACCCCCCAGCCCTTCCACAGGGGTGGCTGGCTGGGTCAAACAAGGCTCTGGTCCACTTGATGTCCCCTTCTCAGTGCCCCAGAGCCACCGCAGCTCCCTCCCCACCTCCAACCGTCCTTCTTGCTGCAAAATAAATACATGGAGTGGGGACTCAGCAGCACCAGCAGCCACAGGGCAGGGAGGGCTCAGTCCCCTCCCCAACGTCTACCACCCTCAGCTCAGCTTCATGCTGATGGCCACAGCGCGCCGGTAGACCTCGGTGACATTGTCACAGCCCACCAGGGACACGCTGCTCTCTCCCAGAGGGCTCCGGCAGTGGGTCACAGTCCAGCGGCGCAGCCTGCGCCCTTCCTCCATCTCCTCCTCCTCATCTTCCAGCCGGAGGAGGCTGTCGGCGGAGACGCAGCCCCGCATGCTCCCACCGCCGTGAGGGACACGGGTGGGCAGGTCAAGCTGGTCAAAGGACTCTGTGGAGAGGATGCTGTCCTCGCTCACGGCACTGGATGGGCGCGCGCGGGGTGCCTGGGGAAGGGGCACCTCAGCGAAGCCCCCAAAACCTTGTCCAGGGGTGCTCCCCGGCTCGGTGCTGCTGGAGGAGAACTTGCCGTTGTACTTGAGGATGCCTTTCCGACGGGCAGGGAGACCTTGGGAGCCCTGCTCCAGGGATGGATTGTCAGCAAACACATTCCCATCCAGGTCCAAACTCCCCGTATCCAGGACGTCCCCAGACTCGCAGCATTCCAGGGACGAGTAATACCCCGACTCCCTCGTGGAGGGTTTTTTCAGGATTCCCTTCTTGGGCACGGCCGTGGGCACCGCGCCAGCGCTCGTGCTGCAAGGCAGCGTCCCGGAGGAGAGGATCCGTGTGAGTCCCGCAGCAGCCGCCTCCTCATCCTCACCCCTCGCCTCTCCTGCGGGCGCTACCGGCGGGGGACCAGGGCCAGGCACCTTCTGCTCGCAGGAGTTTCTCTTCTTCAGAATGCCCTTGGGCCGCTTGAGGCTGGACTTGGAGGGGTTCTCCGGGGCCAGGGCCACCTCCTGCAGCACGTGGGAGACATCATTCTCCTTCTTGGACTTCTTGAGGGAGCGTTGCCGCTCCAGAGTCACGCTTGGGATGTGCTGCTTCAAGAAGCATCGCATCTTGGAGCCGTTCTCCAGGAGGGGCCGGGAGGAGCGGCGCAGCCACTCTGCCACCGTGGCCAGGGGGGAATCGCTATCCCGATACAGCTCTTGCTCTCCAACAGGCACTTTGTAGCCCCAGTTCACCCACCAGTGCGTGGCAATGTCCTCGATGGTGGCACGGCGCTCCGGGTTCACCATCAGCATCCAGCGGATCAGCCCGCAGGCATCTGGGGAAGAGGCAGGTCAAGCACGGAAGGGAAAATGTGGAGGGGTAGGGGGAGCGCAGGGTAGTGGGAGGCTGCTTACCAGAAAGCTTCGTGGGCTCCCGGTAGTCCCCACTTGTGATCTGCTTGACCAGAGTCTTGTAGTCGTGGCCATCAAATGGCATCGTGCCATGGACCAGGATGTAGAGAAGAACACCCAGGGACCAGCTGTCCACCTGCCAGAGGGACAGAAGAGCCTGGATTAGGACAGCAGGATGAGACTAGCCCAGCCAGGCTCCCCACCAGAGCCTCAGCGTTAGCAGCAGCTGCGGTGGGGCAGCTCCAGGCACCTGCATCTCACCACGTCCACCCCCACACCGACTGTGCAAGCCTTGGTCCTAGGGGACCTGTTACCCCAAACCCCAGAGGCAGGGCTCTGCCTGCGATGCTCCACTGGGAAAACAACCAGCACTTTCCTGAGCCCAAGTGGAGGTGCAGCAGGACACCCCATCACAGAGAACGAGGCACCACCTACCTCGGGGCCCTTGTACGGTCTCCCGTTGATGATTTCAGGTGATGCGTAGAGAGGGCTGCCACAGTAAGTCTGCAGGAGTTTGTCCTGCTGGTAAACGTTGGACAAGCCGAAGTCTGCAATCTAGAGAGACATTTATAGCTGTTAGGAAACAGCAAAATACCCCTTTGCAGGTGGAGCAGCATCACCACCCCAAGCTTTCCAGCTGTGAGCATGGCTGAAGCCATGGCTGCCCTTAGCACCCTGGTCCTGGGTGCCCTCAGTCTCCTCAGGGAGCCGCAGCAGAATGGTTTTCCACCCCCTAGGCTGCTCCTGCCCCTCTCTTCTCTCCTAGAAAGCTCATTCCAGCCACCACAGCAGCTGCCCTGCAGCTCTGCACCTCCAGCCCCATCACCTGCATGCTGGGAGCAGAGGCAGCCGCAAGAGTGTAGTTAGAGGGAAAGCTGCGGGCTCTCCTCCAGCTCATTCACAGCCACACGAAGCTGCTTCAGTCCCTGTCTGCCCCACCTTACACTCAGGCATTCATTATCCTCATTATGCTCGTCACCTCCTAGTGAGCAGAAGGTACAGTCCCTGCTTGCGAGCTTCCAATTGCAAAATTACCCTCGCAGAGATAAAGCCCTGCAGCCTGCATCACCAACCACACCAATTCCACCCCCCTGCAGCCTTGCCCTTCCTCCCCAGGAGGCTGCAGCACTCCTGGCCAAGGCAAAAAGCATCGCTCAGGGCCAGTGGAGCTGGAACCTGCTCCACACTTCTCTCCAGCAGCCAGGCCAGCACATACAGGGACCTGGAGTTTCCCTGGAAGATCACTTTCTTATCGAGCCGGTCACGCTCCGACCTCAGCATTCAGACTTTGCCCTCTTATCAGCAGTCAGATATACATTATGGATTTAATAGGCAGCACCAAGGCTCTGCCCCCGCAGCCTCTCCTGCTCAACTGCCAGGTGCAGACAGAAGTCAAGGTGGGGTACAGGCACCCTCCTGGTGCCCCATCTCCTGGGCAAACAGCACTACAGGCTGATGCCACCAGTCCCAGAGCTGACAGACGCTTTCTAGAGCAGCGAAAAATCCATGTGCCCTAGGGAAACTGGGGTGTTGCAGCCACCCACGCTGGGCAGCACCCCTTGGATCCATCCCTTAGACCCCCCATTTCAGTGGGTGACGCTCCAAGCGCAGCCAGGCTCTGCCAGCCTCTCACCTTGATGTTCCCGTTTGCATCGAGAAGGATGTTCTCCAGCTTCAGGTCCCTGTGAACGATCCCGTTCTGCAGGAGGGAAGGGAGAACGGGGTTTAGTTTACAGCTTCTTGGAGGAAGGGAAAGTCAGGCAAGGCAGGGAGGTCACTGCCGTTCACCAGCATGGAAGCGCGGAAACGAGACAAGGTGACAGTAATCAGAGGAGGAGTAAATAACCCTGGGTGTGTGGATGAGGATGGGCTGTAAACCACGTCCTGACACGAGTGCTACCAGCTCTGCGTGCTGCTCGGAAGCACAAGCAGGGTGGCACCCAGCAACAGGCACCACGCGGGGCTCCTGCACACTCCCCACACACCCAGGTCACAGCGGGCACAGTCCCACACTTGGCTGCAATCTGCTGCTGCCCAGATAAGAGAGACCCCAGTTTGCTCTGGGTTCAGGAGATGCCTTGGGCTTGCTCAGCCTGAGGAGAGAAGGCTCCAGGGAGACCTTGGAGCAGCTTCCAGTGCTGAAAGGGGCTCCAGGAAAGCTGGGGAGGGGCTCTGGATCAGGGAGAGCAGGGGTAGGATGAGGGGGAATGGTTTTCAGCTGAAAGAGGGGAGATCGAGATGAGATTTTAGGGAGAAATGTTTTGCTGTGAGGTTGGGAGGCCCTGGAACAGGTTGCCCAGAGCAGGGGTGGCTGCCCCATCCCTGGAGGGATTCAAGGCCAGGTTGGATGGGGCTTGGAGCCCCTAATCCATTGGGAGGTGTCGCTGCCCATGGCAGGGGTGGAACTGGATGGGCTTTGAGGTCCCCTCCAATTCAAACCCTTTTGATTCTTTGATTCTATGCTGTTCGATTCCCCCTTTTGCCAAGGGCATGAGGCTCAACCAGGTATGACCTCAGAGCATCCTCCAAGGGAAACCCGCAGGCTCAAGGGTCCTTCCAGGGCAGGCACAGCTTGTCTTTCAGCCCTAGATGGGGCTGTACGGCTTTACCCCCCTTTCAGGGGACAGACCAGTGACCTAGAGCTCAGCTTTCAGCCCCAGCAGACAGCCCAGGGCAGCTCCCTCTGGGTGGCTGGGATGGGAGCTGGTAACTCCGCAGCAGGGTTAGTCAGCAAGGACTCTCTCAAAGCCGCTCAGGCACTGCCTCCACACCAGCCCAACTGCTGCCACACCCTTTAGATAAGGGACAGGATTAACCTCTCTTCCAAGAAATGCCAACTGCCACAAGCTCCCCTCTCCTCCCAGCCCAGGCTGAGTCTCCCCATCAGGCTCCGGATCCGTTCCCAGCCCCAGCTGCTGCCCCCCTGCCCCGAGCCAGCCCCTAAGCGCATAGAAGCCCATCCCTGCCCTCTCCTTTGGGGAAGGGGCTGGGAAGCAGGGTGCCAACGCACCTTGTGGCAGTAGTAGATGGCTGACACGACCTGTCGGAAAAAGTGGCGCGCCTCCTGCTCCGTCAGCCGCTGCCGCTCGCTGATGTAGTCGTACAGGTCCCCCTTGCTGGCATACTCCATCACGATGACAATCTTGCTGCTGTTCTCAAACACTGAGACAGAAACCCACAGGGTTTTAGCAGGGGGGGATGCTCAGAGCTAAGGGACTTCTCATGTGCCTTTTAACGAGCAGGTGGAGCCCTGCAAACCCCATAGACTTTGCCCTTGGTCTGTTTTGCAAAGAAGGAGTCGGGGTTTCTGCAACTCCAGGTGAGATGGAGGCAGCCAGAGGTACCACTCACAAGCCACAGGCTCCCTGCAGCTACAGAGAACAGGAGAAAGGGCTCTGCTCTGCCAGAAGGTGACTAAGACGCGTGGTTCTTTGCTAGAACCCCCCTGCCAAGGGGGAAGGCGATGGAGCTATTGGCAAGCACGGCCGGGTGGCCTTTTTGCTCATTCCCATTGCCCCTGACAATGCTCAGCCTCCAGCCAAGAGACGGAGCGTTTTCTTCCTGTTTGCAGAAAGCTACCTCAATATTTTCGAATTCCAGCAGTCGGCATGACTCAGTCCTTGCAAACACCGCGGCTGAGCTGCCAAGCCACTTGCTTTTGTCTAGAGGACAAAAGGACTCTGGATACCTCACGTATGCCGGGGAGGCGGCAATAACGCAGGCGCTGACCGCGTGCCAGCTCAGCGCCACGAACCCAGCAGTGGAAGAGCACGGGGCACACCAGGTTTGCAAGGACTCGGTGTTTAAGCGAAGAGCGATCCAGCTGGAGATTTGCTCTAAGGGACGTTATAGCTACTCCCCTTTGGATAGTGTTGCCCCAACAACTGGGGGGCAAAGCCCAGCTTTGCTCTAAAGCCAAGCACTGCAGCACCAGGAGCTCTCCCAGCACCCTGTGGTTTGGTTTTCCTTTGCCCCAACGGAGGGAATACGGACTCCAGGACTGGGATTAGCTCCTGCCTTGTGCTGATAGCAGAGCCGCAGAGATTCCCACCACACTGGCTGGGGTGAGCAGCCAGCACAACCGGAGCCGTTCGCAGCTGCGCTGTGGGGCGACCTGGTGGCCAGAATTCCCTTGCAAACCCTTCCGATTCTTTGATTCTATGCTATTCGATTCCTCCTTTTGCCAAGGGCATGTGGGTACCCAGGATGGAGGCGTGACCTTAGAGCATCCTCCAGGGAAACTCACAGGTTCGAGGGTCCTCCCGGATCAGGCACCCCCTCGGCGAAAGGGGGAATTGAACAGCATAGAATCAAACAATCAGAAGGGTTTTTGCAAGGGATCCTGGCCACCAGTTCGCCCCACAGCAGCACCACCAATATTTCCAGCCCCAAAAAGGCATGTTAAACTTCCCTCCCTAGGTGGGAGAGGATGGGATGGGATGGGAAGCAGCTATTTCTGGAGCAGGTATTTCCCCTCAGAGGGGGAGTGTGGTGGGGAAGCCACAGCCCAGCAGCATCTGCTCTCCCTGCAGACACTGAGTCACCAGCACGGCGCAGGCAACACCAGAAGCTTCTGCTGGGAACACACAGAGGCAGGAGAGCAGCGAGCACCGAGTCCCTGTGGGATGCTGCTGGAAAAGGGAGGGGAGAGGAGGGCTCACCTTCATGGACAGCAATGATATGGGGGTGGTTGAGGGAGGACATGATCTCAATCTCTCTCCGGATATGGACAAGGTCCTGCTCATCCTTGATTTTGTCTTTCCGGATCGACTTGATAGCCACCTGCAGATGAGCACACGTGCAAAGGGTCACCCTGCTGCTGGAGCGTGGAGCGTTGTGGCTTCCCAAAGCCTGTCACACACCAAGAAACCCATTCCCCCTTTCAGCAAGGGGCTCACAAGCTGAAAATCAGTGGCTTAACTTCTCCACCCTGCACTGCAGAGCCGTGCTCCACTGAAGCCACTACATTAAAAGTGAATTTTCTCAACTAGGTTTTTATATTTTCCAAGTCCTGGTGCTGAGCACAAAGGAGAAGCTCCCTTCGCCTCCCCCTGAAGGAAACCTGCTGCCAGCTCCTAGGAGAGGAGCTCCCCAAGCCTCCTCACGCAGGTAGCACAGATTTATTCCTCATTTATGTGCCAGGGCTTACAGGAATCGTGTCCCAGGCTACAGCCGCCGCTGGAGCGCGGCCAGCTGAAGGAATGTGACCTGCACACATGACTTGGAAGATAACAACAACAACGTCTTCTTGGGGTCATGAAAATGAAATAAACAGGTTTTGTTTCCCCCGCAAACGCTTATCTCAAGGAGCTGATTATGCACAGGTAAAAGAAATTTTAGTGTTAAGGAGCAGATCTCTCCTAGGCACAGGATGGTGCTCCAGGCAGCTGGGAGACCCAGTGCAATCGGTGGGAGTCGCTTCCCAGGCTTTCACTTGGGTTTCCAAGTTATCCTCTACAAGGAAATTGAAAGGGGAGGAGAAAGAAGAGTAAGCGCTGGAGAATAGATGCCTTCTAATCCACTTTCAAAGGAGCTGGGGAGAGACAATGTGCTCCTAGGGTCAAATTTACAACTGAATCCAGCAGAACCTCTTTTTTGTATCAGACAAGAATGCGGAACAGCATTAATCCAGTAAAGGGACCCCCTCCATCCCACACCCATCTCCCAGCAACCGGGAGAGGGGCCACGGACACCCACTGGCCCCAGCTGCCAGCGCAGGAGTGATGCTCATGGCTGTGCTGGACCGTCCTCCTCCTCTGGCAGCGCAGGAGGGATGCTCAGCCTCATCTCCCTCCGGTTTGGGGGCGTTGGAAGCCTCGCTCTTCAAGATCCACCCTGTCAAGCAGCAAAGGGCTCAGAGCAAGCTTGCAACCCTTGCTCTGAAAGGCCCACCAGATCTCACCTGCCACCCCAGTGTTTTCACAGGGGAAGGACACCCCAGTTTCCAGAGCTCAGACAAGCTCGTGGAAGACAACAGATGGAGACCCTTTGGCCTCGGAGCACGTCTCCGCTGGGCTGAGCCACTTTGGGCCAGCGCTGGCCAGGACAAGGGTTGCCTCCTGTGCCCCAGAGAAGCATCTCGCGCCTGCACCAGCCCAAAGGGTCGAAGCGACCAAGCAGAATGGACTCTGGAAGTTCAAAAACCCAGGACCAAGCTTCTGCACAAAGCAACACTGAGGGCGCTTAACAGCTTCTTGAAAGGCAGGTATTCTTTTTCCCTGACCTTTGTGCTAGGTTAACAGGTTAAAGTTTAACAATTTTTTTGCTCAAGCCTCTGATTACCTGACCCCTGCTAGAATGCGGGCAAAGCCTTGATGTAATGTCAGGCTGCTGCCCTCCCAAATTCCTGTTGACTCACTCTTTTCACCTCTCCCCCTGCCCCAGCTGAAGCTCAGCATCCAGTCCTCAGCATTTTGAGGTGCATGCAGCACTGTTGCTTGCAGACTGAGATGCTCAGGTACCTACACTGCTGAGCTCGGGCTCAGAGCAAGATCCACCGCTCATAAAAACTCCGAGTGGCTCCAGGCTGGCAGCATGGGAAGCCTTCAGAGATGCTGCTGGCTGTATTCAGTGCCAGAGGAGGTGCTCACCAGGCAGTTAGTGACCTCCGAGGCAGCCGGGAGTCAGGGTTGTAGCAGCGAGCAGTTAGGGCGCTTGTTGGAGCCCCAGGGCTCCTGTCAGCACTGCTCGCAGGTCCAGGGTAAAGCACAGTTAGAGCCCACAGCTCAGACAATAGAGCCTGAACCAGCCACTCAGGGTGGGATGATTTATCTGCCAGGCAAGCCCTGCCAGGGAGGCTACTGCCTTGGCCACTCCATCCTTCCATCGAGGTGCGAAGAAGCAGCTTGGCTCCAAAACATCCCCTGCCTAACAGGGCTGACAGCAGAGGATCTCCCCTCAAAACACAAAAAAAACATGCCTGGCCATTCTGGAAGCAGGGACCAACAGCTTCAGGGATAATCACCGCCTCAGCCTACACACTTCTCCACCATCAATGCTCTAAGAGGAGTCTCCTGCAGGAAACAGCCCTGAGAAATCCTGCTTCAGGAGCCTTGGGAACTCAAGAGTACTTTCCAAGTCAAAAAAGGCTTTTAATTAAAAGATTTTGGGGGCAGAACAAGTATTTTCAGCAGCTGCTGAAAGATGCATTAAGCTACAACCCCAGGCAGCACTTTAGAAGTTGTTCCAGATTGCAAGTGTAGCATTTCATGCTCCATGAAATATGGATTACTACCCACTGCGGAAGAGACCTGGGTTCGCCCCTTACTGGAGATCAAAAGGAGTTTTGCTGTTTTGGAATATTCCAGGTGCTGCCTTCCCCTTGACACCACTCAAGCCCACAAATACATTTCCGACACTGGAAGCGAGTCCCACGGGAGGTCCCTCTTTCTATTTGCCTTGGCTGCAGGCCAGGGCTTGGGAACCAAGCTGGAAGGGAAAAAAGAAAAGATGCTGCCACGCACGCAGGTGCCTGAGCCAGTTTGCACCACCACGGCGCACGTTAGGGACTCCTCAATCCCGCCCCCACCCCCCAAAAAAAAAAAAAAAAAAAGGAAAAGTAAAAAGTAAAAAGGAAAAGCAACTCCCTCCCTGCCTGCCTTCTTGATATTTCAAGGACCCACCAGTTTTCTAAGGATTGGGAAGGATGCTCAGCAGAAGCCTCCACCAAAAATGCACAAGCATCGTATCACTTAAAGGGTTTCTAACCAGGAAATAAGGTTTTTTCAGACAAAGAACGCTCATAGAAGTCCCCAAAAATCCTTCAGCTGCAGAAGCCTAGTCTACCAACTGATGAGACAGACCTTGCTCCAAGCTAAGGCCAGGTAGGTTGGTTAAAATCAGAGGCAAAAAGAGAACTAGACATAAAAAGAGATGGTTCAATACCCAGTGCACCTGACAGAGGCAGCTTCGGATTAGCCAGAAGCAAAATCCTTGCATGAAGCTGCTCCAGCTTTACAGCCTCAGCCGGTAACCGGTAACTCGGTCGGATCCGCACAGCCCACGAGGGGTAACCAGCGGAGACAGCAGCACCTGCCCTCACACCTTGGTGTTTAGGAAGTGAAAGCCATTTAGGGAAGGAGCAAATAACCACCCCGCTCTGGATAAGCCTGAAGATTAAACGGGTCCGGAAATGCTGAGCGCTACAAGAAAGAATTTGTGGGAAGAGGAGAGATTTGTGGTTAAGCCTCCTGTTCCTCCACGGCCGGCTCGAGGAGGTACAAGCCCAGCCTTTAACTATCTCCAGCATTTACTGAAAAGTCATCAGCCTGGGTATTTAATTTGCATTACGCTAGGCAAATGCTGCTGCCAGGAGTCCCTGTGCTAAGGGGCTTTTGGAGAAAGGTACATTTTCCAGCAGCTTGGAGATTCCCTGGACAAGCTTTGTTAGGTGCAGCCACGGAAAACTAAGTCTTCTCATCCATCCCAAGGGAGGGATCCTTCCAGGTCTGTGTGTGGGAGCTGCATTTCAAGGTACTGATTATGCAGCAAACCAGCAGCTCCTTCAGGATCAGACGAGCTAATGGAAATGGCAGATCTGGCTTAATTAAGAGTTGTCACTTTACACAATGAAACCTCTCAGATTTACAGTTGTTTTCCTTGACTTATCGATCCAATCTTGCTTTCTGCTCTTCTCCACAGCCTTCAGAGCCTCGCTGGGCTAGTCTCACCGCTTGCAGGTGGATCCTCGTTGCTCACCGTGGTCCCAAGCCAGGCTGGTGTGCAAACGCCTTTCCTGGATCCCACAGAGCAGGGTGCTCGGGACTGACCAGGGGCAGGGAAATCACCTCTAAATTCACCCTTTAAACTCCTACAGATTTCTAAAGGACAGGGGCCTTGCACTTTCCTGGGGGTGAGGATCCCCCAGCTCTCCCTGGATGCGGTGCTGAGGGACATGGGTTAGTGATTGATGGGAACAGTTGGACTCGATGATCCGGTGGGTCTTTTCCAACCTGGTGATTCTATGATTCTACGAGAGGGGCCGAGGTGTTGATTGAGTCAAAATTTCAAACACTCAGGGCTCCGAAGGGCTCGGCTTTGCTTATGTGCCCCTCACCGAGAGCCAACACACAAACGCAACCGTGAGCCAGGGCAAGAGGAAGGTGAAAACCCTTCAGACTCAAGTGCAATATTTGCTCTCCACTGCCAGATACCTGCGGGTTCCTCTCACCTGGAAGCCCAACGCGATCAAGTGGGTGAGGGGAGCAGCAAAACCCCTGGGAGGGGTGGCAGGGCAACCTCCCTGCACGCTGAGATGGGATCGGGGCTGGAAGGGGGATGCTGGGGTGAGTGGGGATGCACTGGGGTGAGGACAGTGTGGTGGGGGGTGCACCAAGGTAAAAGGGGCAGTGGGGGACACACCAGGGTGAGATGATGCAGTGGGACAACAGGGACAGGGGGGAGTGGGATGCACTGGGGCAGGAGGAGGTGGTGGGGCAAGAGAAGGGGAGGGAAAAGGGGGCACCGGGGCAAGAGGGGGTAGAGGGGAGGCAGTGGGGCAAGAGGGTGGGGTGGATGCAGCAGGGAGAAAGGAGATGGGGGGATGAACTGGAGGGATGCAGCAGGGGGAAAGGAGGGGAGGCAAAGGGATGCAGCGGGGGAAGAGGAGGGGAGGCAAAGGGGTGCAGCAGGGGGAGAGGAGGGGAGGCAAAGGGGTGCAGCGGGGGGAGAGGAGGGGAGGCAAAGGGGTGCAGCGGGGGGAGAGGAGGGGAGGCAAAGGGGTGCAGCGGGGGGAGAGGAGGGGAGGCAAAGGGGTGCAGCGGGGGGAGAGGAGGGGAGGCAAAGGGGTGCAGCGGGGGGAGAGGAGGGGAGGCAAAGGGGTGCAGCGGGGGGAGAGGAGGGGAGGCAAAGGGGTGCAGCGGGGGGAGAGGAGGGGAGGCAAAGGGGTGCAGCGGGGGGAGAGGAGGGGAGGCAAAGGGGTGCAGCGGGGGAAGAGGAGGGGAGGCAAAGGGGTGCAGCGGGGGGAGAGGAGGGGAGGCAAAGGGGAGCAGCGGGGGGAGAGGAGGGGAGGCAAAGGGGAGCAGCGGGGGGAGAGGAGGGGAGGCAAAGGGGTGCAGCGGGGGGAGAGGAGGGGAGGCAAAGGGGTGCAGCGGGGGGAGAGGAGGGGAGGCAAAGGGGTGCAGCGGGGGGAGAGGAGGGGAGGCAAAGGGGTGCAGCGGGGGGAGAGGAGGGGAGGCAAAGGGGTGCAGCGGGGGGAGAGGAGGGGAGGCAAAGGGGTGCAGCGGGGGGAGAGGAGGGGAGGCAAAGGGGTGCAGCGGGGGGAGAGGAGGGGAGGCAAAGGGGTGCAGCGGGGGGAGAGGAGGGGAGGCAAAGGGGTGCAGCGGGGGGAGAGGAGGGGAGGCAAAGGGGTGCAGCGGGGGGAGAGGAGGGGAGGCAAAGGGGTGCAGCGGGGGGAGAGGAGGGGAGGCAAAGGGGTGCAGCGGGGGGAGAGGAGGGGAGGCAAAGGGGTGCAGCGGGGGGAGAGGAGGGGAGGCAAAGGGGTGCAGCCGGGGGAGAGGAGGGGAGGCAAAGGGGTGCAGCCGGGGGAGAGGAGGGGAGGCAAAGGGGTGCAGCCGGGGGAGAGGAGGGGAGGCAAAGGGGTGCAGCCGGGGGAGAGGAGGGGAGGCAAAGGGGTGCAGCCGGGGGAGAGGAGGGGAGGCAAAGGGGTGCAGCCGGGGGAGAGGAGGGGAGGCAAAGGGGTGCAGCCGGGGGAGAGGAGGGGAGGCAAAGGGGTGCAGCCGGGGGAGAGGAGGGGAGGCAAAGGGGTGCAGCCGGGGGAGAGGAGGGGAGGCAAAGGGGTGCAGCCGGGGGAGAGGAGGGGAGGCAAAGGGGTGCAGCCGGGGGAGAGGAGGGGAGGCAAAGGGGTGCAGCCGGGGGAGAGGAGGGGAGGCAAAGGGGTGCAGCCGGGGGAGAGGAGGGGAGGCAAAGGGGTGCAGCCGGGGGAGAGGAGGGGAGGCAAAGGGGTGCAGCCGGGGGAGAGGAGGGGAGGCAAAGGGATGCAGCGGGGGGAGAGGAGGGGAGGCAAAGGGATGCAGCGGGGGGGATGCACTGGGATGCCGAGAGAGGGGAGATGCACCGGGGGGGATGCACCGGTACCACATTGCTCAAAGCTGGAGGATGCTCAGTGAACCCCACAGCAGCTCAAGGCGAGGATGCACCGCGGACGGCCCCGAGGGATCCTTACCAGCCTGCCGGAGCGCTCCCGAGCTTTCTTCACCTTCCCGTAGGTGCCTTTCCCCAAGGTTTCCAGGAACTCGTAGCGGTGCTTGAGGTTGTGTTTGTGGTGGTGCCGCTTCACCGCCTGCTTCTTCATCAGCGGCCGCGGGGATTTGATGAGCCCCTCGGCCAGCGAGGCGGCCAGCGCTCCCCCAGCCCCCGGCTCCATCCCCGCTCCGGCCGCGGCTCCGCCCGGCACCGCCGATAAATGCGGCGGCTCCTCCGGCACCGCCCCCCCCCCCCCCCCTCCCATCGGCTGCGGCCCCGCCCGCACCGGGATGCGGGGAACCCGAGGAGGATGAAGCGGGAGTGGGATCCGAGGAGACCCCGCGGGAGGGAGAGGGTGGGATGCAGGGAGAACACAAGGAGGATGGAGAGGGGATGGGATGCAGGAGACCCCGAGAGAGGGAGAGGGTGGGATGCAGGGAGAACACAAGGAGGATGGAGTGGGGATGGGAAGCAGGAGACCCCGAGAGAGGGAGAGGGTGGGATGCAGGGAGAACACAAGGAGGATGGAGAGGGGATGGGATGCAGGAGACCCCGAGAGAGGGAGAGGGTGGGATGCAGGGAGAACACAAGGAGGATGGAGTGGGGATGGGAAGCAGGAGACCCCGAGAGAGGGAGAGGGTGGGATGCAGGGAGAACACAAGGAGGATGGAGAGGGGATGGGATGCAGGAGACCCCGAGAGAGGGAGAGGGTGGGATGCAGGGAGAACACAAGGAGGATGGAGTGGGGATGGGAAGCAGGAGACCCCGAGAGAGGGAGAGGGTGGGATGCAGGGAGAACACAAGGAGGATGGAGAGGGGATGGGATGCAGGAGACCCCGAGAGAGGGAGAGGGTGGGATGCAGGGAGAACACAAGGAGGATGGAGTGGGGATGGGAAGCAGGAGACCCCGAGAGAGGGAGAGGGTGGGATGCAGGGAGAACACAAGGAGGATGGAGAGGGGATGGGATGCAGGAGACTCCGAGAGAGGGAGAGGGTGGGATGTGGGAGACACCGAGGGAGGGAGGGTGGGATGAAGAGAGACCCGAAGGAGGGAAGGGTGAGATGTGGGAGACCTCAAGAGAGGGAGAGGGTGGGATGCAGGGAGAACACAAGGAGGATGGAGTGGGGATGGGATGCAGGAGACCCCGAGAGAGGGAGAGGGTGGGATGTGGGAGACACCGAGGGAGGGAGGGTGGGATGAAGAGAGACCCGAAGGAGGGAGGGGTGGCATGTGGGAGACCCCGAGGAGGGAGAGGGTGGGATGCAGGGAGACCCCGAGGGAGGGAGAGGGTGGGATGCAGGGAGAACCCATGGAGGATGGAGTGGGGATGGGGTGCAGGAGACCCCAACGAGGGAGAAGGTGGGATGTGGGAGGGGGATGGAGTGGGAGTGGGATGCAGGGAAACCTCACAGGACGGGGAGTGGGATATGGGAGACCCCAAGGAGGAAGAGGGTGGGATGCAGGAGACCCCAAGGAGGATGGAGTAGGGGTAGGATGTGGGAGAAACCAAGGAGGGGGGTGTGGGATGCAGGAGACTCCAAGGAGGGAGAGGGTGGGATGCGGGAAGACCCCACAGGAGGATGGAGTGGGGGTGGGATGCAGGGAAACCCCAAGGAGGGAGGGCTGGGATGTGGGAGACTGAAATGAGGATGGAATAAGATGCAGGAGACCCTAAGCGAGGGAGAGGGTGGGATGCAGGAGACCCCGAGGAGGATGGAGTGAGAGTGGGATGTGGGAGACTCCATGGAGGGAGAAGGTGGGATGTGGGAGACCCTGCAGGAGGATGGAGTGGGATGCAGGAGACTCCGAGGAGGGAGAGGGTGGGATGCAGGGAGACCCTGAGGAGGATGGAGTTGGGGTGGGATGCAGGGACAGCTCGCGGGAGGGAAGGGCAAGAGTGGGGATGCAGGGAGGCCCCGTGGAGGCTGGGGAAGCACGAGTGGATGTGGAGGGGAGAGCGTAGACTTCAGGGGTGTGGGAGAGCTGTGGATTGGGGTGCAGGGGCGCATCCAGCAGCTGGGCCAAAGGGAGGATGCTCAGGGGTAACCCAGGCACAAGGGAGAGAAGCAGGGTGAAAACGGGGGGCACATGCATGGCAGGGGGTGTAAAGGGGCGTCCGCAGAGTGGGACTCACACCCAAAGGCACCCAATCGCAGGAAAGGAGCACTGGGAGGATGCAGAGTGAAGCCTGCAGCTGTCTCACACCAGGAGGATGCAGAAGAAGACAGACAGACAGACACACAGAGGCGTGGTTTGCTGCAAAGATCCACAACACACCCAGGATTCCCAGGGTAAAAACCACAGATTGAGGGTAAAATCAGAGAGATGAGAGGCCTGGGCAAGCACAGCCTGTCCACGCTTGCCACAGCACAGCTCTTTGCCCTCCTGGATGCGTGACCATGCGTGCTCCACCACCAGGGAGAGAGAAACCTCTCGAGGCTGCTCAGGAGCTCCCACGCAAATCCATTTTACGGACATTTCTGGTTAACTCTGCAGCACCTTCCCGTGTGGTCTTTTTGCCCCTTGTGGTAAATCTTTGTTTTGAGATATTAAAAGAATGCAAAAGCAGCCAAAACAAAAGCTCTTGCCCAGCTCTGGCATGTGCGAGGACGCACCGTATCGATTGAAGAAAGAGATAGCTCCGGCATTACTCATCCCTGCACTCAGACCTGGATTTTCCCACCACTTCCAGCAGCTCCGGGCAGGGTGAGGCAGAGCAGGGGCTGCGTCTGGGAGGGATGATCTAATCCAACACCATCCTCCCTCTGCAGGGTTTGTGTCCCCAGCGCAGAGGTGGCATAGGATGGAGCTGTGCGATGGCCAAGTCTCTATGTCAGGATGAGACCCAGGCAGGCGTTGAAGTCATTGAAGGGCTGGAGCACATCTGGAGAAGGGAACAGAGCTGGGAAGGGGCTGGAGAACAGGGGTTCTGGGAGAGGCTGAGGGACCTGGGGCTGTTTATCCTGGAGAAGGGGAGGCTGAGGGGAGACCTCATTGCTCTCTGCAGCTCCCGGAAAGGAGGTTGTGGTGAGGTGGGAGCTGGGCTCTTCTCCCAAGTGACAGGGGACAGGACAAGAGGGAATGGCCTCAGGTTGCTCTGTGGAGGTTTAGATTGGGTTTTAAGAACAACTTCTTCACTGCAAGAGTGGTGAAGCTCTAGCAGAGGCTGCCCAGGGCAGTGGTGGAGTCTCCATCCCTGGAGGGGTTCAAAAACTGTGTGGCTGTGGCACTTGAGGACATGGTTTAATCAGCATGGTGGGGTTGGGCTGATGGTTGGACTGGATGAGCTTAGAGGGCTTTCCCAACTTTAACGATTCTATGGATGAGCAACTTCTTGCAGCTCCTACATCCTTTCTGCCCTCAAGCCTCCCCTCAAGCCAAACACACCTTAAAGCCATAAGCAAATCTCTCTCATCATTTTAAAATTAGTCATTTCCCACCATTATGGGAGGGGATTCTTCGAAGAAGATACCGAGCTGCAGCAGAGCTGCAACCCTGAATTATTTACAGGGCAGTAACAGGAGCTGGAGTTTCAATCTGTAAGTGGCCAGCAGGTCCATAGGGAAGATAAACAAGGCGCAGATGAGATTAACTAAACTGCTCTAATCTCAATGTCAAAGTAAACAGAGAGGATCCTGTTCAGGCACAGCCCAGAGATTGCAGAAGAGTGGAAGGAGGAAGGTACAAACCTGCCTCATTTCAATAAACAAAGCAATTCCCCTTGATGAAGATGAAAGTGGCTGTGTCTGCTGGACCCTGCAAGCCCACAAATGCCATCGACAGCTGTGGGATCGCTCGTGGTTCAGTCCACCCGTCCAAGAAAGCACTCGGGCATGCATTTAACTTCAAGCACATGTTTAATATTCCTCTTGATTTATAAGGATGCTTTCCACAGGCTTTCCCTGGGACGAAAGGAAGCGGAGCCTTGGGTTGCTTCTCTTTCTGTTTCGACCGGATAAATTCCTTTCTGCAATTTTCTGAGTTGTCTCCATAGGTATTCTTTTGTTCTGAGCTGGCTCAGGAAGCCTATTTGCATGGAAATGTCAAGGGACACAGATCTAAGTCCACTGGAATCCACTGATAAGGGTCCTTTATTGTAACAGTACTTCTATGGCTTTCTGGCAGTGGGGAAATCCACTAAAATTCCCTGCGCCTCCCTCAGCTGCTGCTTTAGAAATCCTAACCTGGGGTTGTCCCCCAGCAGCCCTTTGTACCCCAGCTCCCAGCGAGCGGCCGCTGACACCGGCAAGAAAGTCGACAAGAAATTTGGCTCAACGTCAGCTAAACCTGCTCAAAGCTCATCTCATCAACTCAACGGGCTCTTGATCAGGGGAGGTGTCCAAGGCCAGGTTGGATGGGGCTTGGAGCCTGATCCAGTGGGAGGTGTCCCTACCTGTGGCAGGGGTGGAACAGGATGGGCTTTGAGGTCCCTTCCACCCCAAACAATTCCATAATTCTATATTTATTATTTTAAATTAATACTACAGCGTTCCCTCAATGCTAAGAACATCCACTTTGTGGTCAAACCCTACGGCTCTGCTATTCGATTCAGTGGCAACGGGCTCTGTTCACCTCTGCTTGTGGACCAGACAAGGGATAAACTTTCCCCAGGAGGAACGATTACAGCCCTCCAAGGGGAAAAGGAAGAGCTCCGCTAGGCGTTAAAATACCAGAGATGAGAAAATAGTTTCTTGATCACCTCTCATTATCATCTCCCAGGCTGGCAGCATTCCTCACCGTCTGCTGCGTAGGGCTCAGGCAGGTGTGAATCCCATTCCCCGTCTGAAAACACACAAGGCTCTGATCCTCCCAATCGGGTGCCCCATCCATCAGCAGAAGAAGGGAAACACATTAGGAGCCTTTTGAAAAGTAATTTATGGCCAATCTCATCTAATGATTACAGCAGAGGCCCCTTCACCACTGGACTTACCCCCAGCAGCTGTGGATTACACCAGCCTCCATCCATCCAACCATCCACCCATCTGCTCAGGACATACATCTGCTCTGGTTAAGCTGAAGCCCAACTCATTTTTTCCAGCTCGATAACTATTCGGTGGGCAGAATTTTCTTCCACTATACCCTCTCATCCAGGCTCCCCCCTACCAGAGATGAAGCGGATTGTACAAATCAAATGACCCAGGCCACTTTCTATACACCCCCAGACACTGGAAGGTCACAGCAGGGCAGGTTACAGCCCGCAGCACCGCGTGGGGCTGCAGAAATGCTGTGGCATTTATAAAAATAATAAGCAAACTTCCTAAAAACGCTGGAGCTTTTCTTTTCAGAGAAGGAAGTGCTTGTATTTCAGGGTGGTCACTCGATATCCGTTGCGGCAGATGCTGATGGAGCTTGTCTGCTGGCAGAGAGAGCTGTGACTGAGCAGCTGATATTCCCACAAGGGTTCTCTTGGGTTGCATCCAGAGCAGTGGGGACAGCAGGGACACAGGGACCCTGGTATCTCCTAGTGTTGCTGCAGCTCTGGCAGCATGGAGGAGCTCTACTCACAGTGATCCGAACAAATAGAAATTAATCGCTGAAGCTGTGCAACAGCATTCGCACAAAACTACAACTGCACCCCTTTTTCAGACAATCGTAGAATCACCAGATTGGAAAAGACCCACTGGATCATCGAGTCCAACCATTCCCATCAATCACTAACCCATGTCCCTTAAACCCCTTCAGGGAAGGGGACTCAACCCCCTCCCTGGGCAGCCTCTGCCAGGGACCAATGACCCTTTCCCTGAAAATTTTTTTCCTGATGTCCAGCCTGAACCTCCCCTGGTGGAGCTTGAGGCCATTCCCTCTCGTCCTGTCCCCTGTCCCTTGGGAGAAGAGCCCAGCTCCCTCCTCTCCACAACCTCCTCTCAGGGAGTTGGAGAGAGCAATGAGGTCTCCCCTCAGCCTCCTCTTCTCCAGGCTGAACACCCCCAGCTCTCTCACCCGTTCCTCACAAGATTTGTTCTCCAGCCCCTTCCCCAGCTTCGTTGCTCTTCTCTGCACTCGCTCCAGAGCCACAACATCCTTCGTGTGGTGAGGGGCCCAGAACTGACCCCAGGATTCGAGGAGCGGTCTCCCCAGTGCCGAGACTCATAAAATTGTGGAACAGTTTGTGTTGGAATGGACATTAAAGATTGCTCAGTTCCACCCCTGCCATGGGCAGGGACACCTCCCACTGGATCAGGGGCTCCGAGCCCCATCCAGCCTGGCCTTGAACCCCTCCAGTGATGGGGCAGCCACCCCTGCTCTGGGCAACCTGTTCCAGGGCCTCCTCACTCTCACAGCAAAACATTTCTTCCCCAGATCTCATCTCAATCTCCCCTCTTTCAGCTGAAAACCATTCCCCCTCATCCTACCCCTGCATTCCATGACCAAGAGCCCCTCCCTGGCTTTCCTGGAGCCCCTTTCACTATGGGAAAGTTATGGACTCAAAGCAATTTGTGCTCCACAACCAGATCGGCTGGAGGTTGTACTAAGGAAGTTTCCTGTTTATGCAGACAAAGTCTGCGTGAGGACAATGAGAAAAGATGATTTTTGGCAGGGAGGCCAGCGCCGCAGTTGGCAGCAGGATCGCTCAGGGCTGCTGGGTCGGAGCAGCCACCGGCGCTGGTACTGAAAAGCCTGGCTTTCAGCAAACACAATTTCGAGTATCGAGAGTTCAGGCGAGGACACGGCCCCAGCTCTGGGATTTGTTGAGCCCCATTAGGTAGCTGGAAAACTACAAGAGCTCAGCTGGGTTTCAGATAAAGGCGCATGGAGAGCCTGACCCCGAGCGCTGGGAAGGTTGGTGGTTGCAGGTCTCCCGTGAAACCTGGAGGCTGCTGGGGCAGAAGGAGCTGCTCACAGCTTTTTGCAGCTCACCAGAGACAGGAGGACCCGGCTGACAGATCGGCTGAAGCACGAATGCCACGATGCACCGTTCAAAGCACTCGCTGTACTGAAACGCGATCCCATTTCAATGCACATCTCTGTGAGAGCCGATACGTATATTAAAATAAAAGATATCACAAACAATTGCCAATCCGTTTTTAAGACTGCTGACAACAATTCTCCAAGGCAGGTCAATTTTACTGTGTATTTTGGAAAGAAAGCTGGGTTGAAACCCTGTATTTTGTATTGTTTGCTTTCTTTCTAAAAAATGTGCACCACCATTCACAATTTAAAAGCTGGGTTCAGCCAATGCGCTTTGACTTCAACACGTCTTCCATGCTGGAGTCTGAGCATTCCCCTTAAATACAGCACTGAATGGGCATCCAGACTGGTTTTCAGTGTCAGACAACAGACCCCAGTCATGCTCATGATGCGAGATGAAGCGGACGGGTCACTGAACTCCTTGCCACCCTTAGTTTTCAGTTGGCTTTGCAAAACCTTGCTCAACGTTCCGGGCGAGACCACAAGCTCCCTTCTGTGTGAGCAGGAATGACCACAGCTCCTCTGGAATGGAGCAGGGAGCAACACCCCCACCCAAGGTGGTGCGTGTCTGCACCCACAATGTGTGAATTCATGCAAGTGCCTCCCTGCGAAGCCCTGAAGCAGCTCTGCCGGTCGCAGCTGCGGCTCAGACAGCAGTGCCTGACAGGTATGTGCTCTCATAACACGGGACAAACCCAGCCGTGGGCGCAGCCCGTGGGGTGAGCCTGCAAGCTGCCTGCTCCCCAACCTGCTCCCCGTGGTGGCAGTTCTGCTGGCTCCCATCCCTCGGGAGCACAGCCACAGCCTTTGTCCCGGGGATGCACCCACCACCCCATAAACTATCGTTCACGCACCCAGCCCCATGGCCACGCGTGTGCTGGTTCACTCGTGCTGGCAGCTCAGGGTCTGCACCCACCAAGTTAGAATCATAGAATCACCAGGTTGGAACAGACCCATCGGATCATCGAGTCAAATCATTCCCATCAATCACTAACCCATGTCTCTCAGCACCTTGTCCACCCGTCCCTTAAACCCCTCCAGGGAAGGGGACTCAACCCCCTCCCTGGGCAGCTTCTGCCAGTGACCAATCACCCTTTCCGTGAAAATTTTTTCCTAATGTCCAGCCTGGATCTCCCGTGGTGGAGCTTGAGGCCATTCCCTCTCGTCCTGTCCCTTGGCAGAAGAGCCCAGCTCCCTCCTCTCCACAACCTCCTCTCAGGGAGTTGGAGAGAGCAATGAGGTCTCCCCTCAGCCTCCTCTTCTCCAGGCTACACAACCCCAGCTGAGGTTTTGCCTCGTCCTTCCAGGCACGATGAGATCCATCAGTTTCAAAGACAGAAGCACTCAGCATCATCTGCTGAAAGGCAACACACATCTGGGGAAAGAAACTTTGCAGCTGCCTAATCCGTAGAGATTCACTGCAGAGCTGGGAGCTGCAGCAGCGCGAGCAATAGCAGGAGTCAAGCCACAGACATTTCCTAGGCTGACAGTGTGCAGCAGAGTTAAAGGCTCTCGGCTTAGAGGGCTTCATACACAATTCAACTCTGCCATGGCTCCTGCAAGGTGTTTGGACTTGGAGGTGATGCCTGTTGATGGCTAAAAAACGCTGGGGGAGAACATTAGGAAAAATATTTTTCAGAGAAAGGGTCATTGGGCAGTGGCAGAGGCTGCCCAGGGAGGGGGTTGAGTCCCCTTCCCTGGAGGGGTTTAAGGGACGGGTGGATGAGGTGCTGAGGGACATGGTTTAGTGATTGATACGAATGGTTGGACTCGATGATCCAGTGGGTCTCTTCCAACCTGGTGATTCTGCGATTCTATGATTCTATGCGTAACATCCTTTTCACATCCAGCGATTTGCTGGATCCTTATGCAGATCCCTCATCCTTCACCAGATTCCCTGCACAACCCCAAAGGGCATTTTGGAGCCAGGTTGCCATCCCACCAGCACGCTCCATCACATCTTGGGCTGCCAAGTCCCCTCCTGCTGGTGCTGGACCAGCCTGGGCTCAGCCCGTGGATGCCATCTGCCGTTCAGAGCCCTGGGAGGAGAACAGGAGCCCGTCCAGCACCACTCAGCCCAAACAAGCTCAGTGCTGCTTAAAAACAAACAACCCTACACGCTCACAGCCGGGGTGCTCTGATTCACCCCCCCTGCTCCCCAGCCTTGGCTCACAGTTCCATCTCCATCATCTGCAGGGTAGGCACAACCCTTTTGTTTCCAACAAAAGCAGATTGTCTGCTGCAGCCTCCTATTTCCCACGGCGGTAGGAACAACACAGAACAGCAGGAATCAAGGTGCAGTTGTGAGAACCATCAGTGGAGACACTTAATCCTCCAGCTGGTGTCTGCCAGCCTGCTGGAACTGGTGGTTGCCACCATCAAGCCTGCAGAGGAAAGCTTGGAGGATTTCCCCTGCTCATGGGGAAGGGTGGATGAGGTGCTGAGGTGCATGGTTTAGTATTTGATAGGAATGGTTGGACTCGATCCGATGGCTCTTTTCCAACCTGGTGATTGTATGATTCTATGAAGGGAATCTCAGCCCACACGAAGGGATTTCTCACAAGCCGAGAAGGGCTGGGTGGCTGGCAAGAAAGTGACTGTTGCTGGAATCCCACAGTATCTCCTTTCAGTCTTTGATGAGCCTAGAAGTGGGTTTACAGCTCACTGCTGATTGCTGGGTAGCCATCATTGCCATGAGAGCTACCTTTGGTCCCTAGGAGATCCCTAGACGAGCCCCTAGAGAAGTCCAGCATTAGCACAGGAGCTGAGGAGCGGGTGGAGGTTCAGGTATATCATCGACCAAGCCATTTCTGAGGAGCAATGCAAGTGCTGTGGGTGGGATGCGTGCTGCGTCCCTGCAGTTGGGTCGCTTTTGCTTGGGGTCATTCACACTGCGTACGTGGGCATCCAAGGGTGGACACTCAAGCAGCCTGGTCAGGGCAAGAGGCTATAATGTTGATTCTCTCTGGCCTCTGCAGCAGACTCATTAAATCTCTTCTTCTGTGATTAATCAGCAGAGCTCCTCCAGCTCTACCTGGGGCTGCCTTGCCACCCAGGTTCCTTCGGCTGAGGTCAGGCGCCTGCAGATCCCAGGAGATCCTTTAACCCTATCAGGGACCGAGGTGGACTCCCAAAACCCATCTCAGAGGGGCTGTACCGAGGTGGTGGCCTCCCACAAGCACAGGGATAGATAGGACCTACTCTCTCATCCTCGCTTTTACCGCGGACCACGTCACTAGGAGCAGGACACTTCTCACTTTCCTGCTGCCTGGTCACCTCTCTGTTTGCTAAGCCATTAATGATCTGCTGGTGAAAAGCAAACAACGTCATTGCTAGGGAAAGTGCTTCCATTCTTCAGGTTCAGAGTCTCCCAGGGGGTGTTACCTGGAAGCACAGGGCAGTGGAGGCATGCTGGAAGTGTCTAAAGTCTTTTAGCACCTGCCTTTCCCAGCAGATCTTGGGGAGAAGCCAGCAGACAGAGGGGGTGGTGGCTGCAGAGCATGCTGGGGGTCACAGCGAGAGCTCAGAGCTGCTTCAGAAGCTCCCCCAGTCCCTGAAACTGGGATAGGGATGGAAAGAAACTCCTGGGAGAGCTACTCAGGGTGGGAATTGTGCCTGAGAAAGCCCAAGCATTATCAGGGTGTAGAACATCTGTCAAAACTGCATAGCTCCACTATAGGGAAAAGCACCCAGCGCCGCAGAGGGACCTGCTGCTGGCTGGGGACACAGTGGCTCTAGGGACACCTCAGAGGTCCTGTATGGTGAGGAGAACTTGGGTTTTGCTACAAAGGCAGCTGACCCAGACCTGCTTCTCCCTATGCTGCGACTCGGAGATCTCCTCTTTAAATTCTCAGCACATCCCCAACTTTGATTGCCGACCACCTCTCCCCAGCCTTGTCCCCTAACATCTCTTCATTAAGCCCTAGAGCAGGTTTTTTCCCATAATCCCACTCTGCCTGTCACTCTCTTCAGCCTTTCTGGAGGGAGAAAGCAAAGGAGCAGCCCCCAGCTGTGCGGCAGCCAGCCAAAGGGAGCGGATTCCTCCTCCCCTGCTCCAGTTTAACAAAGGCAGCACAGCAGCATCAAACCCTGAGCCTTGACCATGGCAGCCTCGCTGCAAGAAACAGAGCTCAGGGCTAACGAGAAAGCAGGAGCAGAGGAGCATCAGGCTGCGCTGTGTGTGGGAAAGGTTCCTTAAGGACAAAGGAAACCTCTTCATTAATAGCTAGGGACCCTGCGCTGTGCAGAGGGAGCTGTAATAGGGAGTTTGTTCTAGAAAAGGAGAAAGCTCCCTCTCTTCCTCCAAGCCATCTCCATCCTCCCCCAGTTTTCCCAGTTCAAAGGGATGTTTTACCAGCCTTCTGGAGACTGAAGGTAGCACCTCCAGGGCTGCACATGCAGAGAGGGGTGCTCTCAGCTCTGATAGACGGAGCAGTTCTTTAAGCACCTAGGGATGTTCAGCAGAAATTTCTGTCCTGGTGCCCTGCTCAGCATTCCCTGTGGCCTCAACCCTAGCAGATCTCACCCCAGAGCTCTCCCTGGCCGCACTGCCCAAGATTCATAGAATCATTAAGGCTGGAGAAGACCTCTAAGCTCCAACTGCCAGCCCAACCCCATCATGCCAACTAAACCATGTTCCCAAGTGCCACATCTACACGGCTTTTGAATCCTTCCAGGGATGGAGACTCCCCCACTGCCCTGGGCGACCTCTGCTAGGGCTTCATCATTCCTATAGTAATGAAATTGTTCCTAATATCCAATCTAAACCTCCCCTGGCACAACTTGAGGCCATTTCCTCTCATCCTGTCACTTGGGAGATTGTCCCACTTGGGCTCCATTCTCCTCCCTGGTGGCCTGGAGCACAACCCAGCAACCCCAGCCACCACTGCATTTCTGCACCAGGTGCAGAGAACCTGTCTGCAGATAGATACCTGCATTTATAAAACCTTCCAAAACACAGAGCCTAAACGAACACGGCATCAGGAGCACAGATGGGAACATGACAGGGGCTGGGGACAGACACCGTTACTCCTACACACGCAGCCGGAGACAAGCAGGTGGGATGTAAATAATTAGCGAGTAGGTTGTGAGCTGCAGTTGGTGCTTTTCCCGCTTTGATATCGGAGAGAGGTGACTCAGAACTGACAGGGCCACACTTCAAAAGGAGGCACCTGCCTCACCCCTTCCCAGCAAATAGCACCAGGCTGGAACAGTTCCACCAGTGATGGGAAGGGCAGGAGCCAGGCTGGAGGTCACCAGAGGGGATGCAGGCAGTGGGGCTGATCCCTGCCATAGAATTATTTGGGTTGGAAATCGTCTTAAAGCCCATCCAGTCCCACCCTTGCCATGGGCAGGGACACCTCCCACTGGATCAGGGGCTCCAAGCCCCATCCAACCTGGCCTTGAACCCCTCCAGGGATGGGGCAGCCACCCCTGCCCTGGGCAAACTGGACCAGAACCTCCTCACCCTCACAGCAAAATCTCCCTAAGATCTCAGCTCAATCTCCCCTTTTGCAGCTGAAAAGCGTCCCTCGTTGTTCTATCCCTGCTCTCCCTGATCAGGAGCCCCTCCCCAGCTTTTCTGGAGCCCTTTTCAGCCCTGGAAGCCGCTCTAAGGTCCCCCTGGAGCCCCTTTCAGCCCTGGAAGCCGCTCTAAGGTCCCCCCGGAGCCCCTTTCAGCCCTGGAAGCCGCTCTAAGGTCCCCCCGGAGCCCCTTTCAGCCCTGGAAGCCGCTCTAAGGTCCCCCCGGAGCCCCTTTCAGCCCTGGAAGCCGCTCTAAGGTCCCCCCGGAGCCCCTTTCAGCCCTGGAAGCCCCTCTAAGGTCCCCCCGGAGCCCCTTTCAGCCCTGGAAGCCGCTCTAAGGTCCCCCCGGAGCCCTTTTCAGCCCTGGAAGCCGCTCTAAGGTCCCCCCGGAGCCCTTTTCAGCCCTGGAAGCCGCTCTAAGGTCCCCCCGGAGCCCCTTTCAGCCCTGGAAGCCGCTCTAAGGTCCCCCCGGAGCCCTTTTCAGCCCTGGAAGCCGCTCTAAGGTCCCCCTGGAGCCCTTTTCAGCCCTGGAAGCCGCTCTAAGGTCCCCCTGGAGCCCCTTTCAGCCCTGGAAGCCACTCTAAGGTCCCCCTGGAGCCCCTTTCAGCCCTGGAAGCCGCTCTAAGGTGCCCCTGGAGCCCCTTTCAGCCCTGGAAGCCGCTCTAAGGTCCCTCCCGGAGCCCCCTTCAGCCCTGGAAGCCGCTCTAAGGTCCCCCTGGAGCCCCCTTCAGCCCTGGAAGCTGCTCTAAGGTCCCCCCCCGGAGCCCTTTTCAGCCCTGGAAGCCGCTCTAAAGTCCCCCTGGAGCCCCTTTCAGCCCTGGAAGCCGCTCTAAGGTCCCCCTGGAGCCCCTTTCAGCCCTGGAAGCCCCTCTAAGGTCCCCCCCGGAGCCCCTTTCAGCCCTGGAAGCCGCTCTAAGGTCCCCCTGGAGCCCCTTTCAGCCCTGGAGCCCTTTTCAGCCCTGGAAGCCTCTCTAAGGTCCCCCTGGAGCCCCCTTCAGCCCTGGAAGCCGCTCTAAGGTCCCCCCCCGGAGCCCTTTTCAGCCCTGGAAGCCGCTCTAAGGTCCCCCTGGAGCCCCTTTCAGCCCTGGAAGCCGCTCTAAGGTCCCCCTGGAGCCCCTTTCAGCCCTGGAAGCCCCTCTAAGGTCCCCCCCGGAGCCCCTTTCAGCCCTGGAAGCCGCTCTAAGGTCCCCCTGGAGCCCCTTTCAGCCCTGGAGCCCTTTTCAGCCCTGGAAGCCTCTCTAAGGTACCCCCGGAGCCCTTTTCAGCCCTGGAAGCCGCTCTAAGGTCCCCCTGGAGCCCCTTTCAGCCCTGGAAGCCGCTCTAAGGTCCCCCTGGAGCCCCTTTCAGCCCTGGAAGCCGCTCTAAGGTCCCCCTGGAGCCCCTTTCAGCCCTGGCAGCCGCTCTAAGGTCCCCCTGGAGCCCCTTTCAGCCCTGGCAGCCGCTCTAAGGTCCCCCTGGAGCCCTTTTCAGCCCTGGAAGCCGCTCTAAGGTCCCCCCAGAGCCTTTTCTTCTCCAGGCTGAACACCCCCAGCTCTCTCAGCCTCGCGTGTTCGAGGACTTTGATCCTTTCGGTGGCCTCTGGTCCCTCTCCAGCAGGTCCCTGCCCTCCTGAGCAGCCCGAGAGCCGGGGCACCCCCAGAGGAGCGGCAGGGAGGGACACCAGGGTCACCTGTCCCCCCCCCTGCCGTTGCCGCGGTGGCCGCACGGTGTCCTCGATGCTCCGCAGCAGGCACCGAGCATCCCCCCAGCACCCCGGGCTGGGCCACCGGGGCAAGGGATGAGTGATGGGGCAGAGCCCCCAGGGAAGACCTGAGAGCAGCTTCCAGGGCTGAAAGGGGCTCCAGGAAAGCTGGGAAGGGGCTCTGGATCAGGGAGGGCATGGGTAGGACAAGGGGGAGTGGTTTTCAGCTGAAAGAGGAGAGATTGAGATGAAAGATTAGGAAGAAATGTTCGCCTGCGAGGGTGAAGAGGCCCTGGTCCAGGTTACCCAGAGCAGAGGTGGCTGCTCCATCCCTGGAGGTGTCCAGGACCAGGGTGGATGAGGCTTTCTTTGATCATCCTGATCCTGTGGGAGGTGTCCCTGCCCATGGCAGGGGTGGAACTGGATGGGCTTGGAGGTCCCTTCCAACCCAAACCACTCTATGATTCTGTGATTAAGGCTGGAAAACATCTCTACACTCATCCAGTTCAACTGTGTCTACCAAACCACGCCACAAAATGTCACAAGTACATTTGTTTGTTTGTTTTAACCCTTCCAAGCATGGAGAGTTTCAGGCTGGGTCCCACATTTTTGTAGCATTGCAGCCCACAGCACCCCCCAGGCTTCTCTGAACAGATTCTAGTGGTGCAGGAGAGGTGTCCGAGCAGCGGCAAACCGCCTGGGAAGAACAAAACTAAAGAGGAGGAGATGGCTGGGGTTTTCTAGCTTCACTGCCAGCAAAGCCACCACCAAAGCCACTGCCCAGCCCCTGGTTAGACAGCTCCACAACCAGAGGCAAAGTTCAGCTTTTCCTCCTTTCTTCCAGGGCTGAATAGAAGATCGCAGATGATTAAAGGGATTAAAATCCAGTTGGAAATCTTGAAGGTTGAGGCCATCTCTGCAGGAAACCCAGCAAAGGCAGTATCTGTGCTAGTCTTGTGCCAAAAGCAAGGTCTTTCCTCTAGCCAAAACAATTCCTTGCCAGTCACTCCTTGCAGGAGCTTTGGGAGACCTTTCGTCTGTCTCCTGGCAAAGCAACAGTCAAATGCTACAGGTCTGCAGGAAAATTCCTGCTGTGAAGGCAAGAGAGTGATGCCCCAAGGTTCAGAGTTTCCCTTGCTGCCAGCCACAGCGATCTGTGCAGGGAAGCACACAGATTCCAGGCTCCTTGAAGTGAGCAACATCACCACGGTTCTCTCTGAGCCACCACTGTCCCATCTTCATCCTCCTGACACCTCCAAACCCATCGCCTTTGGTCAGGATGGCAGCAAGGAGATGCTCACCTGTGCCGTGATCTCCAGAGTCCTTCCTACAGACAAGAGACACAGCACATCAGTGCTGCAAGCAGTTCCTTCATCTGGGTGTCCCTGCAGAGAGCTGAAGGCGACCAGCGGGGATCCCTGGCCAAAGTGCTCTTTCCATCCACAGGGCTGGATTGGCAGCATCCGAGAGGGAGAGGTTCCAGAGCACAGCTGGGTTTAGGTACCGACTGGCAGAGCCGAGTTGCCAGGCTCCCTGGGCACCTTGCGTGGTTCTCATCCATCCAGGAGCTCCCCAGTGCCACCATCACCGCTGCTGGAGTCAGCGAGGGGCAGGATCCCGTGTCGGGCAGGAGCCAGCTAGGAATCGGAGAGGCACAGGGCCTCCACAGCGCTGCTGAGACCCTGGCTCACCCCACCCACGGCCAGCAGGCAGTTGCGGACCACGATGCTGGAGCAGGCGCAGCGTGGGGTGGGCATGGGGGGCAGGCTCTCCCACTTGTTCTTCTCAGGGTGGAAGGCCTCTGCAGACTCCAGGACGGTTGGCTGGTTTCCTGGAAGCACAAAGCAAGACACTGGATCAACTGGGAAGCACCAGCAAGCATCCTTTGCTTGCTCCAGGACAGCGTCCGTGCTCTGAGCCCCATCCCCTTATAGAGTTTGTGCTCCCAGCTCCCTCAGGCCACCCAGGGCCACGATCTCTACCCTCCGTAAAGATAATATATGATTCATGGATGCTTTTAAAGCGTTACCACCATCCCAGTGCCTCACCTAGTCCCCCAGCAACAACAACTCTGCCTTTCAGGTAACCAGCCACAAAGTCCGCTCGCCTTTTCTTCAGGTAGAAGGAGCGCTCCATCTTCATCCAACCACCTGGGAGAGACAGGACAGACCATTGCAGAAACATCCCCTCCTAGGAAACCATCTGCCTCTCTCTGACCTCCTACTTGCTTGCAGGAGTGTAGTTTTGCTGCTTCATCTTGGGGTGATAAAACCCCAAGGGGTCAGCTTTGTCACCACCATATCCAGGTTGGAGCTGTTGAATCCAGCTGCCTCCGAGACTACTTGACTACAAGATTAACAAATCTTGTTGGCTGAGCTTCTTCTAGACTGGGCTCAAGGCACCAGCAGTCCCAGAACTCAGCAGATGAGAGCTCTGTGCTCTGCAAGGACAGCAAAGCCCCGTGTGCCACCCACCCTGCTCCTGTGGAAAGAACAAAGTTGAGACAGCTCCTCACCTTGTTCCATGTCAAACATGTCCACAGTCCTCATGAACTTGGGCTGCCGGTAGAGCCGCCCCTGCCGCAGGCCGCCAAGACTGAAGAGTTTGTCTTCGGTGGGCACGAAGCTGGAGAAGGCTCTTTTGTTGGGGATGTTGGGAAACTTGGTCCAGGACCTGGTCTCTGTGTCAAAGACCTCAAAGGCGTTGATGGCATACTTGGACTGCCTTCCACCTGGGGCAGGGGGGATGGAAAGAAAAGGGTTAGCTTAGCTTATAGAATCATAGAATGGGTTCAGTTGGAAGGCACCCTAAAGCTCATCCAGTCCCACCCCTGCCATGGGCAGGGACACCTCCCACTGCATCAGGGGCTCCAAGCCCCATCCTACCTGGCCTTGAACCCCTCCAGGGATGGGGCAGCCACCCCTGCTCTGGGCAACCTGGGCCGGGGCCTCCTCACACTCACAGCAAAACATTTCTCCCCAAGATCTCATCTCAATCTCCCCTCTTGCAGCTCCAAACCATTCCCCCTCATCCTGTCCCTGCCCTCCCTGATCTAGAGTCCCTCCCCAGCTTTCCTGGAGCCTCTTTCAGCACTGGAAGCTGCTCCAAGGTCTCCCTGGAGCTTTCTCTTCTCCAGGCTGAACAACCCCATCTCTCTCAGCCTGTCCTCATACAGGAGGTTCTCCAGCCCTCAGATCATCTCTGTGGACACCTCCGGACTTGCTCCAACAGATCCACGTCCTCCCTGTGCTGAGGACTCCAGAGCTGGATGCAGAGCTCCAGGTGAGGTCTCACAAGAGCAGAGGGGAGGGGAGAGCCTGGCTCATGGCAGAAGGAACCAGAGGAGCCTCCCAGGGCAGGCTGAGAGTGAGCTGTCAGCTGATTTGATGCCCCCAAGTCTCAGGTCACTTGGATGAGACCCTGCTAAGCCAGGTAACTTGTCACCCTTGCTCTCCGTCTCCTTTAACCGCAGGTTCATAACATGGAAACACTCTCTTTTTTCAGTGCATCACACCCTCTGCCTCCCTCCACGCTGGCAGCAGCGAGCTGCTAGCACAAGAAGGTGTTTAATATGCACCAGTTTAATCAAGACAAATTCACAGCAGAGCAGGGATCAGCGCTCAGGCAGGCTTTGCAATTCAAATGCGTTCAGCACCAGCAAGATCCAGCAAGCCTTGACCTCGCTGCGGAGCTCCTGATGGAGCAGCAGAGCCGGAGCAGCTGCTGCTACCACCACCACAGACGCGTATTATTCTTCCCCCCCCATCGGATGGAGATGAATACAGCTATTCTCAGCTCCCATGCCTTTGAAGGGAAAGCCTGTGCAGCTCCCAGGCCCACAATACATTTGCCAGCAGCAAGCAAACTGCAAAATAGATCAAAAAGCCTTTTCTGGTGACTCCTAAAGAGAGCCAGGGCTGTCTGAGCGATCAGGACTCCTGCATTTTCATCCTGATATGCCATTTGGCCATGAGCTACCTTTCATTGCCTTAGTTTCCCTTTTTCTAAGGCAAAAAATAATGAAAATCATCCCCCCGCAGAAGGCTTGGTCTGGCATTTCCCTGCTACAGCCAGACTCTTTGTGAAGCTCTGTGGTACTTTGCTGATACACAATGCATAGAAGCATTTTTACTCACTAGGTGAGTCCAAGGGCTTTTATCACAGATGCAGAAATGCAAATTGAGCAGACAAAGCCCAGCTGTACCCTAGGCTACCAGTAGCCATGGATGGGACGGGACAGGTGAGACCTGCGAGCTCCAGGGCGTGTTCAAAGGTGCAGGGGCTTTCACGGGTGCCGTGAATCCAAAGCCAACACCAGCCCCGCTCAGAACCTACAGCTCCAAGCCTGTTATTTCCGAATGCATGGGAAAGCAGACAAGGATGGAGAGGAAAACCCCCAAAAAGCCTCTTCCAGGGAGCCTTCTCAGCACTCAGACCAAAAGAACCACTACCTGAGGAGGAGGTGGCAGGACTGCTTCTTACCCAGCACGTAGATCTTGGTGCCTCGCAGGAAGGACGTGGCAGCATACCTGGGCGTGGGCATAGCTGCCAGCGACACCCAGATGTCCTTGAGCACGTCGTAGTGCTGCAGGTAGTTGTGTGGCCGCAGGTCGGATCCCATCCCACCAGCCGCATAGACTCTGTAGTCTGGACGGGGCCAAGAAGCAAAACCTCCTCAAAAATTATCATAGGAGAGCATCAGAAATACCCCCTGCAACACCACATGTGCCACCATACCTGATCCCAGAGGCTTGGAACTGGATGGGCTTTAAGGTCCCTTCCAACCCAAAATATTCTGTGATTCTACGATACCATGGGAGCCAGAACCGGTCACTTCTACCCGAGTCCCTGTCTACATCCCAAGCTCCCATTGCTGGGGCAGAGGGGAATGAACTAACACCTAGATCCCCTCTGTAAAACCCACTCTCACCTGCTGGTCCCAGTGCTTTGGATGCAGCCCAGGATACGGCAGGTTTCTAGGTTGCAAGCACCCATCAGCTATAGCTACCTCTGGTTAATGACAAACCTGCGTGCCTCTCCAAACCAAAATCCTACCTGCGTTCTCTCCTTCAACAAGCGCTTTACTCCCCAGGCTACCTTCAAGAAAGCAGCAACAGCAGCCTTGCCCTCAAAGGCAAAAAGCAGAGACCAACCTGCATGCAGCAAGGATTTGGGCAGCTATTTCTGTTCCAAACTGACCCTGCTGTATCAGTCAGACAAGCTTATACTGAGAAAGAGAATCATCTCCAAGATGGCAAACGTTATTTTTAAACATTCCTTGGTGGTAGCTTTTAAACCCACTTAAGCAAACAAGCCAAGCAGCTTTCAAAGAAGCTGCCTGGAGATTCGACCCGTAAATCCCAGGCACCGTGGGAAACTGGCTGACCTCGGGCACGCTGCTCAGGAGCACAGTCCCCAGCCCCCGGACTCTTCAAAGCATGGTAGGAAAAGGAAAAGAAAGGAAATCAATGCTCCACATCTCTGTTTTGAAATTAAAAAAAAAATGAGATGGGCTGATAAGGCAGAGCCTTAGACATTTAACAAGGTCCATTTAAGGCAGTGGTTAAGCTCACAGAGGGGAGCTCTGCAGGAGCCCCCCACGAGGCCAGCTGCCTCCCCTCCTTGTACAATGATTTACTCCCATGCTCATGAAGATGACACTCTCCTGCCTGGTTCAGGATTAGGACCAGAAGTGTCTCTTTAAACAAAAGCTATTCTGGGACTCACACTTTTGCCTCTAACTCCACAGCTCAGTCCAGGGTACTTCCAGCCTGACTCTGGCTGTTCTATTTTTCCAGCATCTGTAGCACGGAAGAATTAGAATTTGCTACAAAATGCTGGAGAAGTTTGATTTGAGACATAGAAGTTCGGAGCTGTCAAAAACTGGTACCAGCACAACCGTGGCTGTGATGGCTCCAGGGCTGACGATACAGAGCAGCCGCTGGGTTTATCTGCTTCTGGCCATCAACACATTTCATAGAATCACCACATTGGAAAAGACCCATCGGATCATCGAGTCCAACCATCCCCATCAATCACTAACCCATGTACCTCAGCACCTCGTCCACCCGTCCCTTAAACCCCTCCAGGGATGGTGATTCAACCCCCTCCCTGGGCAGCCTCTGCCAGTGCCCCATAAACATTTCCGTGAAAAATTTTTTCCCAATATCCAGCTTGAACCTCCCCTGGCGGAGCTTGAGGGGAGCTATTTGTCTTTAGCAGCTGGGAAATAAATACACAGGGTTCAACTTGTAGAAGCACAGATGTAACCCTGCGTTGCCGCCCAGAAAGTTTTTGTGCCTGATGCATCAACCAACCCATCACCCATCCCACCCGCATCCCTCCCTGCCCTGGAAGGATTGAACCCTGCTTGCCTTTTGCTGTCACCGAGATTCCCATGGCTGCTTCTCTCAGTGAGCTCCTCTTCTTCCACTTGCCCTCATCTATGTTGTACATCTCCACTATCTTTAGCGGCATCTGATTCATCCCAACCCCTCCTATCAGCATGATCCTCTTGCCCAAGTTGGCCACGGCCACCCCGGCCCGAGCCGTGGGCATCGGGGGCAGCGAGGTCCACTGGTTGGCCTCGGGGGAGTAGACCTCAAAGCAGTCCATGGGGACCCCGTTGTCATCGCAGCCCCCGATGGCGAACACCTGCCCTCCAGCTTCCACTAAGGTGGAGTAGACCCTGCGGCTCGGGAGCGGGGCGAGGGTTTTCCACTGGAAATCTTTGGTGTTGGCCAACTCCATGGTGGGACGAGGCACCATCGGTCCCTGCCCAAGGGAAGGGGCTGGTTACGCTGCAAAATAAAGAAGAAAAATGCCAGGGAAAAACGACAAAGAAACACAAAGTGCAAACATCATCTTCATGCTGGTAGAGCTGCAGGCAGCCAGGAGCAGAGTGGGAATCGGAGCATCCCTATCGCGACATCTCTCGCAGCTCCAGTCCCCTCTGCCACCCCCCAACACAGCGAGCGGTACCTTTCATCGTGTCTCCATTAATCCTGCAGCTCCGAGAAGCTCATGCAGAGACTGATCCTAAAAATAAAACAAAACAAAAGAGAAGGGGGGGGAGGAAACACAAGAGAGGTTGGATGCAGTTTGTTACCCTGTTTTCTGAGCATCCCCGCCCCTAAGCGACGTTCAAACTGAGGAGGCTGCAAGCCGCCTGCTCACTTCCCTGGCTGTTTTCCTGTTTGCTGGGGAACTTTTCCTTGCATCCTCGTCTCAGATGTGATTATTGCCCTGTGTGCATCCTCCTGCAGATCCTGGAGAGGACCCGCGCCAGCAGCCCTTGGCTGGGAAAGGTGAAAGCCAGCACCCACCCCTCTAGCCCTGATCCAGGGGCTCTAAGAGGTCCAAAGACCAGCCCAGGGGGAGAGGTTTTCTTGCTGGAAACCCACAGACCTTTTCTCCTCTCTCATAATAACTATTAAGCATGCAGATGAGATTAATTAGTGCAGGAGGGCAGCAAGAGGGCAAACAGAAAGGAACAAAGGCAGTGGCTTTCTGCTGGAAAAAGATGCATCTTGCTCTGGGCATGGAATCATAGAATAGTTTGGGTTGGAAGGGACCTTCAAGCCCACCCAGTTCCACCCCCACTCCGCACCATGGGCAGGGACACCTCCCCCTGGATCAGGGTAATCCAAACCCCATCCAATCTGGCCTTGAACCCCTCCAGGTCCTGCTGCTTTGGATGCAGCCCAGGGCACGGTTGGCTTGCTGGACTGCAAGCTCCACATACGAAGCTGAGCTGGCATAAAAAGCAAGCAATCCAAGCAGGGCCGTTTCTTTTACTTTATTCTCCCAAATAAATTTCCATAGTCGGCTCAAACTAATTTATTGCATAAAGGACACGGTTAATAAACCCACAAACACTCCTTGGGCTGTGACCCTCCAGCAGCAGGACCCCGTGTGGGCACACGCACACATCCCCAGGGGAGCTGCAGCACAAAGGAACACAAAGCAAAAATAAAAAGCAGCGGCAAGGCAAGCAATGCTTTGCATCCTCCCAGCAGCAGAGGAGAAAGGGGCAACAGCAGACAAGATCACCAGCTGCTGTTCTCGCTTTCCCTTCAATCCCTTATCATCCGATGAGCATCAGCGCCCGCAACTGGATCAGCTCAGGGATTTTTGCTTGGGCAGTTTAAGCAGCTCTGCACTACTGCTCTCATGAATAATTTATTTCCTTTCTAGGTGAGTTTTTCATGCATTGCCACGGACAAATTTGGTACAGGCCAGTGAATTAGAAAAGCCGAGCCAGCTCCTACTTCCAGGAGCGTGACAAATTGGCATCCCGACCTCTGAAATCATTTCCCTGCACCTTAATCTCCTCAGGTATAAAGCGCAGTCCTGAGATGAGACACAATTACCATCGCTCCCAAGAGGGGGAACAAGGCTCTGGTGGGAGATGGGGACCCCCCAGAGCACGGGGCTCAGCTCCCTGTGCTGTAACATCCAGATCCTCTCTCCTAAGAGAGGTCATTCCTCATCCCCATTCCTCTCTTTTTAGAGAGCTCTCAGCTTACGAGTATTTATTACTCGCTGTGATTTGTGATTTATAAAATCGAAGCACTGGTGAGCATTAAAGTGATAGATGGAATGAACAGGGGAGAGAGATCTCAGTGCTGCTGAGTGCGGCTGCTTTTCTTTCCTTCCTATCCCTCCTCTCTCCAGGAGTTCGAAGTTTTGCCAGTACAAAAATCTGAAATTCCTTCAGCTGCAGAGGCTCGTGGCCTGGATGGAGCAGAAATCTCCACCCTTCAGCCCCCAGAGTGTTCTTTGGGCTGATGCACAACCCTAAATGTTGCATTGCCACCTGAGCAGAGAGAAAAGGGATCCTATTTACGCCTCTCCACATTGAAGGAAATACAAAAAGGCACCAGAAGCTGCAATGCCACTTAGGCGCTCCCAAATCATCTGGTTTTAGAATCATAGAATCACCAGGTTGGAAGAGACCCACCGGATCATCAAGTCCAACCATTCCCATCAATCACTAACCCATGTCCCTCAGCACCTCGTCCACCCGTCCCTTAAACCCCTCCAGGGAAGGGGACTCAACCCCCTCCCTGGGCAGCCTCTGCCAGGGACCAGTGACCCTTTCTGTGAAAATTTTAATGCTCATGCTGAGGATTTATCTACCCCCAAGACATCACTGTGCACACCCCTAGTCACACTTAGGCTTAACACACACGCTCCCTTCCAGGGGGAATCAGGGGTGGAAACAGAGACCCCCAATCCTCACCCAGCCCGAGGCAGGTACAGCTCGCTGTGAGCTGATCCTGTACTGCGTTTGTCCACCTTGCTCTGAAAATCCTCCAGCATTTCCACAGCCCCAGCAGCGGATTGCAGAGCATCACCCACTCAGACCTTCACTTCAGGACCAGCATTAATTTCAGGGACACCACAAAGATCCTGGAGGTGTTCAAGGCCAGGCTGGACGAGGCTTTGTACCACTTAATCCAGGGGGAGGTGTCCCTGCCCATGGCAGGGGGTGGAACTGGATGAGCTTTACGCTCCTTTCCAACCCAAGCCACTGAATGATTCTAGGAGACGACCACGCTTCTTCCTGACATCCCACCACAAGTTCACTCTCGGCATCACTAGTGAGATGCTGGCTTTCTATGCCTGGATTTGGGGAAGGGTCAGACCCAGGACGCCCGTCACAGCCCCATCAGGAGCTGCGTTCCCAGAAACATCACTGCTTCTCACATCATTTCCCACCTGCCAAACGCCCACACGCTCCTCGCTGTCAGCAAGAGCAGGTTAAGAGAGATGCAGACAGCCGCCAGCCTGGCAGAGAAGCCTATTCGAGAAACTATTCCTTTCAGAGAAAATAGCTCTTGTACTCACCTAAACGTCACAGCAGAGAAGCACAGGTCAGTCCTACCACGTGCCAGCCGAGATGAGAAAAGGGGCTGCAAAGCTGAGCTGAAAACAGCCTCACTAGCCAGAGCAGTAACGCATCCCACTGCTCTGGGGACAGGCGTCACAGGAGAGGCAGGAACAGGGACAATAACATGCTGGAAATAGCACACCAACACAGAAAAAAAAAAAAAATCACAGCTCCTGCTCCTCAGCACCAGGCAGAAGCAAGCAGCTTTGTTTCAGCTCAGTCTTGGCTGCCTGCACTCTATTAAATAAAGAGCAGGGAGAGATGACACAGCACAGACTCTAGGAAGACAGATAAAAGGAAATGATTCAGTGCAGGGAACCCATTTCGGTCCCAAGGAACAGTCCTGGTACAAAGCCAGGAGAGGGGGGTACACAGAGTGGAGATCCCCAGGAATGTGACCCGCTGCCAAGGAGGGGTGTCAGGCACAGCCCAGCTCTCCCATGCCTGCTCCAGACTCTCTTCCCAGCACAATTCCAGGTTACAGGAACACTCCTGTGCTTTCCTAGTCCCCTGCGCCTCAGCTCTTCTGCTCCCAGCATGACCCCGGGCCACCCAACACCTGCTCAGAGGTGGAGAAGGTGAGAGGTGCCGGCGTGGGATGCCACACACGGGGTCCAAACTCATGTGAAACAGAGCAGAATCTCCTGCTCTCCCCAGGGCTGGGTGCTCAGATCTCCCATGCAGGGAAACCACTCACCCCAAGGTCAGCTGAGAAAGAGTCAGGCAGGGACCTCACTCCTGCCCCTCCTTAAAAACCCAGAGGTAACTACCTGCAGCTGGAGCTCCCTCATATCACAGAAACATCCCATAATGGCTAGAATTAAGGCTTTTGTCAAGACATAATCAACAGCAAGTGACGAGCAAGGAAGGGAAACAGAGTGACAGCCTTCTTTACGCTGTTTCCACCTACGCTGGAGTCGAGCAGGATACAGTGCATCCCAAGAACACATCAGAAAGTTTCAGATGTGGGAGCTGCACCTGAACCTCCCCTGTAATCATTGTCATTGAAGGAAGCTGCTTCTCCTCCTAGAAGCACAGAAATGTGATGGTGTAACCATCCTTTGTGCCTCAGATAAACGTTAGCGTGAGGAGGTCCTGTCCCTCTGTGCTCGGGTACCAGCCTTTGCTGCAGAAAAACAAAGCGTCCTCGGTCCAGCAAAGACACAGCCAAGAAGAACCACAACTGTCACAGGGGCAGGTTTTCCAGAAGGTCCAAATCCACCTTTCCCTCTGCTCAGCACCCAGAAGAGAGCCAGAAATGTCCCCTCCTCCAGGGAGAAGGTTCACTTTTCTGCCACTCAATGAAGAACAGATTTTCAGTGGAGCCCAGCACCCCAAAACCCCATCGTGCAGCGAGCTCAGCCGTCCCTCAAGCACGGATCTCTTCCAATCCCCACTGCTTTTTTGTTGTTCTGAGTGGGACCAGGACCATTGGAAAAGTCTAAAACCTTTGTAACCCCCCCTCCAGCACGGGTGAAGCCTGAGCTCCCATCCCAAATGCTTGATCTCCTGGGGAATCCCACCTCCTGGTCTCCTGGGGTGACCTGCAGCAAGGTGCTGTGTGAGCCATCCTAATGCCACCCCTCAAGGATGCTTAGAACAAGGCACAGACAATCTATCTATAAGCTGTGACTATTACACACTCCCAGCCCACAAGGTCATGTCATACCAAGCCCAGGTTTTCAAGAAACTCCAACTTCTAAGCAGAAAATGCTTTAAAAAAAAGTTTGCAACTGGGGTCTCTGGTGCTTTTACTTCTCCCTCGCTGAAGCCCTGGCAGCTGAGGCTTTAAACAGAACATGCATGAAATGTTCAGTCTGGTATTTCTGACCTTTCTTCACACCGAATCAAGTTTCCTTGCCATAGTAACAGCTCCCCAGAAAAATAACAACCCAAAAATCCACTGCCTTTCTCTGCAAATTACCCAGCTGGCAATAAAAAATAAAAAAAAAAAACAAAACCCAAACACCAAAACTGTTTAGTTTAAAGTAAAGAAGGAAAGCGTTGCAACTATAAGAGGATTGATTGTACCAAGCAAAGAAAAAGCAGCAGCACTCACAAGCCGTTTGTTTGATTCCTTCTGTTCCCGAGCATCCCTCCTCGCAGCCGTCCGGAGGTGCAGCTGGCAGGTGAAGTCAGCCGGCTGTGACCGAGCTGATCTCCTCCCCTGCTTCACCCCTTCCCCCCAGTACCAGCCCCTTGAGATCATTTCCAGCCTCATCATGCCAAATGCAATTTCCTGCGGTTGCTAATAGGAGGAAGGCAGAGAGGCTGTGGAAGGAAATATTCCACAGCTAACAGCACAGCGGTCGTGCATCAGAAGAATGCCAGGAGCTTTAGCTACGGGACAGGGAGAGAAGCTGTTTCATTTTTTTTTTGGCACTCATTAGCGCAGGGATAAAGCCCAGACCATTCTTTTTTTTTTTTTTTTTTTTTTTCCCAGCAGGAGAAGGTATGATTTATGCACACCACAGTTTGCCTCAAGAGGGAATTATCATTTCATTAAGAGGAAAGAGAACCGACCAGGGAGACTGAAGGTTACCCCTTCCCCAGTCCAACTCCCAGCAGCATCGTGCATCTCTCCCTCCCCTGGTCTCTGTACAAACAGCTTCTCTTTGGCAGGGGTCAAACAGAGAAGGTCTTTTTTCAAGCCCTGCAGTGTCACTGGTTACTATAAAGCTTTTGTATTTAGGCGGCATCCCTCCAGAGGGAATGTAGAGAGCTTGGTCCAGATCTAAACTCCCCATGCCCACTGGAGCTGCCAGGACCTGGGTGGGCAGAGAGGCTGAAAAAATGGGGTTGGGAGGCTACAGTGTGTGGGGAGAAAAAAAAGTAAGGGAAGAACGTCCTCTTTAATCAACTTTTTGGGAGGGAAATGCAAACTCAAAGCTTTGTTTCTGGTTGCTCCTTAAGAGCCTGGGCTGATGCTAGGAGAAAGCTCTCCTCCTCCAAAGCATCCCCCACCCCAAGAACCCGCTGACCTCCAGCCAGAAACTCCCTCCCTTCTGCCTTTTCCCTTTGGAAAGCTCGGATGTACTCACAGCTCCTGGGAAGCTGCTCCGAGTCCAGCTGGAGCATGGCTGTTTGCTGGAGACCCTCTCCAACGCCCAAATCCTTGGCCCCCGCAGAGCATCCCCCTCCCTCCCCAGCTCCCTCCCTGCACCCCACAGCTCTGGTGGGGGGGACGCGAGCAGCGACAGGAGCAGCATGGGAGGGATGCGAGGAGAGAGAGAAAAAATAAAAAAAAACAAACCAGAATAAATCCAACAGCCCTAATCTTCACCCTCCCAGAGATGTCGGACAATTAAGAAGGATGGTGTTTCCCCATCTGGTCTTCTCCTCAGTGCCAGCAGCCGGGGGGGTGTGTGCGTGCATACACATTGCATTACCAGACCCATACTTAAGCCTTTTATGGCTCCCCACGCTTGCAGAGGATGTTCTGTAACCGCGGCTCTTCCCCCGAGGGGGAGACAGATGGACAAAAATAGGGGAATAGGAGCTGGAAAGCAGGAGCTGCCTCGGAGAGGAGAGACAGAGACCCAAACGTGCTGTTGCGGAGTTCCCCAGGACCCTGCTTTGGGCAGCGCTGGGTCCCCGTTGTGGCTGGGAGCTGGTGGGCTCCACGATGTGGACTGGGAGGGGAGAGATCTGATGGAGATGCATCCCACCGAGGGAAAAACACAGCTGGGGCAGGTAAGGCAGCAGCAGCCCAAGAGCTTTCGCTTCCTGCAGTTCTGGCTCCGAGCATCCCGTGAAGAGGACAGTTTGTTCTGAGGTTGCCGACCCCATAAAGCACTTGGTCTCCTGCTTCCTATCCTACCCATCATCCCGAGCTTTATCTTCCCTCTACTCCGCTGCTAAAGTTGTTGCAGGAAAGCTTTGCGGGAAAAATTACTCCTAAGCAAAAGCCAAAAGTGAAAGGTCCTTTCGATGCATCTCCCATCAAGCTTCAAAGCTCCTCCTCGGAGATGCATTTGCAGCTCAGCCCAGCAGATGTTTCCAATGCCCCCAGGAGTTCTGGAAGTCCCTGCCACCCCTCGGGCTTTCTGCTCCTCTCAGCCTTGGGCTCAAACAGCTTTTTCCACCCTGTGACTTCAGGCAGGGCTGGGACTCACACAGCAGCATCAGGTGCTCGAGCACTCCTCAGCCGTTGAACCCACAGCTCCAGGGTTGGAAGAGTCCCATGATTTCAGGATTTGCTTCTCTGGTGGCCGCTTGTCAGCAGCCTGGACCAAGAAAAGTCTCCACGTGTTTCAGGTTCAACTCTGGCTTGCAAAAGCCCGTTGGTGTTGACCTCAACTTCGAGCCTCTAACAATCCAGACAAGGTTTATTCTTGCTGATGGCTCACGCTGGTTGAAATAGGAAGCTATTTTAAAGCAACTCTAGCCATAAAGTAAGAAAAATGAGCAAATCAGCAAGAAGTTGAGTTGAATGGTTCTACATAAAGCGTATCCTCACTCTCTACCAGCTATTTTAATCTCCTGTTAGCTTTCCAGTGGGAGGATTCAATTTGCATTTAAATCAAAACCTTAAGCTCAGGGCCAATCTAACATTAAGATGTTCATTACAAAGTCATTCACCTCTTCAGAAAATTTAAAAGACCCCATCAAACTGGATTTTAACCGAGGGGCTTTTATCAGCCTGGCATTATTGGACACTTCGTATTCCTAAGTTATTATTTACCAGACAGCTTAGAGATGAGTTCTGAAGGGAGGGCTCCAGCAAGCTTGCAAGCACCTTGCTTACAGCCCAGGAGGTAAAAAGGAGCATCATAAAAGGTCTTCTTGAAGAAGAGCGGAATGGGAAAGCTCAGTTTCATGGAGGTAAGGAAGTACAAGGGAAGGAAGGGGATGCTGTGGGAGACAACCAAGGGCAAACCAAAAAAAACCCAAAAAACCCACCAAAAAATAAACCTAAAAATTGCTTTATGACCTTTCACAAGCCAGTGTGATTTCTTAGACCCATGCAAGCAGCCAGGAAGAACAGTCTCACCCCTTACAGAAGACCAGAGGAACGAGAGATGAAGGCAGGGGATGAAGGCAGATTTAAATTGGATAATAGCCTCGAGACAGGTACGGTAACTTGGCCATAAAGCTGCAGGTGTTCAATTCCTGACTGCCCGGTGGATGAGTCAGACCCAACGGGCTGGAAAATAACTGTCTGTCTGGGCTGGATGGAGCTTACGCAACGCGCTGCAGAGACCCGGAGCCCTCGTACAAAGGGGCAGACACTGGCTTTGCTCAGCGGATGCTTGTTGAACGGGGAAAATTGCACGGCACTGCACCCCAGTCACCAGAGAGCCCCTTCCCTGCAGTCTGCTACCCACCAACAGCTGGGGAAACAAATTCACCATCACCAGGTAGGCAGAGGAAAGCAGAGTTCACCCTGCTCCCAAGAACATCTTTTCCTGGCAGTGTCTTGCTTGCTCCATAAAGAGATCCCTTGGGATACCTCGAAGAACTTGAAGGATAAGGAAGACCCAGGGACACTCCAGATCTGTGCCTTGAAAAGGTGAAGAACTTTTCCAGGTTGCTTGGGTATAAGGGATGAAGGAGGGGTCCCTGTTAAAGGAGAAAAATAAAAGCCCTGAAAACCTGTAGCTGTTTGCTGTGATTCAACATCTGTTTCCATGGGAACAGCAGGAGTCACAGGAGTTCCTGCAAATTACACCAATAAGCCACAGAGTGACAGTTCCTTTTCTTCTCTCCTACTTGCATCGCTTCGGGTTGAGCCAACTCAACCCAACGAGCACTTGAAAAGCGCATTGAACTGCAGCAAGTGGGACAGGAGGTAAGAAAATAGGGGAAAGGCAACAAAAAGCACTGCTGAACCTCACTAAAAAGGCTTTTCTTTTAGAAGAGATGAGGACCTTGTAGATAAAGGGGAAAAACATGTAAGAAGACTAAGACCTGCCCATGCATTTCCAAGTCCCTCTGGAGGAGGAGACCAGGCTCCAGTAGAGTATTGCAGGGGGACTAGAGACAGCATTCAGTCTTCCCTTGTCATTTCTTCCAGAGCTTTGGCAACCTGACAGTCAATTAACTAGTTAATTAATTAATTCTCTCTCCTGCAGGGCCCTGAGCTGGTTACAGCGCAGATAGTCACCTTAATATGTGGAGACAGGAGCCAAGAGCTTCAGGATCTCTCAATCACGACGTTTAACCCACGGGGAGAAGTCCACCAGCTGTGTCTGCCCGTTTGACAAACACGGAGAGACATCGTTTCAGGACGGAAAGGCACTTTGAAAAGACAGTTGCTGGGGAAAAGATTAAAAAAAAAAAGAAATCTTCAAAATTAGCTACAGTAAGCAGAATGTCATCACGACATGAAGGAGCTTTGAGCTGTCGAAGTCATTAGGCCGGGGATGTGCCTGGCTTTGCGTGCCTTTTATAAAAACAAAGCAGAAGCCCCTGTTGATATACAACTGGGAAAAGTGCTGCTTGTTCCCAGGAAGATTGTTTATGCAAGACATAGCAGAGCTGGAAGCAGCCGATCTGCAATCATGGAATCCTTAAGGTTGGAAAAGACATCTAAATTCATTCAGCCCAACACCTCCGTACCAATAAAACCACATGGACATGCTTTTTCGAGCCCTTCCAGGGATGGAGATTCCACCACCACCCTGGGCAGCCTCTGCCAGGGCTTCACCACTGTCAGTAAAGATATTTTTCCCAATATCCTAATACGGCCAATCTAAACCTCCCCTGGTGCAACTTGAGGCCTTGGTTGGACTCGACGATCCGGTGGGTCTCTTCCAACCTGGTTATTCTGTGATTTACCCCTTTGCTATCCCTTGCCACTTGGGAGATCAGCACCCACCTTGCCACAACCTCCTTTCAGGGAGCTACAGAGAGCAATAAGTTCTTCCCAAGGCTGTTTTTTTCTCTGCTGCTGCAGAGATCTGAGCTGCGCTGGGGGCCTTCTCCTCGCTTCCATGGGCTTTATTGTTCCTTAGATGGGCTGCTGGGCTGCTGGACTGCTGGGCTGAGACCAACGGCAGGAGGTTTAACACCAAATGCCGGGTCCTGCACTTGGAGCACAACAACCCTAAGCAGAGGTACAGACTAGGAGAAACCTGGCTGGAAAGCTGCCTGGAGGAGAAGGACCTGGGGGTGCTGGTTGACAGCTGACTGAACATGAGCCAGCAGTGGCCCAGGTGGCCAAGAAGGCCAATGGCATCTTGGCTTGTATCAGGAACGGCGTGACCAGCAGGTCCAGGAAGGTTCTTCTCCCTCTGGACTCGGCACTGGTGAGACTGCACCTCGAATCCTGTGTTCAGTTCTGGGCCCCTCACCACAAGAAGGATGTTGAGGCTCTGGAGCGAGTCCAGAGAAGAGCAACAAAGCTGGTGAAGGGGCTGGAGAACAGGCCTTGTGAGGAGCGACTGGGAGAGCTGGGGGTGTTTAGCCTGGAGAAGAGGAGGCTGAGGGGAGACCTCATTGCTCTCTCCAACTCCCTGAAAGGAGGTTGTGGAGAGGAGGGAGCTGGGCTCTTCTCCCAAGTGACAGGGGACAGGACGAGAGGGAATGGCCTCAAGCTCCACCAGGGGAGATTTAGGCTTGAGATAAGGAAACAATTCTTCACTGAGAGGGTCGTTAGGCACTGGAACAGTCTGCCTGGGGAGGTGGTTGAGTCACCATACCTGGAGGTGTTTAAGGTGAGGGTGGATGAGGTGCTTAGGGCCATGGTTTAGGGATTGGTGGGAATGGTTGGACTCGACGATCGGGTGGGTCTCTTCCAACCTGGTGATTCTGTGATTCTTAGCAGCACGCGACCACGCGTAGGATCACGCAGGTGCATCTCGCAGTGGCTGCAGCACTCGGGGACGCGGTTCAGTTTGGCACGGTGGGGTTAGCTGGGGGTTGGATTTAATCATAGAATCACCAGGTTGGAAAGTACCCACCGGATCATCGAGTCCAACCGTTCCCATCAATCATTAACCCATGTCCCTCAGCACCTTGTCCACCCATCCCTCCAGGGAAGGGGACTCAACCCCCTCCCTGGGCAGCCTCTGCCAGTGCCCAATGACCATTTCCATGATTTTTTTTTTCCTTATTTTCAGTCTGAACCTCCCCTGGTGGAGCTTGAGGCCATTCCCTCTCGTCCTGTCCCCTGTCACTTGGGAGAAGAGCCCAGCACCCTCCTTCGAGGTCTTTTCTAGCCTTAACGATTCTAACAAGGGAGGTAGAGGGTCCGACTCGCCCTTCCAGCCAAGGCTCGTCCCCTGGAGTTCGCCCACTCCAGAAACCTCCCGCTCCCATCTCAGACACAACCGTGATTCGAACCTGCAGCCTCAGCACCTGGAGCCGAACGCGCTACCTTTGCGCCACGAGCTCCGGGCTGGCTGCAGGGTCCCGCGCGCCGCCGCTCTGCGCATGCGCGGCCCGCCATCAGCTGTAGTTGTCGGAGCGGGCCGCGGCGCTTCCCGCCCTGCGCAGGCTGTACCACTATCGGAGGCGGGGGGGGGAGGAGAGGGGAGAGCGCTGTCTCCCCCGCTTGGTGGAGGAGGCGGGGAGGAGGGTGGAAAGCGCTGTCCCCCCCGCTCCCCGCCGCTGTGGTCGCACCCAGCCCCTGCAGCTCCAGCCGTTCCGTGCGCTGAGCTGCGCGGTCTCAGCCCCGGCGCTGTTGTAAAGCGGGGTACAGGGGCCACCGTGTGTCCTGAGTGGGAATGGACCCACATCGCGTGCAACCCCTGCGTTCAAACCGTGTGTGCATTGTCCAAACGCTGCTGGAATAGTGTTAGGTTTGGTGCTGTGAGTGCTTCCCTGGCAGCTGCTCCAGTGCTTCACCACCCTTCGAGGGAAGAACCTTCTAATGTCCGATCTAACCCTCCCCTGGTGCATCCTGGCTTGGATCAGACACGGCGTGGCCAGCGGGTCCAGGGAGGTTCTTCTCCCTCTGGACTTGGCACTGGTGAGGCCGCTCCTCGAATCCTGTGTTCAGTTCTGGGCCCCTCACCACAAGGAGGATGTTGAGGCTCTGGAGCGAGTCCAGAGAAGAGCAACGAAGCTGGGGAAGGGGCTGGAGAACAGGCCTGATGAGGAGCGGCTGAGAGAGCTGGGGGTGTTTAGCCTGGAGAAGAGGAGGCTGAGGGGAGACCTCATTGCTCTCTCCAACTCCCTGAAAGGAGGTTGTGGAGAGGAGGGAGCTGGGCTCTTCTCCCAAGTGACAGGGGACAGGACGAGAGGGAATGGCCTCAAGCTGCGCCAGGGGAACATTAGGAAAAAAAATTTCACGGAAAGGCTCATTGAGTACTGGCAGAGGCTGCCCAGGGAGGGGTTTGAGTCACCTTCCCTGGAGGGGTTTAAGGGACGGGTGGACGAGGTGCTGAGGGACATGGGTTGGTGATTGATGGGAATGGTTGGACTCGATTATCTGGTGGGTCTTTTCCAACCTGGTGATTCTATGATTCTACGATTCCCACCATTCCCCCCGGTCCAGAGCAAAGAGCTCAGCGCCTGCTCCTCTTCCTCCCCATGTGCTGAAGCTGCACAGCTCGACAGTCTCCACTCAACCTCCTCTTCTCCAGGCTGAATAGACACTGTGACTTCAGCTGCTCCTCATACCGCTTCCCTTCTAAACCCTTCACCAACTCCTCTGCAGTGGCTCTGTAACACGCTTTGCTTGCCTGTTTCAATGGGATTTTTCACGCTGAGGGTGGGGAGGCCCTGGCCCAGGTTGCCCAGAGCAGGGGTGGCTGCCCCATCCCTGGAGGGGTTCAGGACCAGGTTGGATGGGGCTTGCAGCCCCTGATCCAGTGGGAGGTGTCCCTGCCCATGGCACAGGTGGAACTGGATGGGCTTTAAAATCATGATTCTATGACTTTGCAGCACACAAGGCTTGGTGGGAAGAGAGTGGAGTCAGAGAGCTTCTCTGCCCCTCCAAGACCACCACAGCCCCACCAAACCATCTCCCTTTCTGCTCCCACCCTAGCTCAGGACCCCAAGCAGCACGTGCAAAATGAATCCCGTCTCTCAGAGGAGTATCACAAAGCTGGTTTATTACAGCAGCTCGGTAGCTGCTTCTCTACATGCTCGTACAGTCAGGCTGGGAAAGTGCTTGCTCCAAGTGCAGACAGAGAGACCTACAAACGACCCGCAACAGCAAAACTGCTTCGGAAAGCAGGGCTGGGGCCATGCCGAACGTTAACCAGCAGGAGACGGATCGATAGGCGAGTCTCAGTGCAAACCGCAATCATGATATGCATCTATAATTTATAGTACGATCTTGTAAACTAGGTATGGTTACAGAAGCAGCTGCCGGGCTAGGTGTATTTACAGCTCCAGGATACCTGGCAAGGATTAAATGGAAACAGTCTCCGCCGTCTCCACTCGGTTCGCTGATCCCCTTCCCACAGAGCTCCCCGAGGACACGGTGCCAGCTGGGATGCTCCTGCAGCCCCCAAGAGCTGCCCCAACGTTTGTACCCCTGAGGAGGAAGGGGAGCAGCTGGGGAGAGGCTCCCGTGGGCTGGATCCAGCTGCAAGGCTGCTGGGAAGGGAAAAAACCCCAGGAGATGATGGGGTTTTTTTATGAAAATCCTCCAGGAAAATGATGCCCTGCCCCAGCTCCCTTCCCTCGCGCTGAATTACCCGGCCAGCATCGCTCATTAACGTGTAGCCCGATAATTACTCAGCCAAATGTGGTTTTCCATCTGACTTCAAAAGCCTTTGGCTGCGAGTCTTACCGATATCCCAGGAATGAAAGGCATTGTTGTGGGGCTGATTTATGGTTTAAGTACCACTGGTGATTTGTATTACAGGGGCGTTTGAAGAACCAGCTCAAAAAAGGAGGAAACTTCTCAGATACCAAAACCCCCACTCTCCGAACGTCTATAAAATCTGTATGCTAAAAATTCATATAAATTTTATCTCGACAAGAGGATATAAATTGGAAGCAATCTGCTCTGTGCGTGTGCTTGTTTACAAATGCTCAAAGGAGCAGTACTGGGTGGGAGAGGACACCTGCCTTGCTGGAGATGCTCATTTACCATCCACCAGCACCCAAGGCTGACCTGGTCTTCTGTCTCTCCAAAGTAGAGAAAAGTCATTTACTGGCATCATGAAAACAGACTAAAAATAGCCAGTTTCTATGGCTACTGGGGCTGGGAGACTCCTGAGGAACATGTCTGGGTAGGTCCCTTCGTGATGAAATCCAGACAGCGGGAGAAAAGAAAACAACAGTAAAAAGAGGTTTAATGCTTTGATCCTCGTTCCGCAACGTCAGGGAGATGCTGCAAGGACGGATCGGTGCCTTTCCCTCTGCTTGGCTGTTGCACGTTTCTGCAGGGATCGATACGGGTTTATTGGGGGGTGAGGGGGAAAGTACGCAAATTTAGCGGATCAAGCAAAATCCCAACGCAGACACTTAAATTTAAGGAGAGCTTTGTCGAATCAGGGCTTCCTTAGTGTGCGCCTGCTGTAAATCTTTGTGCTTGTTGTGGACCTGGTTTTGCATAGGGATGAGTCTGAGACACATTTAGGAGAAACCCAAGAGCTGCAGTCCAGTCCAAGCTCATAATTAATATGTTTATAGACACTCAGCCTCTCTCTCTGGGTTTATACCAGCATAAAAAAAAAAAAAAGGTTGAATTTGACCCCTCTCTTTACACTTGTGATAAACTCCAGAGCAGCAATTGATCCTTCATGGTTTAAATCCACGAGTTCCTCACCCTGTATTGCACGGGGACTGTGCAAAAATAAGCTTACATTCAAGAAATACGCTTTGTATTTTCCCAGCTTTCTTTTTTTTTTTTTTTTTTTTTTTTGGATAAATCCGAAGGTCCTCGCCAAGGACAGCGCTGGGGCTGCAACCCCTGAATTCAGCTGCAGTGCTGATGTGCAAAAAATAGGAACAGGACAAGGTCAGCGTTTTTTCCAAAACGCCGTGTGCTTCCCCGTGTCCACCTGGCACTGCCTGAACCAGCCAGCGCTTTGTCCTCAGAGCAACCTTCTGGAAAAGGGGGTGGCTCAAACACCAGTTGGTTTCGGAGCTATGGGAAGACAGACGCACCTGGAGAAAAACAGGCACCAGGGAGAGGATCGAACGTGACCATGAGCTGCAGATACCACCAGGCTGCCTGAGATATTGCTCTGCACAATCCCCTCGTGCCAGCTTAGGGGAGAAAATCCTGCCCATGAGAGAGAGGAAGGGGAGCTTTGACCATGTCCTGGGTGATATCCAGAGCGGTGGGACCATCAGGCAAGGGAGGGGGTTCTGCCCTTCTGCTCTGCTCTGGCGAGACCTCACCTGGAGTGCTGCATTGAATTCTGGAGTCCTCGGCACAGGAAGGACACGGAGCTGTTGGAGCGAGTCCAGAGGAGGCCACAGAGATGATCCAAGGCCTGGAGAACCTCCCATATGAGGACAGGCTGAGAGAGTTGGGGTTGTCCAACCTGGAGAAGAGGAGGCTCCAGGGAAACCTCAGAGCAGCTTCCAGGGCTGAAAGGGGCTGAAGAAAAGCTGGGGAGGAGCTCTTGATCAGGGAGGGCAGGGAGAGGACGATGGGGAATGGTTTTCAGCTGCAAGAGGGAAGTTTGAGATGAGATTTTAGGGAGAAATGCTTGGGTTGCCCAGAGCAGGGGTGGCTGCCCCATCCCTGGAGGGGTTCAAGGCCAGATTGGATGGGGCTTGGAGCCCCTGATCCAGTGGGAGGTGTCCCTGCCCATAGCAGTGGGATTGGAACTGGATCCCTTTAAGGTCCCTTCCAACCCAAACCATTCCATGATTCTTTGATTTCGGAAAAAAAAACCCTGCATTTTTCTCTTGGGATGTAGAAATTGCCCTGCTGGTAGCAAACACGGCACTGCTCTTAAACCCAATGAGCTGTGTCCAGGCAATGCTTGTGGGGCACTTGAGCAGAAGCCGTTTCTCTTGCTGCAGAGCATCTGCCTTGAGATCACCTGGATTATTCCCTGTTCCTTGTTCATATCTCCAGCAAAACCTTTAGAAATGTGTTACAAGAGGAGAGTTCAAGCTTCAGCTTTCTTTTTTTTTTTTCTTTTCTTGGCTTGCCTCCTACAGTTTGTGCGCGTACCCTTCCAGCTCACTGCACAAACATTTCTTCATCTCCGAGCAGTGCGGCTCACGCTCCGCTGGCAGGACAACCTCCATCCCCCACCTCCATCCCCAGCCTGTCTGCTGATGGGGGGCTGCACCCCATCACATGCACACATACACATATATTCCAGTCCCCAACCCGGCTATTGTCATGCAAATAAACATCTGTAGGCTCCCTCTGCTCCTAAGAAAGCCAATATTTATACAAAAGGGCTACGCTGTCTGTCTTGGAAATGAGCCTCAGGCGACGCTCTGGTTATTTTGATCATTAGAACTGATTTTTCCTGACACTCCAGCATTAGCTCCAGACCCGGAGCCCTTGGTACAGGCAGCTGCTCGTTTCAGACACTGTTACTTCTCCATCCCCAAGGCTGGTGCGGGGGTGTCGCTGGCTGCTGCCAGCTTCTCTCCAGCCCTTTAACATGGGAGGAAAAGCCTGGGAAGCTCGGGAAGGGGCCAAGCTGTGGGTAAGCAGCCCCCGGTGAGAGGAGCTGCCCTCCTCCGTGCATCCCACCGTCCGCTCCAAGGGAAGTTGGATGCTTTCCTTAGTGTAATAGGATTAAAGAAGGATTATTGCTAGCGGGAACAAACGCAGCTTTTGGGAGCATAGCTCTCCTTTTCCTGAGGAGGGACAGAGGTGGGGGGTCTCTCCATAAACTCTGGGAACCCACGGTACATGTTGTAGCTGGGGGGTTGCAGAAAGTCCGGCTGTAGAACCCGAGGGAATGGCAGGAAGGTGCCAGGGGAGGGTTAGGTTGGACATTAGGAAGAGGTTCTTCCCCCAGAGGGTGGTGGAGCACTGGAACAGCTCCCAGGGAAGCAGTCACGGCACCAAGCCTGACAATATTCCAGAAGCATTTGGCCAACACCCTCAGCCCCACGGTGTGAATGTTGGGGTGTCCTGGGCAGGGACAGGAGTTGGACTCAACGATCCTTGTGGGTCCCTTCCAACTCAGGCCATTCTATGGTTTTATGGACTCTGAACCAACTCCAGACAGGACAAGTAAGATCTCACACACTTTTGCTGCACTCTTCTCTCCAAGGATGCCTGCAAGCAGCCAGGACACGGCTCACTGCTCAGCTGTGAGGGGTCCCTGCACCTTCCCCTCCTCAAAAAGCCTCAAAAAAGCACTTGGAAACCACTGGATGGACGACTTCAGCTTACAGCTCATTGCCACTGATGTTAATAAGATTTATCTCCTTCTAGAGTGGAGAAGTGAAAGCCAGGTGGATGAGGCAGTGGCAAAGAGTCTGTCATTTAGGAAAGCAAGAGGAAATCCTGGACAATAAGCAAACTCCTAGTCTGTAAAAACACCAGGAGTTGTGAAAACGCGGGGGAGAGAGAAAGACAGAGAGAGTTTGTACTGTGACAAGAGCTATCAGCTTCCCAGCCTTCGCAGTCTTGGAAGAACACGCTGCCCTATTAAAATGTTGCCACTGGAAGAAGAGAGGAAAGAAAAAACCCATTCGCTTCTGCCCAATGCAAAATTGTCAGTGGGAAGCTGGCTGTGCGGCTCGGAGGGGCGAGCAGCACGGGGCTCAGCGCTTGGTAGGTTCGCTAGAGAAAGACGCCAGGCTGGAGTCTGGTGGGAAATCATGTGCAGATGAAAGGACCTTCAGCCATAAATCTAGAGGTCAAGTCATTATGATGGGAGAATCAAAAAAGCACCACGAGCCATTTATGAACACAATAGAGGTCAATCCAGGAGCAAACCATTTTGCTCGGAGCCATGGTGGAAAACATATTGTTGCTTTGAGAGCGACATCCATCCAGGGAGGAGGGAAGTTCTCTTTAAAAATAACAGTGGCTGGAGCGCTTTTAGCTTTCACACTGCACTGGGTTCGTGTATTGTGTTTTGCAATGCACATATAATGGGTGTGGGGGAGTGTCTGCCTGGTTTTATGTGCTACATTCGTTGAACACCTGGTCTGGAGATGGGAATGTTGGAGGCACAGGGAAAACCTGAGCAGGCACAGAGCTGCTGCACACGCTTGTGGTGCGTGCATAGCGTGTGCACTGCGTGTGCATCACCGTGTACAGCCCGTGGAGGGTGCATTCTGTGTGCATCACGTTCAGGAGACGCACCACACGCACAATAGGAGCACGGCGTGATTCCAGCAGAGCTCCCAGCTCATCCCAGACAAGCCCCACAGCAGCCGGGAACCTCCAAATCACCATCCCATCACGCAGCAGCCAAGCCTCCACCTAGACACAAGATCTCAGGATGATCATTAGCGGCACATCTTTAGCTGCCAAGCCGTGATGGATCTGTAATCCAAGAGGTTTAGCAGCAAAGGTTACACAGCGATGAACTGGTGCCACCCTCGTCAACCCCACAGTAATAATTTAGCTCTGTAAAGCCTGACTGGCGAAGCTGCCCATGTTTTTCCCCAACCTTTGCTTTTATAGTCTCCCCAGGGCATGTGCTCAATGCCCAGACAGCCCCAGTTCTCTATGCTGCACTCAATAAGGGTGATGCCTGCTTGGAGCAACATTAGGAGTGGCCCAGCTTGTGTCCCATGGGAACACAGCACCTTCAACCAACCCAAAATGCGGGTGCATCCTGCATCCGCGTTAGCCTTAGCCGCCCTCGGTGCCTTGGCAAAGCAGCTTCTCGTGTGCTGCCTAAGTAAAAGGTTAATACAACCCTAGAGGTCCCAGAGGAGACATTAAAACCAGCACTAACCACAGTGTTTTCCACCAATCCCTCCATGCCAGGTTGAAATCTGCTGAGCTCATAACTGCTGGCTGGACGAGGGGCACCTCACATACCAGTGAAGCCGTGGCTGCCCCATCCCTGGAGGGGTTCAAGGCCAGGTTGGAGGTGGCTTGGAGCCCCTGATCCAGTGGGAGGTGTCCCTGCCCATGGCACAGGTGGAACTGGATGGGTTTTGAGGTCCCTTCCAACCCAAACCATTCTGGGAACGCTGCACTGCTGGATCCCACAGCTCACAGGAAAAAACCTCCAAGCAGTTCATCCCACACCAGTTAACTGCCTCCCATGGACAACGGGCACCTGGCAGAGAGGATTTAAAGCTCCTCAGCTGCACCTTGTGTTATTGGTGCTTCTGGCCAGTCTCAGGTTTTTCTGCTAAATCCTTTGGATAAGAAAAGAAAATAATAGCTGTGGTGGTTCTGGATGTCGGCTGAGCCAACAAATCTCCTCGGAAGGGGAGCTGTCAGTGGCACATACAGCTCTGTTTGCGCATCTGGTCTGGGAGCACTGGGCAAACCCAGGAAAGGTCAAGCCAGTTAACAAAGGGGAAGGATTCGTTCTCCGAGTGTGCATGTTCCCTGTGGTGGGAGCTCCTCGGGGGTGTCAGTTTGGTCAAGTCGATACAGCAGGCACAGCTTCCCTAGAGCGTTTTTACCCTTTGCTAAGGACTGTCCCTGCTGCTCTCCGGTGCATCTTGATCATGATCCAGTAGGTCCTTTTCCAACCTAGTGATTCTGTGATTCTATGATCTTGCAAACAGGAGCCCCGGGATCGTTGCAGCTGCTGGTGCCTGAAATGCATTCAGGGATGGGGAACTAGGAACTGAGACCCAAACAGTGGTTCCAAAATCCATGGGAACCCTGGCTCGCTGACACTCAGCAGCTCTCCAGCACACAGAGAGCTGTTTGGAAGGTATTTGAGCTGGGATGTCTGTCTGTGATGCCTCCTGGAAGGCAGAGCACGCGGGAAGCCCCCGTATGGCTTCAGCAGTGGGTGGGAAGGATGCACAGACAGAGTGGGAGAGAGAAGGGACCATGGGGACAGCAAGGCGAGTGCTCAGCCACAGCAGGAACAGCTCCTACCCGGCACCGTCAGAGGCTCAGGGGGTCTCCACACAGAGAAGGGAAGCACAGTATGGAAGGATATAAGGATTTTTGCTCTGCAGGACACATTTGTGCTATGAATGTCCCTGGAGTGCATCTCAGCTGCCCCGAGCTCAGGGATTTTGTCCCATTTGCCAAACAAGAGCAACCTTCCATTTGGCTTCATGGCTCAGGGGTTCAGGGGGTGGGGGGCAGGCACGCAGGTTTTCCCACTGCCCACAGCGTGGGAGCTCCCAGTCCACACCAGCTGCATGGGGAGCGGGATCCAAGAAGGGCTGGTGGATCTGGTGCCTCCAAAAATGCTCTGCTGAGCTGTACCTGTGGGACCAGGCAGGGCAGAGGCATGGAGAGTGGCTTCTTGGAGTCACAGACATTTGCTTGAGACAGACTTTAAAAACAAACCCTAAACCAGTTCGTTTTTTATGTTCAGCCACTTCTGCAGCAGCAGGACAACTTACCAGCCAGGGGCCAGCCTCTCCGGCACTGTGACTCCAGCAAGGACAAGGTCTGACCCTGGCCTTTGAAATCCCCTGGTGGGACTTGAAGCAAGGGCAGATTGGCTCGCTCAGGAGGGAAATCTCTACCCCACTGGGATGTAAGGTTCCTCTGACACGGGCTGCTTTGGTCCTGAGGGCTCAGTGCCCAGCCGAGCTGGGGTTCCAGGCAGAATCACTGCAGCACCTGGATAATGTCCACAGCATCTGCTTCTGCCCATTGGCAAGGTCATTCCTGTGCTTCAGCTCCCCCCTGGCCATGCGAGTATCTGGGAAAAAGGAGAGAAAATGAGAGAAGCTGCATGATAAGCGTGTTAGAGCACACGAACCAGCTCCCTGCGTGCTCCCCCCAGCTTGCTGCTGCTCTTGATGAGCAAAACCATTGCTCAGCACCAGGCTTTGCTTTGCCAAGCACCATCCTGGGCACATCAGCTCTGCTGAGTAGCCCTCAACCCCCTGAGATGCTCCCAGACAGCACAGGCAGAGGATGGTACCTGCAAGGGAGCTGATCTTTGGGGAGGTGAGAAGGAAGGAGGTAGGAAATATCCTGGCATACCGATGGGAAGGGGATGGGGTCCCGAGACGCAGCTCCACAGGGCACATGCACGAGTGTGCTGCTCCTCACACCGCTGTCTCCTGCTCCGCGCTGGACTCGTCTTTCTTCCTCTTCATCTTGCAGAAGCCATGGAGCCCGCAGAAGCAAGCGAAGGTGAACTGGGGCATCACCTGGAGCAGGAGAGGTGTGGGAGCACCCCTGGGAGGCCTGGATGGGGACAGGGAGAGGGGTCAGGGCACCTCCTGCGGATGCACCGGGGATGCCCTGGTGGGATGGAGGGTGTCAGCCAGATCCCTGAACCACCAAACTGGAGCGTCACCCTGCGCACATCTCCCTTCTCCCTGCTTCCCCACATCCGAGGCTCCCATCTGCGTCCTCCCACCCCAGTGAATGAGGAGGAGATTAAAACACCCCCCTAACCCACCTCCTCACAAGCAGCAAACAATCGGAACAGACGTGGGGACAGCTTGCGGTGCCTAATGCATATTCCAGGGCCCAGGAGGTGAGGTGCCCTGGGAGTGCCCTGGCGCAGGGGCAGCCCCAGCGGTTACTGTACAATGAGGGACAGCTGAGAGCAGAGCTCCCTCTCTTTGTGTCCGTTTTCCACGGATAAAATAATGCCCCAAAGCACAGCCCAACAGCTGCAAAGTGTAATTATGCAAATGAAAGGCTGTTTTCTTTAAAAATAAATAACAAATACTCACAGAAAAGCTATCTGAAGTGAAATCTTCATTTTTCTCCCTACTTTTTAGCTTTGTTACAGAACCGTTTGCAGATGATCAGCTCTAACTCTGCCCTAGAAGAGGCAGCGCTGGTCCCACTGGGGCTTGTGCCCATCCCACGCAGCCCAAGAAATCACATCCTCGTGGTGCGACTGTGCCATCCTCCAGCCATGCAGGGAGCAGAGGGACCACATCACCTAGAGCACCGTCACTGCCTGGTGCTCCTCGCAGAGCCTGGACTGAGCATCCATTCCCCATCAGCCCCAGCACAGACAGGGAGCAGCTTGGAGCCTCAGTTTACCCAGCAGTGATACAGGCACAGTGCTCAAGCAGTAGAGGACCAAGAGGAAATTTCAGTGCAGGAGGTACTGACACTTCCGAAGGCTCCTGGACGCTGACAGTAGCGAGCAAAGGGTGACCCTCCAACACTCAAGCGCTGTTGAGAGGCCCCAGCCCTCTGCCTGCAGCTCAAAAGCCCGGCAGAGCTTGGAGCAGCCCTAATTCACAGCAGGGACAGCTGGGAGAAAATTAACCACGGGGGAAAAATGCCAAAGCAGGTGGGGCCCACAGACCCTCGTCCCTACCCAATACCCACTCGGGGATGTTGCAGGGGCGTGATGCCTCATCCCTGCCTTCCCGCTTTCCCCCTTTCCAAGGGGCCCAGCTGCAGCGCAAAGTGATGGGCAGCAGCGAGAAGCATCCTGTTTAATTCACTTGTGCCGCTGCCTCCCCTCCCCAGCCATCTGGGTACCTGTCTAGAGGCTCCCAAATTAAATCAGGCTACCTCTGGAGCTCGCAAATAATGACAACAGGCTCTTTAATGAGTCTGCGGTTCTGAATGGCTTCTCAGCATAGCGGCAGGTCTGCGAGTCTCTCTTTGTGCTGCTGCTTTTTTGTTACCAGCCTGAGAATGGGATTTTGGAGAGAACGGCTGGCGCGGAGGGGCTACGCGGGGGCCAGCCCACCAGGGTGGGGGGCCACTCACCTCCTGGCCCCTGCGCCCTCCTGGCTTTGCAGAGCTTCAGTGGGAAAGGAATAATGGGAGCAGCGAAGAAGCCAGCACCCCAGTTTGGCAGGCAGGGTTTGATTTGGCACTGCCAAACCCAGATTTGGCAAACACCTCCCTCACCCATGCAGGGCTCCCACCCATCTCCATCCTCGCTTTTTAATGCTCTTTATGTTAACCAGGGAACCCCTGCGCCTGGGCTGAGCATCTCTCGGTCCTTGGAGGTGCCCATCCCCGCTGCCCCGTGCCACCTCACGTCCCTCCCGTCCCCGTCTGTTCCCCCTCGCAGACACAAAGCCACCCCGAGAGCCTGGGCGGTCCGGCTGGGACCCCAGCATCCATTAGGGAGCTATTGATATATTTAGAGGAGCTTGTAACGCGGAGGCTTTTCAGGCTGACCCTCTGCCTCCCATTCAGGCAGCAGACAATGATGAATGAGCCCCGGAGAACAGAGGCAGCCCAGCTGAGGCTGACGCTCCTGTTCTTGAAAAGGTAGAAAAAGGATCCTGAAGGAGCAAGGAATAATTAAAAAATAAATGAACTGGCTTGGGCAGTGATGACAGAAGCCCTGCCTGATTTGCAAGGGCTGGGCATGCTTCGCAGCCCCGTGCTGCCCTTTCTATTCAAGGGAGAAGATCCTTTGGATAAAACTCCACAGCAGCAGAGAAAATGCGAGGAGCATTAAAAATGTAAAGCTAGAGAATTCTCTTTAGTCAACTGCATAACCCCAGGCCGTGTTTGTCACTGTCACGGTGATGAATTGGGAGCTGTCTGAAATCAGCATGCTCACTTTAATAATGTCACTTTCCCTGAGCCCTAAAAAATGTCTTTCTGAACCAGCCGGACGGAGTCTAGTCCTTAGCCCAGCAATTACCCATCTTTGCTGGGCTTTGCTGGGCAGCCCCACGGCTCAAACCATGCTGGAAGGACCAGGTTGAGGAGAGGACATCCCAGGCAGGGCAAGTCTCGGGTGCCGGCAGCGCTCGGCTCATCCTTGCTGCAGGGACAAGTTGAAGCTTCCAGGTGACACCGTTGGCCGACAGCCCCAGAAAAAGAATGTTCAGGCACCAGGAGGTTTAATTTCAGCTGATTTTCATACTCTGCCCCAGCTTTTTTTTATTTCTGAGCACCTCCTGGGCTCTGTAGGTACCCGTCCTTGTGCCCTGTGCCACACCACGTCCCCCTCACGCCCATTCCAGCTGTTCCTTTCTGCAGACAAAAAGCCACCCCGAGAATTAACTTTGAGCCGTTAAATTAACTTTGAGCTACTTGGTTGGAAAAAAAAACCCAAAAAACCCAACCAACATTAAGTTTTGCATTTTAAACCCTGAATTTCAAAGCTGCCTTCTGCCGCCAGCGTGTCGGTTTTGCCTGGGAAATGAGATCATTTGCAATGGAAATTGGTCCCGTATTTTCACAGGGAACTGACTGGAATTAAATAATTTGTAATGAAATGTAGAAAAGTTGCCAGAAATTTCATTTCATTTGCCCTTCCCGATAACCGGCCGGTCTGAACCAAGATCTTCAGGAGTGACTGAAAGTTCCTAGCGGAGGAGGGGTTGGAACTGGAGGATCCTTGAGGCTCCTTCCAACCCAAACCCATTCTATGATTCTATAAGTGATGATGTGGGAATCACCAGCCTGGTTTTCTCAAATCCACTGAGCAGACAGCTTGGAAAAGCCCATAGAGAAGCACCTGGGGCTCACAGGACTTGCAGAGACTTTCTTCCAAAGCAGGGAGGGGTCTTCCTGCGTGGAGGCATCCTTGCCTGGGACTTCTGGACTTTCTTTTCTAAGCATCAGAGATGCTGGTCCCACATCCCCAGGACTCAGTGCTGGGGCAGCCCACGGAGGGGCCACAACCCCTTTTCCACACTCCCTGTTCCCCCCCTGCTCACAGCCACAGGATCCATTCAATTTAGCTATTTTCCAGCCAAGCATTCAAACCCATTATTTCCTAGGGTTGCTGAGTTTTTTTTTTTTCCACCCACGAACCTTGGACATCTCGCTGCTTACGACCAGACCTAAGATAAAATCGACTTCAAAGCAGTTTCTATAATGAGCAGCAGTGCATTAGAAACCCAACAACAGAGGAGACGAGAGCGGGATAAAACTAACCTGAAAAGAAGCACCATCCCTTTAAGGAGAGATAATGAACGGAGAAGCTGTTGCTTGGCATGTTTGCAGAGAACCGCTAATTAAAACATCGCTTCTGTAAAGTATGCTGATCCCATTGATTCTTCCCCCCACACAGTTAATTTGCTGCTAGGAAGGCAAAGTCACAAGGGTCCTCATTATAAAAATTTCACTGGCTGCAGCTAATGGTTGTAATTAATAGGTGCAATAAATTTCAAATGGGCAGCCAGGGTGTTCATTAGCTGTGGGCTGACTCAGCACCGGTGGCCTCACCAGTTGCTAAATAACCCATTTCCAAGCAGACAGGAGGAGGAAGGTGCTCGGTGGCACCACCGGCGCATCCGTAATTCCCTGCTGAGAGCAGAGCTGAATAAATAATTCCCGGCAAGTCCCGGATTTGTCTCGTTTTGCGCCGCTGGTGAGCTGTCCGTGCAAACCTCCTCCAGCTCTCAGCCATCTGAGTGAGGGCAGGTTTTCTCAAAAGTGCTGGCACAGCCGAGTGACCTGGATTTCACGTGGGGTCAGCACTCGAGGCGTTGAACCCTCAGATGCAAAGGGCAGCTGGATACCCAACGATAATGTCACGCCTGGATCAAACTCCAGGAAAGCCATTCCTGTGGGTCTGCCTGTTGGGGATATGAGCTGCAGTCTGATTTTTAATACCCTGGTCCTTCTCTGGGTGTCCTGCGCATCAATTTTAAATCACCTCAAGGTTTAAAATTGCCCCAGGCTTCCTCTGAGCATCATCCCCTCCATAGGAGATCCCAGTGCCACAGACCCAAGCATGTACTAGCCTTTCCAGGGGTTGGATCATCGAATCATAGAATCACCAGGTTGGAAAAGACCCACCAGATAATCGAGTCCAACCATTCCCATCAATCACTAACCCGTGTCCCTCAGCACCTCGTCCACCCGTCCCTTAAACCCCTCCAGGGAAGGGGAATCAACCCCCTCCCTGGGCAGCCTCTGCCAGGGACCAATGACCCTTTCTGTGAAATTTTTTTTCCTAATGTCCAGCCTGACCCTCCCCCGGTGGAGCTTGAGGCCGTTCCCTCTCGTCCTGTCCCCTGTCCCTTGGGAGAAGAGCCCAGCTCCCTCCTCTCCACAACCTCCTTTCAGGTAGTTGGAGAGAGCAATGAGGTCTCCCCTCAGCCTCCTCTTCTCCAGGCTAAACCCCCCCAGGTGTCCCACTGTGTCCCGTTAGGGCTGGGTGTCATCACAGCTTTGATTAAAACAACGCCCTTATTCATTCATTATCATCCGGCTGTAATTAACATATCAATAATTAGCACTTTCTCCCTAAGTTATCTCCTGGGACCAGCATCCATGGGCTGGGGTGACCCGGCAAGGTGCTGGTGCTGCTTCTGCTGCTTTTCCATCATCAATATGACGTGGAGGAAAACCCCATCCCCACCTCCACGTGGGCAGCGGTGAGCAGAGCCCCCAGCCTGCTCGCTGGGATGTGGGAAGCAACCTCTGCTCGCAGCGTCAGGGGGTCGATACCCCATCCACGAGCTCCTTGCATACAAAAATTGAAGTTGCTGCCATGGGGAGTGGCTGGTGGCCACTATAGCAGCTCACAGGCTCGTCGTTGGGGCACGCGGCTGGAATTTGCTGCAGGGCAGCACAGGACAAGCCTGTGCTTCACCCACCAGCAGCTTTGGGATAGAGGAGCTCCACGCCCAGCTCCCCAGTGAAGCCGAGGACGGTGGATGCTTCACTCATAAATGGCAAAATTAGCTGTAATTAGCAGCTTGTCCTGCTCAGCACATTCACACCCAGGAGCTCAGGGAGGACTGGAGACTGCTGGGCATCATTACTGGACACTTTCAGAGGTTTGAGTTGCCCAGCAGAACCCAGGCAGTGGCTCTTCCTTGCTTCTGTGGACCAGGGATGGGATATCAATAACTGCCTTTATATAACAGATGTGAGCTCCAGTTCCCCAAGATGCTTTGAAAATGCCAACCTGATCTATTGTTTTATTGAACGCTGTGAATGTTTTATAAGCAGGGCAGCTGGAGGGTTTTGCTTTGCCTGGCCCTGGCAGTAATTGCAGCCACACGGGGCTGCAGGCAGAGGCTGCGCTAATTGAAAGGTGACTGGAGCTGCTGGGAGGTGGATGCCAGACAAGCCGAGAGCTCACCTGGTGTTGGCAGCATCTCCTCTCCGCCATGGACCTTTTCCAGGGGCCAATAGCTCCTGCACAGCAGGGCTTTCAGAGGAACACAGGTCCCATGCGTCTCTCCCCCCTCGCCTCAGCTGGGTGTCCCCCTGAGGATCATACAGACTGGAAACCACAAGGAGAACCTCTCAGCTTAAACCTTTGAGCATCGCCAGGCGGTGCTGGAGCTGGACAACCAAGAGCAAGAAAGAGATCGGATAGAAAATCACCAGCCCTAGCTCCTGACCACCAGACACCCTGAACCAACCTCCCCACTCACTTTCCTCCTGTTCCAGCTGCTGTTCGACACCGTCAAAGCACCCTGGCTGGTGCTCGTTCTGTTTCTTCCCTGCTTAATGCCTGCCTTGCTAAAAAAAGAAATCAGTAGCATAAAGGGTAGTGAGAGCAAGTCTCTGGGGTGAAGTATCTCGTTGGTGGAGTACAGACAGGCTGCCAATAACCCTGCTCTGAGCCGCTTTCCCCAACAGCCACCAAAATATTAATGGGGGCTGGTGCTGCTCCAGCACGGCTGTTCAGGGTCTCTCAATAAGAGGCAAATGCCACTCAGAGATGGGGTGTCTACCCTTGCACCAGCATCCTCAGCATCACCAGCATCCTCAGAATCACCAGCATCACCAACATCCTCAGCATCCTCAGCATCCTCAGCATCCTCAGCATCCTCAGCATCCCCAGCATCCTGAGCATCACCAGCATCCAGCTCTTTGCCCCCATGCTCAGAGTGATGGAAGTGATGCCAAGGGCTTTGCCAGGGACTGACCTGACCCACCAGGACCATCCAGACAGGATTTTCCTCATTCCTTCCCCTTTTGGGTTGCAACAAATCGCATGGCAAAAATGGGACCCCTTGTGTATTTTTGGTTTCTTTGCCCTGCTCTCCCCTTCTTGGCTGTTAACGCTACCCTTGCTCCAGGCTCCCCATCCCTGGCCTCGTGCCGGGTTCGGAGCAACCCTGGGGTGGGAGCGATGGGGCCAAGCCATGCGTGTCCACCCTCCGGGATGGGCCCTGCTCAGTGTGAATGGCTGGGGGCTGCCATTGTCATGGGTGAATTTTCTGAATGAGCAAATCCTCATTAAAAAATAATTAAAACAGCCTGGTGAGATTGGCTTAATTCCTTTCATTTTGACTGATGGTGTTTAGTTTTGATGATTTATGTGCCACAGTCTTGCCAGCTCTCATGCTTTCATTGTTGGAACTCATGGGATTTCATGATTTTCTTCCTTCCACACCTCCTTGAGTCATGGGATTACAGCTGCAGCTCAGCTTTCGGGTTTTTTCAATGACTATTATTTTTAAAGATGCATTCCAGGCCGCTGAAATAAACTTGAAAGCCTGGAACCTAATGACTCAAAGCTCAGACAGTGAGAAAAAAAGAATAAAAAAAAAAAAAACCAGAAATCACTTGCTTCCTGCTTAGTGAAGGTGGTTTGTAAACCCCCGATGTTTTTTGGGTGCTGATGGAGGTGGTGGGGTCTGCAGGGATGGGATCTGTGGTGATGGGGACTGTGGTGACGGGGTCTGTGGTGATGGGATCTGTGGTGGGGGGTCTGCAGTGGTGGGTTCTGTGGTGTGGAGTCTGCAGAAATGGGGTCTACAGTGCTGGGGTCTGTGGTGCTGGGGTTTAGAGTGATAGGATTGTAGTAGCGGGGTCTGTAGTGGTGGATCCTGCAGGCATGGGATCTGCAGTGGTGGGTTCGGCAGCGCTGGGGTCTGCAGCAGCGCCCTCCCCTCCCACCCCGTGCAGCCCTGCCAGGCTGCTGCATCTGCAAATATTGCCTTTTCATGATTAACAAGTGCCAATTGACCCAGTCCTGCTCTACAACTAAACGTGTCCTTCTCGCAGGCTCCCATCCACCGCCTCCCCTCCGACATCCTTGTGGCACGGGGCTGGCGGTGGCCTCGCAGGCATCGGCAGGACGGGTCCTACCTGGTGCAAACTGGGTGGCTCCAGGCTCTCTGCAACCTGCTGGGTCTGCAGCATCCCTGGGAGGTTCATAAGACGCAGGAAAGATGGGGCTGGAGGTGCCTGGGCTTGATTTTCAGCCCCCTGCGAGCTCAGGAGAGCCAACAATGGCAGAAAGGGCTCCTGCCATCACCTGGCAGCCGCTTCGGTGCTGAGTTAAGGCGGTGGCATTGGCCCTTGGAATTGCCCTTGTTCTCTGCCTGGTGCTTTTGTTCGGTGGGGGCTGCAGGTGGGGATGCTTTGAACCGTGTGCGAAAAGCTCGCTGCCAAAGAAAAGCTGCTCCCGCCACCCTCGCAGCCCCCTTCACCAGCACCCGGCGCCGCTGAGCGCCCTTTCAGCTCTGAATGGGGACGACGGCGCCTGAAAGGCCGTGCCCCCCACCATCCCCATCCCCCTTTGTCTCCCTCTCCTCGCCACCCCCTGCCCCATCCGTCTTGCTAAACCTCTAAGGGCCCTGCAAGGCTTCAATGCCCCCTTTCACTTGTTATTTGTTACCAAATAAATATGGGTGATTAAAAAGGGATCAGGAGTCCGTGCAGTTTGCAGAGGTGTCTGGAAGGTGGAGAGCCTCCTCTGTGTAGCCCATGGCTTTTTGCCCTACATGAGTTAGGAAAAGCAATCACATAGGAATAAAAAGCCATAGACCACAGCAGAGGGCTTACCTGGGATAAGCCAGCAGTCTTTGGGGAAAGAAAAGGGAAAAAAAGGAAGGAAGGAATAAAAAGTAAGGCCCCCCCGTTTAAGTTGTCCTCCCTCCCCATGCCCAGTTGGGAGCACGATCTGCTCCATCCCTGCACGGGGACTGCAGCCCCACAGCTTGACCCGACAAAAATCATAGAATCATAAAATCTTGGAATGTTTGAGTTGGAAGGGACTACAAAGCCCATCCAGTTCCACCCCTGCCATGGGCAGGGACACCTCCCACTGGATCAGGGGCTCCAAGCTCCATCCAACCTGGCCTTGAACCCCTCCAGGAATGGGGCAGCCACTACTTCTTGGGGCAACCTGGGCCAGGGCCCCCCCAACCTTACAGGGTGAGGTAGAAGAAACCCACCCAAACCACCTCTATGGCCTCTGCCCTGTCACCTCTCAGCTCCACGGGACTGCAGGGTGGTTTATCCTGGGTCAGGGAGGAGAGCTCCAGACCTGCCCTGTCTGTCTCCCCAGCAACCCGGGGAGGGGGACCCAGCACCCTGTCTTTTCTGCTCCAAATGCTGGAATGGTTGCAAGGACAACAGCCTCTTGCAGCAGAGGGGATGCTTAAAATCCAACATGCCATAGCCTGGCTCAGCGGCAGCTCGCCCAGGGAGCGCTCAGAGGGTTTGTTTCCACTCTCCCGGTGGCCTGGACACAGCAACACCTTGCCTCCATCAGGAGGATGGTATTCCCCATCACATCTTTTCGTGCTGCTTTTAAGGATCCCATTAAACCTGAGAGGCCATAAGTTATCCACCAAATAGTCTCTCTGGTTGTAAACGGAGCGGCACAGATTTACACCTGGAGATCAAATGTCCTTTTCCCTAGAAGATCACCTTGCTCTTTGACAGCCGCTTCCCTTGCAGCAGCCCAGGAGCACACAGGCTAAATCCCTTTTGCAAGCAAGGGGGGGAAGATGCTTGCCTTGGGGTACAGCCATCCCCTGTCGCTGTTTCAAAACCCTTTGGGCCACCAAGGGACTCACCCACAGTCACAGAGTCGCTCAGCAGCAGAACTGGGAGCCAAACCCCTCTCGTGGCCCCACTGCCCCTGCAGCTCACCTGGCTGCAGAGGCGGCGAGAGGTGCATCCAACAAACCTGCCTTTGTCGGCTGAGACAAAGGGCTGAAGAAAGGTCTGGCTGCAAACTCGCCTCCTGCTCTCTTCCCCTGCTGCTGCCTTCCCCTGTTGCCTGTTCTGGGGAGCTTCCATCTCCATACCCACAAAAGAGGCATCTCGGGACAAGGTGATGCATTTCATGGGGAGCAGCTGCTTCGGCAGCTCCTCTGAGATACTGGACACAGACCTTATTCTTTATCAAAAGCCTCTGCACCTCCCCACACCTCAGGGAGCTCCTCTGGTGGCATCAGAACTGCTGGCGTTGTCCCTGGGAAAACACTGGCCTCTGCCTTTATTCTCTCACCCTACCAGGGCACCAGCGCGTTCAGCAACAGTGACTGCTAATTGTTGGGAGCTGATGAGGTCAGCGCTGCTATTGAGTCTAGGAAACTCCCTCTCTTGTTGCCCTAGCAAGAATTCAATGTTTCTAAAACTACACAGCAACCGGGTTTGGAAGCAGGAAGGATTTTGCACCCTGCAGTTTGTAATAGCTGTGAACGTGACTTTGACCTACAAACCAAACTTCTGAAGCACGAGGGTAGCTCTGAACCGGTGTTTTCCCAAGGTCTTCCCTCTTTTAGCTCCTCTATATGAACGGTGAGAAGAAAAGGCCACCGCGTGCCCCTTCTTCTGACACGGCCACCTGCCCTTTCCAGCCCCATCCCGTAGGAGAGCCCAACCACACCACATTCTGCAGGAGCAGAGTTTGGCCCCAGCCTGATGCCCTTGGGTGCAAGGAGCTCTGCTAGAAAATACCTCAACATGTACCCGTGTGCGCTCTGCTCACGCCAGAAGCCCCTGGGGTTCTCTGTCCCCCTGCTCCGACACCAACCCCCCCATCATCCCAAGGGTGCAGTAAGGAGACAGCCCCGATTTCATCGCGCAGCACGGGTTTGAGGGGTTAACCTGCCAAGCAGGGTAATTCTTCTTGAGATGTGGCCCTACAGCTCTGCTCTAGCACCCGAGGAGGTGGCATCCGATGCAGGGCAGCTCCGGTGCCAGGCTGCTCTCCTCACATCATCCCAAGAGCCACTAGCCCTACACGGCACCGTAGGCACCCGAGGAGAGCCCGGAGCCGCCGGCCGAGCTCCGCTGACCTCACCTTTGGCAGCACGGCGTCCTCTCCGCGGGAAGGGCACCACGCCAGCCGGCTCGGACCTTGGGACGGCAGCCACCGAGCCATTGCCCACACCATCCTCTCCTCCCTGCGCCTCCTTGGCCCCCGCCAGCAAAACCGGGGTGCTGCAGGGATGCTCAAGGGGTGTCCGATGCTGCATGGGGCAGTCACCCCTACTGCTTCGGAGCCCCAGCCAGCTATGAAGCGTTCTCATTTTTGCAGCCCTGACCCCTCCCTTGCTGACTGCTCCCACCCCAGCGCCCTGATCCCATGTCCCCGTCGAGCCTCGCTGCGCGGTCGCATACTTGAAATGGTTGTGCACCAAGGGGCTGGGAGCAGAAGGAGGGAGAGCGGGGTAGGGGGCCGGGGGGGGGTCAGGTATTTCTCCATCCCTGGCTCTGGAGAACCGGTAACAAAGGCGCTATTGAACTGCAGCCTCTCTGGTCTGTGAAGCAGAAACCTCTTGTATCTACTTCACTGCCTTTGATCTAACTCCCCCAGTGGGATGTATATTACTCATGTCCTGCTGCTTGGGTACTGCTGCCAGAGTGGGGCAGGGGGGGACAGGCTCCCACTCGCCACCTTGGGTTTGAGAGGTGTCCCACGGCACCAGAAAGTGGCACCCAGTGCTGCTGTCCTTCCCCATAACCCCTCTGCCTCCCTGCTCCATCCTCCATCCCTCCCAGACCCCAGGTTTTTGGGTGCAGGCGCCCAGCCGAGCGTAGAGGAGGGAGGAGCAGGGCTATGAGCCTTACATTCCACTTCTGTAATTAAAGCCGGTGTGCTGGGTGGAGGGGGGAATTTCCCAAAGGTTTTTACTGGCATCTGGACAAGGGTCAGACAATGAGAACATTTGACAGGGTGCCCAAATCTGCCGTATCTTGGAGACACTCGAAGCCTCCCCCGTGCTGTTCGTCCCAGGCGCTGGGCTGGGGGCTCTTGGGGCAGGTTGGGCAGTGGGGAAGGCAGCGGGGAGCTTGGGGACGTTCCTGACGTCCCTGCAGCCTTCGCTCCACCCAAACTGGCCTGAAATACAAAAGCTTCAGCAGCCCGTTTGCTCCGAAACCACGTCCCCAATGGGATCACCCAGAAAATCCTGGGTAAAGGAATCAAACGCACCGTAGGGACTCAGGGTACTTAGAGCAGAGCTTTCAAAGGTGCTTTCCTGCCTCCCTTTCCTCCCCAGCTCGCTCTCCGGGGAGCCAGGGGCAGCGGGGGCTTGGCCTGGTTTTGCAGGCACTGGGATGCCGCGATAACCTGGCTGGAAACCATCCCAGCTTCCCAAAAACGCTGGAGTGCTTTTTGGAAATCTTATTCTCCTGCCTTTCCAGTTAGTTTCCAGAAAACCCTGTGCGTGGCAGCTCCCAAAGGAACCCAGAGAGGCACGTGTGGGCATCGCCTGTGGAGCAGGCAAACCCCTGGAGCGCACAATATTACAGCACAAGAGGAATCCTCTCTGCAGCCAAGGGTTTTCAGAGCTGCTTCGCCTTCTCCCCAGCCCTGTTCCCTCCTTCCCTAGCTCCTTGCCCGTCCCTCAGGTGCGGGGAGAGCTGAGACTTGCACAGAGCCTCTCCGAGGCTGCCTCCATCCGTGCAGCAAGGAGGAGAGAAATAATTCATATCCAACAATAGAAACATAAAGGGTGTATGGACGCAGGGATGCATGCAGAGATACCCAAGAACAGAGACTGATCAAGCTGGTTACACCTAAAGGATTTTGTTTTCCACAGAGATCCATACAAGTTGCATCCCAAGAAGGTGCAATCAGGCTTTTTTTTAGGGGAACATCTGCAGTTGCCCCCTTCTCAGCCCCTCTCTGCCCACCTGCAGGCTGGCTCTTTCCCAGGGCAGAGCGCACAGGACCCAGTTCTTAACCCTTAACTATTAGAACTTGGGGAGCAGTTGCAGTCAGAGTTAGGCATCACTCCTTTTTCAAGCTGGCTTGACAGCTGGTTCCAGCACAGCAAGATTAGATCCACTAATCACATTTATAAGGCGCCCAGGATCATGAATTGGGTATTCAGAGAATATTTGTCGTTGTAACAGTGTCATTTCCCAGCCTTCAGCGTGCATTAACTTGTCCTCCAAGTCGTTATGGCTGGATTTCTTGGCTTTATCGAAACGTCTACTTGAGCTAAAAAGCATTTGTTGTATCGGTGCTCGGTACAGCTAAGGTGTAAGCTGTCTGGCACTTGTACATCCCATGGATAGGGTAATACTGGGGTTATTTATGGGCTTTAATCAGCTTTCTCACCACCTGATTTTGTATTGATAGGTGCTTTAACGAAACAGGTATAACCCAGATCTTTCCAGGATGCTACATAAATCCATCAAGTGTTACAGGCACTAAAAAGAGAGGCCAGGTAAGCTAAGTGGCACCCCAGACCAGGCAGCGCATCCTTCATGGTGAGCACAGCGGAGCAAGGCAGATCTGCTTCCCTATCGCTCCCCAAAGCAGGCGACGAGACCATACGGTCTACAACATCCTTATCAAGACAAGCTGATGAGATGTGTTCAACGAATCCCTGTTTGCAGCAACAGCAGCGATTGCAGCATCGCAGGCTGAGCACGGCTCGCCTGCAAACACTGCAGATTTGCATTGAGGAGAGGCCAGACGGAGCCCAGGTTCCCTTCACAGGATGCTCTGGCAGCCACTGAAAATCCTCAGGCTCAGGAATTGTCGAACTAATCCTAACTTTGCAGGGGCACGTGCAATCACACACCTCTTCCAAGACACAGAATACTGCATAAAACTGATCTGAGTTGTTTTAAGGAGAGAAAAGAAATCCTTTCTTTTCCTGGCTACTTGTGCCCTTTGCTTTGTGCCCTTAGGGATGCTCAGCCTACCTCTCTCCAGAACATCAGACGTTGCTCATTCATCCTCTCCCTGATATCCTGGCAGCCCATGAAATGGATTTTCTCCTTCCAGCAAGTACCAGGACCTGATTTTCCCTAATTCATGGTTGTGTGTTGGAAAACTGGGGCTGGTGAGGGGTTGAGAGGGATGGGGTGTGCAGAGCCAGCTCAGCCTGGCACCAGGCTCCCAGAGGATTGGTTTTGCCATGGGTGCCTGAGATTGCTTTAGGGAGCAGAAATGTTCTCGTTGGAATAGGCAAGTTTGAGCCAGGAGGAAGATTTTGGAAATCCAGTTAGTTTATACCAATTGGCTTTGGGTACAAAACTAGCTCGGAGAAGTTGCATCCTTCCCTTCCCATTTTTCCACGTGGAATGGGACATCACTTCCAGCTCTGCTGCATTCTTACATAAAATACATATTTTAGGTGACCGAAAATATAATGCAACATTTTTCTTCAAGTGAAACAAAATGTTCTCCAACCTGAGACGATTTTGTTTCCCAAAAAATTCTGAATAAATTGGTTTTGGTTTGACCCCTTGTTGCTTCTGCGCTCTACAAACCCACAAACCGGTCCCCAGCAGAATCTCTGCACCTCAGCCAAGCTGCCCTTGGAAGGGGACATCTGGCTGCGTGTGTCCCAGGTCACAGCCCGTACGATCGGTTGGATTGGATGATCTTAAAGATCTTTTCCATCCTTAATGATTTTACGATTCTATGATGCTGCTGAACCCCAAACCCCTCCACTCTGCCTCTGCTCAGCCCCAGCTCAGGAGCATCGCTGTTTCCTCCAGCTTTTTTTTCCAGGTGGAGGGATGAGTGAGGCAGAGAGGGAAGGGATGAGATAATGACCCAGATCCGTTCCTGCAAACTCACCATCAATTTGCCACTCAGCCTATTAAGAGAGGGCCAACACAACCCGAGAATCCAGGTAAGTCACTCGCTAACAAGATCCTCCTGGGCCTTTTAGCACATTCCTGGTCACAGATATTTCAGCTCCCGCAGCCCCAGCTGTAATTAAGTCTGGGCTGCGAGGCAGGAGATGCTGCAGCAGCCAGAGGGGAATTTGTCTGGATTTGTCGGAGCAGAGTGCAGGGCTGATGAGGGAAGGTCTCTCCAAGGCTGGGGGTGAGGTGGGGGCTGCAGCCCGAGCATCCCGTGCGGTGCAGGGGCTGGTCCCTCGCTCCAAGGATTGCAAGGAGGACAAGGGCTTCTCCCCTTGGATCTCAGTAACATGGACTTGGTAATGGAGGGAGAGGGAAATTGCTGGGGTGAAGGGGACGGTTCAGCGATCGGGAGCGGCTAGAGCAGAGGGAACAAAGAGATGAAGGGATATGGGGGGGGGGGAAAGAGCCCCATGGGTGGTACAGGGCACTTTTTCCAGAAGTAGAAAGCAGAGGCAGGATAACCAGCACCTCTAAACCAATGTGGCCCTTTGGCTGCACCAGGGAGCCTCTTCCCTGGGCTCAAACCTGTCTGAGGTGACTCCAGTGACTTCAGACACATCATCCTGGGCACAAGCTTGGGAAGAAAAGAGGTCAGTCTGTCTCCCACCATCATAAATTGGAGCAGAACACACTGACAACAGGCATTGCTGGGGAAGCAGACCTACTAAAACGTTCTTCCCCTCCCTTCACAGGGCAGACCCCAAGCCCCTTTTGCGTCTGGTTTCACCATCACGTGCACCAGCTCAAACAGCTCCTATAAAGCCACAGACCTGGCTCCCTCCTGGGACAGGAGCTAACACAGCCACCAGTGCTCGGCTGGAATTCACACCACAGCTTCTCCTCATGTTTGAAGAGGGTTCAATCCACCAAGACTTCTTTTCCTGGCTGGCACGGGTCATTTGCACTGGCACAAACAAGAGAAACTGCAGCCTCCTTTACAAACACCACGTATTGCTCCCTCCCCTGCACAGCGGCTGTTCTGGCTCCCCAGTGCCCTCCTGACTTAACCTGCATGTGCGACAGAGGATTCCTCTGGACATTCCTATTCAGGTTGTCCTGTGCAACCCTCATCAGGTGAAACCCAGGACACTAGCGTGCTTCCCACCTGGGATTCCACTCAGGATGCTCAGATGAGGCCAGTGGGGCAAGGAGAGGTGCCAGATGAAGGCAGGGATGCTGGTAGAGCTGTGGGGCTGGGACGACCCTCCCCACGTGCCCTCGTTGATGCTCCACATTGCTGGTTAGAGAGGATTAACCAGAGCTAGAGGGACTTGGATGGAAATGGGACGGGTTGATGGTTACCCACATGGGAACTGCTGTTGTGCGCCTGTGTGCTTGCAAGATCTTCCTGCCCCCCTGGGGTTCAGTGAAACATTTCTAGGCATGGAAAGGTCAAGATTGCTCTTGCTTCGGGCTTTGCAAGGTCTCCGCCGTGGTCATGCTGAGCTGGTAGCCCTGAAAGGAAGATCTCCTTAAACTCAAGCCGGCATCAGCAGCTCTGCAACAGGCAGCATGCAAGGAGGAAACGTGGGGCTGGAATAAGAGACCCTACATGGATTAGCCCCTGGAGAGGGAGCGGTGGCATCCATACCTACAGACAGGTTTGTGTGGCTTGGGTGATGAGGTTTGGGAAGCATTGTGGACGCATCCTCTGTGTCGGGTCCAAGGTGATGCAGACGTGCGATACTCGTGTTTCATCTGCTGTTAGCCCTGTTGTTCACTGTTACCAGTGATTTGTCATGTTCTGCTGACAAGTCACTGGGGACTCGTGACATAATGTGACACCGGTAAACGTAAGGAAAAATTCTGGTGGAGAAAAGTGTCTCCCTTCCACTTTGGAGACCTTCCCTCCATGGCTCACCCTGCTGGGCACCAGGGTCCCACCACTCCCTCCCAAGGGACAATCACACCTGGAAGGAAGAAGAACCCCATGGGGAGCCCCATGAGCACGGTGTGAAGGTTCCCCAAGCTTGTAGCCGGGTCTGTTCTGTCTGGAGCCATCCCAGCCCTGGTCCCACCCAACTCTGTTGATGAAGGTCTGTCACCCCTCCCTGGGGATGCAGAAATCAGGAGGAGACACCCCTTTGGTCACTCTGGGCACCTCCAGTCCTCTCCATAGGAGAGCTTCACTGTCACTGAGGCTTCCAGCAGGGAAAAATTCTTCTTAATGAGCTCTCACAGTCCAGACAGGTGAGTGCACCCTGCTGCTTGCACACACACCCCCCCAGCCCCTGCTCGTCAGTACAAAATCACTGCACAAGCCTTTGGGAACTCTGTGGTCTCCCCAGACCCTGCCAGCCCTCAGGACCCCGTCACCCAAGTCCCTTTGGTTTCAGCAGGTCTGACAACGGCGGGAATGAAATGACACCGAAATCAAGACCATTCCTATCTCCACGTAATTCATTTCCTTTCCCCACGCTGACATCACCGTTCAGGTTAACACATGCACCACTTCCCTTATCTTTCTCCAGCATTACCTCATCGGAGAGAACCCGGAGAGCCTCCCTCTCTGCTCTGCCGAATACCGGCACTGGTGTCGGAGCTGCAAGTTTGCAGGATTGCTCAAATGCAGTTCCACCAGCACACCCAGCTCTTCCGACCACACCAGCCCTCCGTGCTGTTTTCTTACAGGATTTGGCGATATTCAGCAAGGCGCAAGCACTAACAAAGCTCCTGCTCTTCACCCTTTGATTCACACTCATCAGAAGGAAAACACGCTTCCGCACCAGGCAGAGTTTCTCTTTGGCTGCAATCAGGGGCTGGTGTGGGGATTTTATACCCGTTACAAACAATGCAAAAGTGGTTTTACGCACACAGAGGTACGCAGTCCTCCACACACACCCCCTTCACATGTGGTACCTAGGATGGGAAGCTTATCATCTATGTCATATATAGGAGAACTCATACAACCTCACACTCCATCCTGAAATCCAGCAGTTAACGAGCTCACATGTAATTTAGCTGATAAGTACATTACCATGTGTTGTATGCAATTGTGTGCCAACATAAGTTATGTGAATATATATATATATATATATACACACACACACACACACAGAATCATAGAATTTGGGTTGGAAGAGACTTCAAAGCCCATCCAGTTCCACCTCTGCCATGGGCAGGGACACCTCCCACTGGATCAGAGGCTCCAAGCCCCATCCAACCTGGCCTTGAATCCCACCAGAGAAGGGTCATACATTGATGAATTTTGACTATTTGGTGATTATTCTTGCCTAAACCAAAGAGAATTTAATTTTTTTTCCAGCTAATCACATTTATACCCACAAGACTAAACTAAAGCCACGCATTAGCTACAACACAGCGAGAGCAGGTATAAACATATATACCCACATGCACATACACAAACCCATTTTTAACCTACACAATAAAGAGGTGAAGGATTTTAATTGCTTTGGGATGCTCCTCTGCAGAATTAAGTCCCGGGGGCAGGCAGACAGGTAATTCATGCACACGGGGGCTGAGGGATGCAGGTGTCTGTGGGTGGTTTGCCTGCGCTCATGGCAAATGCCCATCGCACACGGCGCGTGCAGCCTGTGCACCCACTCCTGTTCCCTGCCTCGCTCGCTCACACACACACACACAACTCCTCCAGGCGAGACTTCAAACAAAGAAAGAGAAAAACGCTGTCTTACTTTGTTTCCTCCTTTCTTTTTTTTTTTTCTCCTCTCCTTCCCGCCGCCTCGATCCCGGGACTTCAACGGGACCGCGATTCTTTGGTGGAGATTATGAAAAGCAACTTAACAAGCTGCCGAGCGCTGCTCCCAGCCGTGCGGAGGAGGAAGAAGAGCTTTGCCAGCAGAGAAGAGCCGGAACAAAAGCCCAGCAATGCCAGAGCGATGCTGAATAGGTGTCCTCCTAATTGTAAGGGGATTGTGTGGCTGTGTGTGGTTGCAGGGTGGGAGGAGGCGGGTGGAAGGGGCGATGGGAAGAGGCCTCCCTCCCATGCCGGCTGGGGACGGCCGCCCGCAACCCCAATCTGAGGTTAGTGCATAAATTATCTCCAACCTCTCGCGCTCTTCCCATTGGGTTGCGGAGCTGTGCACACGGCTGCATCCCAACAGCTTCCCATTCCCTGCACAGCCCACAGCGGATGCCCGGTACCCACGGCGCACGACCCCCCTGCGCGGGGCAGGGATGCTGGCTCTCCCCATCTCAACTCTTCCCCGCTTTCTCCCTTTCGGCTTTGTCTTCGGCTCCATCTCCCAGCCAGGCAGACACAAAAGAGCCTCTGACCTGGGAGGAGAAATACCCGTCTCCAGAAAAATCACCCACCCGAGTGCTCCGGTGTGTGCTTTCAGCAGGCAGGGAAATTAAAAATAGCTGGTATAGCTCAAAATCAGAGGCAGCATTCCTTCCTTAATGAGTGCAATTAGCAGAGTGAGGATGGAAGCGTGTTTCCCTGGCTGTTCCCTGCATCTTTCCGTGTCTCTGAGCACCAGCCTGCCTCTGCTTTTCCACAGGCTTTTGGGAAAAGGCGTTTTTCCACTTCCAGGAGCTGCTGGGGCAGGAGCTGTGCAGCTATAGACATGCACTTTAGCTTCCTTAAGCTCAGGGGTTTCAGACAGGATTAAATCCCCAAACACACATTCCAAGTCCTCTGGGGTTTGCAGAAGCAAAGATGAGTCGGATTTGGGACCTTTCCCCCCTCCCCCTTCCCCGCTCACTGCTACCCATCCACATCGGCTCTCGTAAATCCCGAGCTGTCAGTGTAACAAGGGGTGATTCAGTGGGGATTTAGCCTGGCTTGAGACCCGTGGAGCGAACCAGATCCATGGCACTGCCTGACCTGCCATGAGCTTTACCTCACCCTGCGCTGGGTCCCCTCGTTCTGGGACGCGGAGCGCTGGGCTGCTCTCCTGTAGGGATCCAGGAGCTCCCTTGCAAGGATGACATCTGCTCTCTTCCCTACGGGTGCTCCCTTCAGCGACCCCCACAAATCCAAATTCTGCTTGGGATTAACCCAAGCTCTGCTTGGACTCGATGATCCGATGGGTCTTTTCCAACCTGGTGGTTCTATGAAAGCCTGTGATGGGATGAGGATGCAGCAGGGTCCAACCCGCACATCTCAACGGGGAAGGGGCAGCAGACAAAGCCTCATGGGAGGGCAGCTTGCTGGCAGCTCATTAAAAAATGGGCCTAATGACCCATTCGGCTGGGTTGTCTGCATGAGCCGGAGGAGAAGCAGGAGCATCCAGACTGGGTGACATGTTGGATTTGAGCACAGGGTTGGCCGAGCAGGAGGTCCAGCTGTGCCGCCGGGCCAGGGAGGGCTGCACTGTCTCCCAGCATCTGCTTGGCTTTGACATTGTGCTCACTTGTGCTCACTTGTTTGTTTTTTTTTTTTTTTTAATTGTCTTGCTGTCCCTCATTTGCATAATCCCCACAATGCCGTGCAGCAGGACTTTTGCTCTGAGCTAATAAATAGATGACAAAAATAAATGTGTCATGTAAGATTTGCTTCCATTTCTTTCCTTTGTGAGCGAGCTATCACCAAGAAATGATGCTCGCGGGGTTGATCTCACAGGAACTGTCAGCCTGGCCTGCCATACGCAGCGACGTTCGCTTTGCCTGCGGTACGCAACTTTGCCAGATGTTAGACTGAAGTCATGAGCTGGGAACAGGAGGAAGAAGTGGCTGTGAGATGCGAGGATGTGCTCCTCACCACCCCAGTTTGCCCCACGTTGGATTTCCAAAGCTCTTCCCCAAAAGTCACCCCCAAAGCGGGCTGGAAAAGAGTTGGTGGAAGGACTGCAGACCACTAAAAGGTTCACAGTTGCGTTCGCAGCATGCATGCATCCAGTGAGAGCCAGGTGGGTGCCTGGGCTGCTTTATTTTTAGATATATTTTCATCAGAATCGCTGGGGATTGTGGTTTCCTCCCCTCCCTAACACCACAGCCAGCTCTCCGCTCATTCCCTTAGCTGAGGTCCACGAGGCTATTCATTAGCATGAATATCCAAGGGGGCCTGGAAATCCATAAGGCTGGAAAAGCCCCATGGGTTTGCTACAGGAAGATTTTCTCCTTGTTTTTACACGAATTGATTTATAACCTCAGAACATCTGTCAGGGTGGTGCACAAGGCATCACAGAACCCTAGAATCATTAAGGTTGGAAAAGCTCTCTTAGCTCATCCAGTCCAACCCCATGGTGCCAACTAAACCATGCCCTGAAGCGCCATATCTACATGGTTTTGGAGCCCCTCCAGGGATGGAGACTCCACCGCTGCCCTGGGAAGCATCCACCAGGGCTTCACCACTTTTGCAATAAAGAAATTGTTCCTAATATCCAATCTAAGCCTCCCCTGGCACAATTGATGGAAATGCCACTCCAAAACAGACTTAACAGGCTCAAAGTTTTAAAGCAGATGCCGCAATGAATCACTGGGGCTCTGCATCCCTGGAAATCTTCTTTCCATGACCAAGGTTTTTCTAGGCTGGAGCTCAGCTTGGAAGCAAGGAAGCCACTGGGCATCACTCCTGCATCAAGTCAGAGCAGAGGATCCCTGCAGGTCTTTGAAGTGGCGGCGTTTGGATCTGGTGGAAGATCCTTGTTAGGATGGAACAAGGATCTTGATGGAACCCTTGTTAGGGTTCTGAAGATGTAGTCAGAGATGGTTAATTTGCAGAGGGTGCTGGCAGCCCCGGAGATCATATCTCGTGCATTACAGCAGTTGATACTTTTTTCCCTTCCAGCAGCTCTGTGGTTCTGGAGGATTCTCAGCTCTTATATAAAAACGCTTTAGCATTTCCAACTGTATTGTTTGCTGAGAAAACCCTGAAAACATGAATCCTAAAGGGTAAAAGCTTAAAGAGAAATAAAGACCTGATAATATATGGGCTTTCTTTTTGTTCCCTGACCAATTTGAAATCATTTTTATGACCACATATAACTGCCTTCTGGCATGCGAATGCTTGAGGCTGGTGTTACCTTAAAGATGGATTCACAACTGCTGGTCAGTAGAAGAAAAAGCATCACCTGTGGTTTCCAAAATGTTCGGATCAGGCTGTGAGAGTTGACCATCAGCCTCATAGAACTGTGTTTAATTGACATTTAAAGGGTTCTGGGATAAGTCTTTCTGCTCACAGACAGGATTTTCCAGCTGGGCTGCTCTGCAGGCATCTCCCCCCATGGTGGATGGAGGTGGGATGTGTTTGTAATCCTCCTTCGTCGAAGGCAGCAGCCCTGAGGAGGAGACGTACATGCAGGTGAATGCTTGTGGTGGAGGCAAAGGCAGGGGCTGAAGAACGAGAGACTGAGAACAAAAGCAGAGGAGGAGAGAGAGGTGAGCTGTGGAGAAAGGCTGGATCATGACTCTGGCTCCAGCCAGAGAGATTTCCACCGCGGGCAGGCAAGAGCTGAAAAAATTACTCTCCCAGCTCATCCGAACCGTGAGGTCTGCACCCCTGATCATCTGGACCTGCCACCTCCCAGCCTGAGCAGCAGATCCGTGAGGTGGGGTGAGACAGCGGGGTGCTGGGACAAGGGAAGGCAAAGAGCCACAAGGGTGGAAAGAATCAAAAACCAGCAAGAGAGGTGGAAATTAGATGAGGTGCGGGAGCGAGGCACAGAGGAGCACAGAGCATCCCTCCAGGATGCGGTGAATAATTTTCCCCATCCCCAAAGCACTGTGGCCAGGGGAAGGGGGATCATCCATCTTCATTACATCACCAGAATAGGCTCTGTCAGGTTACACTGTAAAACTAATCAATAGTCCCTGCGGCCTCGCTGGCCGCAGCTCCTGCCACACCAGCAGGCAGGCACGGCGGGCGTGGGACATGCCAGCACAGCGGGCTCTGTGCCACACGCACAGGTGCTGGCACAGCCGTCCCCACGCTACTGGGGGGGGGTGGCAGAGACACCTGGTTATTGCTACACATTGCCTGTGAGTTTGATGATGTTTTCATAGAAACGTGGAATGGTTTGGGTCATAAGGGACCTTAAAGCCAGAAAAGTTGTGGTTGCTCCATCCCTGGAGGTGTTCAAAGCCAGGTTGGATGGGGCTTGGAGAAACTTCATCCAGTGGGAGGTGTCCCTTGCTCGTAGCAGAAGATGGAACTGGATGGGCTTTGAGGTCCCTTCCAATCCGAGCCATTCTGTGATCCCTAAGCAGGAGAAGGGGCTCAGCAAGATCCCTGCTCTGCACTGGGAAGCTTCGCCCTGGCTCTTTTCAAGGCAGCTTTCCCACCCTGTGCCCAGGCTCCTATTGTGAGCAAAAGTCTCACCCAAGACAAGACCCATCCATCTTACTCTCAGCCTGGCTGCACGGCTAAAAATAAGCCAATAAAGTAGCAATCACCTTGGAGAAGCGGCAGCTCTATTAAAGCAGAGTGAGCTGTGGCACCTGCGCCCCAGCTCCCTGCTGCGCACAAGCACCCTGGGAGCCTCCACCTGCCCCTCGGCTGTAGGAGACGGTGATAGGAGCCCACACGGTAGCACCTGGTGCTGCCCCATAGCCCCACGCTCCTGCCAGCCCCCACCGGGCTTCTCTGGAGATGCTTCTCTCTGCCTCATGGCACAGCCCTGGCTGCACCTGCAGGCGTGGGATGCAGGCAGCTCCGAGCCTCTGGCACCTCTCATAGAACCATGGAATGGTTTGGGGTGGAAGGGACCTCAAAGCCCTGCCAGTCCCACCCTTGCCATGGGCAGGGACACCTCCCACTGGATCAGGGGCTCCAAGCCCCATCCTACCTGGCCTTGAACCCCTCCAGGGATGGGGCAGCCACAGCTTCTCTGGGTAACCTGGGCTAGTGTTTCAGCACCCTCATATGCAGTCTCATACCCAGCTGGGAAGGGCAGAGGGTCTTATTGCAGCAGCCAAGTAGCAGCGATCCCTTCACACGTCTCCCCTGTCCCAGCAGCTCTCATGGATCAATTTTCTCACCAGAGTCCCATGCCCTGGCTGCAGGGAATCCATGCTCGGGGTTACTCTTCCCATGCAGAAGTTGGCTGAGGGGCAGATCCCTCCTTATCCGATGTGCTGGATGTTTGCATCAGTTTCCGTAGCTCATTTGTCATGTAGATCTCCTGGCATTTTTTTTTAAAGGGTAGATTAATTTAGGGGAGCTCTCAGATCCAATTTCCTCTGGCAATGCCTCTATTAGGCTGTGCACAGCAGAGATACAGGCTCCCGTCCTCCTGCTGCTACTGATGGAATTTGATTCTGCGCTGCCAAATCTGCAGGGCTGCAAACACATTCTCACTCTTGATTAATGTGAGTAATTTCTGCTTGAAAGAAGGTTGAAATGAGCAGCCAAGGGGAAGCGAACGGTGAGGGTTCCCCCCCACTACCCCTCCTCCTCCCCCATCCTTCACTGCTGTTTGCATTTTACCAGCTCTGGTATGGGCTTAACAGATAAACAGAATCGCTGGCCCCATTTCAAGAGCAGCAGAAGGTGCGGGAGGCGGGGGGCACCTCGGCGCAGGCGGGATGCTGCTGGGCTATGGCTCGTGGAATGCAAGGGGTGAAGGGTTGGAGAGGGATTGTGCCTAACCCTTGGAGCCAGGACAGGCAGGGGACCTCGGATCAGGGGGCGGCGGAGGAATTGTACCCATGAGGTGCACGTAGGAGGCACGAGGGGTTTGCGTGGGGTGAAGACAGGGAGTCTAAGTATGATGAGGTCCAGCCATGAAGGGTAGGGTGGAAATGTGGGAGAAAGGGGGGATGGCTGCAGTGGAGAGGGGGTGCTTTGCCTGCCCTCTGTCTGAGCTCTGTCACTCTTTCCTCAAGGAGTGACGCTGCTGACAGGGCTGTGACGCTTAACACCTCCCTGGCCCTGGCTCTTCCACCCATGGTCCAACCTGCTCCTGGTGGGTCAGCTGCTGCGGAGACTCCATTTCCTCGCAGAGCGCTCACAATGCTTCCGAATCCTTCGGGCACATCACCCGGGGCTGGTGTGCACACCTGAGGTGCCTGCACGGCTCTCGGTGTGATTTTGGAGAGGGAGGAGCAGTTTTCCCACGTCAACACAGCGAGTACCCCCAGCCCCAGCCTCCCCGTGGCCCCTACCAGACAAAAACCTGCCCCACACTCAGGGTCTTTGTAGGATCCCAATGTAGCACCAGTAATAAAGGGAAATTTACTCCAACGAAGGGAGATTTACTCCTGCATCTTCTCCCCTGGGACCAGCGGTGGCTTTGCATCTCCTTTTCAATTTATTTTCATAAGGGAGGGGGGAGAGAGACACATCCTAAACTGGCAAAATGTCAGGGAGTGATTCAGAGAAGAGGCGAGCAGCAGAGAGAGGCAGCCCACGCAGGAGACTTGTTTCTGATTTCCAAATGTCAGCATGTCCTTTAATTAAATGCTGATTAACAAGGGACGTGCTCCCTCGTGCTGGAACTGGGGCTGCTGCTGGTAACATCGCACTCCGCAGAGAATCCTGCTTGCACCCATGGGATGTGCTGCCTGGATTGCTGGGGAGGTGGGAGAGCCACGAGAACTGGTTCTGCTTGAGCAAAGCAGCCTTGCCCTGTGGTTTGCACCACACCGAGGGCACCAAAAGGTGCTGGTTCAGCTCAATGACAGCAGGCAAGCCTCTTGTGCCCTGGTCCCCAGCGTTTCGTCCAGCCCCTGAGCTCGGATCGAGCCTGTGATTTTATGTCTCCAAGCAGAAGTTGGATTTGATCTAGTTCAGTGAAACTGGATGCAAATCCTGATGTGGGCTCTTTTACTTTAGTTTGAGCAGCTCTTTTCTTCCTTGGCTCCTGTCTGTTCTCTGTACAGCTAGGCTGCAAACATGCTATTACATTTGGGATCCCCCAAAAACAACTGGTGTATCTAATCATGTCCCTAAGCATCAGCACGTACAATGCTTCTCTTTGTCCTCTCAAGCATGCCTGGTCTTTGAAGTCAGCGGGAGGGTTATCCTTGAGGTTAGGAGGGCTGGGCTGGGCTCTGGGCTGGTGGAAAACTCTCTCTGACCCTGGAAGCAGCACCCTACAGAGATAACCAGGCTGGAATGTGGCCAGTGGCTTCGGTCCTGGCTGCCACCCAGCTGCCTCTGCCTGATGCCGTCCTGTGGTGGGGTGAGAGGGAGCAGTTTATTCCAAGCAGCGCCATGCCTCGCCGCGTGCTCCCACAGCCACTCCTGATGTGGGGAGCTTCACACGGGACCTTGCTATGTGCAAATCTTCCTGGTAAAACTCATTATGTGCCATGGGACAGGTGGTTGCCCAAGCCCAGCTCTGCCTTCAGGATGCTTCAGGCTGGCCCAGTTGCAGGTTTTATTCCAGGCTTTATAGGCTTGGGGCAGCCCCACTGCAGGAGCAGTAGGTTTATGAAAAGAGGCACATTCTGCTCTGCACCTCAAGCATCTGGGAACATAAACATGTTCCCAAGAGTACAAAAGCTCTCTGGATTGCACAGAAATTTTTACCTTGGGCAGCCTCCTTCAGAGACTCACTTCACACCATGCGCATGGAGCCACTTGCACAAGCAAAGCCTGCCAAGGGGGCTACTGGGCTGAAGTCGCATGCCAGACAGGTCTAAAGCTGAAGAAATAGTCTAAAATTAAAAGCGTCATTTTCAGTTCCAGAGCCGAGAGAAACAGCTCTTCACACTTAGCTTCCCGTCTCCCCAGCCACGACTGCTCTGCACATCGCTCCTACCACCTGCAGAAATGCTTTCCTCACTTTGAAATTGCCTCGTTAGCAGCTGGTGGGCCTGGAGTTGTCTATTGGGTGGCTTGTGGCTTCAGGTGGCCAGTGGCTCCAGGTGGCCAGTGGCTCCAGGTGCCACCTCTCCCCAGACTCCACAAAATGTGCAACTCGCAGCAACAAGTTTTTGCTCTCCAGACTCCCACAGTGATGCTACCTATTCCCGAGTGTCACCTGACAACATCCCCTCCAGAAGGGATTTGTTAGACAATATTGATGCCAGCACAGTCACGGGAACAAACTCAGGGAGGGTGGAAAAGGAAAACAGGCTGAGAGCAGTATCCTTGCCCTGTGCAAGGGGCAGACCAAAGCTTGAGTTCAACAAACACACACTGGCTCCTCTCTTTTTCTCAAGACCACAAAAGTTCTTCCACGCTGCCCAGGAGGCAGGCAGATCCTGCTAGCCCTGGCTGGGGGATCCCTGCAACTCCCCCCTTTTTAATTCTCCTCGATATGACTGAGAAAACAGCTCAGAGTTTATAAATGTGAAGGCAAATGAATTACACAGAATTCCTGGGGGCAGCAAGCCCTGAACACCTCCCACATCGCAATGGGGAAGGAGTCACTTTCTTCTACCGCCAGACGAGCAATTTTGTCACACCGGCGTCATCTCCACCTCCCTCTGCCTCCCCGGAGAGGAGCCACCAGGCATTTGCCAGGGGCCCCTCGGCTGCAATAGCCAAGCAGTTGGTTGGATGCCCTCCCAGGCAAAGGAAAGGGTCTCTCCCAACCCAGCAAACTGCGGGTTTGTGTAAGCAGGACTAGTGCATCGAAGGAGCATCCCTCAGCCAGGCTTCTCTTCCTCCCCTCTCCCCAAACCAGTGCCTGCTCAGGGCTGGGGCCTTAAGTGAGGTGAATGGAGAGCTGGCTCAAGCTTCTCTTGGAGCATAAAGCCCCAGGAGGAGGGAGCCTACGCTGCCTCCTGCTCTCCCCGCTGGGAGAGCTGGGTGTCTGACACGTACTGGGGGAAAAGCACCCAGATGTGGAGCTCCTGGCTGTATCCCAAGCACCTGCGCGCTGAACAGAGCAGTGCCTGCTCCCCGAGAACTGTTCTTACCAGCCTGAATCCCCCCCACTCATCATCTGGCAGAAGCCAACCTGCCAGTCCAGACCCATCAACCCCTCGGGTACCACCCTTTCTTCTCTCCGGCCGCTCGCCCCAGGTCTTGCTCAGCCTCTGCTCCCAACTTCAACGCAAGCGGGAACACCAAGGCACCCAACGTTAAAGCCCCGAGATGGAGAGACTGCAGTGAAGTGTTTTGTGCTGGGAGGGATGGGGAGAGGATGCAGGGGGAGGGGAGGTGGGAAAGGGGAACGAAACATTTCGAGGGAGCCAGATTTCCTTATTACCCCTGCTGGAAAATTAAAGTCTGGTCTGAGTTTGCATCCCAAATGCGATTGCTTTCGGGTCCCGGCCTTGGAAGGCATGTACCTCTCTCAGCAGCCGGCCCTGCCGGGATCAGTGTCCGTGCTGTCCACCTGTCAGCAGGCTCTTCCTTCTGTTCACGCTGAGCATCATATTTTCTCAGCACACCGAGGTAGTTCAAAGCTGCAACTTAAGGACTTGAGGGGAGGCGGGGGTAGGAGGTGGACAGGCTCACTGAGCATGAAAAGCAGCTATTGGCTCTGGCTGCTCCGCGACTGGGTAGGGCTGAACTGAACATGTGTCATTCTTCCCCTCCATGCCCCTTATTTCCCCATCACTGTCCTTCCCCGTTCAGTGCTGGGAAGACGGGGAGTTATTGCTGGGTTAGGAACCCCGCGGTGGCAGAGTTCATCGCACCTGCCCCCCTCTGAGCCTCTTGGACAGATGCAAACGGTGCTGGAGATGCCCCTTTTCTCTCCCCGTGCCGCGCGGCATATGGCGCGTGATTTTTAATTTCCTCGGATGGCGACTGGCAGGTATCTCGCCGCGTTTCAGCATCCCTTTGATGAACCCCCAGTAGATCCTTACGTGCCAACTGTCCGTATGGGCAGCACAAAGCGCTTCCCGGTTCCACCGTTCCCTATTTCCTCCTCGTTAACAGGGAGCTCTTCGTTTGAGCCCCAGCCAGGAGAGTCAGATCCATGCCCTGCCTTCAAAGCTGCCTCTCCTCTCGTTATGGCAGGTGAGATCCTTGCTGGGAAGAGGAACCCAGCTATAATCCTCTTTCAAACCCTGCCTACCTGTTACATGTCAGCCCCGTGCAGGACTGATCTTGCCAAATAGCTGAACGTTTAAATCAGACTCAATAGAAAGAAGAAATTTTTAACAGGGAGGGTGCGGAGGCCCTGGCTCAGGTTGCCCAGGGAGGTCATGACTGCCCCACCCCTGGAAATATTCAAAGCCAGGTTGGATGAGGCTCTGAGCAACCTGATCTGGTTAAAGGTGTCCCTGCTCCTGCTGAGGGGTTGGGCTGGATCACCTGGAAAGGTCTCTTCCAACACAAAGGATTCTATAATCACAGGCAACACAAGAATCCAGGTTTTCTGCAGCGCTGCTCTCTCAGTCTGTCTGTAAACACAGGTGGAATCACTGAGTTCCACTCAGGTCCTGCTAGGAAAGCTTCCCCTGCAGCTGCATCCTCTTTTCTTGCAAATTACGAGGCTCTTAATAACATATTCTCCCTCTGTACTCAGCACTGGTGAGGCTGCTCCTTGAATCCTGTGTTCAGTTCTGGGCCCCTCACCACAAGAGGGATGTTGAGGCTCTGGAGCGAGTCCAGAGAAGAGCAACGAAGCTGGTGAGGGGGCTGGAGAACAGGCCTGATGAGGAGCGGCTGAGACAGCTGGGGGTGTTTAGCCTGGAGAAGAGGAGGCTGAGGGGAGACCTTATTGCTCTCTCCAACTCCCTGAAAGGAGGTTGTGGAGAGGAGGGAGCTGGGCTCTTCTCCCAAGGGACAGGGGACAGGATGAGAGGGAATGGCCTCAAGCTCCACCATGAGAGATGCAGGCTGGACATTAGGAAAAAATTTTCACAGAAAGGGTCATTGAGCACTGGCAGAGGCTGCCCAGGGAGGGGTTTGAGTCACCTTCCCTGGAGGGGTTTAAGGGACGGGTGGACGAGGTGCTGAGGGACATGGGTTAGTGTTTGATAGGAATGGTTGGACTCGATGATGCGGTGCGTCTCTTCCAACCTGGTGATTCTATGATTCTATGAGGAATTAGCACACCCTTTTGACAAATCTCTGTGTGATTACAAGGCTCTGCACTATGTCTCTTGGGTAGCAGATACTCTTTCCAACAACACAGAACGTGATTGTGGATCGGCTGCAGGCTTGGTCACTCTCTGCATTCATTACTGATTCCTCAGAGGAAAAGATTTCACTCTGCAGGCTGCTCAGGCTGTGAATGGGTTGGGGATGGTGTGTGTGAGCATAAACAGGCAGCAAGCAGCCTGGTTGTCTCTCCTGCAGAAAGGTTTCTAACTTGTACAGCAAAGGCTGTGACAGTGTCACCACCTCCATCTCTTATCAGCAAGGTCTCATGGCTTCTATCTGTGGCCATAGAGCTATGGAATGGTTTGGGTTGGAAGAAACCTTAAAGGCTGCCTAGTTCCAACCCCCTTGCTATGGGCAGGGACACCTCCCACTGGATCAGGGGCTCCAAGCCCCATCCAACCTGGCCTTGAACCCCTCCAGGGATGGGGCAGCCACCCCTGCTCTGGGCAACCTGTTCCAGGGCCTCCCCACCCTCACAGCAAAACATTTCTCCCCAAGATCTCATCTCAACCTCCCCTCTTGTAGCTTCAAACCATTCCTCCTCGTCCTATCCCTGCTTTCCCTGACCCAGAGTCCCTCTCCAGCTTTCCTGGAGCCCCTTTCAGCACTGGAAGCTGCTCTAAGGTCTCCCTAGAGCCTTCTCTATGGGCTGAACAAGCCCAAGTCTCTCAGCCTCCCCTCATACAGGAGGTTCTCCAGCCTGTGGATCATCTCTGTGGCCTCACTCCAACAGCTCCATGTCCCTCCTGTGCTGAGAACTCCAGAGCTGGATGCAGAGCTCCAGGTGGGTCTCACTAGAGCAGAACAGAGGGGCAGAATCCCCTCCCTCTCCTGCTGATCCTGCTGCTTTGGATGCATCCCAGGACACGGTTGCCTGCTAAGCGCACGCTGCCAGCTCCTGTTGATCTTCTCATTCACCAGCAGCAGGTGCAGGGCCAGGACAGGGAGCAAGGAGCCCCTCACCTGGTGGGTTGGGGTCGATGAATGATTGTGGAGGAGTGGCTGCTGCCTGGGTGAGGAGGTGCACACGCTTCCCACCTCTGATCCAGCTCTGCAGTGTCACCATGGCACTCTGCTCCTCTCGCTGGCATTAGAAGAAACAATCCCGTTGCGTTTTGCACAGAAGGAGCATGGCAAATGGATTTGCCGTCTTCATGGACTTTGTTTTCTAACAAAAGCAAAAACTACTAGAAATGTAATCGCTTTACGCTGCTGCCGCTACAAACAAAAGCGGAATCTTGCTCATGCCCAGCAAACACTGAATCATTCACCTTTGTTCAAGCAAAAAGGGGATCGTTAGGGTGGCAGATGCATCGGGAAATCCTTCGATTTGTGTTTTGTCCTTCAGCAGACCCCAAATTTGGAAGAGCATCCTTTAAGCTGTGTGGGAACTAAGGCCTTTCTGTTTTTTCAACACGCAGAGTGAGGATTTTGGCAGCACGTCTTGACCTGGGACTCTGCTTCCTGGAGTTAAAGACCTTGGTGCCCCAGCAAACCTCCAAGAGCAGGTAAAGCTGCTGCCATACATGCATTAAAATCTGAGTCTTTTATGCTCTAAGGTAAAACAAACAGTTGTGGTCTAGAAGAAAACTGGATTTTTCATCCCAATCCTGTGCGATAACCAGCCCAAACCTCTGTGTCCTACCAAGAGCTCTGTGTGCAAGCTGGTGGTGTTTTCCTGGAGCAGTAAAGCCCAGGTAGCTACCACAGCAGAGCAGAACGACTTGCCTGGTCTTTCAGACGGCGTTGGTGGCAGAATTGGGATGGGGACCCACACAGGTGTGTGATCCCCTCTCCCTGCAGCATTTCCCACGGGCCAGGGAAGGTTGTGTGGTGAAGCCCTGATTATCACAATGTACCCAGCACCTACCATCCCGAGCTCAAAGCTTTTCCCCTTCCTTCCCCTTCCCCCCTGCCAGTGCAGGCAGATTTTGGAGGGGAAGCAGGAGTGACAAGGCTGTTCCCTGGCAGAATGGCTTTGGCAGCTCTGACGCCCCAGCTTTTGCAAGCCCTTGTGTGCGTGTGTGTGCGCATCTAGGGGCTGGAAGGGTGGTGTTTTAACAGACCAGGAGCTGCTTTACGTCCTGCTCAGCCCTGCAGCAGAGCAGAGCATCCCCGGAGGGGTCCAGGCAGCATCCCCGGAGGGGTCCATGCCTATCCTGTGGGATGCTGGGCTCTGCAGCCTGTTGCGTGCACAGCTGGCAGCGTGGTCTGTGCTGCAGGCAGTGCCAGGGCTGAGCAGAGGCACCAAGGAACCCCAGTTCAGCGTGGGCAAAGGCAATAGAGCGAGCAGAAGGGATGGAGTGGCTTTGTTTCTGTCTCAGCTGGGTTGCAAGGGTGCAGCCTGGCATTTCCCAGCCAGCCAGTTCTCCAGAGGGCCACGAGGTGGAAGCATTCTCCAAAAACTCCTGAGATGCCCTGGGAGTGAAGGGAGGGGGCACCAGACAGACAAGGAGCTGAGGGATTCTGCAGTCTTTTCTCAGCTCCCACTGTCAGGAGGTCCTTGGCTTCCAGGCGCTTTTTGGGGGGAGAGGGAAGCATTACAAGCAGCACCAGCTTCTAGTTAGGACCCACACTCCTTGGCTGAATCAGCTCTGCCCTCAGCTCCAGAGCAGAAGTTGGGTCCAGCATCCCCGTATGTGACCAACTAAATATGCAGAGTCCAGCTCGGTATGCAAAAATGCCTTGACATTTAGCCTTCCCTTGTGTTTGTTTAATAAGTAAACGGCTAAAAATAAGTTAGTTATACCCAAGGGGCTTTTGAGCAGCACTAAACCAAGGGAGTGAAAGCTGGGTAACAGAACTGGTATTTTCCTCTCTCAGTTCTACATCAAAGCAGTTTTATGGGTTTTATTTATTCCTAATTTGAGTTAACACAAGTAGAATCGGCCTCAGCATCTCCAAATGCAAACTCCTTCTGTGGTGCTAATTGATTTAATCTGTGAGGCCACACCAGGAGAGCAGATTTCTCCAAAAAGGTCCTGCCTTAAACATGGATTTTGCCTTTTTTTTTCTTTTTCTGAAGTATCTTACTTAGTCAAAAGCAGCAGCACCACTGGCTGCCCTACAGGAATGCCTGTGCTGGCAGGGGGTGGGTCAGCACTGGATCTCTCCAAGTCATAGAATCATAGAACCACCAGGCTGGAAGAGACCCACAGGATCATCGAGTCCAGCCATCCCCACCAATCTCTAAAACCATGTCCCTCAGTCCGAGCACCGGGTTTGTTCTGATTTCAGAACCCTCCTGAGGGCTGGGCTGGCTGTAGACCCTTATGGGTTTCGCATGGACCATCCCATCCACCACATCCAGCCTCCTCCACATGGCTGAGCCTGCACGAGAGGTGATGTGGTGTCCTTTTGAGTCCTGCTATGAGGTCTGGAGGAAGGGAGAGGTGGTCTCTTTGCCTGTATTGCAGAGCTTAAAATGACCAAGCACAGCTTTCAGTCCCAGGGCACCCTGCTCCATTTCAGAACATCTGGATTGTATGAAGCGTGATAACTGGATGAGCCTCCAGAATCCTTTATCTCTGCTTCAGGATTTGGAAAGGCTTCTGGTCAAGTTATTAGACACACAGGTACGATACACAATGGAATGACCTCAGGCTTTACCGCAGAGCTAGAAATGACTGCAAAGACAGTGTTTCCCTGCAGCTACAAGCAGAGCATCAACAGTCCTGGGAGCTGTTTGGTGGTGCTGAGGTGAGGAGCTCTGGCTCCTAAGCCTGCTCTGCAGCCACCAGGGATTTCACTCTGCTGTGGAGCCTCAGCACTCAGAAAACCAGACAAGCCCAGGGCTGAGCATGCTGTGCTACAGCAACTCTGTCCCCAGAGCACTCAGCATCTGTCAGAATGAATCTTGAGCATCTTCCAGCCAGAAATCATCAGTAAGAAAGTTTCCCTGCACTGCAGCCTGTCAGGGAAGATGATTTCAGGCTGTGTTTATAGTAGGTGGGTAGCACGTGAACAGAAGAGGAGACTCAACATGCCATTAGAGCACTTATTGGCTGGGGAATAATAGCACTAATGAAATAATAGGTGCATTCAGCTAGCAAGAGGATCGTGCTGTAGGGTCTTCCCTTTGCTTGCCTTGCATGGAGCTGCCTGGTGGTTTTCTTCTGTGCAGAAGCCTCAGCACCAGTTAAAGCAGGTCCTGAGCTGCACCCAAAAGCTCTTCCCCATCAGGGCAGGCAACTTATCTCTGCTACCCTGCACAGGCTGGAGTAGGACTTGTGCTGTGCCTAAACAGTGCTGAGCATTACCCCTGGGGTTCTTGGGGTGTGCTTTGGGGTGCGGGATGTCCTGCAAGGCTCTGTGACTGAGTTGCATCTCTAGGAATTTCTCTCTGCCCGTCGTAACCTTTGCTGCAGGGTGTTTGCTAGCTGGGAAGGAGGGGGCAAGGTCCTCATCTGCCCTGCCTGCACCAGCCAGTTTTGGTTTCATCTGAGGGAGAAGCAGCACAGAACAGTGTGCAAACCTTTATTGTGGGAACAGGAGGCTGGAGCAATGTCGTGTTTAAGTGCAGGTTGTCATACGGTCTGATGGGACAAAGACAGGAGCCGACACAGCCCCTCAAGGGCAGCAAGGTAGAGGGAGCCACTGGTGCCTCATCACTGAACGTGCTGTGGTCCAGCAGCACCCAGCTAAGAGAGTTTTGGGGTTGTTGCCATGGCATCACCCTGCCCCAGCATCTCCCCCTTAATCACAGATGCTGTCATCCTCCTGACTTGCCGAAGAGGGAAGGACTTGCTCACGGCAAGTAGCAGCTGTGTGTGAGATTTTCCTGTTTTCAGCTAATTCTGCTGCCATCTGCTCCGGTTCCCTAATTATAACAGCAGAGGTGGGGGATGTCAGACTGGTGAGCAGGCAGTGTGGGGGGAACATCAGCTCCAGTGGCCTCGATAGACCCATGTGGGCTGGAGATGCTCCCAGATGCCACGAGCTCTGCTGGCATTTGCATGAAGGTGGGACTGTGTCTGCTCCACTCCCAGCTAAATCAAACGCCTTTCTTAGGGACATCCCTACCATTCCTTCCCTCTTGGAGATGCTTTGTCTGTGCCCCAATGTGCATGTGTCGAGCACTGCAGTTTGAGACCTTTCTTGGCTCTCATTTTTTGGAAAGGCTCTTGTATTTATCATCTCTCTGATGCCCACTGAAGTTTCTGCCTGCATCAATGTTTTGGGAAGCCAAAGCTGGGTTGGATTCCTCACTTGAGCTGAAAATAGCTTACAGACTGTGAGGCAAACAGCAAACCCTGGCTTAGCATCCTGAGGCTGTCATAGTCAACAGTGAGGGAGTCCCTTTCTGGAGCCACCCAAGCTGTTCTTGCTGAATGGTGCCAGCCCGCTGCTGGGGCTCCTCCCTTCCCATCTATCCATTCCTGTGGCCAAAGGCTCAGAAGAGTCATTATTCTCCAGCCAGATCTTCTGCACAGCCTAGGTCGAAGGACTGCATCCTGCTAACAGGAGTCTTGCTGGTTTAGGCTAGGAAACTCCATCTGATGCTGTGTTCCTAATCATTTCTTGTACGGCTGGTCACGGTCCAAGTAGGGACTCCCACTTTCTGTGGGACTTTGCTGGTGTTTCTGGTGCATAGTGGCAAAGAAACGCGTTTCCCCAGGCACATTCCCCTGGAGTACTTTAACCCCAGTGCTCCTTGCTCCCAAGAGAAAGCTGAGATTGAAGCCCTCGGTGCACTTACTCACCTCTTTCCAGCAGAGAGAAATGAGTGTTCAGCCTACAGCTCACCCCATAAACTGCCTTGGAAAGGGGAAGCTTGTCAGTGAGTCAGTGGGAGAGAGATGGATTGTCCTCTGAAAATATTACTTTATCTCCTCCCCACGCTTGTTTCACACAGGGTGACGAGGGCCAAGGTTCGCTCCCAGGAGCAAACTCCTTTGGGAATGGTGTTTGGTTACTTTTGAACAGCAGCGCTGGCACCCGAGCTCCTCTCTGCAGAGCTGAGATGCTTTAATCCCCTAAAAAAACTGCTAAACCCCTCTGGAAACCTTCAAGCTGAGCAGTCTTGCTCGGTTTCTCCAGTTCCCATGGCTTGGTGAAGATCAGCGCTGTTAGGAGGTGTTAGTCCTGCGTGCCAGCCTTACCTCTGCATTGAGGTTTCTTCTCTCTACTGCGTAACAGGGAGGAGGATACACGCAGCCTTAAGTAAAATGTCAAAAGCAAAGGCTAAACTCACGTTCCAGCGATACCACTGGCAGGGTGATAGGTGCTTTTGTTCCAGTTCTGCTTGCTGGGGGAAAAGGTTTGGTATCCATCGTATTCTGTGCTTTTTTCTGCCTTTCCCCTTGTGCTGCTGGGGTTTTGTACACTTATAGTAGCATCGTGGCGGAAATACTTTGTGCACAGTTCTTACTTTTCTTATAATTTGGTTGCTAAGTGCATGAATCTCTGGTGTGGATTGGTGGATCTGTTGTTATGGTGATGCTCCACGGGCGAAATTTAGAGGAGTTGCTGCTGGATTCACCTGTTTGCAATTGGCCATCGTCAGCTGTGCTCTGGCCAGCTCTGCCTTGGGGATGGGGGCTTCATTTCACATGCAGCGTGTTAACGTATGCAGTGCTTTACGTGGAGTTTAATGTCGGGGTGATGGTGTTCCCAGGGAGTTCTTGTGTGGGGGAAAGAGGAGATTGCAGTTCACCTGGGCTCAGGTAGGAAAGTTGTTGGAGATCAGCAGTGGAACCTCGAGGAACTCCCTCAGCTCTGGGAACAAGAACCAGCCTGTGTTAATGAGGATATCTGAACTTGTCTCCGTTTCTCCTGCTCCTCAGTTCGTCTCCCTGTAAAACAGCATTAGCAGAGGCGAATCCCCCGTCCCTGGAGGGCTTCAAAACCCATGTGGCCGTGGCACTTGGGGACACGGTTTAGTCAGCACAGTGAGGTTGGACTGATGGTTGGACTGGATGAGCTTAGAGGTCTTTTCCAGTCTTAATGACTCTGTATTCCTTTCCTCTTATCCATCTATATTTTCAGAGTCAGTGGAACTGCGGATGCCCAGCAAGAGATGTTACTGTTAAATAAGGGTGATTTACAGCCATCTCACCCCTTGTTAGCACCAGGCACAGGCTGAGCCTTGTGGTGCAGCAGCAACCACCCTCCCAGTGTCCCAACGGGTGCCTTTGGCCTCTCCAGCTCTCAGTGTGAGCAGATCCTGAGCACTTAAACATGGGGAGGGGGGCCCATTTGCCAGTTTTTGTTGACTTACAGCCAACCTTTAAACTAAAGCACTCTGATTCTCGCTGAAATGCAGCGCTGGGCAATGATTTCCACATGCCTGCGTGTGCACAAGGGAGAACTGTCCACGGGCAGAGGAGGCATTGAACACATTTTCTTTCCATGACTCGGTGCCTGTGTTACTATTGAATGTCAGGGCAGCGGGAAGGGAACGGCTGCCTGGATGCAGCGACTGTAAAATATTCCCTGCAGACCCACACGCAGCCGCTTGCCTTGCAGCAGCACACATGCATGCCCATGTGAGTTTAGGAGAGGAGAAAACGTGCCTGGGAGCTTCTGGGGATCTGGAGGGATCAGCGGCTCTGACACGGCTCCATGCGGCGGGGGAATGAGGCCGGTGGAGCTGCAGGAAGAAGAAAGGTGAAACCCTGCTGGAGCTGCCCTGTGTTTCCTCCGTAAGTCAAGCACATCTGTGTTGCTGCCATTTCTTTAATGCTCCAGTCTAAGCTGTCAGGTTTAATATATTTACTGGGTTTGCCAGGACTCTTATGTGAGTGCACTGGGCTGCAGATTGGCTCTCTGGATCTCTTCAGGGGGACAGTGATGCCTTCTGAGTAGAGCACTGTCTTAACTGGCTCTTAACTGGGCCTGGTGCATCATTGCTTTGTGCATTTTGACGTCTTTGCTCCACTCACCTCCCTGCTGAGCACATCCAAACGGCTTCCACTTTGGATTTGGCTCCAGCCCTTACAGCCTGGAGACTGTGGAAGGTGAGCTCCCACCTCTACGCAGGGTGCTGCACGGGGCACGTGCGGTGGGACAGGCGAGCAGGGCTGCACCCCAGTCTTGGAGGGGTCTGAAACGGGGGCTAGGAGCTTAACAGCAAGAATTATGTGTTCTTATAGCATGTGAGAACGGGGGCTGTGAGAGAGGACAGGCTGCTCCGTTTCACTTCTTTTTATTTGGAGGGTGCTGTCCCCTCTGCTCAGCTTTTTGCCCTCCAGGCTGAACGCCTTGACCTGCCTTGGTCTCCTCCTAAGGTGGGTCTGCCAGCCCTCTGGCTGTCCTCACAGCCACCCTGGGCTCTCCATCCTCTCTTGAAGCTGCCGTCCAGGACTGGATGGAGCGTCCCTGCCGGGGCCTCACCATGCGAGAGAGAGAGAAACAGGAGGATTTAATGTGTCTGGCCAGGAGCCATGCAGGGAGCATGCCTGGGGCAGGGTGGAGTGTTACAAGCCAGGCATTGCTGGGCTCTAGCTCTGTGTCCATCCATGCAGCTCTCCTGTAGCCCCGTCCTCAGACAGGTTTGCGCTGGGACAAGGGGTGCACAGCAGAGTCTTGCACCCTGTGCTTGCCCTGGCATCCACGCGGGGCTGGGACTGCTCTCCACAAGGCTGTACCAACCCCGTGGCCCCTCTCAAGCATCTCTGCAGTGGTGTTTGCTGACAAGGAAGGTTCTGGAGAGGAGCAGCCCTAGCAAACCCCTTGGGTCTGCGATTAAAATGCTGCTCAGGATGCTGCTGTTTTCCCTGCTGCTCCTGAAAATCACTCCAGCCCGCATTCCACTTGCAACCTGTAAAAGAGAGGGACTGTTTTCCCCTGATCGAGCAAAGGAGCCCAGCTGAGGTTTGCTCCTGGAGGCAGTTTTTCAGGAGGGGTGAGGAGGGTGTGTGATCTCCTGGGGTACGGCAGAAACGGGGTTGCTTCTGCCTGGAGGAAGCCCTAGGACCACGCCAATGGCATGAAGAGCTCAGAGCCATCATCTCGGGTTATCTGCATCACAGTTCGGTTCCGGCACCCAGCCAGCTGTGCCCCATGGGGTACAGGCGGACATGAGGATGGAAACCTCTGGCACGCCTGATTCCCTGCAGCCTCTCTCCTTCACACCTCCCCCTTCTCACCTCTCTCCAGCCAGATGTGCGGCTGGGCTGAGGTGCCGTTTGCAGGAAGGTGACAGCAGACAGCCTGGGGTGAGGAAGCACAGCCTGTGTCTTCAAAGGATGCCATTTATATCAAAAAGGAGAGCAGCTGCAGGCTGCGACCCAGCACTCCCCTGGCTGCACCAGGCAAGGGGCACGCTAGGAATTGCATAACCGAAAGAGGAGGAGAGGGATATGCTGGGGAAAAGCCTCCCCCACCATGAGCTGAGGTGATCACAGCCGCGGACTTGCACAAAGTCTTGTAGATTCCCAGCCAGCCCCATTTTTAAATGCGGCTCTCCTAGCTACAATGAGCCCATTTTCACACCTGATTTCCCACGGAACTCTGCGAGGCTGCGTGATTTCAGCATCACAATAGCCAAGGCAAAAAGCAACCCCAGAACCAGAAGTAATTTCAGATCACAAAAAACCCAAGCAGGCTTGCCTTTTGCTCAGCCGTTAAGTTGGCATGTTTGAAAAAACACCCTGCGGGTGCTGCCTTGCAAATGGGCTGCTCGGTATCACAGAGGCATCCGTGGTGGGTGCCGAGTTCAGTGCCAGCTACCTCATTCCACGTTGCCCTTCCCAAAGCGTTAAGGGACAGTTTGCTTTAGGCTTTTATTGGTGGAGCAACCCCATTCCTCCACGTATGGTCTCCTCAGCACCGTGCCAGCCTGCTTGGGGCACCTCCTGGCTTCTCGTCCCACGTGCTGGTGAACATCACACCGCGTCGCAGCTTCCCCACACAGCCAGAACGCGCATGTCTAGGAATCCCTGCTGGGTGCTCGCCTTCTTCACAGCCTCCTCCCAAAGCCATCCCTGTCAGGCTTACAGCAATCCCTTCCCTGGCACGTTGATTATTGTAATTTGTGTTGCTGAGCGATGTTACGCACCAATAACCAGCTCGTGTGACACGGCCTCTGAGCTCCTGTCTCTGTCCACTAATTGCTTGTAACATCCTTACCCTTTGCACATCGTTCTTTCCCTTAAAGCTGGTTTCTTCGTCCGTCTCCAGTTTGGGGGCTTCCTCTCCCTAAGCAGTTTGTCTCCTCTGCTTTGTTTTAAACTTTTATCTGTGGTTTGGAGTATGTGGCAGGAGGTGTTGTGCGAGGACTGCGCCGTGCTGGGAATCACGGCACAAAAGTATTTGAGACATCTCCTTCCCTGGAGATTCCCCTTTAAATGGAAGGGAAGGGTGAGAATAGAAGTCAGGCACATGCCAAAGCCTGGCTGGGCTGCACGGACAGCGTGCCAGTCTCTGCAGCCAGTGGCAGAAAGGGAGCGTGGTGGCTAGCGTCACCCCGAGCTGCTGCTGACTTTGCAGCCCACGTGACCAGGTACTCATTGACCAGGGGTTAGGGCAGGGCAGTCGGCCACCAGCCAACCTGCGCATGGGGTCTCATTCTTTGCTGCTTCCTCCTCAAGCCTGGAAGAGCAAAAGGCCAATGGCATCTTGGCTTGGATCAGAAACGGCGTGGCCAGCAGGTCCAGGGAGGTTCTTCTCCCTCTGTACTCAGCACTGGTGAGACCAAACCTCAAATCCTGTGTTCAGTTCTGGGCCCCTCACCACAAGGAGAATGTTGAGGCTCTGGAGCGAGTCCAGAGAAGAGCAACGAAGCTGGGGAAGGGGCTGGAGAACAGGCCTTATGAAGAGCGGCTGAGAGAGCTGGGGGTGTTTAGCCTGGAGAAGAGGAGGCTGAGAGGAGACCTTATTGCTCTCTACAACCACCTGAAAGGAGGTTGTGGAGAGGAGGGAGCTGGGCTCTTCTCCCAGGGGACAGGACGAAAGGGAATGGCCTCAAGCTCCACCAAGGGAGGTTCAGGCTGGACATTAGGAAAAAATTTTCACAGAAAGGGTCATTGGGCAGTGGCAGAGGCTGCCCAGGGAGGGAGTTGAGTCCCCTTCCCTGGAGGGGTTTAAGGGACGGGTGGACAAGGTGCTGAGGGACATGGGTTAGTGATTGATGGGAATGGTTGGACTCGATGATCCGGTGGGTCTCTTTCAACCTGGTGATTCTGTGATTCTATAACCAAGCTGCTCAGAGAAGTGAGAAACCAGCCACTTGCCCTGTGTCATATGGGACTGGAACTGGGTCAGACCCCTACTGCAAAGTCATCACGCCCCAACTGGGGCAATGTGCCTCAAGCTTGAACTCCTCATCTCTTTCTAGAGGGGCTGTTCCAGTTCAGAGCCCGTTCGTTCAGCCCTGTGTGCTCAGATGAGTCTTGGCTCACGTGCTCGCTCCACAAGTTGACTGAAGAGCTGGTGTGGAAAGTCTTCCCCCACTCAAAGAGCAGGCAAGCTTTATGAAAGGCTTCAGGTCTTGGTTGGGTGTTGCCATGGGACAGGTTGAAGTGAACAAATGCCACGAAACCTGGTGAAACATCCCTTTCCTCCATGGGGGCTCAGGTTTCCCAAGTCTGCAATGCCATCTGTGAGCCACTTTCCTGTTCCTCAGTGTCTCACAGCAAACTTGATGGTTCTAATATAAGAAATGAGTGTTAGCAAGTCCCCCAAGACTCCCACGTCCAAAAAGGAAAAGGGAAAAAGGAGTTTTGTCAGCAGCAGAGCTAAGGAAGCCCACATTTGTGCCTTCTGAGAGGTCTTCCTTGTGGACACTCAGCTGTCTGGAAAGGAGAAGATCCAGTACGCTTCCTTGGGATAGGATTTTCCCCTAGAGAGCTTGTGCCCCTCTCTCCTCCTCCTCCCCAGCTCTGCTGTGTCCACTTCCCCACTTCCCACACTCTGTAAGTGGATTTTTCCCTGCTGGCATCCCTCTGCCTTCCCCCACCACCTTAAACCTTCAGATTTAGGCAAAACACCCACTAATTCCAAAAACTGAAGTGACAGACAAGCTGCGCTCTGTAGAGGGAGGGTGAGGATTAATGTAGCTGGATTGGAACTAGATGATCTTTAAGGTCCAACTCCAACTACTCTATGATTCTATGAATATAAGAAATTAATTACTTTCAGACAGACAATGTGGGCACCTCCAGTCGGCCTAATGTATTCCCTTGGCTGATCTGTTTTTGGCAAACGGAGAACGTTTGGCTAAATATAAAAACGATAAATCGCTGGGAGGGAGGGTGAAGCCGCCCTTCCAAACCGAAGCGACGGAGGATGGAGTTGCCAAGGGACGCGGGGAGCTCCAGACCCCCGGCTCCCCTCGGTTTCTCGGGCTGCCCCGGCTCCGCCGAGAGCCTCAAGGACGAGTAGGAAGAGCCAGAGGAGGGAACTCCCCCTGCTCCTGCCCGCAGCCCCGGGATCTGAGCGGCTGCGGCGGGAGGAGCCAGCGGAGCCCGCACCGGCACCTCCGCAGCCTCCGGCACCCGCACCGCTCCGGGTCTGGGACCGGGACCGGGACCGCTCCAGAGCCCCTTGCACCGGGAACGGGACCGCTCCAGACCCTCCGGCACCGGGAACGGGACCGCTCCAGACCCTCCGGCACCGGGAACGGGACCGCTCCAGACCCTCCGGCACCGGGAACGGGACCGCTCCAGACCCTCCGGCATCGGGAACGGGACCGCTCCAGACCCTCCGGCACCGGGACCGGGACCGCTCCAGACCCTCCGGCACCGGGAACGGGACCGCTCCAGACCCTCCGGCACCGGGACCGGGACCGCTCCAGACCCTCCGGCACCGGGAACGGGACCGCTCCAGACCCTCCGGCACCGGGAACGGGACCGCTCCAGACCCTCCGGCACCGGCACCACTTCGGATCCGGGACCAGGACCGCTCCAGATCCTCCGGTACCGGGAACGGGACCGCTCCAGAGCCCTCCGGCACCGGCACCGCTTCGGATCCGGGACCAGGACCGCTCCAGATCCTCCGGTACCGAGAACTGGACCTCTCCAGACCCTCTCGGCACCGGCACCGCTTCGGATCCGGGACAGGGACTGCTCCAGACCCCCTCTGGCACCAGGAACGGGACTGGGACCGCTTCGGATCCTCCCGACACCGACACCGCTTCGGATCCGGGACCGGGACCGCTCCAGATCCTCCCGACACCGGGACCGGGACCGCTTCTGCCCCTCCGGCGCTGACCCCACTCCCTCTCCAGACCCTCCCGGCAGCGCTTCTGCTCCGGCACCGGCACCGGGACCGCTCCAACCCCTCCCGGTACCGGCACCGCTTCTAGTCCGGCGCCGCTCCCACCCCTTCCAGCTCCAGCATCGCTCCCAGCACCGCTCCAGATCCTCTCCGGTCCCGACACCGCTCCAGCCCCGGTCCCGTCCCCGCGGCTCGGGCAGCGCCCCCCCCGCCGTTCGCAGCCGGAGGAGGAAGGAGAAGGAGCGACACCGGGGCGGCCGGTGAGTGCCGGGGGGGGATAGAGCGGAGCTCCCGCAGCCCCCGGGGCCGTTTGGAAGCGCTCGGGAGGGGGAAAGTGGAGCCGGAGCTCCGGTGAGGGGGGATCAGCCACGGTTTAGCCCTCTCTGCTCCCCGGTGGAGGAGATCCCTGCGTGTGTTTTGGTCCTAAACAGGGTTTAGGGAGCCCTGGTCACTCCTTCGCTTGCTTCTCCAACGTGGGTTTAGGAAGTCCTGGTCACCCTTTCACTTGTTTTTCCACCGTGAATCAGGGACCCCTGGTCACCCCTTCACTTGCTTCTCCAACACAATTTAGGGAGCCCAGGTCACCCCTTCATTTGCTTCTCCAACATGGGTTTAGGAAGTCCTGGTCACCCTTTCACTTGCTTTTCCACCGTGAATTAGGGACCCCTGGTCACCCCTTCACTTGCTTCTCCAACACAATTTAGGGAGCCCAGGTGACCCCTTCACTTGTTTCTCCAACTTGGTTTAGGGAGCATAGGTCACTGCTTCGCTTGCTTCTCCAACGTGAATTAGGGAGTCCAGGTCGTCCCCTCACTTACTTCTCCAACACGGTTTAGGGAGTCCAGGTGACCCCTTGACTTGCTTCTCCAACGTGGTTTTAGTAAGCCCTGGTGACCCCTTCACTTGCTTCTCCAACACAGTTTAGGAAGCCCTGGTCACCCCTTCACTCGCTTCTCCAACGTGGTTTAGGGAGCCCAGGTCACCCCTGCGCTAGCTCCCCCAGTGTGCTGTTGGGTAGAAGCCCCTGGCTTGGGTCCTTCTCTGAAGGACCTTCTGTCTCCAGGGTGGAAGTTTCCCAGGGGGCTGACACCCCGGGTCTCTCTGGAACGTTCCCCTGCTGCTGGCTCACTGGCAGCTCAACATTCTCCTTGCACTGCATTTTTTTGGTGGCTGTTGGTATCAGCTGCATCTCTCCAACATGCCTGTTGCTCTGATGAGTCCCCAGGGGGTGGAGAAGATGCCTCCAGGACACACAATCACCTCCTGAGACCTTCAGACAAGACTCCTGTTGAGAGTGGGTCTCCCCACCTATGCCAACAAAGTCAGGATTTACAAACTAGCTGTTCATGAAAACAAACTGGAGTGAGCACACTGGCTGGGGGGGCATTAGGTCTGAAAAGGAGAAAGTATCAGGCTCACGTGTGGGGCTGCAGGTGTTGAGGTTTTTGTGCATCAACCAAATCAATGGTGCAAGACGCACATGTGTGTGTGTTGGGGGGTAGAGAAGGCACCTGATGGGCAAGTGCTTCGAACGAGCAGCAGGCAGAAAGCTGGTGCCTCCAGATGTGATTTGTGAAAGGGCAAATGCCTTCAGGCAGGACCCTCTTTCTGTGAGGAAATAGGATTCGTTTCCTCCTCAGTGGTAACAGGGTGGCGTGTCGATGTGCAACATGGAGCTCAGACTTGGTAAACGCCAGCAGAATCTAGTTTTACAGCCTCACGAGGCATGTGGGTCATGCCATCTGTGGAGAGGTTATGAGAGCTGGATCCCATGATCCTGAAAAGATTCGCTTGATTCAAACAGCAGGCCAATAGTGTTTAGTGTTTGATAGGAACGGTTGGACTCAATGATCCGGTGGGTTTTTTCCAGCCTGGTGATTCTATGATTCTGTGATTCGAATAGATAACTGGTCTGTTACCTATTTGTCAGTGATGGCATGCGACGTCTCATACTGTATTTGTAGTCTAGAGCATCCTTTCCTCCCTGCAGAAGATACAGGTGCATCAACAGGACATAGAATCTTAGAATCATGGAATAGTTGGGTTGGAGGGGACCATAAACCCGTCCAGTCCCACCCCCTGCCATGGGCAGGGACACCTCCCACTGGATCAGGTTGCTCCAAGCCTCATCCAGCCAGGCCTTGATCCCACCTCCAGGCTTGGGGCAGCCACAACTTCTCTGGGCAGCCTGTTCCTCATGGAATGTCCAAGAGACTGATGCAAAGGAGGAGCAGAGGCAGGACTAGATGGTGAGAACCCGGTGCACCAGGCGGTACCTCGTCAGTGAAACTTTGTGTATGTGTGTGTTTATGAGGCATCTGTCTCACAGTCTGTAGATTTTTAGATTCCCTTTGTCATGCCAGAAGATGTCTGTGCAGGTTTTGGTGCCCATTGTACAAGCAGGAGCAATTCTGATGGGAGGTTTTGCAGACGCCACAGATTCATTTCCAGGAGCCCAGGTTATACGTCAGTGCAGGAAACATTGGTGCTGTGTTGGAATGAGGGCAAATCATAAATGAATAGTGGAACAGCCTCCCTAGCAATGGCTGGGAGCTCCTCCACTCTTATCCTGCTTGGAAAAGAGGAAATTTTCAGTTAAAGAACGGGACCCTTTCTTGCCAGGGATTCTGTGTCACCTTGGACACATCACTGTATCCCCATGTCTGAGTTTTCCCATCTGTTAACATTTGACCTTGCTTTGTTCTCAGACGTTTGCTCCCTGGGATCCACAGAGCTTCGGGATGCTGGCAGGGGTAGGCGTGGAGGCACTAAACTGCTTGTCTCGGGGCTGCCAAGGGCCCTTTCACTGAACAAGCATCTTTTGTGGTCCCTTGAATGGACCCTCCAGACAGGCTTCGCTGGCGAGCGTGTGACAAAGTGTGTCACATATCCATACCTTGCAGGTGACTGCAACGCAGCTGATGTGCCTGGTGTGTACTGCTTTCCTAACTAGCTGCTTCAGATCCTTAGCTGCTGCTTTTTGGATGCATTTATTGCCGCTGTTGCTGTCCTGTTTGTCACAGTTGGACACGGGCTGAGGTGCATCCCTGCTGGGCCATGAGAATCCATGCAGGAGGGGACAGATTTTACCTTCTGCTGCTGGCATCGTAGCTTCTGCTGCTGGCATCGTAGCCAGGAGGGATAGATGAAGGCAACTTTTTTGCATATGAGAAGTGGAGAGACAAAACATCTCCCTCTAGGTGCTACAGGGAGCAGCGGTAGCACAGGGAACTGGATTTTGATCTCCAAAATCCATGACAATCCTCGCATTCCCTGTGTCCTTTATGCTGCGCCCTGTCCCTTGGTGAGGCAGAAACCCATCTACGTGCTTTCCCTATGTAACTTATGCATTAAAACGTCCACGTTGCAGTTTCCACTGAGACCATCCCCTCGGTCTGGCCTTCTGGAGAGAAATGAATGTTAGGTCAAGACTTGTAAACCCTGAGACATTCCACTGGCTTCCCAACAGACCCGAGGTTTGGGCCAGGAGGACTGAGAATCTCCAGAAAACCTAGGACACATGTTTGGAGTCATGTCCAAATAACAGCAAAGAGTTTCCAGGAGGGTTTACACTCAATGAGAGCCTCCCAAATTCTCCTTCCATGCTCAGGGAAACCGAGACAAAGTTAAAGCGGCTTCTCCAGGCAGCAGGTCAGGAGGTCTCGGCTCCGGGGGCAGTTACAGAGTTCAGATATCATCCTAACCCAGCCTGGAGTGAGTTTTGCTCTGGGTATTTAGTGTTCTCAAGCCTAAAAGGTCAACTCTGGTTGATGATACAGTCTCAGTTTGCATCTTTACAGCCAGAAAAACAGTAAAAGGTCTCTATTTAAAAAGGAGCTTCAGCTGCTTTCAGCAAACTCCATCCAGGCAGAGGTTTGACCTGCTGGGTTTGCTTTCCTCTAAATTAACTTGCTTCTGCTGTTTGTAAAGGGAAAACTGATAGCAGAAAGCAACCTGTTGATTAATGTAGATGTGAAAGCCGAGATTACGATCTGGTGAACAATTAACCTTGCAGAGTCATCTGTAATCAGCTGAAGCATCTTTTGCTCTCTCTTTACCTTTCTAATCAAGGTTTCTTTTCAGGTAGCATTTTGCCTGCAGCCAGTGTTGCTCATCTGCTGCTTGTTTGCTCAGCCGCTCACAATCTTAGTTCCTATCTTTGTCTCGCCAGCCTGGCTGGGAAAGAAGCTGCTGTGAAATTACTTTGAAGCCACAGAGCAGTGCCAGCAAGCCTTGGGAGATGGCTGAGGTTCATAGAATAGAATCATAGAACGGTTTGGATTGGAAGGGGCCTCAAAGCCCATCCACTCCCACCCCTGCCATGGGCAGGGACACCTCCCACCAGATCAGGGGCTCCAAGCCCCATCCAGCTTGCCCCTGAACCCCTCCAGGGATGGGGCAGCCACCCCTGCTCTGGGCAACCTGTTCCAGGGCCTCCCCACCCTCACAGCAAAACATTTCCCCCCAAGATCTCATCTCAATCGCCCCTCTTGCAGCTGAAAACCGTTCCTCCTCATCCTCTCCCTGCTCTCCCTGATCCAGAACCCCTCCCCAGCTTTGCTAGAGCTCCTTTCAGCACTGGAAGCTGCTCTAAGGTCTCCCTGGAGCCTTCTCTTCTCCAGGCTGAACAAGCCCAACTGCTTCAGCCTCTTCTTATACAGGAGGTTCTCCAGCCCTCGGATCATCTCCGTGGCATCCTCTGGACTTGCTCCAACAGCTCCGTGTCTTTCCTGTGCTGAGGACTCCAGAACAGGGCTCCAGGTGAGGAGTAGCAGAAGCTCCACGCTTTCCCTCCTCTGTATGAAAGGACATTAAAGCCAACATTACTCCACTCTGTTTGCTTCCTCCTCTAAAACAGCTCTGGTGACCCCAGGAGCTTTGGAATGGGGCAGGGGGGCTGGATGTGACCCCAGTTTCATGGGGTCCTGCTGTTGGTTTTGGTGACTTCTAATTGCATTGCTGAATGCAAAAGGAGAGGCTATTGGAGCTGACCCTAAACACTGGAACCTCTGTAGAAATCAAAGCGTGCCTTTTTGGGGAAGGAAACACATTCCAAGTATTCTGTTTATTTCTGCTGTTTCTCTGTTTTGATTTAAATGGTTTATTTTTACTTGGTCTATTCAATTATTTGGTGAGTATTAATATGCTGGTCACTCAGGGGTTATGATTCATGATCCCGGTTAGATTTAGCTGCGAACCAACCCTGCTATCCCTTCTCCCTCCCTCACTTCTCCCCAGCATTGCCTAATCTTGAAGCCGCATCTTTTTTTAGTTGCTAAATCTGTCAAGGTTTATAAACGGGAGCCGTACATCTGCACTTGTGAACATGCACACGCATATAAATTCATCGATTTTGAGATTTTTCTGTATTCCAGCATGGAATATCACCTGGAGCTTGGGTTTATACTATCTGGCATGACTCAAATTATTGGATGGAAAGCCTCTTGGGCTGCTCTGAGCCTGTGCTGGAGCAAGTGCTGCTGATCTATAGACACCAGAGATGCAGGCAGGGACCTCCAGGGATCTTCAATGGCACTTTGGGTTGGTTTTTTTTAACTTTGGACTTCAAAAATCTGTTCTGAGGAGCGTAACAGCAGCTGAAGGGATCTCTTGTTATCCTGAATAAGCGTCTTGCTGTTGCACCTGCCCATGTTGGTAGGTTAAGTTCCATTTTCTGCCTTACTTCACCAGATGCTCAAGTGGTGTAAATCAGCATTGCTCTGCTGAAATCAGGAGAACCACAGCAGCACAAGATGCAGAAATATGGTCACCAGCCAAGGCTGTGAGTGTCAGAAATCCTCTCTAGTTTCGTAGTAGGATCTCTTCTGTAACGCACGCTTGTGTCATCTCTGCTCTCACCCAGATAACACGATGAAGTAGAAAAATGCCACTCGTTTGAGGTGTTCAAAGCCAGGTCGGATGGGGCTTGGAGCAACCTGATCCAGTGGGAGGTGTCCCTGCCCATTACAAGGGGGTTGGAACCGGATGGGCTTTAAGGTCCCTTCCAACCTCAACCATTCTGTGATTCTGCAGTACCAGTGATGCAGTAGAGAATGGGCTTTGGAAATTGAGGATCCAGCCTGGATTCAGTAGGTCTGGGCAGATTTAAGCAACAGACCAAAGGAAAAGGTGCTGCAGTTGTGGTTTGCAGGTAGGATCCAGGGCCAGACCTCCTGGATTCTTCCAGTGCCTTTGGTTGCTGGTTGACCTTGGCCAAGTCCCATCCCATTTCTACTCTTCTGTATTTTCTGTCTCTCTGCGGGAAGAGCGGCCAAATTCACAGCCAGGCTGAGGTGCAGTTGGTGTTAGTGACATGCTTGGCTGTCCCTGAATGAACAGAGATGACCGAAGGGCGAGGAATCATTCCTGTGTTACCCTAGGCACATTAACCTTTCTGGCATCTCTTCTCCGTGCCTCAAATCAGAGCAGTGATTTAAGAGCAAGGCAGAAGCAGTAAGGAAAATCTGCATTCAGCCCAAAGCGCACGTTGCTCCTTCTGCTACAGATACTCCTGAGGGCTGGCCAGCTTGTAATTATTAACTAATTACTGCACAGTAATCACTGTGCGACAGGACACAGGAAGCACAGGCAGTCGGGAACAAGCCGTATCTCACAAATCCCAGCCTGTTCTTATCTGTCCTTTGTATTTTGCCCATCGTGGTGTTGTCCGACATCTAGCTCTGCCCATCAGGCTCTCGGAAGGGACGCAACAGGTCAGGCTGTGGCTGGATACCTCTGTTTGCCTTTCATGTTTGCAGTTAGGGATCTGAAGGCCAGTGTTATTAGTCCAGGACGGGGAACAGCCACATCCCGGACGGTGGCTGCGAGGAGGACCTCTTTTGCAGGTCTGCCAGTGTTCCTCATCCTGCGTGGAGAAGACCACATCTAGGGGCGAGCTTTGCAGCCCTCACCCTCTGGCTCTACAATAAAGGCATTGATTTTGTGTTTCCTGAGCACAGCACTGGCCAGAGGAGGTAAATTAGCAACCCTGGAGACTGAAAGCCTCTGTTTATCCCAGGAGCAGGTCCAGCACAGCCTGGGAGCTGCTCTTCCCACATTGCTGTGGGCTGCAGGGACCTCCTAGGGTGGGATGGAATTGGTCCCTGTGGCTTGGGAGGGCTGTGCTGAGCAGAACTGCAGGTCCTTGGGGGTCTGGGGGACCTGAAGCCTCAGGTGGAGGAGGGAAAGAACCCACCATAGTCAGCCAGCTGGCATGATTTCTTTATAAAGGAAGAGATAAAAGTCTGAAATGCTGCCCATTGCAGAGGAAACCTCTGCAGGGCCAAGTGTCACTGAAAGCTTGTGTGGTCGAGGCAAGAAACCGCTAAGGGATAACCCAGACTGCCCTGATAAGAGGAGCCCAGGGAGTTGTTTTTCCCACTGGTTTGTTTTTTTGATTTAAAGCAGAAAACTTCCTCTGAGGTGGAGGAGGATGGGCTGTTGGGGCCATCACAAATCATCGTCAGCGTCAAGAGCTGCTGCTGTGCCTCTAGCTGAAAGGAGATGGGGACACGTGGACCTGAGCAGTAGTTTGAGCCCCGTGGTCCTTGCATCGACCGGGCACCTCGGAGCCATTTCAGCTGTTTCTAAGGGTCCCAGAGAGGCTGCAGATGGTGTGGCAGCATCTGGGCAGCATTCCATCTGAGGTAGGAATTTGCAAACAACCATTTGCAATGTAAATTGGAGGGGAGGAGGGCAGAGAAGCAATATTTCCTGCCTGAGGGTCTGAGGAGGAGGCAGAACTAGAGGGTTTAATGTTCTTTTTGCTCCTACCCAAGGGTGGTTTTGTGTCTCCTCCAAAAGGCAATTAGAAATGCAAAGAGTGTTTCAGTCCCCAAACTGCTCTCTCTGTTAAATGAGCCATCACCACACCCCAGCCCACACCTCCCAGCACCACCTGTACATCCCTCCCTCCCACCATCCTCCTCCTCCTTTAGCAATAACTCTCAAACCGTTTGGGAAGAGCCATAGCAGCGAGGAGCTTTCCATCACTCTTGTTGATGGCTGGGATGTGCGGCGGTGCCTGTCGTGCTCTTGAATGCCTCTCAGACCTCGGCTCCAGCTCTGCAGCGATGAGAACCAGTATTTCCCCCGTGCAGGAGGTGCAGAGAAAAGGTCTGATTGAGTCATTTTAATTCCAGGAAAACACGACACAGTATCTGAGGGAGAAGGCGTGTTTTTATAAATTACCATTACCAGCGTGTGTTCTATTTAAGAACTTAATCCCTTTCAATCCCTTCTTATTAACGATTAATTGTGCAACTAATCGCGCTATGATAGCAGCGTTGCGAGTGCAGTTGTTTGCAGGGTGTACAAACAACCCCACCAGGATGAAACCAGATAAGAATTTGGTGTGATGGTGAGAGGCGGGCACCTCAGCTCGGCTGGTGCTCTGGGAACGGGGGCCAAATCTCTCGTCTCTTTGGGTCTCAGGGTTATAATCCTCTCTTATCTTGAGCGCTTCCGAAGAAGCATACGGCTTATCAGCTTGCGAGGCAGGAGAGGAGCGGAGCTGAATACAACCAAGCAAGCTTTGAACAGCCTTGCTTCACGTAGTCCCTTTTCATCACTGAGCTTTGAGTCTCCGTGACTCTCGTGGCCTGGTGCTACAAACCACAAGGAAATCTGTCTGTGTTCTGATGTGGGGGCTGAGGGAGGCTGTATTTCAAATTATTTCCCGGTGTGTTTCTGATGTCTCACACAAAAGGGCAGTGGGCAGCAGGCAATGGGTCAACCCATGCTGTAGACCAGCACCTGTCTAACAGTGCCCAGGGATTGGTGAGTCCAACTATGTGTTTTCCTGCAAGAAACTGCTCCCCCTCGCTCTCTTTCTCTCTGTTTATTTTCTGCTGGGCTCTGTTATCTCCCCCAGTTTCCAAGGTTTGTGCAGAAACCCATCCAGCTTGTCAAGGACAGCAGAGCCGGGAGGGAGGATGGACTCGGTCAGTGTGGAATGAGGGTTGCAAGAGGTTTTAGATTGCAGGAGGGAGGCTGGAAATGAAGAGAGAAGCGGGAAAAAATTAACTTAAGTTCTTTATTTTTAAACCCCACCGAACATCCTTGCTTCGTGTGCCGTTCCCATGACTGACATTGCAACTTTGAGGGCAGCGAGCAGCGAGCAGGGGCTTGGCTCAACTTGGCAAAACAGATGTTATTTACAGTTTAACAAGGAACAAGGTTTATCTAAACAGTGTGTGCTCGCCGAGTTCCCTGATACGCATGAAATGTTGCCCTCCATAGGGAAGTGAGCAGAGGTTTGCAGGCACCGAGGCGTGCTTAATCTGTTTATACACGTTTCATCTGGGATCTTGCTATTTGGTAGCCAGACGTGTCCGTGTTTAGTTTAACATGAAAATCTCGTAGTCGTGGGGCTTAGCTGTAAGGATGTCAGGGAGCTGGGTGTCTCCAGGCAGTGCAGAAGGATGGCTGAGGATGCCCTGCAAGCATGTGCTGCTCTCTTGGGGTCAGAGCTGTCCTTGAAGGCAGCATCTCAGTGGATCCTGGAGAGCTTGCACGATCACAGGACACGGGCTGGATCCAGCATCCTCCTTGTAGCATCCCTGTGTTTAAGGAAAATGGTGCCACTGGTGCAAAATACCTGATGCTGAGCTTGCTGAGCCAAGGAGGTGCAGCACGCACATAGCAGCACGGTCTGTTCTGCCATCACATCCCTGCCCTGAGCTGCCCAGGGGCAAGGAGGCATGCAAGAGGACTTCGTGCTGTGGAGCAAAGGGGAGGGATTGTCTCTGCGTCTCAGACCCGCCTCCTGTCTTTCTGCTCTCCCAGCTCTTCCTAAGGAGACAGGAGGAAAAAATTTTTCACAGAAAGGGTCATTGGTCCCTGGCAGAGGCTGCCCAGGGAGGGAGTTGAGTCCCCTTCCCTGGAGGGGTTTAAGGGACGGGTGGACGAGGTGCTGAGGGACATGGGTTAGTGATTGATGGGAATGGTTGGACTCGATGATCCAGTGGGTCTCTTCCAACCTGTTGATTCTATGATTCTAAGACAGTTGCTGAGGGTTTGACCGTATGGGCACTCATCCAAGCTGGTTGGCAACCCCCGAGTCTCAGGAGCTGCCGTACACTTGGGAGAGCCCCTCATTTAATGCCAGTTGTCCTAGTCACACCCAAAGTGAAGCAGGACTGTGTGAGGATCCTCTTCACTTGCTTCCGCTGGTCGTTCCCCGAGATATTTGTGGCTGTGGAAATCTCTTTCGGTGTTTGTCTCTGTGCAGTGTTATTGGTGGTGGTATCAGCACTGAGATCTAAGAGGCCAGAGGAGGAACTGGGCTCCCTTCTGATGATGGAGAACAGCTTGAATGCTGAAATGAGAGAGCGTGAGGGGCAAGAGAGCAGGTGAGATCCTCTGTCCAAGAGCAGCTTTAACAGTTTGCAGCAGCAGGGCACAAGTCACACATCCCCTGAGGCAGGCAAAGTGCTGTTGGGGGACCAGGGGTGAGGAGAACCATCCCTGCAGGCTGTTCGTGATGCGAGTGTGTCTCAAAGTCTGGCATCTAGGCAGCAACATGGAGCTCTCACCGAGTTCCCTGCCTCAAACCAGTGCTCTTATCACACTGAGATCCTTGGCAGCTTTTTAAATCTCCTGCCTTCCTCCAGCCTTGATGGCAGCTTAGTAGAGAAGTCCCTGATCACCAGCTGGGACGAGATGTGGAGCCATCCCTTCTCTCATCCTGAGGATGAGGTGTGGGCTCTGGATCTGGGAGGTGAAGCCGCGTGAGGAAGATCACACGGATGCCCACCTGCACATCTTACCCCTGGCTGGGGATTGAAGCTCTATTGCAGTAATCCTGATAAGGAAGGGTCTGGATAAAAGATAGCGTAGTGTTACTCTTCCATTATGGGGGAGATGGAGGTGCCAAAAGTAATTACAGTTTATGCTTTTCTTTGAAATCCTCCAATTCCTCAAGCGTTGGCTCATCATGCTCCCCGCCTGTGTGGCTGCGTTTCCCTCACATCTGAGGAAGAAATACATCACACACGTGCGCAAAGCCCTCCGAGGATGGGTGTGCAACTGCTCAAAGATTAAATACCAGATTAGTGCAATCCTTGGCAGGGCAGCAGACTTGCAGTGTTTGCTCGCTACCTTGCTGCCATGTGACTGTTCCAGAGCTTTAAATAAAACAGATTTGAAACTCTGCTACAAAGAGTTTTATGTGCCTAATGCCAAACAGGGGTACAACCGCTCCAGAGCACAGTCCTGGGGAGAAACCAGGAGCTGGGACTGGGAACTGTGCCGGAGTGGGGAGCAGCGGGTCAGGAACACTGTCCCCTTTCACTCGCTTCATTTCTTTGTGCTGTAGAAAGATTCGTCTGAGGGCAGGGAACCGGTTTATTACCAATATCTGCTCCCAGCAGCTCCTGGATCTGAGCTGGGGGCTCGCTGGGGGAGGAAAGAGCATTAGTCCTGTATGAAGCAACCTGATCCAGTGGGAGGTGTCCCTGCCCATGGCAGGGGGTGGAACTAGATGGGCTTTAAGATCCCTCCCAACCCAACGTTCTATGATTCTATGAAGCTGTTTGTACAGTGTCTCCAGCTCCTCCTCCCATTGCCAGGTATTTACTGATGGTAGAGCAAAACCAGCAGAAGCCTCAGCCCTTTTACGAGCGCGGAGTCTCAGGGCAGAGCAAGGCAAGGCAGGCTCCGTGCTTTTCGGTTCTCCCAGCAAGCGCGTGGCGAAATGCCGAGCTCTTAATTGCTTTGAGTGCTTATGGTGGTGCTGCTTCTTATAAATGTTGTGCTTCTGCTTATATTCAAACCATTTTCTGTTTTTTTCTGGGAAATTGGGTCCTGTCAAGATCCCTCTGGTTCCCTTTTCACATTGCTCCGGCTTTCACCTTTTCGCTTTTCTGCTGTCCCCTCCTTTTCTTTGCGTTTCACAAATTCTGCATGACTATCGGGTGTCCAGGAGGCAATTTCTGTTTCTTTAAATACTCTTCCCGAGGAATGCTTTCAGAAAGGGGAGCAGAACTGTGTGATCCCTCTGCTCAGCCGCCCCTGGGGCGCTGGGGCAGCGCGATGCCAGCTGAGCTGTGATCACACCCCTGGGCAGCACAAAGAGAGGGCTTAGGTAGAACATCAAATCATGGGTCGCAGGAGGAAAAAAACAGTATTTTCTGTGTAAAAGAGAAGAAGACAGCTTATTCTGACAGCTCAGGGAACCAGGGAAAGTAAATCTTGGCTTTCCATGAGCTCGTGCCTGCATGGCAATCGCAGACAAGCTTGCAGCTCTGGGAGCTCGGCTTGGGCTGAGGAAAGAAGGAAAGCTCTAATTAAAAAAACAAAAAAAGGAAAAGGGGAAAATAAAATAGCAATTAAGAAGCCAGCAGACCCTAAGCGCACCACGCTGTGTGAGGATGTGGATGGCAGCATCACACAGCTTCATCCAGTGAGACGGAGCTGCAGGTGTCCCAGGGAGGCTCAGTGAGGCTTCAACTTCAAGTGGATCCTCCTTCATTGGATGATGGAATGGTTTGAGTTGGAAGGGACCTCAAAGCCCATCCAGTTCCACCCCCTGTCATGGGCAGGGACACCTCCCACTGGATCAGGGGCTCCAAGCCCCATCCAACCTGGCTTGAATCCCTCCAGGGATGGGGCAGCCACAGCTTCTCTGGTTAACCTCTCCCAGTGAAGTTCCTTCCCATCTAGTAGTAAAGGAAAGGCAGATGCTGGCAGCCTCAGCTACAGGTTAAACACTTCCAGGAGAGACAGTAAGAGGCGTTGTATTACTGCGAATGACTTTTTTTGGCAGCTGGAAGCTGGCACCCTCTTCGCTGTCTCTCCCAGGCACCTGGGAAAGCCGGCTGGCAGGGCTTGGGTTGCGTTTCTGGAGTGTCTTTCATTCCTCACGGTCTATGGATGCTATTTTGGTTGTGCTTTTATATTCAGGAGCCTCTGTCACTTCTGGGGTGTGAGAGGACAACCAGGTAATGGGGAGGTAATGCTTGGAGAAAGCAACAGAGGACATCAGGTCTCCAAGGGGCTCGTGAAGAGCAGGCAGGCTTCACGGCAAGGTCCTGCGGTGTAGCAGGAAGAGCTAATCTGCCTTGGATGCAGCCTGGATCGACTTAGTCGTTTGTCAGTCAATAATTGAATGTTGTAAAAGGCAAGGACCAGACTGGCCTTTGCTGGTCATGTTCCTCTTCAATAACGGTGTTAATATTGCAATAGCTCATCCCTGAGCTAGCGTGGTGTTCACAGTGTGATGCTTGTTGCGAGGGACGTGCCTGCTGTGTATTAAAAGGACGAAGGGAGAAAGCGAGCCGTGAAAAAGCGTAGGGGATGACTAAATATCACGCAGCCGATCAGCAGCACCTCCAGGTGTAAAGCGCTGCTGCCCTGGTGATCCCAGCACAGCTCTTTGCTCCCAAGCATCACGATCAGCCTAGATCTCCTGGGTTGTGATCTGGCACCACTGGACGAGTGAGGCAGTGCTGCTGGCACAGTGAACGTTGCCCATGGGACGTGCGCCCTGTATCCCCAAGCAACCGTCAATTACGTCTCAATAACTTAGGTAGTATCAGTAGCAAAATTGATAATCAAAGGGAGCATATCTTCAGGGAAACAGCTCCAGTGCTCTGCTTCCCTCCAAAGCCCAAACACTTGTGTTTGGGCTTTGGAGGGAAGCAGAGCACTGGAGCTGTTTCCAGGCACTGAAAGAGGCTGCACAGGGAGGAAAACACTGTCCCTGGAGGTGTTTAAAAGGCATGTAGATTAAGTACTTGAGGATATGATTTAGTAGTGGGCTTGATGATCTCAAAGGTCTTTTCCAACCTAGGGATTCTGTGATTCTGTGATTTTTGCTGAGACTCATTTCCCACCGCCTGCCCTCCTGGTGTGAACCAGCAGCAATTTGAATGGGGTGGAGCAGGGGATCTGCTAATCTACAGCAGCTGTAAGACTGGACTGCTCATCCCCTGGAGATGATGAACGTACCATGGAAGCGCTGACACAACTGCCTTCAGAGGGGCTCAGTGCTGCTCCCAGACAAAGCCAGCACTGAGCTCCCACGCGTGACTGGGATGGACACACGGGCTGTTAGCAGACTATTGTTGTTCCAGCCCAACACTGGACACTTTTCTCAGGTTAGCTGCAGCTGAAGAATAAGTGCCTAGTGTTTTGAAGCTGCTGGAATAATGACTGTCATTTTAATGCCTTCCTCCGAGCTGCCCTGATCTCACCAAGAGCTGGGAAGGGAAGAGCCAAGTGAGAGCTTCTGACTGCATCGCACGGGGCTGTGGACACAGAGAAAGGCAAAATGTACAAAGGCAGAACAAACCTCCTTTGTGCGCTCCTGTTACTGGGCTCATTGTCAGGACTGGGACAAACGAGACTGGAACTGAGCATCTAGCAAAACCATTTTTCTTCCCGCTCTCGCTCATCCATCAGGTTCAGGTTATAAAGGCTGGGCTTGCAGGATCTGGAGAACAAGTCTTGTGAGGAGCAGCTGAGGGACCTGGGGCTCTTTAGCCCGGAGAAGAGGAGGCTGAGGGGAGACCTCATCGCTCTCTGCAGCTCCGGGAAAGGAGGCTGTGGTGAGGTGGGTGCTGGGCTCTTCTCCCAAGTGGCAAGCGGTAGGATGAGAGGAACTGGCCTCAAGTTGCACCAGGGAAGGATTAGGTTTGATATTAGGAACAATTCCATTACTGACAGTGTGGTGCAGCCCTGGCAGAGGCTGCCCAGGGCAGTGGGGGAGTCCCTGTCCTTGGAGAGGTTCAAAAAGCACGTGGCTTTGGCACTTGGGGACATGGTTTAGTCATCACGGTGGTGTTGGCATGATGGTTGAACTAGATGAGCTTAGACATCTTTTCCAACCTTAGCAACTCTATGATTCTATGAAGTTTTCCATAGCATTTACTCTCCCAGGCTATCTTGATGTCTCTGTACATGCTCCATGCGGCTTGTGCTTTGCCTGCGTCGTTGTCTCTTAACAACTCACCACGGCTGTAATTGTGGATGAGGGATGGAAAGCCTGTTGTGCTGTGTGCTGTGCAACCCACAAACCAGGCTACTGCCTGCAAAGGTCTCACAACCAAGGAAAATAGAAATAAACTGTAAGGGAGGAAGGATGTGTTGCCATTCATGATTTAGATTGGGAAAACGAGGCATGCCAAGAGGGTCAGAGCCAGTGTGGAAGCCAGTCTTGGCATTTGCCACAGGATTGTTTCTCCTCCCAAGCCTCCTCCAAAGTGCAGACGTGAGAAAGCAGGACAGTGATCTCCTGGCTGCCGTAATCACATTCCTTGTGCACTGCATTTGTTGTAATTGTGAGAGCCAGGAGCACAGGAGGAAAAGAAATTGCCATGCGAGGATGGGCTAAGTCCTTGGAGACCCAAAGTTCCCTTTCCAATCATACCCAGCGCAGTTGCTGCCCTGGGTGATGGCTTTGCCCTTTGCTCCTGTAGATTAATAGGAATTGATTGCACTCCCTTCCCTGCAGAATCTTGACCTCCTGGCGGGGGCTTTGCTCGCTGTGTAGGAGAGAAATGCCAGGTCCCGGTGAATAGCAGAGCTGAGCGGTGGGAGGCAAATGTGGACGGAGGAGGGCTGGCCTGGCTCTCTCCCTTCATCACTCACCTTTTGAGGAGAGTAATTGTGCAAAGGACCCTGCCTGATGGACTGGGTCCACTGTGTCTCCCAGAGGCTGAGCAGTACATGGTTCCAGCTCTGCAGGGCCATGCTGGTCCTCACTGCAGCTCAGAGCAGCCTCTCTCCATTTGAACTAATCTACGCGAGCACTCGGACTGCATTTAGCAGCATCTGTCGTGGAGAGGGAGTGGCTGGGAGCTTGTTACCCCAGGGGAGGATTTCATGCTGACAGCTGAGCAGAGGAGGAGACGTTCATCTGGTGATCAGGGGCTGATATCCTTCCCTGCCCCTCCAACTTTGCCCCTGTAGGATTCCCAGCTGCTGCAGGAAATTTGCCATCGCCTAGATGTGTCTTAGAGCCATCCTCAGCGTGCTGTGATTTCCCTCTGTGTCCCCAGAACAGCCTCAAATCTCTCCGTGTCCCCTGTCTTTACAATTCCTAAGATCCTGGCTCTGGCCCTGCTGAGGACATTGGGAGCGGAGGAGGAATTTGGATTGTGCTGAGCTCCTGTTTTCACCGGAATGCGTATCGTGGAGGGCTGAAACCTTTCCCAGCACTTGCATAGAATCATGGTTTGGCTCGGAAGGAACCGTAAAGCCAGTAGGGACACCTCCTACTGGATCCTGTTGCTCCAAGCCCCATCCAACCTGCCCTTGAACCCCTCCAGGGTTGGGGCAGCCACCACTGCTCTGAGCAACCTGGACCAGGGCCTCCTCGGTGTTAGGAAAACATTTCTTCCTGAGATCTCATCTCCATCTCCCCTCTTTCAGCATGCAGCGGTCTTGGGAAAGAGCCCGTCAGCTGCCCAAAGCAGAGACCAGCTGCTGGAGAGGCTGCCAGGCATGTGGGCTGTGCCGGTGAGCCTTGTCGCGTCTGACTTTTGTCCCCATGCCTCGCCGTGTGAGGAGGGGCACGTATTCAACCGGTGCCTCGATTCGTTGCTTGTTTAGCCCTGTAGCCGCATGCGGTGTTGCATGAGAGCTGTGTTTGCAGAGCAAACAAGGCTGTGCGATCAGAATTCCCCATTCCTCTGATACCTGCAGGAGTGAATCAAGGCTAGCGTGAGCCATAAGTGTTGAACAGGGCTGTTCATTTTGGCTTGTAAACACAACTGGTAATCTCTCTGGGGATGGAAAAAAAAAAAAAAAAAAGCTTAAAAAATGCATACTATTCAAACACTGCATCCAGCAGAGCATCGCCAGCCGGGCGAGGGAGGGGATTGCACTGGGGCGGCTCTGGGGCCACATGATAAAAAGGATCTGATGCTACTGGAGAGCGTCTAGAGGAGCTGGTGGAGGGTTTAAAGGAGTGGATGAAGTCACTGGGTCTGTTCAGCCTGGAGAAGAGGAGGCTGGGGGGAGACCTCATCGTGCTCTGCAGCTTCATCACAATGACAGGAAGGACAGAAAGGGAGGAAGATGCCATTGGACGTGAGGTTGGACGTGAGGAAAAAGTTCTTCCCCCAGAGGGTGGTGGAGCCCTGGAACAGCTCCCCAGGGAAGCAGTCAGAGTGCCAAGTCTGACAATATTCTAGAAGCATTTGGCCAACACCCTCAGACACATGGTGTGAATGTTGAGGTGTCCTGTGCATAGACAGGAGTTGGACTCGATGGTCCCTGGGGGTCCCTTCCAGCTCAGGACATTCCCTCCAAGCCTTCTACCCTTCCAGCTGGGAAATGGGGACAGGAGTCTGTGAAAATGGTAAGGAAAAAATGGAGCTCCTCCTCATCTGTGCAAAGCAATTCTTGCTGGAAAGCCTTGCTTCTGAGCCCGTGCAATGTGCTGAAGGGGAAAGGGGACGGTTTCATACACTCATGATGTCTTGCCTGTGCCTAAAATTGTGTCATGCCTAAAGTTGTGTTTCCTGCATCCCACAGCAGAGAGTCAGCAGGATTTGCTGTGCAAAGGCAGGAGAGATTCCAGCGGAGAGTCCCAGCCCGAGTGCCTATGGAAATAGTTCACTGGAAAAATAAGGAGTGCAGTTGTTTCTGGTGCAGCACATACGGCTTTGAGTACAGGGTTTAAAGAATCCTTAACATCTTGTCTTGATCATGTGAGGAGCTTTGGGCTCTTTGAAGTATTTTAGCCAAGTATTTACTATCTGACTCTGTTACAGTAAATGCAGATCATTCACTCTGCTGGCTTTAATCCCTGTGCCTTGGCTGAATTCCAACCCGAGTGATTTCGTTTGTACCTGTTGATGCCTAAATTCCTTCTTGCCGCTTTAGACTCTTTCTTCCCTTCGCGTCCAGGCAACATCATGTTTCTGCATGTTGTTCATCCCGTCTCTTTCCATCCCAGAGCTGACTGCAGTCCAGGGGCTGCTGTAATCCCCTTGGAGATCCTTCAGGCTGTAAAACAAATGATGTCATTGCTTTGCTTTTTGCAAGTGTCGCTTTCCCTCTGAAAGTCAATAAATGCTTCCACTTCCTTTAGTGCCCTAAAGGTGGTGGAGAACAAGAGGCAGCTTCTAGCAAGTCTTGCTTTGAAATCCAGGCCAGGCAGAGGGCTGGGCTGCTCCGTTTGGCTGTAAAAGGGGGTGCCTTGTCTACAAAGAGATGCAGCTGGGGGGTGGACGAAGCCCCTTGTGCCACCCAGGGTGGCGTGTGGGGAAGGATGCTCACCAGGGACCCTGCATTGACCACCCTGTGATGTGCTGCAGCCTTCTTCATGCTTGGGGGATGTCGTGCCTGCAGGATGCCTTGCTTAGAGAAAGGGAATAAATCCCAGTTTTGGGGCACCTGGATCCAAATGGCCACTTGGGGCGGGATGAATTCCTCTCCTGGAGGAGCCGGAGGGCTGAGAACATAGAACAGTCCCATAAATTCCTACTGGAAAATGATTTCAAGGTGATCCCCATCACCACATGCCAAGTAGGGCCAGGTCTAGCTGCAAAAAAAACCACAATTGCACAGAACCATAAAGATAATGAGCACAGGGCAGGCTTGTGCATAGCAGGAGTGGTAGCTGGCGATGTCGGTGCTATTTTTACCCCCACCCCACTTCCTCTCCAAGGAGGTTTATATTTAGCAGCCTGTAGCTGCTAGCGCTCAACTATGTGACCAAGTGTGAGGGGGGGAAGGATTCCTACTGCAATTTGTGGAGCACAAATTCTTGTTGATGCTAAGGTGTTTGCCTTCTAAACCACTCACACCGCTTCAAGGAAAGTGAGCGGACAGGGAGGGAGGTGGCAAGACCCTTTCTTCTCATCTGCTTCTTGATTCACCTGGAGATGGAGTATTTTTTATATTCCTTGTGTCTTCCCTGGTCCTAGAGTTGAGGACCCTCCTGGAGGTGATGGATTGGCTTGGTGGGGAATTGTCTGAGCAGGAATTGCACAGCAGCTCATGCTGAGCACCTTCCAAGGGAGACTTTAGAGCAGCTTCCAGCGCTGAAAGGGGCTCCAGGAAAGCTGGAGAGGGGCTCTGGATCAGGGAGGGCAGGGATAGGATGAGGGGGAATGGTTTTCAGTTGCCAGAGGGGAGATTGAGGTGTGATCTTGGTAAGAAATGTTTTACTGTGAGGATGGGGAGACCCTGGCCCAGGTTTTCCAGAGCAGGGGTGGCTGCCCCATCCCTGGAGGGGTTCAAGGCCAGGCTGGATGGAGCTTGGGGCAACCTGATCTGGTTGAAGATGTTCCTGCTCCTGGCAGGGGCTTGGAACTGGATGGGCTTTGAGGTCTCTTCAGACCCAAACGATTCCATGACTCTATGATGAAAGCACCAGCATGGAAGCTTTGTCAATGCTGCATTCACTAGTGCCAGCATCTTTGTTGTCAAAGCAGGTTTCTGTAGAGCGGAGGAAACATTTAAATGTCTGGAGCCTGAAGTTGGATTGGCCTGGCATCCTCCTGATGTGCTTTACAACTCAAAGCAGCCTCCAGCCTCCCTTGCCACCCCAGCCCTGATTCCAGGGGCACAAGCGTTGCTGGCAAACCTTCAGTATTAGGATTTCACAGCATTAAAGGTGAGACATGAGTGGGGATGGTTGAGGGGTGCAAGATCCCCGGAGTCAGGTGAATCCCAGGATTTTCTGGGGATTGCACCCACCGCAGGGTGCCATGCCTCACAGCAGAGCTGGCAGGCAGGCAAACAGAGTGTTTATATTGCTGACGGATAATCTTTTAAGCTTTCAGATGCAGGCATGTCAACCCAAGTGTTCCCGTTGCTCTGGCGACGCGCGATGCGTTAGCTCCCCGGATGCTGTGTCTGATCGCATCAGTCTGGAATGAGATCACCGTTTGTTTGTGCGGATAAGCTGGGAGGGGGCTGGGAAGGAGCAAGGAGATGTTCTCCCCCTGTACTCGGCACTGGTGAGACCGCATCTCGAATCCTGTGTTCAGTTCTGGGCCCCTCACCACAAGAAGGATGTTGAGGCTCTGGAGCGAGTCCAGAGAAGAGCAACGAAGCTGGTGAAGGGGCTGGAGAACAAATCTTATGAGGAGCAGCTGAGAGAGCTGGGGTTGTTCAGCCTGGAGAAGAGGAGGCTGAGGGGAGATCTTATTACTCTCTACAACTACCTGAAGGGAGGTTGTGGAGAGGAGGGAGCTGGGCTCTTCTCCCAAGTGACAGGGGACAGGACGAGAGGGAATGGCCTCAAGCTCCGCCAGGGGAGGTTTAGGCTTGAGATTAGGAAAAAGTTCTTCACGGAGAGGGTGGTTAGGCATTGGAACGGTCTGCCCAGGGAGGTGGTTGAGTCACCGTCCCTGGAGGTGTTTAAGGTTAGGGTAGATGAGGTGCTTAGGAGCATGATTTAGGGATTGGTGGGAATGGTTGGACTCAACGATCCGGTGGGTCTCTTCCAACCTGGTTATTCTGTGATTCTGTGAGTTTTGGGGATGAGGGCTGCTCAGCTGGGACCCACGGGAACAAGGGGATCCACCTCCTCCAGGGATGCAGGAGAAGTTGCGAGGTGCATGTGTTGATGCAGGAAAGAACCGCTCTGTGTAGCTTTTGATGGCTGTTTGGTACCAAGGGGTGATTTTCCCCTTAAAATCTTAACCCTACTGGGTGAGACTAGCATTAAAGCAGTGCTGTTAATGGAAAATCCCCTACCAGACAGGTTGGAGAGTTGAGACTGGAAAGGCTGGTGGAAGATCAGCCCAGAACTCAGAATATTGGAAAGAGGAGAGGGAGAGACTCAACACTCCTGGGGCTTGGGACTGGAAGCAGCAGAGCTGAGGCTGGCTGGGGGTCAGAAACCGATGTCGAGGGGACAAGGAGCATTGTCTGGTCGCTAGGTCTGCGCTCAGCAGGAGGAATAACACCAGAGAGCATCAAGGCTGATGTAAAAACCAGACTGTGCAGAAAGAGCTCTTGCAGCCCAGTCTTGTCTGCGGTGCCAAGCTTTGGACACACCTGGCAAGAGCTAAAGTAGAGAAAGCAAAGTAACGTGTGGCTCCGAGATGCCCTGAGCAATCTCCCTCAGCCTGCTCGTGTGGCTGCTCCATCTCAGCACCCTTTGCCATGTGCCTCTTGAGGGGTTTCTTCATTTAAAGGTTTTATTGCTTTAATCAGATCCCCGGCTAAGGCGATTCTGATGCCCATACAGGATGAGTCATTCAAGAGCTTGCGAGCAAGCTGCGAGCTCCCAGCATCTCCCATTGCTGTGGCTCTCGGGGTTCCCCCAGCGGGTACCGGGTCCACTCAGCATTTTGCTGCTGGCTCAGGAAGCCTTTCTTGCAAGGACAAAGCAGAGACCAAGCTGCAAGTGAAGAGATGCCTCTGTGTGCAGGGAGGAGCACGGTACTGAATCTTTTCCAGTATGGTTTATTCTTTCTTGCTTTCTTCCTATTTCTTCCCTGCTTTCCAGGTGTTCTCAGAGTTTCCACAGAAGCTGTAGGGTGCAGCGTGTGTTGGCACTCGTGATTCATCGTGTACAGCCCTGCCCTGGGCTCATCTCTGAAACCTAGATCAGAAAAAGCCCCCTGCACCTCTTGACCACGGTTGACTCTTAAACACACAAGGAACCTGGTTCCTCAAGTGGCCACGAGGCTTCTCTTTTGCTCCAATACAGCAGCAGTGCCATGGAAAAGAGGACATCCCGGGGGATCCCTGAAGATCCCCAACAGGGGAAATTTGGATCCGGGTGCTGCCAGCCCCAAAGAGCAGGAGCTGGAGGATGGGGAGTCATCCTGTGCAGCATCCAACCCTCTCAACCTGCTCTTTCTCCTTCCCTGCAGGGCTCTGACGTCCCTCACAGCACAAGGTAAAATGAACAAGATGAAAAACTTCAAGCGGAGGTTTTCGCTCTCGGTTCCGCGGACGGAGACCATCGAGGAGTCACTGACAGAGTTCACGGAGCAGTTCAACCAGCTGAACAACCGGAGGAATGAAGGTAAGGAGCCCCTGGGCCTCGCTAGGATGGCTGGGGAGCATCTGAGGTCAGGGCTGCCAGCAAACATCTCCACTCCAGCCCTCCAGGCTTTGCTCTGGGTGTGTTGACACGTGGAATGTTGCTGCCCCTTCGCCTGTGTTGCTTTCCCCAGCTCTCCAGCAGAATTAATAACGCCTCGTCATTAAATCTAATCTGAAGAGAGATTTGTATTTGCATGAGGAAAACCTTGTAGGAGGGAAAGGTGTTTGCACAAAACGGAGAGGAGCAACACAGCTGTGGTTAAGGTAGAGAGTGGGAAAGTGTGGGATCTCCTCCTGCCTGACAGCAGGGTTTGAGCCCTCTCTGGGGCTGCAAGCCAACCCTTCCACCAAGCCAAGGGGCTGCTCTCTCTGTTTAGGGGAGCATCTGGGGCTCACTAACCCACCCCTGGCTCCTGGACCACCAGCTTTCTCCTCGTGTGCAGTTTTCAAGGTGCCAGGGAGCAGGGAGGCTTAGGGTTAACGCCTCCATGAGCTGAGCAGGGCACATCCCTTCTGCCAACAGGCTGCAGGCTGGGGCAGGCTCTGCTGTCTCCAGCTACAGGCGTATTGAGGGAGAGGCGATGCTGGAGGCATGAGGTTGGAGCAGGTCACAGCCAAGGTTGCCATGCATGGACAAGCAGGCAGAGCTGCTGACGGGCAGGTGTTTGGAAACCTGATAAAGTTAGATTTCATTCAGCCAGGGCTAAATTCACTGCTGCGGGTGCGAGGCTGAGCCGCTTCTGGCAATCACGTCATTGCGTTTGCTGCTGCTACTGCCAAAACAACTCTCTTTGCCACAGGCCAGCTCATTCATGCTCCACTCAAGTCACATTCAAACTCCTTTTTTCCCCTCACCCCGCAGCCACAATTGCTGGAAACCTTTGCTGCAAGCAGGGACTGAGGCCGTGATGTAATTGCCTGGCACTCACACCTGCCCCAACAGCGAGGGATTGTCTCTCTGCCAGCTAACCTGCTTGAAAGGAGAGATGCAGTAACCTAGTTTAGAGCTGCCTTTCCTCACTCCTGCAGCTCCCGATGCTCTTCTTCATCCCTCTAGACACCCAGCAGCATCCCTTCACAGCCTCCTTCACTGTTCCTGCACGCCCCCCTCCCCTCACACCCTAGCAAGCAGCAAGGGCTATAATTAGACTTGAGCCCTTAATTAGATGTGTGGAAGCTGTGAGGATAAAATGGTGCAAGGCTACGAAAGTTCTGGGCGCCGACAGCTGCTCCTGCTGTTGCCTCCCTTGGGGGATTTCTGCTCTGGGATGTCTGATCCTTCTGCTTTAATCAAGTGTTGGTCACGGTTCTTCTTTTGCCCTTGAATGACAAACCAGTGCAAGCAGCATCTGCCGACCCCTCCATCCACATTTGCTCCTGAGGGAGCCAGGAAGGAATAAGAACAAACTCATGGAAGAGTGAGCCTGGGGCCAGGACCAAGGATGTTCTCGACCCCATGGGTGAAGGTTGGACCAGTACTAGACTGTGACGTGGGGATGGTCCTCATGACTGGACCCAGGAATGCATCAGGGGCTCGGGATCTGCCAGCATCACCCCATGGGGTATGAATCCTCAGGTACTGCTGAACCCACCAGTACAGCACCTCCATCCCCACATGGATGCGGCACGTCCTGGCCTAATGCCACCCTCCCTGGTGCCGCTCTCGGGGTGCACGCGTCCCAGTTTGCACCCTAACCTTCTCCCACGCAGGTGAAACGCACGGCTCCCACCATACCCACCACCCTGAACCTCCTCCCTCCTGCTCAAGATCTCTTGATTAAGTTTCCCATGGGGATTGTAAACAACTCCGAGAAGTCACCTCCACGGTGCCCTTAATCTCCATCTCCTGCTGGCTGCGGCTGTTGTTTACGAAGAGCCCTGACAGCCACATTTGTCCGAGGTGGTTTTTTGGCTTGTTAATAAACCCCTCCTGGCCGGGAGCTCTTTCCCCACAGCCTTCAGCCTGGAGGACTCGGTGGGTCTCAGCGGGGGGAGGCTGGAGGCATCAGTGCCAGGGGGCAGAGCTCCAGCATCCAAGGGTGGGAGTGTTACACTTTAGGATCTTGATCGTGGAGTGGAAGGGTAGGAAGAAGGGGAATGGTTTTAAGGTGAAAGATGAGATCTTAGGAAGAAATGTTTTGCTGTGAGGGTGGGGAGGCCCTGGAACAGGTTGCCCAGAGCAGTGGTGGCTGCCCCATCCCAGGAGGGGTTCGAGGCCAGGTTGGATGGGGCTTGGAGCCCCTGATCCTGTGGGAGATGCTACAGTGGTGCTGGTAGCAGAGCTGAGGGTAGAGCCATGGCAGCCACTCTTGTGCTGCTTCTCTTCCTCATGAAACAAGGAAAAGCTTTCATTCAGGTCTTTCCTTCCTCACTCAGGATCTCTGGACTGTCTGGGGCTGTCTCTGCCCTGCAGGCTTGCCTGCAGTGATCTTTCTCTCCCTATAAGTGGTTGACCCATGGCAGTTAAGCGCTGTGATCGCTCCTTTCAGGATGGAGTGCTAATCACAACCGAGATCAGCGCATCATTTTTCCTTTCATCACCTCACACAGTTCCTCGGGGCATTGTTTGCAGTTTTTGCTTTCCCTCCAGCATCAGCAATAACAGGTTATCAGCATCCATAGGTCATGGCAGTCTGCTCATCCTACATCTAGGTGGCCTTGAGTGCTTCCACATGTCCTGGGGAAGCAGGATCATGTCCTCTGCCTGCCCTGAGGGAGGTCAGGCTAGAAACCTGTTGATGAGATGCTCCAAAAGCATGTGTAGAGCTGCTCTGAGTCTAGCGATGGGACAAGGCAAGGCTTTCTCAAGGGTACAAACCTGCCTCATCTGTTGTTGGTGTGGTGGGAAATCCTGACCTCTCCATCCTGTCATACTCGTGACCACTCTTCCAGCCACGGTGGCTGATAAAAAGAGGTTTGAGAGAAGTGGAGCTGGCCAATGGAAAAACAAACAGTTTTCCAGTCTGGACATATCCCATCTCGGGCAATGTCACCTTGGCAGAGTCTGGTGATGGAGAGAGAGGAGTGACTATGGTCAGAGCCTGATTTCCCTGCAGCCTTCCTCGGAGCATCTGGCACCGCTTCACTGTGCCCTGAATCGCTGCATTTCAGAGGTATCAGGTCTTGTTTGCTCCGATTTGCTTTGATAAGAGCTGGTGGCATCCAGCAATAGCTTATATCTGTGCCAAAGCTCTGCCCCAAAACAGCTCCTGCCTGGTCTGTCCTCTGAGGCTGAATAAGATCTCAGTGTCTTGGCTGCAAAGCCTGAGTGACTCCCAATTTGCAGTGGCGTAAATCAGAGCCAGCTCCGGCCTCTGGAGTGCATGGCCATGAAAAAGTGATGATGAGGTGAAGGAAGAAGGATGAATAATCCAGGATCTGAGTTCTGCCCTGCCTCCCGAGTCTAACAGAGCTACAAGAGGAGAGTTCACACTTAGCAAAGTAATTAAAAGTTACAAGTCAGGCAAGCAGTGAAGGGTTCTGGCCCCTTTCCTTGAGAGATCAAAGCTTGTTTTGGCAGAGGCAGTGTTTAAATATATTTATAAAAGAAGGTTCGTCAAAGGCAACCGCCGTGTCTGTGGTCTCACTTTAATTTGCTTTGATATCCAATGCAGCCTCGTTATTTGCGGAGTGCCGGGGCTCGCCATAACCCACATGAAATGCCGAGCAGAAGCAAACAGGCCCTCACATTCGCATGCCCACAGCTTCACCTCTCCTCCCGCAAGCACACAGCAAAGTCCTCCAAGCCCAGGGGCCACCCCAGCCCTGCGAGAGCATCTCTGCAGGCCTGGGTACCCCCAGGTGCTGTGAGCATCCCATGGTGATGCAGGATGGGCGCATCCCACTGCCCTTTCTGGCCCCAGGGCAGCCAAAACACCTCTCCCCTCATCATCCTTGTATTTTTATGTGCTTTTCCCATCCTGCGATAGTTTCCATCTTTTGTATATCCCATTGCCTTTTGCATGTGCTGGAAAGCTCAGGCTGGCATCCTACCTCTGGCTTCCCACCTGATATTCTTGTAGATGCAGAGGGTTTGACACAAACCCACCTGGTTCAGAGAGACAACGCTGCTGGTTTCCACCTTTCAGGGCAGGCTGCAGCTTCTACCAAGATTTTGGATTTGTTCACCTCGGGGATCCAGCACAAAATCATCCAAACTATCATTTCAAATGGATCGGTTGAACTCCGCTTGGTCAGATTTTAAATGGTCTTTGGGGTTTGTTTTTTCTTTTTGCAGATAAATTGTGTAGGAAGTGAGCAAGTTAAAAAGTTTTGATCCAATGTAATTGATCCATGTTAATTTTATACTTGTGGGCAATTCAGGGGAAGTTTCCTAACTGTCCCTGCACAACTTTTCCTCCTGTTCGGGAGCCCAGGGGTTCTGGGAGCTGCTGAGGGACCTGGGGCTGTTTAGTCTGGAGAAAAGGGGGCGCAGGGGAGACCTTGTCACTCTCTGCAGCTCCTGGAAAGGAGGTTGTGGTGAGGTGGATGTTGGTCTCTTCTCCCAAGTAACAAGGGGTAGGATGAGAGGAAAGGGTTGCACGAGGGGAGGTTTAGATTGGATATTAGGAACCATTTTATTACTGATAGAGCAGTGAAGCCCTGGCAGAGGCTGCGCAGGGCAATGGGGGAGTCTCAGTCCCTGGAGGGGTTCAAAAAGCATGTGGCTGTGGCACTTGAGGACATGGTTTAGTCGTCACGGTGGAGTTGGGCTGATGGTTGGACTGGATGAGCTTAGAAGTCTTCTCCAACCTTAACCATTCTGATTCTATGAAACTAACGGTGAGAAAGGGACAGGAACCAGGGTTCCATGGCAATCCTGGAAGAAGAGATGAATCTGCCTCCTTCTTTTCTGTCTGCCCAAAAGCTCCTGGCACTGATTCAGCTGCCCACACCCAGTGGCATGGGCTGAACCCTGACTTAGGTGCAGGTTTGTCTGTCAAGGCAACCCTGCATCCCTTAGATCACAGGTCCCTTGGTCCTCCAGTCACCGTGGCACAAAATCGCGTCTTCTCCCAGGTCACTTGCCTGCCACCTCTCATCCATCAGATGAGCAAACGGCAGCCAGGTCCTAGCCCTGCTCACTGCCCCGTGAAAGCCAGTCCTCCCTCTCCAGTCTTTAGCTGTGAGATCATCGCTGGCTGCCTGAGCGCATCGGGATCGGTCGCTGAAATCTGCATTAGGTGTAGCAGGGAATTGTGTTTGTGGGAAGGATCATTTCATAGAACCACAGAACGGTTTGGGTTGGAAGGGACCTCAAAGCCCATCCAGCTCCTGCTATGGGCAGGGACACTTCACAGTGGATCAAGGTGATCAAAGCCCCATCCAAGCTGGCCTTGAACCCCTCCAGGGATGGGGCAGCCACCCCTGCTCTGGGCAACCTGGGCCAGGGCCTCCCCACCCTCACAGCAAATCATTTCTCCCCAAGATCTCATCTCAATCTCCCCTCTTGCAGCTGAAAACCATTCCCCCTTGTCCTATCCCTGCCCTCCCTGATCCAGAGCCCCTCGCCAGCTTTCCTGGAGCCCCTTTCAGCCCTGGAAGCTGCTCTAAGGTCTCCCCACAGCTTTCTCTTCTCCAGGCTGAACCCCAACTCTCTCAGCCTGTCCTCGCATGGGAGCAGCATCCCTGGGAACTGAGAGGAATCGACTTTGCAGGGGCTCAGGCAACCCGCATTGAACTCCTCCGTGTTTCGCTCTGCTGCTCTCTGGGTCTGTGAGTGCCAGAATATTCCTGCCAACCAGCTGTTAATTACAGAGTGAGGAGGTTTAAGTGCAAGCCTCAAGCTGGAGACCAGAGGGAGCTCAATGGCTTATTTTGTTCTGATTCCTTGCTCCTTTCAGGCTTTCTTAGGTTTGATGAAGCTTAACACCTGGGGTCCCAAGAAGAGTTATTTTCCTGAGCTGCTTTGCTTTTCAAGAGAACTTTTGTGCTTCTTGGGACTGTGTGTCTGGCTAAACTGCAGGCTGGAGTAGGATAGTCTGGGGTGCTTTGTTTTGCAATGAATGGCTTTGATACCTTTAATCCCAAACATCTTCTTTTAAGAAGCAGTCAAATCCCTGGGGGAGAGTCCCCTGATATCTGTTAGTTTTGATGGTTCCTGAAGCAGATTAGGTCCGTGTGCTTGTAAACTCTCCAGAGTCAGGGCGCTCTCTCTGTTTTGTTTTGGCACAGAGGGATCCGTAGCCACAGGCAGGCACCTAGGTGTTCCTAAAGTGCATATGGTGTTTTGTCTAAGGTGGCTTAGTGAAGATAAGGCTGGGAAGTTAAGGTGAGTACTCACCCCTGTAAACCCTTGTGGTGCTGCAAAGGAGGAGGAGTAAGCTGCTGGGCAGGCTCAGCACAGGACTGGGACATGGGAGATCTGGATGGCCTTGGGTGTCAAGCGGTTCCCCTCTCTGCATCCCCCCCGTCTCTGCATCCCCCGTCTCTGCATCCCCCCTCTCTGCATTCCCCCTCTCTGCATCCCCCCCTCTCTGCATTCCCCCTCTCTGCATCCCCCCCCTGCATCCCCCCTCTCTGCATCCCCCCTCTCTGCATCCCTCCCTCTGCATCCCCCCTCTCTGCATCCCCCCTCTCTGCATCCCCCCTCTCTGCATCCCCCCCTCTGCATCCCCCCTCTCTGCATCCCCCCTCTCTGCATCCCCCCTCTCTGCATCCCCCCTCTCTGCATCCCCCCTCTCTGCATCCCCCCCTCTGCATCCCCCCCCTCTGCATCCCCCCTCTCTGCATCCCCCCTCTCTGCATCCCCCCCTCTGCATCCCCCCCTCTGCATCCCCCCTCTCTGCATCCCCCCTCTCTGCATCCCCCCTCTCTGCATCCCCCCTCTCTGCATCCCCCCTCTCTGCATCCCCCCTCTCTGCATCCCCCCTCTCTGCATCCCCCCCCTCTGCATCCCCCCTCTCTGCATCCCCCCTCTCTGCATCCCCCCTCTCTGCATCCCCCCTCTCTGCATCCCCCCTCTCTGCATCCCCCCCTCTGCATCCCCCCCCTCTGCATCCCCCCTCTCTGCATCCCCCCTCTCTGCATCCCCCCTCTCTGCATCCCCCCCTCTGCATCCCCCCTCTCTGCATCCCCCCTCTCTGCATCCCCCCTCTCTGCATCCCCCCTCTCTGCATCCCCCCTCTCTGCATCCCCCCTCTCTGCATCCCCCCTCTCTGCATCCCCCCTCTCTGCATCCCCCCCTCTGCATCCCCCCCTCTGCATCCCCCCCTCTGCATCCCCCCTCTCTGCATCCCCCCTCTCTGCATTCCCCACTGCCCATCTGCCAGAGACCTTCATTGCAGGGTCCTGCATGATGGTGCTTTGGGGTTGCTGCTGAGCAGAGCTGCAGCGACGGTGATGCACAAAGATTCTGGAGCAAAAAGCAGGTATTCCCTCTGCCTCCAGGATGCAGAGAAGAAAAAAGATTTTGCCATGACCCCAGGTCATCTCTGGGCCTCCCTGCGCTGCTCTCACCCATTTCTCCAAAGTGCGTTGGGTCTTGGCACTCCTGCTACCAGTCCAGCAGCTCGCTCTCCTTTCTCTTTGTCCTCAGACCTAGCTCAAGGGCACCTGCAGCTGGGACACCTGAGCAGGGACTTCCGAGCAGACACCAGCCCCATCTCCCCCTCCGAGGCTGAAGACCAGTCTCCGATGGCTGTGCGCTACCGCACCAACAACCAGCGCCGCTTCTCCATGGAGGCGAGTACTGCTGCAGGCTGGCTGGGGGGCAGAAGGGATGTGCCCAGATCTGATTGTCACCTACCTGCTGCCTGCAAGAGGTGATGTTTGATTTGTGAGGACCTGGCACTCTCAAGCACAAACTGTGACGCCCTCCTGGGTGCACTCGGCGTGACTCTCGTGGTACCCGACAAAGTCCAGTGCACTCACGCTTGCCCTTTTCCTGCGATTAAGGGTCTCACAGGTGCTGCTCCCATTGCTTTGCCGTTAATACCAGCTCTGGTGAGAGAGTTCTTCCCCTTGAATATCTCTGTGCGATGCTTTCACCAGCTACAAGACCAGGCTGGGTCTGAGCAACCTGATCCAGCGGGAGGTGTCCCTGCCCATGGCAAGGGGTTGGAACTGGATGGGTTTTGAGGTCCCTTCCGAGCCAAACCATTCTGTGACGCTGTAATTCATCACCTGCTCTTCTATCCCTCTCAGCAGGATGTCAGCAAGCGACTCTCCCTGCCCATGGACATCCGCCTGCCCCCCGAGTTCTTGCAGAAGCTGCAGATGGAGAGCCCAGAGTTCCCCAAACCCCTCAGCAGGATGTCCCGACGAGCCTCCCTTGTAAGTGTCGCTGTGCAGGCTGTGGGGTGCAGGTGCTGTCACACAGCCAGGTGGTTGTGAAGGGTTTGTGATTGATTCCATAGTCACCTCCACTGGGAAAGCAACAGACTGTATGTGCTTAGATCAGCTCTGCCTTGAGTGAGCTGCCCCCAAAGCTGATACTGTCCGGCATCCTTGACCTTCCCCCAGATGAGATCCCTCCCAGTGATGGTTTTCGTTCTCTCTTACAGTCAGATATCGGATTTGGGAAGATGGAAACCTACGTTAAGCTGGACAAACTGGGAGAGGTGAGTAGATGCCTGTAAGTGTGTATCCTGGGCTGCATCACAAGCGCTGGGACCAGCAGGACAAAGGAGAGGATTCTCTCCTTCTGCTCCACTCTAGTGAGAACTGACCTGGAGCCCCGTGTCAGGTTCTAGAGTTCTCAAGCACAGGAAGCACGTGGATCTGTTGGAGCAAGTCCAGAGGGGGCCATGGAGATGATCCAAGGGCTGGAGCACCTCCCTTATGAGGACACGCTGAGAATTGGGGTCATTCAGCCTGGAGAAGAGAAGGCTCTGGGAAGACCTTAAAGCAGCTTCCAGGGCTGAAAGGGGCTCTAGGAAAGCTGGGGAGGGGCTCTTGATCGGAGGGGAGGGCAGGGATAGGATGAGAGGGAATGGTTTTCAGCTGCAAGAGGGGAGATTGAGATGAGATCTTGGGGAGAAATGTTTTGCTGTGAGGGTGGGGAGGCCCTGGCCCAGGTTGCCCAGAGCAGTAGTGGCTGCCCCATCCCTGGAGGGGTTCAAGGCCAGGTTGGATGGGGCTTGGAGCCATATGGATGGGCTTTGAGGTCCCTTCCAACCCAAACCATTCTGTGGTTCTATGAAATGATCCTTCCTACAAACATTATCAGCTGCATCAAGACTGTGCCACCCTGGTAGATGGTCTGCATGGCTTGTATTTTCTCTCTTCCCCCCAGGGCACTTATGCCACTGTCTTCAAGGGACGCAGCAAGCTGACTGAAAACCTCGTTGCCCTCAAGGAAATCCGCCTGGAGCACGAGGAAGGGGCACCTTGCACGGCCATACGGGAAGGTGAGTGCAGGAGGGGTTCTTCCCCATCACAGCCCTCAGGAAGAACGCTGGATCACAAGCAGATTTGGGATGGGTGGTGCAGGTGGGAGTATAAACCTGTGCTGATGGTGTCCAGGTCCACATCACGATACTGTGCAATGTCCAGGTCCTGCTGCCCCAATCTGCTGTCTCCTCTCCTTGCAGTGTCGCTGCTAAAGAACCTGAAACACGCCAACATCGTGACCCTGCACGACATAATCCACACAGAGCGCTCCCTCACCCTCGTCTTCGAGTACCTGGTGGGTCTGGGGGTGCTTCCAGTGGGAACAGGGGAGTGGTTGACTTTCTGCAGGTGGGTGATGGGGGCTGAGAGAAGGAGAGGTTGACGAGCGCTTCTCATTGCAGGACAACGACCTCAAACAGTACCTTGATAATTGTGGGAACCTGATGAGTGTGCACAATGTGAAGGTGAGATGGTGCTGCCCAGGATCCCTGCCTCTCCCTACGTGTGGGGAGCTCACCCTGGGTGTGACTGGGCTGAGTGAGTCTGGATGCCTCTTCTCTCTTCCATTCAGCCTTCTTATTCTTCATTGACATGGTGCTCCTGTTTATTCCCTTTTCTGGATTGTTGGGGATAGGTCTGACACTTGTTTACAGTGCATCCCACCCGAGGCCAACTTTGAGGGGTCTTTCCTGGCCTTGATAGAATCATAGAATCACCAGGTTGGAAAGGACGCACTGGATCATCGAGTCCAACCATTCCCATCAATCACTAAACCATGTTCCTCAGCACCTCACCCACTTGTCCCTTAAACCCCTCCAGGGAAGGTGACTCAACCTCCTCCCTGGGCAACCTCTGCCAGTGCCCAATGACCCTTTCTGTGGAAATTTTTTTTCTGATGTTGAAAGCCCTTGAGGCAGACTAACTTCTGGTGCCCATGTCCCCATGCTACGAGAGGAAATGGTATCAAGAAAGGTTTAGATTGGATATTAGGAACAATTTCCTTATCAAAAGAGTGGTGAACCTCTTATAGGGGCTGCCCAGGGCAGTGGTGGAGTCTCCATCCTTGGAGGGGTTCCAAAAATGTGTGTCTGTGGTGCTTCAGGACACGGTTTAGTCGACACAGTGGGGTTGGGCAGGTGGTCAGAGTGGATGAGCTTAGAGATCTTTTCCAACCTTAATGATTCTATGATTCTAAATGCAAACCCCTTCTCCTCCCCACAGATTTTCATGTTCCAGCTGCTGCGTGGGCTGGCTTATTGTCATGGGAGGAAGATCCTGCACCGAGACCTCAAACCCCAGAACCTGCTCATCAACGAGAGAGGAGAGCTCAAGCTGGCTGACTTTGGTCAGTGGGCTTCTCTGGGGAAGATGAAGCAGTTGTAGGAGGTGCAGCCGGCTGCAGCTCCTTGATGCCCATCCCTTTCATCCTCAGGACTAGCCAGAGCCAAGTCGGTCCCTACAAAAACATATTCCAACGAGGTGGTCACGCTGTGGTACCGGCCCCCTGATGTCCTGCTGGGATCTACTGAATATTCCACACCTATTGACATGTGGTGAGCTCCAGACTGAGCTTGGTGGGTTCTCTGGGGTGGTGGACAGGGTGTTTCTGTGCCTCTGCCAGTGCAGCACCGTACGTGACCTCAATGCGGTTACACCGGAGGGTGGTGGGTTCTCCTAGAAGAGATGCGGTTTTCCCTGTCCCTTGGGGTTTGGGGTCTTTGGAGCACGCTGTCCCCATCAGGGATGAATGGTTTGCCTGTAGCGGAGAAGGGACGCGGCTCCCAGAGCTCGTTTCCCTCTCCAGGAACCTCAGCTATGGCCCAGGGGTGGTGGGGCATCCACAAGACTTCTCCCTCACTAATCCCAGAGCCTCTGCTGCTGCTCTAGGGGTGTTGGGTGCATCCACTACGAGATGGTCACCGGCCGGCCCATGTTCCCCGGCTCCACGGTGAAAGAAGAGCTGCACTTGATCTTCAGGCTGCTGGGTGAGTCCTCTGCTGTCTCCCAGATCCCCACGCGAGGGCACTGGTTGACTGCAGGAGCTGGCAGAGCCTTGGTGACCTGGGAAGAGGCTGGGGACAATTCTCCTGGTCAGAACACCAGCACTTGCATGGATGAGGCTCTTCGCTCTGCACCAAATGAACCTGACAGGGTTTCCTTCTCTCCCTCTCCCAGGAACCCCAACAGAAGACACCTGGCCTGGAATAACATCCAATGAGGAGTTTAAGGCTTACAATTTCATGCAGTACCGAGCCCAGCCGTTGATAAATCACGCCCCAAGGTACCAACTCGAGCAGGGACACATAAGGTCGTAGATGGAGCTTGGGGAGACCAGTTTCATGTTCTCCTTGTCATGGTGGCAGCTTCTGAGACCGCTCCTTGAATCCTGTGTTCAGTTCTGGGCCCCTCACCACAAGAAGGATGTTGAGGCTCTGGAGCGAGTCCAGAGAAGAGCAACGAAGCTGGGGAAGGGGCTGGAGAACAGACCTTACGAGGAACGGCTGAGAGAGCTGGGGGTGTTTAGCCTGGAGAAGAGGAGGCTGAGGGGAGACCTCATTGCTCTCTGCAACTACCTGAGGGGAGGTTGTGGAGAGGAGGGAGCTGGGCTCCTCTCCCAAGGGACAGGACGAGCGGGAATGGCCTCAAGCTCCGCCAGGGGAGGTTCAGGCTGGACATTAGGAAAAAATTTTTCATGGAAAGGGTCACTGGGCATTGGAACAGGCTGCCCAGGGAGGGGGTTGAGTCCCCTTCCCTGGAGGGGTTTAAGGGACGGGTGGATGAGGCACTGAGGGACATGGGTTAGAGTTTGATAGGAATAGTTGGACTCAATGATCCAATGGGTCTTTTCCAGCCTGGTGATTCTAACCTATTACATGGTGATTCTATGATTCTATGAATGCAGCCACATGCTGGAGGTCTGAGCCGCCCCTTGTCCCTTGCATTGATGATTCCAATGTCTCCTGGGTGCATTGATGTTCTGGTTTTTATTTCTTCCTTCTCTCAGACTGGACTCGGAAGGCATTGACTTGCTGACAAACCTCCTTCTGGTGAGTGGCAGAGCAGTCCGGGTGGATGGCAAAGGGATTTGCTGAAGGGAAGGAACTCTGGCTGCCCCTAGGCTGGTTTTGGCAGGAGAGGAGCTGCAACTGCAGGATAAGTTGTGGCCCTAGAGCTATGGGTGCTATCGCAAACCATCTCCCATTAAGGGCGGTGAGCCATCCTTCACCTCGTGTCCTCTCTGACACAAGTGAGAGGATGTAAACCTGATGATCTGTAAGAAACCACATGGCCAGTGTGTTCCCGTGGTCACACGGGGCGTGTTGTGCCTTGTACACATGCAAAAGGGCATCAGGAACTGGCTGCACACCCTGGGTTTGGGCACGCTGAGGGGAGACCTCATCGCTCTCTGCAGCTCCCGGAAAGGAGGTTGTGGTGAGGTGGGTGCTGGGCTCTTCTCCCAGGCAACAAGGGATAGGACAAGAGGGAATGGCCTCAAGTTGCGCCAGAGGAGGTTTAGATTAGATGTCAGGAAAAATTCATTACTGAAAGAGTGGTGAAGCTGTGGCAGAGGCTGCCCAGGGCACTAGGGGAGTCTCCACAACCCTGGAGGGGTTAAAAAATCGTGTAGACATAGCACCTGGGGACATGGTTTAGTAGGCACGGTGGTGTTGGGCTGGTGGTTGGACTGGATGCTCTTAGAGACCTTTTCCAACCTTTCCAGAGAAGAGTGACGAAGCTGGGGAAGGGGCTGGAGAACAAGAGGAACGGCTGAGAGAGCTGGGGGTGTTTAGCCTGGAGGCTGAGGGGAGACCTCATTGCTCTCTCCAACTACCTGAAAGGAGGTTGTGGAGAGGAGGGAGCTGGGCTCTTCTGCCAAGGGACAGGGGACAGGACGAGAGGGAATGGCCTCAAGCTCCACCAGGGGAGGGTCAGGCTGAACATTAGGGAAAGGTTTTTCACAGAAAGGGTCACTGGGCACTGGCAGAGGCTGCCCAGGGAGGGGGTTGAGTCACCTTCCCTGGAGGGGTTTAAGGGACGGGTGGATGAGGTGCTGAGGGACATGGGTTAGTGATTGATGGGAATGGTTGGACTCGATGATCCGATGGGTCTTTTCCAACCTGGTGATTCTATGACTTTATGATTGTGTTCTCTGCAGTACGAAGCCAAAGGCCGGATCTCGGCGGAGGCAGCCCTGCGGCACTCTTACTTCAAGAGCCTGGGAGAACGGGTGCACCTCCTGCCTGACAGTAAGTGCGCACTGTCCTCTCGCCTGGGGGTTGTGGATCAAAGAGCTTCTGTGCAGCCTGAGACTGGTGGTTTGCAGCCAGGTCTCATTGGATGCCTCGTCTTTACTCACCCAGCGGTGCTCCTGCAGCAGAGTGGGGGTGGGAGCTTGGCAGCTGCGAGAGCAAGAAACAGTCTGGATAGGACCATATAGAGGAGAGCAAGAGGGAAGCTGTGATGAAGTGTGATGCTTGAGTAGCGCTGTCTCTCCTGGCTCTGGGGTTGCAGGAGTCAGCTGGACTGACCCCTCTCTTTCTGCCTAGACGTCTCCATCTTCTCCCTGAAGGAGATCCAGCTTCATAAGGATCCTGGCTACCGCGGCTCAGCGTTTCAGCAGTCAGGTAGGACTGAGGAAAACGGTGCTGACCTCTCCCACAGTCCTCTCCGTGGTCCACAAATTACCCCTGGGGCATCCTCAGTTGTCACCTACTGCAGGTCCTGTATAGGAAAAGCCAAACCTGGTTCCTGCTCCTTGTTTTAGTCCACAAATTACCCCTGGGGCATCCTCGCTTGTCACCTACCGTGGTACCAAAGTCACATCTGGGTGCCTTGAAGCACAGCTCCTTCCTCTGGGGCTGCTGTGGGCTTGTAGCTTCCTAACCCAGAGCACCGCAGGGCTGAGCTTCTCTGCAAAGTGCCGCTCCCTGTCTGACCTCCCTGACCCATCTCTCTCTCTTTCTCTCTTCCTCAGCCCGAGGGAAGAACAGGAGGCAGAGTATATTTTAAACTCGGGTCTCATGTTCTTCTTGTCATCATGGAGATCAAAGCACTGAGAAAGGAGATGGCAACACGCTCCCACCTGACCCATCACAGAATTACGGACTCGAACAGGACGATGCTGAAGCACCCTTGGCCACAGGCTCCCCCTTACCCATGTCCACATCCCGTAGAGCTGCTATTGTGGACTCGTGGCCTTTTTCCCCTCTTGGTTTTCATGTTGTCCCCATCAGACGTGAGCTGCCACCCTCTGTGCAGGTGCTGTAGTGAGGAGCTGCCCTGGGCATCACCTGGGATGCAGGGGCTTGCTGCCCTTGGAGACACGGAGAGCTTTTGTGAACAGAGAGTGATATCTCCAAAGCTGGGCTGGGAATTACAGTGTCTGGCCCACACAGGCATTTCCAAAAATGTACCTGTACTCAAACAACCTGCCTTGTGCCCCCTGTTCCTTGGGGAGATGCTTTGCAGCCACGTTGTGAGTTGGAGGCATGACCCAGCCTGGCACTGGGGAGACTGTACCTGAAGCACAAAAACCGTGGCAGCCCTCCCTTATCTACCCTCGCTCCTGCCTACGTGACCCCTTTTTCTCTCCCCTTTTTTGGTACCTGAATCTTGACAAGGATGGAGCAGCTGGGAGGAGGAGGAGGAGGCTTCCTATTGCTTCCTCCAGCGTCTCCCCCTCTTGCCACCGTCACGTTTTCAAACTGAGTCGGCTGGTCACTGCCCAGGGATGTCCTGAGCCGAGAGCAAGGACTGGCTTAGCTGGTGGAGCTGGTGCTTGCTCCCGGAGCTGGGCAGCAGTGGTACCAAAGGAGAATCCGTGCTGCCTCTCGTTGCTGCGCTGAGCCCTTCAGGCATTGTTGGAGCAGCCCCCTTCTCATTGCTGAGCCCCTTCAGCCCACGACCCTCTCTGCCATCATCACAAGGGGCAGGACACTGTTCCCAGCTGACATCTCCAGAGCGTATCTCCCCCCACGTCCCATCGCAGAGCCCGAGCCGCGCAGCCTCTCGGTACCAAAGCGTTGCACACACCCACCTCGGAGCATTTCTACTCAGAGGGAAGGGGGAGAGGTGCCAAACCTCCCACAGCTCAGCTGCGGGGACCAGAAATAGACCTGGAGAGAAGCACATCATCCCTCAAGCCTTGTCGTCTGGCCTCTACATGTGTAGCCGACACCAGATCAATCATCCCAGCCCTGACTCGGATCGATGCCGTGGGACTGAGGTGTGTGCTTAGGTCTGAGCGTGCTTTGCTGAGCAAGGGTGGCTGCTGGGGTGTTTTCCCCTCCATACACTTCAGGAACGTGCCAAATCCACCCTGAGCAAAGAGGTTCTGCTGCACCTCTCCTCCACAGCCTGCAAACAAACCTCTTCGAGCTGCATGAGCCTTGCAAGAAGTCTCTCTATTGTATAATATTCACATCCTTTCTTTGGCTGTCCCGGATGACAAGTCCTCTCACCCACTGATCCTCCAGCCCATGGATGTGGCCAGGAGACTCTGGATTTGGCAAGCGCTGGGACTGTCACCTGGCACTGAGACTAATGGGATGTGCTGATGTCTTAGTCCGTCACACTCCCAGCCTGGAAGGTTTTGCTCAGGGGAGGGACCTCTCCGCGCCGCTGTTTCCCGGTTGAGCTGGGAGTGAAGGCTCCGTTTTCTGCATTTTTTTCTGTGATCCTCAGAAAACGAGGATAAATGAGGAGACTCCAGGCCCCCCCAAGGCTTCCGAGGTGACTCCTCCCTGTGCCAGCGTTCAACGTGATGCGAACGCTGAGCTTCCCCCATCAGACCAAAGCTGTTCATTTGGGTTTGTCCTAGACAAGCATCCAGACATCTGCATTGTTTGAGGTTTGCCCATCCCTGCTCAGTTCCCTTCTCAGTGTGCCCAGCATGCAGCAGGCTGAATAGCTCATTAATTGGTTCCATTTGATAGGGAAGAGCGTGAAATGCCATCAGCCACCAGTGACGCATTTCACCCTGGTGTCAGGGCAGTGTTTTGCTTGGTTTCTTACACCCTCCTGCTCCTGCTGCGTGGGGCTTTTCAGTCGATAGCTTCACCAAGGGAGGCGTTGGCTTGGAGTAAGTCTGGACTCTCACACTCTCATCTTTTCTTTCACAAAGGCATTTTGTTCAGGAATTTTCCTTGGCATGGCAGGGATCTGGGGTGCAGAGTTGCACGTCTCAGAGCAGCCAGCTCCCATCAGCAATTAGCAGCTCGGCAGGCAGGACACAGCATCTCCTGAGACCCCGTGGCAGCACCTTCGGGTACACGGGACGAAGAGTTCTGACATTCCCAGGGGGACAGAGTCCCCACTGCAGTCTGGGAGCACAGATGGCATGGGAGGCAGAAACCTCTTACACGCACTCTTGGGAAGCTCATTCAGGATGTGCTTGACCTGTGTTTGTGCAGTTTTCTTGCTTGGTGTTACCATCTCCATGCACTAGGGGTTGCTTTGGGGCCAAATAGGGTGCCCAGCTGAGCATCCTGCGTTCACAATGGGGAAGAGGAGGCAGATCACACCAGACCACGAGGTCTTATGAGAGACGTATTGCTGATGAAGGTCAAGGTCACCTATGGAAACCACTGGGGAGAAATGTTGAGGAAAAGAACTAGCAATGGCTATGTAAACAGGATTGCTTCACCCAAGATCAGATAGTGAAGACAAAGGGCCTGGTAGCTGCTGTTTATTCTTTTCTAGCCTTTGCCTTTCCTCCTACAAATCCTCTCTAAAGGAGACACTGTTATTTATTACCCTGTGCCCTACTAACAGCCTGAATTTAAGATAACCCCTTTTGTTCCCCCATATTTAGTGGATATTTGATTCCTGTTCATGAGGGCGATAATGTATGTAAATATTTGGTGCCCACAGAGCAAGGCTGGATTTATAAGCTCCGGTTGCTGCTGTGCTTGCACGTGTTTGCTGGCAGAGCCCCGAGCCTCTGATCTCGCATGGCACAGCGCCCGCTGCGAAGAAAAGGAGCTGCAGGTTAGAATCGTAGAATGGTTTGGGTTGGAAAGGACCTTAAAGATCATCCAGTTCCACCCCTGCCACGGGCAGGGACACCTCCCACTGCATCAGGGGCTCCAAGCCCCATCCAACCTGGCCTTGAACCCCTCCAGGGATGGGGCAGCCACCACTGCTCTGGGCAACCTATTCCAGGGCTTCATCATCTCATAGTGAAGAAATTCATCCTTATATCTAGTCTAAATCTGCTCCTCTCCAGTTTATACCAATTGCCCCGAGTCGTGTCACTATAAGCCTTTGTGAACAGTCCCTCCCCAGCTTTCCTGTAGCCCCTTCAGGTACTGGAAGCAGCTCTAAGGTCTCCTCGGAGCCTTCTCCTCTCCAGGCTGAACAACCCCAGCTCTCTCAGCCTGTCCTTGAACGGGAGATGCTCCAGGCTGGGTTGCAGTTATCAAAGCCCAGAGCCAAATCCCCCTTCTCCATCTCCTGGATGGTGAGAGCTGCAGGGTCTGTCTGGGTTCTTGAGGACCAACCTCCATGGATGGCCCAGTTTAGGCAAATCTGGAGCAGAGAATGTGCGTGCAGGGAGGGGGTTGAGTCCCCTTCCCTGGAGGGGTTTAAGGGACCAGTGGACGAGGTGCTGAGGGACATGGGTTAGTGTTTGATGGGAATGGTTGGACTCGATGATCCGGTGGGTCTCTTCCAACCCGGTGATTCTATGATTCTATGAAAAGCACAGCGGTGCTGCCGGTGGCATCGCTCCCTGCCTGCTCCAGTGGCTTATCCCTGGACATACTTTCCCCAGCTTTTGGAGCACCAGCCAGCCGAGTTGGATTTTTGAAGTAGCGCTAATGAAAATGCCAGGAATATCTGTGGCTCTCCAGCATTTTGTTCGTGTTGCAGGTTTTCCCATCCGCTGCTGGCACTGCTGCCTTTGACAAAAGGAAACATATTTTGTCCTCCAGACTTTTTTCTTGCGTTCTTGTTTTACCAGTTCTGGTGCAAAACAAAAGTTTTGGCTGGGCCCTCAGGAGAGGCCGTTTTCCTTCATCTCTCCAGCTGATAGCTGGTTAAACAAATGTCAGTGAATAATATATAAAAGCAAGGTCTGTGTTATGGGGCAACGATAAAAGTTGGAGGCAGAGCTATTGATTTTCACCCTCTCCACATGCACACGCGCACGCCTCCCCTGTTGCTAGGTCTGCATTAAGTTTTAAATAAAAAATTTTCCTTGTATCTTGGAAACTAAGGACAAATTACGTGGACTTTTTCCTCTCCCTTACAGCTGCAACAAATAATACTTAGAAGACCACTTTCCCAAGCTTCTCCAATGTTTTCTTTGGGTTTTTTCACTATGAGTTATCTTGGAATCACAGAGTTATATCGCATTTGGTTGAGAGGGACCTCAAAGCCCACCCAGTTTCACCTCCTGCCATGGGGAGGGGCACCTCCCACTGGATCAGGGTGATCCAAGCCCCATCCAGCATGAGGTGACACGATGTCACCTGCCACAAGCTGGGGCGTCTCTCCCGCAGCTGCTGTCCTGTCTCTGCACTCTCCAATCTTGTAAGGAATGCGTTTGGATGTCCCTTTAGCTCTCCCCACAAACACTGTGAAACTTCTTTTCTGGTGTCTTCGTTGCTTCCTTCCATCACACGTGTCCTACAGCAGGAAAACTAGATCCGAGTGGCCAGAATACACGTACTGTGAAAGTCCTCTGGTGTGATCCTTTTGCAGAAGACCAATAATATATTTAACTAGCGTTGTACAAAGGAAAGATGCGTTTTAAAAGAAATGATTTTAAAGATTTCTTCCAAAAGAAGCAATGAGTTTTTTATAGAAAGTTTTTCTGGAATAAATGGAAAGGTACAAAAAGAAAAAAAAAACTATAATAAAAGATTGTATCCACCTATCAATCTCGTGTCTGAATGTTTTATAAGAGTATTTCAATTTTTGTATTTCAGATGTGACATGGACTATATTGTGGATGTGCTCATTTTATTGCTAAGGCTTATATTACACTTGTATTGTGAATGCTCCAAAGCCAAAATTAGACAATAAACTTTACGGAATACAGGATAGTTTTGTACAGAATATAATTTTTCTCTATTTTTTTAATAGGAGAAGGATCTGCATTGTTTTTGAGTTTCAGCTAGGTAGCAGTGATGTCTCAAGTGCTCAGGCTCCTGAAGGGGCTGGAGCTCAGGGGTTCTGGGAGCAGCTGAGGGACCTGGGGCTGTTCAGCCTGGAGAAAAAGGGTTTGAGGGGAGACCTCATCGCTCTCTGCAGCTGCTGAAGAGGAGAGTGAGGTGGGTGCTGGGCTCTTCTCCCAAGGAACAAGAGATAGGATGAGAGGAGATGGCCTCAAGGTGCACCAGGGGAGGTTTAAATTGGAAATTAGGAACAATTTCTTCACTGAAATGGTTCTCAGGCGCTGGCAGAGGCTGCCCAGGGAGGTGGTGGAGCCCCCATCCCAGGAGTGGTTTAAAAGAGGGGCAGGTGAGGTGCTCAGAGAGATGGTTTAGCAGTGGACAGGTGCGGTTGGACTCGATGATCTCAAAGGTCTTTTCCAACGCAAGAATTCCGTGGTTCCTGGGAGCGGGCTGTGCTGGCCTCATGCCTTCCCACACACTCATTCCCACAGCTGCTTTCTGAGCAGCTCCAGGTCACTTTTCATCTCCCCTGCTCTTAACAGGGCATTTTTCCACTGGCTGTAGTCACCTCCCAGGCAAAGACTTGGTGCCGAAGGAGTATCTCACTACGTGACCTTTGCAAGGGATTGAAGCCCAGGACCTCAGGAACTTTTTGTGCAGTAGGAAAATATTTTCTATGGTCCTTTGTGCAGATCCTAAGGCGCTAAACAAATATTGCCATAAGCCTATCGGGCAAATAAAGCACAGAGCTGACTTGCCCAGCCCATGCTTGCAAAGGAACTGAAGGGCAGAGCTGGAGAAGGGACAGGGAAGCCTGGTTTCTCAAGTGTCTAGTAGCTAAAATCCTCTGAGATCAGAGCTATTCGGCACTGCAATCATCTTTACCTCTTCTTGCTCTCAGTGCTGACGAGAAGATGCAGCCACCCAAGTCTGAGGGACCCGGGAAGAGCCAGAGATGGAGGAAGGGGGGACCTGTGGGATCTTTAGGGCCAGATCCATGGTTTAACCCCTAGGTGACGGGCAGCTGGTTTAGGGAAAGGGGTAATGCTCTTCCTCCCCCTCCCTTGGTTGCACCTCCAGGCAGAGCCCAGCCCTCCTGAGTCACGTCCAGGCTGCCGCCCGGCAGATCCTTGGTTACCAGCTGTTTGCCAAACCAGTTCCTCCATCTGCCGTGCTCATTCCTCCAGTCTCACGGCAGCAGCTGGGTCCCAGGGAATGCTACCAAGCAGCTCCAACCCACATCCCTCACCCCGGGGACGCAGCCAGTGCCCGGATGCCCCCAAATAACCATCATCTCCACGTCCCTTAGGGAGTCCTCCTGCCTCACGAGGATGCTCAGGCCACGTCGCCTGCTGCTCCCTGGCTTTCTTGGCGTATCTGCAAAGCAGGGATGATAAAATACCTGCTGGCCTCAGCGAGATAATTTATGATTAATAAATTACAGGTGCATTTCAGGGAGGCTCAGCCAGGCGGTTTCATTGCAGCCTGCCCTCCTCTGCTGCAGCTTCAGTCCAGTAAAGGAGGAAGCACATTGATTCCAGTTTAATCAGGGTGGGGGTGTGAATTATTTCAGTTGGACGGTAGAAAAGCATGTAGGTCAGCACTTCCTCCTCTTAGACAAGCGTTACAGGATCTGTAACAACTGGGCCAAGATCTCAGGCTAATGTTTGACCTAGAAGTGGAGCCAAGCCTTCCAAATCACACGGTGTGTTTTGAAACTCTTGACCCCGAAATACAGGAGGTGAACACCTCGCCTGTTCCAGGTGCCCGGCCCTTTCATGCTGGGTTGCTGAACATCTCGCGCGCAGCTTGGAATAACTCAATCCATTGTATGGAAAGTTTACACTGTGTTTTAAGAAGCATCACACCTTTCCTCTGTAAGGCTCAGTGACTGAAGGTGGTTGTTTTCTTATCTCATCAAGCTTACGGGGAGGGGGTGGGGTGGTTGGGGCTGAATTACAGCTGTAGAAAAGCATCAAGGACCTCGATCTGTTGGAGCAAGTCCAGAGGAAGACACAAAGATGATCCTAGGGCTGGAGCACCTCCCGTGTGAGGACAGGCTGAGAGAGTTGGGCTTGTTCAGCCTGGAGAAAAGAATGTTCAGAGGCAATCTTAGAGCAGCTTCCAGCACTGAAAGGGGCTCCAGGAAAGCTGGTGAGGGACTCTTGATGAGGGAGTGCAGGGATAGGAAGAGGGGGAATGGTTTTCAGTTGCCAGAGGGGAGATGGAGATGACATCTTAAGGAAGAAATATTTTCCTGTGAAGGTGGTGAGGCAGTGGCTCGGGTTGCCCAGAGCAGTGGTGACTGCCGTGTGCTACATGGAGACTGGACCAAGAGAAGTGATGCCAGCATCACAACAGCAACACTGAAGACAATCTAGTTTCTGGGTAGAAGCTCTATAGATCGTGATCGCGCTGCTCCGCTGTTCCTTCATTCATGATTCCACTTTGCAGTTTGCAGCAAGCACAAAACTGTGGGTGTTTAATTCATTGCAAGTACAACATCGATTTCAGTTTGGAAAACAGCCTACAGTGCCTCCTCACGAAGCTAAATCTGGTGTTGCACACGCTCCAAGTCCTGTGGCTTGCATTTTGATGAGCTGCTTCCGAGGATCTGGGTTTCAGTATGTGGAGCCAGAATGGATCTGTGTGTTCTTCTGCTGACTAACCCACCTACGCTTCGCTTCTTATTTGCAAGCATCTCTTGCACGGTTTATGGTATCCCTGATAAAATGGCCTGACGTTCCTGGAAGCGAATGTACTGCCTTCTAGGCCATCACTTAGCAGAGCAGGAGCTGCTCTTGTGGGGTTTTTACTTAATGTTTGTACCCTCCGGTGCCTGGATGCTGCATTTTTATCTGAGACTGGATGCAGTGAACCTGAAAAGGTGCAGAAAGCATCGCTCAGCCATTTTACAGCTGGGGAATTCAAAGCCAAGAGAGCCGATGCTATCGGGTGAGGGGGATGCAGCAATGGAAGCCAGGGGTAGAGTACAGGTCTCCTGATTCCCTGTTTAGTAAAGGAAGAAACAGGATTGATATTGAAATCAAGGATGTGGTGCAGAGGAGCCAGAAGTAAAGCCCCACCAGCCCTTTTCTTGGGGCATCACACCCGGTTTGTAGCAGAGAAGGATCTGCTGTTCCATCAGGGAGCTGCAGCTCTGTGCACAAGGAGACGCACGGACATAGAGGGGCAGGAGACGACCTTCCCCGCAGCGTTTTGGTGGATTGAGCTTTACTGATACAACCCGAGGCTGTGGCTCCTGGGTGTGTGCCTCAGCCACCCCCTCTCCTCCATCCTGCTACCCAGGCCATTAAAGGAAGATTGTTTATAAAACCAGATTTCCAGCCATGCTGTTGACTCACTCCTCATCTACAAGCAAATCACTTCATTCCTTTCTGGCCCTCGGTTTCCCCATCACTAAACCAGGAGAACCACATCGCTCCATCCCTCCAGGCAGCTGGGCTGTTTCTTAATTGCTTAATGGTCTCAGAAGCAGGAGCCTGACAGCTCAGAAGTTCTCCCTTCAGTGCACTCAGGGTTTGCTGCCCACAGCCCCTTCGTTCAGTTTGGTGGTGGAAGAGGCCACGATGCAGCTCTCCTTATTCTGGGAGTCCTCCTGCAGATGGGATCGAGAGAGAAGCACAAGGGCTCGGATGTGGTTTGGATTAGCTAAACATTAAGCTATGCCCAGGTGGAAATGAACACCTGCAGCCCCGGAGCAGCATTCCTGAGGCTTGGGTCACAGGGCGCGCGAGTACGTTGCACGGGGTCTGCTGGCACGGGAAGGGACCTGCTGTGCAGCCTCTGTCGCCGCTGAGCTCCATCGCTCCTGGCTTGCCTGGAAAGAGCGTTCTAAAAATGGCTAGTCTTCCCTAGCTAAAGTAGGTGAAATATTTATAAACCCATCCTCTAGAGGAGACCTTCTGCATAAGCATCAACCGCTTTAAAGCACCATCCCCCTTCCCAAACATCTTCTGCTTCTCATCCAGAGAAGGGGCAACTTTAATTGCATTTGTCTGGAACGGTTGCACCTATTTATGGATACGGGAGGCTGCAGGGACGGCCAGCAGCAGGGAAAAAAAAGGGAATTTCTGGGCTTCCTTGCTCGGTTGTGCTCTATGTGGCACCAGGTTTGCCGCTGTGGCTGCAGTTTGGTGTCGTTCCTGCCGGGATGCGCGGGTCGGCAGGGTCCCCACTTTTAGGAGGATGATGCAAACCCTGTGGGGATGCAGGAAAGGGGCCGCAGAGGATGGAGAAGGGGCCCTGGAGGGAGGGGAAGGGGGACAGAGGGACATGGAGAAGGGGGGTGGGGAGAGAGTGGAGAGAGAATGATGAGGAGGGACGGAGGAGGATGGGGAAGAGGGAGACAGAGGGAGGATGGAAAGAGAATGATGAGGGGGGACTGAGGAAGCTGGAGAGAGGGATGAAGGGAGTGGAAAGGGGGATGGAAGGGGGTACTGAGGAGGATGGAGAAGAGGAATGAAGGGGGTGGAGAAGGGGATTGAGGGGGGATGGAGAAGAGGGAGACAGAGGGAGGATGGAAAGAGAATGATGAGGGGGGACTGAGGAAGCTGGAGAGAGGGATGAAGGGAGTGGAAAGGGGGATGGAAGGGGGTACTGAGGAGGATGGAGAAGAGGAATGAAGGGGGTGGAGAAGGGGATTGAGGGGGGATGGAGAAGAGGGATGAAGGGGATGGAGGAGGATGGAGAAGAGGGATGAAAGGGGGGTGGAGAAGGGGATTGAGGGGGGATGGAGAAGAAGGACAAAGTGGGGTGGAGAAGGGGATGGAGGGGGGAATGAGAAGGATGGAGAAGAGGGATGAAGTGGGGGTGGAGAAGGGGATTGAGGAGGATGGAGGGGGGATGCAGGGGATGGAGAAAGGAGATAGAGGGAGGATGAAGAGGGGGGAGAGGAAGAGGGATGGAAGAGGTTGAAGAGGGAGGATGAAAGGGGGACAGGAGAGGATGGAGGGGGGCGGAGAAGGGGATTGAGGGGGATGGACGGGGGGGATGCGGGGGGGTGGAGAAAGGAGATAGAGGGAGGATGGAGAGGGGGGAGAGGAAGAGGGATGGAAGACGATGGAGAGAGGGGATGGAGGGAGGGTGAAGGGGGGTACAGGAGAGGATGGAGGGGGTGGAGAAGGGGATGGAAGGGGGATGCAGGAGGTGGAGAATGGAGATGGAGGGAGGATGGAGAGGGAGGATGAAGGGGGGGTGGAGGGAGGATGGAGCGGGGATGGAGAAGGGGTGTGGAGGGAGGCCGGCGGGGGACGGAGCCGGGGATGGAGGATACCGAGCAGCCCTTCCCCGGGAGGCGGCGGCCCCGGAGGCGGAGCCAGCGCCCGGCACGGCTCGGGAGCCGCGTCCAGCGAAGGAGCAGCGGGTCGGTGCGAGCGGGACGGGGCCGGAGCCGGGGCCGCAGCCGCATCCCCGGGGGCCGCCGACCCACCATGTGGTGGTGGGACGAGCGGGTGTCGGCTCAATTCCGGAGGAACCTGCAGCCCACCCTCACCTACTGGAGCGTCTTCTTCAGCTTCGGCCTCTGCATCGCGTTCCTGGGACCCACGCTGCTCGACCTGCGCTGCCAGACCCAGAGCTCCCTCTCCCAGATCACCTGGGTCTTCTTCTCCCAGCAGTTCTGCCTCCTGCTCGGCAGCTGCCTCGGAGGGGTCTTCAAGAGGACGTAAGGAGCCTGGAAAACTCGGCGCGCCTCCCTCTCGCCTCCTGGGTTGGAGGGTGGGCAGCATCCACCACCCCACCACCTCCCCCCCCCAGCATCCCTGGTTTCGCCTCCCTCCCGCGTTATCCCTATGGGTTGACATGGCTGAGCTTGGGATGCTGAGTGGAGGGACCCTCGGTTGAGTGGAGGGACCCTCGGTTGAGTGGAGGGACCCTCGGTTGAGTGGAGGGACCCTCGGTTGAGTGGAGGACCCTTGGTTGAGTGGAGGGACCCTCGGTTGAGTGGGGGGACCCTCGGTTGAGTGGAGGGACCCTCAGTTGAGTGGAGGACCCTCGGTTGAGTGGAGGGACCCTCGGTTGAGTGGAGGGACCCTCGGTTGAGTGGAGGACTCTCGGTTGAGTGGAGGACCCTCGGTTGAGTGGAGGACCCTTGGTTGAGTGGAGGACTCTCAGTTGAGTGGAGGACCCTCGGTTGAGTGGAGGACCCTCAGTTGAGTGGGAGACCCTTGCCCGAATGGAGCTCTGCGTGTGTGTCCCAGAGGGTCCTTCCATCACACCAGAGCAGTTCAGAAGGAAAGGGCTTCTTGGGATGTCCCGGAGGGTCCACAGCCTTCTTATCTGAGTGGTTGTGAGGGAAGGGTTCTTCTGTGAGGTCCGTGTGCCAGAGGGTCCGCAGCCCTCCCAGCTGAGCCATTCAGAGGGAAGGGGTTTCCAGGGAGATGCGAGGTGGGAGCTGCTGTGCCAGCTGCTGCTCTCCTCCTCTGCGAGGTTTCCTACCCGCGGAGCTCAGGACGGAGATAGCCTTAAGCGTGAACTTACAGCCAGAACTTCCTGGAGGATATTTTCCTTAATCTGCTTGTTTATCACTGAAATACTGTTGGAAGCCTGTTGTAATAACCCCGGTGTCGGAAACACGGGCTTTGTCGTGCTCCCCAGGAGTTTGGGCAAACACGAGGCGCGATGCGAGCGACGCTGATGGTTTTGCCGCTGCAGGGGGGCGAGGGCAGAGGTGTGCGGGGCAGCCGACTTCTTGGACCAGCGAGAAACCCGGGCGCTGCCAAACGGCTCGGCACTGAACCTTCTGTCCAGGATGTGTTTGAAATAAATAATGCATGATGGCTCAAGCCTGAAGATCGCCAGACAGGCGTTTGATGTGAGGCTCGATGACAGCTACGCTCTGCTGAGAATCAGCTGATTGTTTACATTGTCACTAATTCTTCAGGCAGTGATGTAACCCGTCAGCTCCGGGTGTGCATTTTGGATATGGATATGTCTGATGTGTATAGGAGAGGGTTTTGCTTGAAAATGCTTTGTTAAAATCTTGTTCTGTGAAGAATGGGGAGCGTTGGCTAATGGCGATGGCATTAGAGCACCTGTTAAATTACCATCCCAGTTCACCAAACTCTCCTGATCCTGCTGTCCGGACGGAGCCCAGCGGCTCTGTGAGTCTCTGTCGGGCTGTACCGGGAGAGGAGGTGCAAGCTGGGGTGCACAGGAATGGGGACGGCACGTGGGAACCTGGCCCTGGGTCTGATGTGGATCCGAGAGTGCTGGGTCAGCAGGCGATGCCTTTGCCAGCCTCCAGTCTGTGGCGCATATGTTAGAACGAGCAGCGAAGGAAAAAGCAGGATTGTTTCCCGCTGTCAGCTTCCTACCCACAGCTCCTGCCCTTGGCTGGTGGGTTACACACACCCGCTCGGGGTTTCATGCTCGGGGGGCTTCCAAATTTTTAACTCCGCGGCGTCACGTTGCGGGAAAAGAGCGTGTTTGTCGCTCGCTGTGGTTAGAAACTGGGATGTGTTGGAGCATCGGGGTTTTGGAGAGTTGTCTGCGAGCCCCACTGCGGAGCAGCAGCCCTGCCAGGCAGGAGGGAATGTTTCGGATAGTTGGAGCTCGCGAGCCTTGTGGGGGGTTGCTCGGAGCGGTGCCGCGTACAGATGTGTGGGTTTGGATGAGAACGTTAACTGTTTGGACTCTGAGAGCTGCTGTACTGTCCCATCCTCAGGGATGGACAGATCGAGCTGTTCTGCTAAGGATTTCTGCTTCTGGACCTTGCTGTGGGTTTATAAGTCAAATTATGCTGGTCCCTGTGCGGGGCTGGTTGTCTTTTCCAGTTACGAGGTGGGTAACTGCCGGTAGAGGATCCCAAAAGACTCTTTGGGGTATGCAAAGCTTCTCAAGCCAATGCTTCCTGCTGGAGACAAAGGTACCTGAAGGCAGATGTGGGATAATCCATGCTCTTTCCTTCCTCCGTGTCCTCGCTTTGTCCCCTTTGGGCTCTGGGTCTTTAAGTCTGCAAGCTGGAATGAGCCTGTTTATCATTTTTCTTCTTGATGTGAGGGACTTCGAAAATGCTCCCTGGGACGAGGATAAACATCCTTGAAGTTGAAGAGCGCCTGCTGCGACAGGAACACCGAGGTGTGGGTTTATATAAGCTGTGTGAGAAGGAGAGGGGAAGCTTTGCTGACTCTGACTGTCCTAATCCTGCAGCGGAGATCAACTCAGACGTTTCAGTGGGGGAACTGCAGAACTTCAAGCCTTGTGATGGAGCCAGGACGTGTGCTGAGTGCAGCTGAAGCAGAATTTGTGGCATTATAAGACTTATTTCGTGTGTAGCCGAAGCAGAGCCAGCCCTGGGGACAGTCTCGGCCAGGGATGTGGGGACCAGCTGGTGATGGGAAGGGCAGCGATGCTGGGAGCTGGACCGCAGCGCAGCATCAGGGTGGCTTTTGAAGCTCTTTGGAGGGGCGCGTTGGTTTTGCATCATCAAGCTATGAGGTTCGGTCCCCCCTCTGAAAGTCATGAGGTACCTCATTTCAGGATGCTTTCCAAGAGGTTTGTTTCTAAAGAAGACCCCCAGCTGGCTGCCTGTGTGCTGAGGAGGGTCCTTCCGCTGCATCTTGGGGATCTGGCATGGAATGACCCTGATTTCTTTGTCCCCCACTAATTCCAGGGCAGGGGGGCAGCAGGGCTGTGCCCCCCCTGGGCTGTGGGTGCTGGGGTTTGCAAGGAGGTTGTAATTGTGTCATTAACATCCAACCACGAGGCAGGAATTTTTGCTTATTGGGGAAAAGTGAGGGGACAGGACCAGAGGGAATGGCCTCAGGCTCCACTAGAGGAGATTCAGGCTTGAGATAAGGGAAAAATTCTTCAAGGAAAGGGTGGTTAGGCATTGGAACAGTCTGCCCTGGGAGGTGGTTGACTCACCTTCCCTGGAGGTGTTTAAGGTGAGGGTGGATGAGGTGCTGAGGGGCATGGTTTAGAGATTGGTGGGAATGGTTGGATTCGAGGATCCAGTGGGTCTCTTCCAACCTGGTTATTCTATGATTCTATGACCCTTTCAATGCTTTTAAGGACATAACATTTTTTGCAGTCAATGTTTAATTCCACTAACGAACGTACGCTCTAGCCAAGCACAAGCAGCGCTGTGGTGGTTTTGCTAGGGCTGCAGAAGAGAAGAGGCATTTCTGGGATGTCTCCGTGTGCGTTTCCCCGTTGCTCCCAGCTTTGGGTTTGCCAGCTGCTGGTGCCTCTGCCTCTCTCCCTCCTTCTGCGCTCCTGCCGTGCCCTGGAGAGTGCTGCCTCATCTCTCCAGGCTCCAAGCTGCTTCTCTCTTATTCGCTGGTTGTTTTTCCTGCTGTGACTGTGCACATCTCGCTTCGCTCCCTCCCTCCCCTCGAAATCCCACGCTGGCTCCCTGTTTTGCTGCTCAGAGGAAGAGCTTTGCAAAGCGTCGGCTCCTCCGGTGGGGTCTGGCCAGGAGATGGGAGCACACCAAGGCACTGGGACAACCAGGATTGTGCCACGGGGCAGAAGAATAAAGGAGATGTTTCCTTGGCCCCTTTTTCTCCCTGGTGCTCCAGGTTTGCAGATGAATGAGGGCCACGCAGAAACGCAGCGACATGCCCAAGGGCGGCTTGTTCTGAACAAGCAGCAGAGCAGGAGAGCTGGCAGCACGGTGCCCAGCAGCTGCTGGGGCTCTGTCACGGCTCCAGCCTCCTCGTAGCCTTCTCCTCCCTCTCTGGGCAGCAGCTCTGGGTGCAAATAGCCTGCCAGAGCGAGCTGTAAGCATTTTGCTTGCTGGTTGCATGGCCGTGGTGGGGACGTCCCCAGCAGAGCATCCCAATTGCTGATCAGCAGCTCCTTGCAGAAACCTACTGGCCACGCCATGGGCTTCAGCCGGCGTTTGGGAGCCCAAGGTGGGGAGGGGACATCCCTGTGCTGCTCGCTCCCTGCTGTGTCTTTATAGTCCATCTTTCTGCTGGTTTCAGTGCTTTGCTGTCTGGTTCCCGTTTCCTTCCTTCCTTCCTGCCTTTCCACTTGGCAGCTCCGGAGCAGCGCGGTGCCAGCCCGGGCGCCGTTCTCCAGCGAGCTGGCTAGCACTCGGCTCGCCTTGAGCCTCGCTGCTCGCTCAGCCTGTGCTGCTGCCAGGCTCGAGATGGAATCATAGAATCACCAGGCTGGAAGAGACCCACTGGATCATCGATTCCAAGCATTCCCATCAATCGCTAAACCACGTTCCTCAGCACCTCATCCACCCGTCCCTTAAACCCCTCCAGAAAAGGGGACTCAACCCCCTCCCTGGGCAACCTCTGCCACTGCCCAATGACCCTTTCTGTGAATTTTTTTTCCTAATGTGCAGCCTGACCCTCCCCTGGCAGAGATTGAGGCCATTCCCTCTCGTCCTGTCCCCTGTCCCTTGGGAGAAGAGCCCAGCTCCCTCCTCTCCACAACCTCCTCTCAGGTAGTTGTAGAGAGCAATGAGGTCTCCCCTCAGCCTCCTCTTCTCCAGGCTAAACCCCCCCAGCTCTCTCAGCACCAGCTTTACCTCTACCACACGCATCCCTCGAGCTTCTCAGATGGACCATGGGGGCTGGAAACGGGAGCAGGGCTGCATCCATCCCAGTCGTGCTGAGGGAAGGGATGATGCTGCCAGAACAGAGGCGGCACAGGGCATGGAGAGGGATCCGCAGCCGCTCCCCACTGCTCCCTATGAGGCAGGATGGGACCATGGTGTGGGTGCCAGCAGCTCTCCCTGCTGGGAACCAGGATAGCCCAGCAGCTCTCGTGCCTGCTCAGCCTGCTTGTGCGATATAACCCTGCATGAGCTGCTCAAAAGTCATGATGCGGCTTCACACCATGTCCTTCTCCATTCCCAGATCTGCCCAGTTAACAAGGGAAGGTTCTCGGGCCTTATTCTGCCTTGAAACGTACAGGGCAGGGTTTGAAGGGATGGTTGCTCTTCTCCATGATAGCTGGGTGGAAGATCTGCCTCTTCAAGGCATCGCCCTCCGCGCAGGACAGTTCCCTAAACTGGCTGCGGCTGAGACGTGGAGGCCTGGGGATGCAGGGAGTGTAATCTCTCCCTCGTCCTGCCAGAGGAGCATGTGCTGGAGCTGCATTATTTGGAGCTACACCCAGTGGATGCATCTCCAGCTAATGCCTCCACGACCGACTGACCTGGGACTAAAAATGGGAGACAGGGCTGTGGTGCGGATGCTGCTCTCCTGGTAGTAATTCTGTCCCATCTTTCTTTTTGTTTTTTCCCCCCTATCTCAGGTTATCTCAGTCCTTGTTTGCACTCTTCGCCTCGTCGCTGGCCATCTCCTTAGTCTTTGCCATCATCCCTCTGTGCCACAATGTGGTGGTCCTGGCTGTCGTCCTGGCTGTGGCCGGACTGGCCATGGGCTGCATCGACACCATCTCCAACATGCAGCTGGTGAAGATCTATCAGAAGGACTCTGCCATCTTCCTACAGGTGAGCGCGGAGCCTGCGTCCCCCCTCTGGCTGCGCTTCCTCCTCTGAGGAGGCCAATCTCCCTGCAGAGAAGAGCAATCAATCCCCCTGCCCCACTTGGGTGTCTCATCTCTTTCAGGCCCTTCATTTCTTCGTGGGCTTCGGAGCACTGCTGAGCCCCCTGATAGCTGACCCCTTCCTCTCCGACACCAACTGCATCCTCTCAAACTCCACAGCCAACGCCTCCAGCAACCTCCCTCACATCCGCAAGTCGCTGGTGCCGCATCATCCAGGCAACCTGTCTCACTATGACCTGCCGATGAAGGGCATGGTGGTCACACGTGTCTCCTATGCCTTCTGGATCATGGCCCTCATCAACGTAAGTGCTGCAGCCGGAGCGCTCCGAGCCGTTCCTGGGGACGTTGCTGCTTTTCAGGTTTGCAGGCGGCTGTGGTGTTTGGGAGCGTTGGTGCCTGGTAGGTGGTTCCAGCATGGAAGGATGCATGAGGGTTTTTGTGCTGGTTCGCTGCAGAGGTTTGGGGTTTGTCCAGTTTCCTGGTCAGGATGGGTTGCCTGGGGCAGGAGGGCAGGATGAATCCTCCTGGAAGCAGGTTGCACCTCCAGCATCCTCCTAGGCAGGAGTTATACTGATTAAATACTCTCAGAGCTACAAGATCTTCCTCCTTGGAAGGAGAAAGCTTGGTGATGTGGGGATGACCTGGCAGGAGGGTCATTCGCAGCATCCGTACTGATGGCAAAGTGTACACTGAGCTGAGTTATCGGGTCTGAAGGATTAACTGGGGCATCTCTGCATGGTTTTGTGTTTCCCTGGCGATCGGCAGCAGATCTAAAAGCCCTGCGGCCCTTCCTTTGTGAGAGAGATGGCACTTAGTGCCTTACTTGAGTCCCAGAGCTGATCTCCAGCGAGTTGCACTCCCCTGCAGACCGTGGGCTCTTTGAAATGTTCACCTCCCAGTTAATACCCGGATCCCAGCTTGGTCCAGCGCAGCTGATCCCTTGCACCTCCTCGCTGTGCCGTGGCCATCCCTCTGCAGCGGAGCCAGCGGAGCCGCTGCTGTCGCTTCCCAGGAGCGCTGCGAGCACGAGCGCAATTGTCCGTGTAGATTTGGAGCGATAAGAGTGGAGAGCGTTGTTGCGTTGAGTGTTAGCCCTGCCAAGTGGCGCTGTTTGTGCCAGGATTGATGCCAACGACAGCTCCACTCCAAACCTGTAGAGTGCCTGGTCGTGCTTCATGCGTGGGAATTCCTGCTGGCAGGAGTTCTGGGATCCCCTCTGTGACCGTGCTCCAGCACAGGCAGCAGGAGTGAGTCGTAGAGTCATGGAATGGTTTGAGTTGGAAGGGACTTAAAGCCCATCCAGTTCCATCCATGGGCAGGGACACCTCCCACTGGATCAGGGGCTCCAAGCCCCATCCAACCTGGCCTTGAACCCCTCCAGGGATGGAGCAGCCACCCCTGCTCTGGGCAACCTGAGCCAGAGCCTCCTTTGTCCTGTACTTTTATGTTATTTGGTGAATAACTAAAACGTACCCCAGTGCAGCCAGTCCAAGGGTTTTCATTAGACCGAAGCCCACACAGCTCACTGAGGTGAGAACAGGCACCTGAAATAGCTGGGCAGGTGTCACACTGAGTTTCTTTGGAGCAGTACCAAAAAGGATGCTCTCTGCTTAAGAGGAGCCAGCTTTAATTACCTCCGACTCCATGCATGCCATGGGAAATGTGCTTTTAATTACCCCAGCGCTCTCTCTATTTTGCCAGGCAATCCTGAGCAAACTAATTTCATTTTGAAGGCAGCACTTTGTATCTGCTGCGTGTCCGATAGCTGGAGCGCAGACGGGAGGGTGGTTCAGACCCTTGTTTCTCCCCAGCAGTGTCCCGTGGGCATTTGGGGAGCAGGATGGGACCCCAGGATGAGTCCTGCAGCCAATGCGGGGCTGGGCTTTACATCAACACACCCTCAGGTGCCGTTTGCACGTGTAGGTGGTTTGCACACAGCGAGCAGCATCACCAGGATTGCTCTGGGCAACCTATTCCAGGGCCTCCCCACCCTCACAGCAAAACATTTCTTCCTAAGATCTCATCTCCATCTCCCCTCTTTCAGCTTAAAACCGTTCCCCTTCATCCTCTCCCTGCCCTCCGTGATCCAGAGCCCCTCCCCAGCTTTCCCGGAGCCCCTTTCAGCGCTGGAAGCTGCTCTGAGGTCTCCCCAGAGCCTTCTCTTCTTCTCCAGGCTCAACCACCCCAACTCTCTTGCTTGAACTCAACAACCCAGCTGGAGATGCTGAGCAGCTCAGCTCCAAAACTGCTGACTCTCCTTTGAGGTGTCAGCGTCACAGAAGGGTGATGATGATGGTATTTAAAACCCCGGAGAGGTGGATAAAATGAATAAGCGAGAGAAATGGAAACCAGGGCCAGCGATTTTGTTATAAAACGGTCCAAAACCACATTTCCATCCCAGTTTTCGCAAGGCTGTGTGTATTCTGACAAGACACAAGCTGCGATGATTCATTTCAATTTCTTGCTTTGTTTCAAGTGGAAACGTCTCCATTTAACTTTGGCACAAATGCAATGTGTGAAGCTGACGGAATAGTTGTTTTGATGTTATTGAAGCAAAATGTTTTTGCTTTAGTACAATTAAGTGGTTCAACATTATCGAAATGAAGGGCTTGGATGATTCCCGGCCAAAATTTTTCATTCGAAGAGGGAAAAAAAAAAAAAAAAAAAATTGGCTTTTCATCCAGATTTGGAACAAAACCATCTTTTAAAAATTCAGTTTCCCACAGAACGGAAATTTCATCATGCAGCTCGTTCCAAGGGGCTGGAAATCAGGAAAATGTTCCTCCTAGAGGGATGTGTTTGTCCGGAAGGTGGTTTCCCAGGGGAAGTGTGGGATACTCCATTGTGCTTAGGTTGCTTAAAAGTAGCCTGGATACAATAGCAGGGAACGGTCCCGCGTTCCTGAGGGGAGAGACCGAAATAGAAACTGGAGGGAAGGAGCCTGGATTATGCCCACGCTTAACTGTGTGATGCAGCGACTTGTTGAGTTTATAATAACGATGAAAAGCTGCCAGAGGGAGGGGAGCATCCCTGGTAATTCAATGAGCTCCGGGGCTGCCTGCTTTGCCCTTCAGCCCATCCAGGCTCCCAGCGGGATGCTCGGCCGCCCCTCTCCTCCTTGGAAACAGCGAAACCTTCCTCTAGACAAGGCGAAGCTGTTTTCCTGGGAGAAAAAAGGCCGTGAGCAAATGGTTGTCGAAGTCAAATCTCTGCCTGCTCAGGAGGGAGGGCTGGGAGGGATGAGAGGAGGATGCAGCCACTCTGCAGGGCACGGTGGTGCCTGGAGGATCTGGGGAGCAGGGACCCACCTAGGGCTTGACTGGGAATCTGGGGAGTCCAAAGCCCTTTTCTGCAAAGGCACCGAGTGCTCCTCAAGGTTGGAAGCGCCCAGAGCTCTTATCTCCATGGCCAGTCCCTGTGCATGGGCTTTTTTTTTTTTGCAAAATCTGCAATTTAGAAGAATAAAATCTGGTCCTGACCTCCGGAAGGATTAGAACTATCAAGCAAACGCGTTTTTCTTCCATGGGATCGAACTAACTGTTCCTACTCCCATTGTTCCCAGAACAATGAAGTCCTCATAAACGAATTCAGACAAGAGAGGTGGGGGAGCCAGGGAAGGGGAGGGAATTCTCCATACATTTAAATCCTGCCACCAGCCAACAAAGGGCAGGAAATTTGGAGCAAGAGCTCACACTTGCTCACAGACGTGTAGAAAACAAGCGCTGGGAGGCTGGCGAGTGAGCTGTCACTTAGGATTTCCTGGCTTTCTCCCTCAGTTTGTCGCAGAATAAACACCATTTGGTTGTGGTGGGAGAAGAAGGGAAGGCCGGCAAAGGACAGACCCAGATTTGTTTGCTTCCCTCTGGGTTTTTTTGTTGTTTTATTTTTTTTTTTCTTTCTTAATAAAAGAAAAGCAAGTCCCTCCCGGCTTGGAGGCACCACCGAGTCGTGGGCGCGTGCGGGGTGTAGGCTGGTCCCCAGGGTGGCGAGGGAGCGCGATGCCAGGGGGCTGAGGCTGCGGGATTGATCCGGTGGGCCGGTACGAGCACGTGTCTGCGTGCGGGAAAGGCTGGCAGCGAGCCCTGACTGCAGGGAACGGTGCTGGTGGGACCGTCGTGCACCGAGAAACCTGTGCAGCAACATCCCCGGGGGGCTCTAAGGCAGCAGCGACAGGCAGGAGGGTGACAGGCAGGAGGGCGATGGCTGGAGGCTCGTCACCCCCAAGCCGCTCAGCAGAGGCTGCACGGAGCGGATCGGCTGTTGTGGCGCTGTAATTGTTGGCCTGGGAACCGCAAACTCATCTCTTGCGAGATGCTGAGCAACCTCAGCTAATGGCTGGAGATGGGTGAAGCGGGTCTCGAAGCAGCTTGCTCTTCCCTTACCGAGTATTTCAGCCGCAAGGCTCTTGTTAAATCTCTGCTCTCCGTAGGCAAAAGCTACTTTATTTTATGATTGTTCTTTGAGCAGAAGTGGCCAAATGCTGGGAAACCAGAATATTTTGGGTTTTAAAGGGCAAGTGTGGTGCCGAATGAGGCTTGTACTTAGGTGCCTTCTGTTCCAGTGTCTCTGTCCTCCATCCACCTGGGAATGGCAGGAGGTGCCCCAGCCATGATCAGGATCGGGAATCTTGGCTCTCAACGTTTTTCCCCTCCCCACCAGCTCTCCTAGCAAGCCTCCATCCCTCCTCCAGCGGCTCCTTGCCCCGCCGGCAGCCCCTGTCCTTGCTCTGAGGTCAGGGCAGTGTGAGGATGCTCCTGGGGGTTAACTCAGGCACGTCTATTGTGGATGCCGAGAGCAGTTTCCTAGAAGCCCTTTGTGACTGGGGACCTGGACTGTGTTTTGAGTAAGACTTGTCGTGCTTACCTTCCCCTCTCTCTCCCTCCCCAGCTGCCTGTCCCCATCGCGGTGTTTTTCTTGCTCTACAAGGAGCAGATGGTGCCGTGTTTCAGCAGCAGCAGCCACCCGCTGCTCTCGGCCGACGAGCTGGCGATGGAAACACGCCCGGCAGAGAAGGACGATCTCTCCACCACAGTGCAGAAACCCCATGGAGCCGCAGGTGAGCTGGAGGCACCTCTTGTTTGGGTTTGGAGGAACGGAGGGTGAGCAAGGGGAGAAAAAAACAGTTAGGTGTCTCCGAGTGTAATGTGAGATCCATTGCTATTGTCTAAGGAGGAGATCTTTCCAAAACATACACGTGAATGTAATCCAGAAGTACCCAGACAATCCGAACAGACAATTTCATGCCCAGTTGCCCTCGAATTAGATGGGACCATAACCCCTGAACAGATGAATATGCTGCTGTTGGGGCTCCAGGCTGCTTTTCTCCAAGCTGCTCTGAAATTAAACCTGGGCTCCCAAGTCATTTAAGCAGTAATGAAAGTTCTGCCTCTTCGTTTCCTTCTGGTTTTGGGTCAGGTTTTGAGCTGCGTCAGGTTTAGAAGTGGTCATCGTGCTGCAGAACGCTGATTTTTTTTCATAAATCTGAAAGAAATAAGGACGGTGCCCTTGTTTGAGGAGGAGAAGTTAAACTCCTGCAACAGTTTGCTCTTGAACTTGTGGCTACACCCTGATTTGGGGACAATAGTGACATTGTTCTTTGCTACCCGAGAGAAATGTGTCAAAGTAAGTTCTTCAGCAAAACAGGGAAGCTCAGAATTAATCCTGTTTTACAGCTGTCAGAGGAGCATTTAGCGTTATTGCAGAAGAGGTGGCTTTAGCCGAACAATAAACGGAAATTTCAGGGAACACTTGAAGGCAGTAAGAGATGTGGTGGGTGCTGCGGGGAAGGAGCATACCTGTCCCTAACGGTGTGGGTTCTCTGGTGTCTGATAAGGCTGTGCTCATCTGAGACGCTGATGGGTCCTTTCCTCAACCCATCAGAGCTTCACGTCCTTCGGATCTCCATCTTCATCTTAAAGGCAGTTGGGACTAACCCTCAGAGGAGCAGGCGGGCTGCGTGGTGACTGCTGGGATCTTCGACAGCCACGTCTCTGCTGGCATGATCCCTTCTTCCCCAAAAAAGTAGTGAGAATTTCATCTTGGCGGTGCAAGAGCAGCTGTCTTGCCTGCACGAGACTCCAAGTGCCTTTACCTTAACACCAGCCCTTTGCACTCCTCAGAGTGATGGGATAGAAGCATGAGGACAGGAGAGTCGGGGATTCCTGGGGTCCTGACCCCCAGCTTTGCCAGGCTGTCGCTCCCGTGGCCTCTTCAGAGGAGGCAACACAAGTTGTGTGTTTATCACCCTCTTTCCTAAAGTTGGCTTGTTTTGTTAAATACCATTTATCTAAGGAACATGAGCTATCCTGGGCAGGACTCCCCTGTGTGCTGGCACCAAGGACAAGGGGCTCTGAGGACGAGCGCTATGGTCAAAAGGGCTTGTTTCTATTGACTGTAAGAGAAGGGCCAGCACTAGGCTGCTCCCAAATGGGAAGAGAAGCAAGTACAATAAGAGAAGCAGCAGATATCCTGGAGAGCTAGGATCCCAGTCTGTGGACAGCAACCCCTAAACATACTTGTCCTCCTTCTGAAGGTTTATAGGTAGGTAAAGAGAGAGGTTGTGCCAGCAGAGATGAGCAGTGCTCCACATCTTGCACCATCCTCTATGAACCTGTCTTGCAGCTGAGCACAAACCAAATCCCCCTTGCGGGCTGGCAACCACCCAGCCCCAGGAGGATGTTCCAGCTAAGTTTGCTTTGCATTGTTTCTCACCAGGTCATGATGACTTATTTAGCTGCTGCCAAAGCAAAAACTTCAGAGGGGCTTCTTACACCTACTTCGCAGTCCACATCACTGGGGCTCTTGTTCTCTTCATGACTGATGGGATTGTGGTGAGTTCAGCTGATAGAGGGGTCTTGTCTGAGCAAAGCTGTATGGCTTTCTTCCTTCCAAGTTGCTTGCAACAGCCCAGACCCAGCACGTGTCCTCGGCGTAGCTGGACCTGCGGGTCTGCCAGGTTCCCAAGGTAGCTCGTTCAAAGCTAATCATCATCACGCTGGTACGTGCCCCGCTTCTTGGGAGGGTTTTATGGCTTCTCCTAGGCTCTGTGTTGTTGCAGCTAGATTGCTCCTGCTGCTCACCCAGCCAGTTTAGAGCTGGAGTTGGGATGTTGTCTACATGGACGCAGTGGAGTTCTCTTCTCACTTCAGCCAAGAGGCAAGAGCAGCTTGGTTTTATTCCATAAGAATTGATGGGTCTCTGTTTGATGGGCCCCCTGACCCCACAAAATCCAAGAGGAGCGCATGTGGGGATGGTGCAGTCTCTCCATAGGGGCCTGGCAGCATGTTCCTGGCCAGCAGGCACACGGGGTTCACTGTGTGTAGCGCTTCTGTCTGGTCAGGGAAGGCTCCGTCTTGGCTCTCGAGTTACTGTTCTTTTCCTTTCAGCAGTTCTGTCCCCATCCCCTCATGGGAAATCACTGCTGGGTCTTACTCAGATGTTCAATAGGGTCCTGAAAGGCAAATGGGGGTTACACAAAGCAGGTGCCAGATAGGGGAACTTCCCAGAGCCTCCGTCTTCAAGGATGATCAGCTCCAGGTTCTTAATGTGACACGGGAGAGGAGTGTGCAATTCCAAAAGGACAAGACAGTACCCAGGGAAGAGAGCATCTCTACAGATAAGAGCCTAGCATGCATTTTACCTAGTAATGCTGTTAGTCTTGCCCTCTTAGGAGAGCTTAAGTCCTGTGTTCTGCTTCTGGTGGAAGCCTGTCTCCAGCCGCAAACCCTTGGGAACAAGATTCATTGGGGTTTGCTAGCAAACCCATAGGTGGGCTCTCCAGTGCTATCACAATAGCGTGAATATTTGAGGAATGGGTTGAAGTTAAAGTTGCAAAGCCTGCAAATCAATCCCCGCAGCACTGACACGCCGTTCTGTTTTCCCTGCAGGGAGAGTACTCAGGCTTCGTTTACAGCTACGCGGTGGAGGAGCCGCTCTCTGTAGTCCACAAAGTGGCCGGCTACCTGCCCAGCCTCTTCTGGGGGTTCATCACGCTGGGCAGGCTCATCTCCATCCCTGTGTCCTACCGAATGAAGCCGGCAACCATGGTCTTCATCAACGTGGTAAGGCTGGTTTTCTTCTCGTCGCCAAGATGTCGTCTGATGTGGGGTTTGATGAACAGAAGAGGCCTTTCTCAGTGTTTAGGGTAACAAAGCTGGGGAAAGGGCTGGAGAACAAGGGTTATGAGGAGCGGCTGAGGGATCTGGGGCTCTTTAGGCTGGAGAAGAGGAGGCTGAGGAGAGACCTCATCTCTCTCTGCAGCTCCTGGAAGGGAGAATGTGGTGAGGTGGGTGCTGGGATCTTCTCCTAAGTGACAAGTGATAGGATGATGCAGCGTTCGAGCAAACCACGGCTGCAATTCCATTTAGTTAGAATCCAAATTGCTCATGTCTATGCACATACCCATAATCAGGGCCTAAATAACTGAGAAAACATACCTAGAGTTGGTGTTGCAGAGCTCCCTCTGCTGACTCTCAGCATCTTGGATCTGTTTTGCTGTTCCTTGTAGGCTCCAGCAAGCCAGAGGGGAGGGCAAGCTTGTTTAAATTTCATTGTGACTGATTTCTGAGCTGTTATCAAGTGTGAGTTAAGTCTTTAGCGACTGAGCCATGTACGTGTTATGGCAGCAGCAGTGCAGTTGTATTTAAAGCTGCAGAGGAAAAGTATTTTTTCAGCTGTGATCTTAAGTCTCTACCTAATGAAGCTAAGACAGAAGAATCATAGAGTCACTTTAAGTACCAAATTCACCAGTGCAAAGGCAGATGGACTTTAATTGGCTCATTACTTCAGTTTTTCAGAGATCGGGATCATTGTTTAGTTTATCTTCTTTTTTTAACAGAACTGCGTTCTACAAATAAAAATCCAAACCTAGCGCCCAACGGCATCTCAGCATCTACCTTCCTACTGACCCACTGCGTGTCGTTCACAGGTTGGAGTCCTGATAACCTTCCTCCTGCTCCTGATTTTCTCCTACAGCGTTGTCTTCTTGTTTGTGGGGACAGCATCGCTGGGTCTGTTCCTCAGCAGCACTTTCCCCAGCATGCTCGCCTATACCGAGGACATCCTGCAGTACAAAGGTGAGCAGGGATGCCTGACAGGCTCTAAAAGCTCAGATACCACCACACCTAGCAATGATTTCCCTCTTCAGGGATGCCTGGAAGCAAAATCTGCTTTGGAATACAATTTCCTTACTGAAAGAGTGGTGAAGCCCTGGCAGAGGCTGCCCAGGGCGGTGGTGGAGTCTCCATCACTCGAGGCGTTCATAAAACATGTGGCCATGGCGCATGGGGACATGGTTTAGTCGGCACCTAGAGGTTGGACTGGATGAGCTTAGAGGAGCTTTTCCAGCCTTAATGATTCTACGGAAGCCAGACTGCCAGCTTCATTGCACAAGTAATTCCACAGGGAGGGATCCAGACTGGTTTTTAAGTTTCCTGCAGCTTTAGAGCTCTCAGGGACTGACAAGAACATCCACTTTAGGGGCTTACAGGGAGCTAGTTTTGATAACATCCAGGTTTTCAGTGAACTGAAAATCCTAGAGTTTGGCCAGCTCTTACAGAGTGTCTCTGCCAACCTCTGCTCTGTAGCAGCGATACAGAAGAATAAAAATCTTAGCAACATCACTTCGAACAACAGAGAAATGACATCAGGAGATGCTTTTTGCACTTAAACCTTGATCTTTCTGCACTACTGCAGGTTAGAAGAGGCATTCTCAACACTAGGTGGGAACACAGATTAAGATTTGTCGATCTTGTATGGAGGGATCTGTGAAAGAGCAGTTTAAAGAAGCTACAGGCTGATCCTGCTGGCGGTTTCACTCATCCCCTGCCAACATCACTCGTGCTATTTCTTTGCAGGCTGTGCCACAACTGTGTTGGTGACCGGAGCTGGAATTGGGGAGATGGTCCTACAGTTACTGGTGGGATCGGTAAGTGTAGACAAGGCACACCAAGAGCTGACTGGAACTTTTAAACAGAAACCTTAGCCACGGTTTTGGACAGCTGCTGGGAAAAAGCACCGTATCACCCTTGAGCTGTCAAATCGTAAAGCTCTACTGAATGCTGATGCGGTATTTGAGTGCTAGGATGACGTCTGCTCCCTTTTCTTTCCCTCTGCTCGCAGATAATACATGATCGGGGCAGCTACAGTTTCCTGGTCTGCGGGATGATCTTTGGATGTTTGGCCTTTACCTTCTACATTTTCCTCCTGTTTTTCCACAGGATGTACCCCAAGCCCTCCTCAGGTAAGAAAGCACCAGCACTCAGCCCTGCTTTGTAACAAGAGGAAGAGTGGCACAGGTATCGATACACGACCAGGGTGCAGTGCTCTGGCAAAAGGCAAGGGAATATTTCTTTTCCTGCTCCTTCCTGTGCCCCCTTCCTGCTTTGAATTGCCTGCAAAGTCTTAACAGCCACAATTTGGGGTTTGCTTTCTTTTGTGTTGGAGAAGTGAGGGGATAAAGGAGGAAGGGTCAGCAGATCATAGAGCAACCATGAAGCACAATAGGGAAAAGCACAACCATGCTCCGGCAGAGCCAGCCGGATAAAGTCATAGAGTCATGGAATGGTTTGAGTTGGAAGGGACTTCAAAGCCCATCCAGTTCCACCCCTGCCATGGGCAGGGACACCTCCCATGGGATCAGGGGCTCCAAGCCCCAACCTGGCCCTGAACATCTCCAGGGATGGGGCAGCCACTGCTGCTCTGGGGCTCCCCACCCTCACAGCAAAACATTTCTCTCTAAGATCTCATCTAAATCATAATATCTAATCCAGTCCTCCTAGCAGAGATTGCACAAGCTTCCCTATGCTCTTTCCTGGCTAAAATCCAGGGAACGAGTGGGCATGCCTTCCAAAGGCAGCTGTCAGGCTCTTGAGAAAGGCTTCACTGATCAAGAAATTTATCTTGCGCATTGCCTCGGTCTGCATGCACCCTTTGTTTTTCTAAGTGCCTTTTGCAAAGGGTGGCAGGCAAAAACCTTGTCCCGGTTCCTGGAAGCGGAGGCCTTTCCTCCATGCCCAGCGAAATAAACAAGCTGGTGTGGTGGATGATAGAAAAGCAACATCCACATGCGGGAGAGGTCATGCACGTTCCATTAAAACTCAGTAGAATTGAGAACCTTTGATGAAATACCGTTCATTTTTCAGGTATAGACGATGCCTCACCTGATAAACCAGCAGTAATGGATAACACGGGGCAGTATCAGCGCTAAGGAAGAGGCCAAGCCCTAGACCAGCAATAAACCACCACGCAATGAAGCATTACTAGTAAGGATGATTTCACATTTAATGACTGAATCATGCAAGTTTTCTGCAATCAAAAGCACATTAGATTGGGTGAAAAAAAAAAATCAAGAAAACATCCTGAAACACTGCGTCAAGCAAAGCACAAGCTGCCCATCTCACGTGTACCAAAAAGAAGATGATAAGCCTCAGACTGACCCTGTGTCCCTACGGGGATGGTGGGAGAACAGTTACTCCTGCGAATCAACTTTCTTGCCTATTCAAGATGGAGGGTGGGGAGGAAGAAGTTCTCTTGGTTCCTTATTTATAAGACTGAATATCTCCTGGCGTAGCCATGGAACTTTAACAGATTTTTCTTCGGGCCTGTAAAGTACAGAAGGCCTTACAATTTACAGCACAATACTGGATTTGGAGTAATTTTTGTGCACCACTGCCACCTCCACGTATACGTCCCAAGGGGAAAGCTGACACAATCTGAACCCACCGAGCACACAGCAGTAGCAGGACCTATCTATATTTGCACAGTTGATTCTTATATCTAACATAGTATCACTACGGCACTGTCTTATTCAGCATGCCAGGGCCTCGATTATTGAAATCATTAGCTTTTTTATTTTTTTTTTTTCCGTCAGGAATGAGTTGCAAGGGATTGTTTTGCTTTAAGTCACTAGTTTAGCTGCTACAGTCTCTTAGGGTGGTTTTAGTTCTAGCTTCCAGTCGAAGCTCCACCAGAGGGATTTGGGAGCGAGCCTCCAGCTGCTTCGTCCGTGCAATATTTCCTATACCAGGTGCCTTCTGCAAGGTACTCGCGTAACCCACGCATGCTCTGTTCCCAGCTCTGAGGAAAGGACTGGCTGTAGGAGGGTGTAAAAAGCTACATCCATCAGTTTGTTTCTTCAGTGAATGATTGAACATGTACCTTTTGCTTTAACTGCTGTATGTGAATGTACATATGTACGTGTGTATATAAAGCAGTGTTTAATTAAAGGTGATTGATTGCTAGATTGTCAGCATGACTGGACTGGGGTACCTTAAGGTGTTGCTGGCCCAGATTATCAATCAGCTGTACCTTCACCACTTCTGGCTTTCAAACTCCAACAAATCATAGAATCATGGAGTGATTTGGGTTGGAAGGGACCTCAAAGCTCATCCAGTCCCACCCCTGCCACGGGCAGGGACACCTCCCACTGGATCCAGGGTGACTTCGTGAATTGACTTCGTGTTCCTAAAGCTGAGTGCAGGAAGGAGGAAGATGCCATTGAATTGTGGGCTCTACTCCTCCACGGGCCACCCAGCCAGCGCAGTCCATGCTGTAATTCTTCTCTGGCACCACAGGATGCCAGTGTTACTCTCCTTGAGCAACCCAGAATGACTGAAGTCCAGCACTGCAAACCCATTTGCAGCACAACCCACCCATCTGCCATTAACTGTACCCCTCCCCACCATGACAGCATTTTCTCCATCCCCGACAGAGGAAACGAGCAACAAACAATACAAGGAGGGGATTTGTTTGGAAAGAACTCCACTCAGATTCCGTACGGATCACACCAGGGACTGTGAGCTAATAAAAGCCAAAATTATGTCCTTGCAGATTATAGAATCATTGAGTAATACACTGATAATACGTAGCCCAATGCTACTGCCAGAGTAACGTTTATTTTGGGAGAAGCATACCTGATAACTGAAACCTGCTTTGCTCTCAGTGCCGTATATAGAACAGAACTGCTCCCCAAAGAGGATTTTCACCAGAAATTTTCAGCTGATGTGGCAAAGAGCCCGAGCAGCACCAGCAACTCCATCTGTCTCCATCCACGCAGGACGCGAGGAGCTTGTGCTGCTGGGCACGTTCAGCTTAGCTCAGGGTTTGAGGGGCTCCCTCGCTAGCGCAGTGTGAGCTGCCCCGCAGCTGGAACTTTCTATTTCCGCTACAGAAAAAAAAAAAAAGCAGTCAAAAGATCAGAAACTTTGTTAAAAATATTTATTTAAAAAAATACAATTGTTTTGCATGTCTGGTTGCACATAACTATTAACATATGATTGACTTGAATAATTTGCTACAATGCTTTTTTTAAAGCCAGCTTGCATTATACAAAGCAAATCCCTCTGTCAGTTCTTACATAAAATAGTTTTCTTTAACTATTCCCACCCCATTTTTTTAAAAAAAGATTGCAATACATTGATTTTTTTTTCTTTTTTTGCACAAAAATTGAAGCAATAAAAAAGTCACCTGATTTCTCAGGAAAGACCTTCGTTATGCCTGACTAACAACTGCCAACGCACCACGTTTGAGTGGCGTTTCTTACTTTGAAGTGTCGTTACAGTGCCCTTCCTCCAAAGCAAGTTTTGCATCTTAGAACGTTGCTTCCAAACTGTATTCAGACCTGAAATGTGTTTAAATAACTGCATATCTGCGATAATCGAGTTGATCAGACTTTTTTTTTTTCAACATGATATCAACACGCAGAAGGTCTTCCTCATATGTTATCTTGGAAGGTTAAATAAAAGCAAATTTAGTAACACTGAACAATTACTGAAAACTTTGGCTATTTATGTACTTGCGTTACATACCAGCATTTTTTTTTTAAAAACACAATGGCATTAAGATACTCTTATAAGGTTTTATTTTCAAAGAAAGTCAGACTGAGAAGCTATTCTCTTCCAGGCAAGTTGACCCAACTGTACAGAGAGCACCAAAGCGGTGTAAGATTACAGTTGTCTCAAAAAGATCTAGAAAAAGTCTCCAGTGTAGGAAGTCAGACACTCACTACATCATCACTTGCTTTGTTTCTTAACTTGGTACTATATATATATTTTTATATATATATATATATATGCATATAAAATGCAACTCTGTTCTGGAAAGAGTAACTGAAAACGTTATCTCTGCTACTTTCCATGTAATTTTTACCACTGTTAAAATTACAGGAAAGTAAAATGGAATCTGTTCCAGAGTTAAGAGTCAGTTAACCGAGACGACTGCCTGCTTACTCCGCCCCAAGCAGAGATGTCGATAGAAACACTGCAGACATCATCTTGCCAGTTTGCAAAGAACCCAGGTTAATCTAAAAATTCAATTGAGGAGTAAACACGAAAGGCATCAGAAAGTCACTTTCCAAAACAGATGTGCACTTTAAAAATAAACAGCACAACAACGGTCACACGTGGCCGCAGCTGATGAGGGTGCTGAAGCTCTCGAAAATTTTGCTTCAGCTTCCCTCCTCGACTCTGTCCGAGCCACAGACCGAACGCTGCAGAGAGCGGATCCTCACCCACTGTACATCAGACCCATCGCAGCGAAGCTAGCAGATCTATTCCGATTTACAGGCTTCTGGCACGCATCTTTCGCTCACAGATTCCCAGAATTCCCAAGACTAAGTCTCATGTTGGTTAACAATCCCTATTCAGAGTCGGTTCAGTCCCAGATTAATTCCAGCTGTCATTAGAGGAGACAACCACTCTCCTTACCATTCACGTTGCTAGGATTTTCCCTTTATTCACCTATTATTAAGAATACACTTCTCAGCTATAAAAACAGAGGGGGAGGGATAAGCATTAAATGTGCTACTGTACTTATCACAAACACTGTGACGTACATAAGGCCATCTGGTAACACTGCAACAGAATACAAACAAGATTTTTAAAGGGAGTTTTAGAATACAGCTTTTCAACTACAATGTATAATTTCAACCCTGTTCACAGAGAATTAACGTTAAAACTAGTACATCATATATAGAAAACTCTGTGCAACTGAACAACAGCAGAACAAAAAGTCAACACAATTCTATAAAGCGGTTTCCAAGCCTGAAGATTTAAGACATGCTAGCCAAAAAAAAAAAAAACACAACACATCTCAAGGAGCCTAGAGCAAACCCAGGTATTGTAAAAACTTCCCCCCCGCCCAACCCCGCACACCGCACGCGCTAGGAACCATGCAGAGGCCATCCTCAAAGCCTTCCTGTGGTCAAAAAAATGGAAAAGAAAAATCCAAACCAAAAAAAAAAAAGTTTAAAAACAACTTCCAGTTATGAGTACAGCACTGCTGCGTGTGCTGCTCAGGGTGAAATGGGCTCCAAACGCAACACATCCAGCCTCTCCTCCCCTCTCCTCACTGCACTGCCTACAGCTCATTCCGTGTCTCCCTTCAAAGAGCCCTGTCTTCCAAAGGTCCCTCATTAACCCGTTACACCCCCTGTCAAAACCCCTGCTTTGAGATGAAAACCTTCTGCAACGCATCGTCTCAACGGAGAAGAAAATGTTTTAACTATAGAAGTCCAATCTTTTGTTTCAGGAACACAAAACAAGTCAAAGACACAATTAAGACACTTCTTTTAGAAGATGTGGCATAAAACAATGTCAAAGATGCAGTTAAAAATAACCTTTGGCAACTAATTAGTCCACAGAATCGTTTAGGTTGGAAAAGACCTTTAAGATCGTCGAGTCCAACCGACACTGCCAACCCCACCACACCATGGTACAATCAATTTGAGTGCTAAAAAACAAAGAAATGCCCTGAAAGCCCTCACTAGTGTGTGCAAAACAGGTCAAAGTGGCCACAGCAAGTCCTTGTACCAAGCTGGACGCAGCCTGCGAGGGGAACACACATTCCCCTGGGCAGCGAGCGCACGTGCACACGTTCACATGGAGGGAGCGATTCCAGCCTCACAGCTAAAGCCAAGTTCTCAGCTCCCAGCGCAGGCTTTTTATCAGATGTCTGGAACAGCTCTGCCAAGCCTTCTACTGCATTCTTTAGGAAGGGGCAAACAAAATTAAATTCTAGTTAGTTTTACGCATTTTTGTAGCGTAACGTCTATGAAGCAGGCATCCTGCAATCTGAAACAGAAAGAGATTGGCGTACGCATTCAGGAAGAACCACTAAGCCCTGCCCAGCATTCTTACCTTGCAGGGCACGGGGTTTTGCAAAGCACGGTTACGGCCAGCAAAGCTGCACCCTCAGAAAGAATCAAGGATTTGCAGTGAACATATTCTCCCTTCTTTTCATTTGTTCTTTGTCCAAAGGCAAGAATGCTCCTCAGTTCGAGATCCAAACCAAAAGCTTAACCTCTCTGCGTTAGGTGGCAGTAAGACAGTCGGGGATTTCAACAGGAGCTCGGTTGATGATAAACGCAGGTCACAGAAACACAGCAGCACTGCTGCGGCTTTGTGGCACCTAGGGCAGATCCTACAGCTACAAGCAGGCTGTGAAAAAAAGATTTGGGTCTGTTTTCCAAACTCCCTCTCTGCCCAGAGTCAGCTGTACAACAGGGCTCCTGCAGAGCCTGTGCGAACGCAGTGGAATGACGTGTCGACAGATGTCGATCCAAGACACGGCCTTGCGCAGAAAGAGCCCTGAAGGAGCGTGTAAAACATCATCACTGCATTTTGTCTTTTGATCTTCATCTGACAGCCTCCGCTTTCAGCACATCCACTTCAGCGTGTCCCACGTTAACCACCACTCAGCTTGCTGGTGGCAGCCAACAGCTCCCACATGAAGCAGGTTTGCTAATACTGTTCAGAATAAAACAGAGCCATTGCCAATCGCTGTTTAATTAAATTCAAAGCAAACCATAAAAATTCCTGTTTCGGCAAGACATCCTATACCTCATTAAAACATCCCCAATAGCTTCTAAGCAACACGACTGCAATTCTAATGGACTTTCAACTTCTCTGCTGGGTGTAAGATCCTGTGGGACTGGGGCTGTTTGTTTGCAATGTCATGCCCCATCATTATTAAGCCAAAATAAACTCTCCATACCCAGGACCTGAGGCCAGAAGGTTTCTTACACAGCAGAACTAAGGAACGGAACAGAACAAAATTGTTACGGATACCTAAAACTCAAACATCAAGTTTTAAAATACCTGTCAACTTTGACAATGTTCCTTAACTACTGACGTAGTTTATTTTCATAGCTGACGATACCAAGATAGCCTCTTGATACAACACTGAGATGTGTCTTGTAAACAAATACGCATTAAAAATGGAAGAGAAATTGTCTAGTAAATGAATACATACAAAAATGCAACAAAACAGTAGCAAAAGGTAATTAAAAGATACATGAACAAGCCAGGGGTAGCCAACACACTGTCAGGACTGCGGGTTCTGACCGCAGCACTACAAAAATGCTACAGAAGCGGATCAGAACTCTGCACTTGTGCTCACCTGAGGAACTGCATCAACGCGCTAGGCTAGCTCTCGCATCCCACCTCAACCTGCACAAGTTCTCACATCAAAGTAGAAGGCATGAGGGAATCTGATATTAATGCATCTCAGTGCATTCTGAAAAGCTGTGTACAGACAGATATGCACATAAGCAGCCTTCACTGTGGCTAAAATGAATGCTATAAACCCCCAAAACCTATCTGCTAAATATCTGAGGTTTGAAAACGTTATCGGAGGGAGAAATTATCCCAAACAAACCAGCCAAAGCCTTTTCTATTACAGTGCATGCTCCGTTATACCAAAGATTGCATGGATATTGAAGTCCTAGGATGCTCTAAGGTAAAACAATGAATTCTTAAATTCAAGGAATTTTATTACTTCCTGACCTATTGCAAAATGCAATTTGGATGTGCCAAAGCCAGTGCATAGGAGTTATATTCAGCCGTCACTGCTGAAGACCGATTTCCTTAACAAGGATCTAGACTGACGATGCTGTTAAGAAACAAAAAGAAACCCTTCCCTCCGCCACCTTCATTACCAGGATCACATTCTCTGAAAACAGGTAGGACAGACCAATTATAGTTCTATGACCGTAGGGTGTTATTCACACTTTTCTGCTTTCCATAGATTGTTTCTGCTGGCAGCACATGTTGCTAGTGGCCTCCTGACAGTTCAGGATCTCAAACAAAGCCAGACACAGCACACACAGCGACAGCAGTGCAAGCTTTCCAGCTCTGCAGGACTATGCAGCAGCAGCAATGCATAAGAGAGTTCCAGAAGCAAGACAGATGTTCAGCTTCCATGCTCATCCAGTCTAATTCTACCATCATCTATGAATTAACTGATGCAAACGTTAACAAGCATTCAACAATACCATGGCTACTTCAGCAACACAAACTGTAATGTAATAAAACGTTTCTGTAATGCTGCAGTTACTTTTTTAAACCGACACAGTACTATACCCATATTACAGACTGCTAACATGATAATTAAAAGAGAGTCTATATTAACCCCTGCTGTCCCTACACTAAATTAAAAACAAGTTGCACCGAGCTGCAAATGGCTCCTGAAGTGAGCTAGCGAAAGTACCAGCCACTCACAGAACCAGGCTCCAAGAAATCACAGCGACACTGGGATCTGTCAGGAATGTGATCCAAAACAGCTGGCAGTTCCAGACGAGTTAGTAGAGGTGTGTTTGATGAGGCAGCATATATACAAGAGAAAATTACCTTAAGTGACCTGAAAGTTGTAATGGAGAAAAGGTGAGCAAGCCCTCCTCTTCCACCTCCTCCCCTTCTCACCTTGCTTCCCCAAGTGCCTCCTGGGATCAGAACTCAGGAGAGGACTAATATTTTCCTAGGCAGGTGCTTAAGAAGCAAAAGCGATCATCTTCTCCGTGCTGTCAGGGAGCTGGATGTTACCAGCTCGAAACTCACAAATCCAGGCTGCATTTTCCTATGAACTTTCTCCGAAGAAGGTGTTCCCAAAGGTAAACATATGGCAGTGCAATCCTCTAAAGCTGCTTGGAGAAGAGCATGAAACCAGGCCAAGCACAACTGAGAAGCTACGTCAGCATTTGGTTCTCTTGCACTCAAAGTGATACAGTTCACAAAAGATTAAGTGCATGTGTGCACACACACAACTTTTAAACAAATAAACTTGGCTTTTCTCCATAGGGGACAAGGGAAGGGAAGCAATTAAATTGCAAGTCTTTAGTGCTCATTAATTATTTTTAAATTCTAACCCTAGTCTGCAACGTTGCTCTCAAGTCCACACACTTGGTGGCCATAAAACTGAGCAACCTAAAACTGCCATTAAAAGTGCTGCTATTTATATATAGCTATATATATTTTCTAGAGCAGACTCAGGAGCCATCATGCAAACCAGAAAATTCCAGGTGCTTGCTCTTAATTATGATCTACAGCTTGCTTTCTGCATTTAAAGAAAAAAAGAAAATAAAGGGTCAATATTGCACGTTGTCATTTTAAGAGCCGTTGGCACAGGAACTTTATCCTGTATCTGCTGATGTCTAAACCGCGAACCAGTGTTATGCCTCTGCCGTAAGCAAACAGGAGGCTCACTCACTCCATGAGCTCACTCTCTGCTATCTCCAGCTAAAGAAGGCATAAACGCTTTGCTCGCACCAGGCAGGGGAGTTTCTGGATGAACAATGCCCAAAAAGCGACTTCGTTACACCCACCCATCTCGGGTGCCACGTCAGGAACACATTAAGTGGTTTACATCTTTCAACGTTAGAATATAGAAAAGGTAACATCACTGCAAGGAGTTAAGTGGCAGGTATTGTCACACGCTCTAAAGTGAATTCAGAGTCTGCAGAAGTGGCAAAAGGGAAACTCTGGAAAGCTCGAGTTCACCGCTTATCCGTAAGAGAGGTGCAGTATGTACAGCATGCACTGCCAGCTCCTCTCGCCGTAAAGGGACCATCTTCCTCTGATCATTAAAACTTGAAAGACAGCCAGTGAAGATGCCAAAGGAAAGAGATAGTCTCCACCTGTTTCCCAGCGGGTATGTTACGGAGATTATCTTATGCCACCAACTCAGCAGCAAATAGAAGTTGCTGCCTGACAGCAGACGCCCAGCACGGAGGGGCACAGCACCCAGAACCAGCAGAGCGAGACCCCCAGCCTCGACGCAGCCAGGAAAGGAGAGTCTCTCTTCTTTCAGTCCTCTGTTCTCTTAAAAGGCCTCCCGAGTTTAAAAATCTAGCCACAAAACTAATTTCATCTGCATTTCAGATGGCTCTGGAAACTGATCTTGTATTAATCCATACACGCACGGCTGCCAAGAAAAGCAATGCAAGCGCAAATTTACAGAAAGGTGGACGCGCCGTGGTACCTCTCTCAGCCAGCTGTACACACTGAGCCAAGCTTGCTTTGGGTCCAAGTGCTTCCTCAAATCAAAAAAACAACGGAGCTAATGCAAAACTTGAGATAAGAGCTGGTAGAAGAGGAGCTTCTCAACTTCAAATGTGGGAAAAGAGCAGTAACGTTAATGCTCGGGCGTTAGTGTTCTCGCCCACCATTTGAGTCTGGAACTTGAGCATCAGGCAGGAACCTCACCAAGTGCAGACACACCCTGAAAACATCATGGAACATCCTCCATCCCACTGATCTTCTAGCAGTGTGGCTACAGCTGTAACAGGTCTCTGACACAAGAAATGTTTGGACTTCAGCATTCAAATTTTCTGAGAACTGAAAGGAACTCATCCCACCCTTCGTCTCCTTGCCTCTTCACTGGAGGCATGGCAGGGAAACATCCAGAAGCTAGCCAGACCACTTCTCTGAGAGGCCGGACTGTTGGCGTACAATGCCATTCAAAAATTGTCCGTATCTCAGTAACACAATCATGGAATATTCCTTGAAAAATTCTCCCTGCAAAAAGACAAGATGTTTTTACAGCAGAAAAGATGCAGGCTGTTTCGTTGCTGCAGAAGTTATCAGACTCCAAGGCAAAGCCGATGCAAACACCCGCTTCCCAAGCTTTTCCTCGAATGCCAGCTTCGATCATGATTAGATTTCTTCTTGCCAAGCGCAGGAAGCAGAAGAGGAGAGGGTTTTTCCAAGAGTCACAAAGACTTCTCCGGTACATTGTACTGCAATCAGTGCAGATTCGGCTACTGCACGACCAGCCGAAACTCCCTTTAACCGTAGTGAAGTCTTCCAAACCAAGGAGGGAAAAGAAGAGACTGGAGCTTCAGCTCCTATTAAGGCGTTTGCATATATGTTCCCAACCTCAGTCTTCAAAAAAGGGAATTTTGCAAAAAAGGCATTATTTGGGAATGGCAAAAACTATGATTGTTGACAATCTCTGTGGAATTATAAACTGCTCATTTAAAAAACATGGTTAAATATAAGTGTCCTATCTTTCCCTTGCTTGCCAACACGTCCCTTCCATGAGTTCATGTGCTATGTCTTCTGTAGATCTGGGGAAAATGGGCCAGGGGTAGAGGGTCCATCCAGTCCAGACAGAGTAAATGGGCCGTGACTGTTCAGCACTGATGGAAACTATGAGACAAAACAAAAATGATTAAAGAGGCCATTTTTATTTACTGTTCCTCACATTATCTGCGCACGTAGAAGCTCCCCCAGGAAAACAAACCAAAACCAAATCACGACAAAAAAACCTACCCCAGACTTTCAAGGAACCTTCTTTGTTTCCCCCAAGTAATTTGCTTTTTTAAATGCCACTGCCTTGACAGACTGCATCGATCCGGCTGTTGGAACCGGCATCACCAAGAGGACCCAGCCCACAACCTCTGCATGGAGCACCACCTAAATCCTAAACTGATAAGTGACCTTAAAACAATGGTTGAGAAACCACAGTCAAAATTTTTCCTCATTTAATTATCAGCTCTCGAGGACCGCATTTTCAGACATACTTGTTTATTCCCTATCCTCACGATCCACATAAGCTACTTCCTTCATCTCCATGGAGATGACAGAGAGAAACTCAAAAGACAACTAGTTCAATTTTACCCTTCACCTAAGCAGACTCAAGTAACAGATGTGGTTATTTCAATTCCACAGTGAAGGAAGAGCATGAGTAATTACAACTACAGAATATTTTGTTTTAATTATGGGGGGGGGTGTCTTACATATTAGTTAAACAAAAATATTTATTAAAACAGTGAAGCTGAGAATTTCTGGACAACAGAAGACAGAAGAATACAGAGATCATAAAGAGCTGTGTTACAAATTGCCTCAGAGATACACACTCTCCCTTCTTGCTAGTGGTGAGATTTAATAAATATCTTTTAACAGAAGACACTGTTAACAAAGGATTAAAACAATGAATACAGCAGCAAAATTCTACTTCCAGGAAAATCTCAACTAGTAAAGTTACAAGTTTGACAGTGAAGACAAACCTAAAAGAAATGTATCTCTCTCTACAGCACAGCTGCTATTAACTTAAAGCACTTCCTAAACACCAACATTTACAGTAGACTTAGATAAATCGGGTAAGCACTAAAATTAAATGCTCTCAAAAGCTAACACAGGACACCGAAAAGAGGAAGACTAATGGATCCCTGCTGAGGGTGGCAATGAAAAGCACAGAGAGACTGGCTAACCTTGCTGGAACTCACCTGAAAGAGTGTATTAGCACCTTGCAACCTTGCGGGACTGAGAGGAGCGACCGGGCTCAGCGTACTCCAGAAGTGGATACTGGAGAGCAAGGGACTCGGAGTCAGCAAGATGGGAGTCTGCAAAACACATGGCGATAGTCAGCAGGTGAAACCTGCACAGTGAATAACATGCAGCACACATAAATGCACACAATAATCCCAGCTCCTACAGCTGCAGAGGGCTGGGTCTGAATTTCAGAACCTCATTCTCTTCTTTCACCTCCTCCCACATCCTCCTCCTCCCTTCAAACCCCACAGCAACAGCTCTCTCTCCCCTGGCTCAGCAATTGGCTCGCTTTTCCCAGCTGCTGCCAATTCCTGCTGTAACCTACAGCAAACTGGCTCCTCCTGCGATTCAGCACGCAGCACCTGCAAGGGACTTGGGAAAACTCGGTCCGTGAACTTAAAGAGAGCAGACAGAGGGAACGCACGTGGTCAGAGCGACACTGACAATGTAAACCATGACAAAAGACATTCACATCCAGCTTCTGAATATTCTGGATGTTCCATGGTCCCTGGCCAAACACTCCAAATAGTGCCAACAGAGCAACTGCAACTGATTTTTTTTTCCTATCTTCAGTCATGTTAATCAGCAGTTTCCCTATAGTTTCACTCCAACTCCGATTTATTAGAGGAGAGAGATTACACATATACAGAGCAATTTACCAGCCTAGCTGGATTCAGTTCTCTTCCACATTTTCCATGAGGCATAAAATCGTAGAATTAGGGAATGGATTGGGTTGGAAAAAACCATAAAGCCCATCCAGTTCCAACTCCCTGCCACGAGCAATGACACCTCCCACTGGATCAGGGACTCTAAACTCCATCCAACCTGGCCTTGAACACCTCCAGGGATGGGGCAGCCTGGGCCAGGGCCTCCCCACCCTCACAGGAGAATATTTCTTCCTAAGACCTGATCTCAATCTCCCCTCCTTCAGCTTAAACCCATACCCCTTGTCCTATCCCCGGTAAAGAGCCCAGCTTTCCTTTCCCACACAAAGATAACAGCCAAATTAAGCAGCTGTTTTTACTGCTGTAAACCCCCAATACTCTGTCCTTAAGTAAATGGCTGCTGAACCAAGTAAAAGAAAGCTGCTAACAGACACCTCCACGGTTCTCTATTTGTAAAGCATTTTCGGAATCAGCCAGAAGGAAAAGGGCAAGGTCTCAGGTTTTTTTAAATAATTCAGTATTATCCTGGCAGGATTTACACAGGATCCTGCCAGTGCCAGTTTGGGTTTTGCCTCCACACGCTAAACCCTGCACAGACGCACAGAGCCGGCACACCACTCAGGCAAACTCTGGCACGTAACGCAATGCCCATTATCAATAAAGTTTCTGTTTTGTTAGAAAAATGGGATTGACAGCCTGAGTTTTGGAACTCCAAATATAACCTACTGAGTACTCATTTTCCACTTGCCTTCCCTTTCTGTTTTAAAATATAACATAACCACTGTTGTTAGTAAAAAAAAAAAACAGGAAGGGAATTAGGTTACCTGAGAGAAAAGTGCTGGAGTAAGAGAAGCAGTTGGGAGAGAAGGACTTAGAATCCCCAGTGGACTTGGATCACTGCCTGTAATGACAAGAGTAGGAGCCAACTCCAGCCCTTTGGGTTTTTTAGATCTGGAGAGGTGATTGGCAAACTCCTTCTCCAGCACAGATGAATCCTGCTCTTTGGGCTCTGGGGATTGATGCTGAAGGCTCTGAACCTGCTCCAGCTGCTGAGAAGCCACAGACTCTATGTCCGTGTCAATGTCCAGGTCAGGATTAGAGCTCAGAGGTGGCGACGGGGGCGTGGAAGGAACTTGCAGGGTTGGAGAAACAGAGGAGATGGGTGGAGTTGGGGTGAAGCTGGTGGTTAAGTTGGGCAAAGGTGCTGGAGCTTCAGGGGCAGTTAACTTGGGGAGAACAAGCGTCTCCAAGGTCTGGAGAGTTTCTTCTGATGTGATGGGAAGAGAAGATGCAGTTGAAGTGGCAGAGGCAGTGGAAGTGACAGACACGACTGAAGTGGTAGAGACCAGGGGAACAGAGGAAGGCTTTTTGGAGGGCATGGTTACAAACTTGATGACCGAGGGTGTTGGATCCTGAGCAGGTTTCTTTTCCATCAGTTTCTCAGCTGGATTCTCAATCTTGATGGACCTGAAGAGTTTTACGCTGGAAGAGTTCAGGGAGTTCAGAGTAAAAGAGGAGTACAAGCCTGAGTGGATATAGTCATTGCGGCTGGAGGATTTAGCACACGACTGAGACTTCTCCTTCCCACAGTTTTCCACATCCTTTGGAGCACTGCTAACTTCCGCAAAACCAGTCATTTCAGGGTCTCCTTCTATACGGCCCACGACAAGTGGATCCATATTTAAGATCTCCGGATAAGAAACAAACTTGTACACAAACTTCTTACCATTCACTTTTTTAATGATATTCTGTTGGGAAGAAGAGAGATATATTTAGACTTCTTCAGATTAATTTTCTTCCTACAAACACTGCCTAAAATAGCCTGAGGAATTAGATAGTCAGTAATCTTTCATCAAAGATTGTTTCTTCTTTAAAAACACACTGCATTCTTGCAATTCAGTTATGCTCCCAAAGTATTGTTTCCAGGGCTTGCAGATAAAACCCTAGAACAGGTGAGCTTAACCTGACATTAAATCTAACAATGGCCTTAAATTGCCAGGCAATTCTGTTTAACGTTTTTTAAGAGATCAGCTAAGAAACAAAAAAATACCCGCTAACCCCATCAAAGATCACTGGCCTGGGAAGACTGAAGTGTAATCAAACAGGAGAAGCTGCAGAATTAAAGCTTAGAGTTTTGTAAAATACCTCAAATCAAATCACCTTTATTCTGAATAAGATGATATAACAAAAGAGAGTAAGTAGCTCAACTAGTCAGCAGAATGCAGGCTAATCAGCTATTTCAATACCACAACACAGCATATGTCGAACTTGTTTTGCTCCTAAGTGAAACCCCACACACAATGTGGACCTAAGAAGATTCTTATTTATCGTACAATTATTATTATGGAGACCTTTCAGTACACAGTCGGATTCGTGCTACCCAATAAGAAACCCTGAGCAGCATGCTGCCTGCTACAAACTGACAGGTTCCTCAGAAACTGTGTTCTATTTTGTACTCATACACCCACACAATAACCGTTGTGGGATAAATGGCTTACTGCAAGGAAGAGAAGATTCCCACACTGTGGTTCCAGTTCAGCTTTTTTGATGCTACCTGTGCACTAATGAAAGGCTCTCAAATTATTAGAAAGACATGAGCTGAAGAGAAGGGTCTTACTCTGCTGAGCTAAATTTGCTGGATACATTACAGGTGCCGTTCTAAGCATAAGGAGAAAAATACTTTGGCTGCTTCAATTAAAATCCTTATTTTGATAGCCCCTTTGTCTGCAGAAAAGACTTCAAGGTGGTGCAACATCCACCACCTCAATCATCAGAACCATTAAAACTGTTGCTTAAACTGGAGCGCTGAAGATGTTAACCCTTGCAAGGGTGCATGTCTTTAGAAAGGGGATTAGAATATTCAAAGACAGATTCGTACTAGCAAAGACATAAATCAGAGGAGGTAACGTTTTGCATAAAGATATCTCAAACCTTAGAAAAATAACCACTGGGAAGGAAAAGCAGTATAACAATAAATGAAAGCAGAACCACCCTCTAATCACAAACTGGCACACCTTGCTTAAGTCTGAGAGACAGAAGTGACACCTATCCCCTTGAAGAGAATGAAAAAGGAAACAAAGCTCATTAGGCAGAAGCTGGTAAGATGGATAAGGCTTTGGGTGGATTTATGGACTTTGTTACCTTCACGTAATAGTATCTGAGAGCACGGCTGAGTTTATCATAGTTCATACTAGGCTTGTTCTTGCGGATTCCCCAGAGTCTGGCCACCTCCTCTGCCTGCAGCAGTTTGAACTCCCCGTCGTTGGAGGTCCAACAGATGATATTCTTGTTCTGAGGCTCTTGGAGGAGTTGGAGGAGGAACTGCCAGAGGGTGATAGCACTGTCCATAGCAGTAAGCTGGAATTAAGAAAGGCAGGGAAGAGGCAACAGGTTAGGAACGGTGCATTGTCTTCCTCTCCCTAGAAGGGGGTAATGGAGCAGAGATGTTATTTCCAAAGCCAGCAAGAGTAAAAATTATTAGTCACCAGTCGTGAAAGATGTTCCCTCCAGAACAGGGTGGCTGTGAGCCAACTGCTGTCGTCTCCTCCCACATGTCAGTACTTTTCACATGGGTTATATTTAGCCTCATTTAACTAAATCAGGTCACTTTGGGTAAGTTGCAATGAGTCACTATCGAAAAAAAATTGTTCCAAGTTGTTCCACGTTCACCCACTCTGCCTTTCACTGCTGGATGAGAAGCAGCTCAGGTGCACCCAGGTAGAAACCACCTCCGCCCGCTCTGTCTCTAAGAAAACACAGCAGATCAAGTGCCTGCTTTGGCCACATGAATACGCCGCAGAGAACAACTCAACTTTCCTTCAGTTCACGTTTCTGCTGCCACTGTGTAAGCGAGCCTCTCAATCACAAACCTCCCATCTCCTCTCTCCCAAACCTCCTTCCACTCCCAGACAGCATCCCTGTCTTTTCCAACAGAGCACACATGAAAGTAAATAAAATTATTCCAAGTGCCGCCTTTGCTTGATTCCTGCCATGTCTTACCAGCATCAGCCATTCAGGCTGCGGCTCGCTAAGAACACTATCTGCCAGCAGATTCAGGCACTTCCAGCGCAGTTCTCTTGCACAGAAGATGTTGATGTACAAATTCATCAAGGACAGACACTGTAGCAGGGATGACATTTTACCTTGGCCATATCTAACTACGTGAAACGGTACTACCATAGATAATTTTAAGCAGAACAATAATAATCCAGTCTGTGCAAGGGAAGTACAAGAGAGACTGTGAATTAAACCAGATAAAATTATATTAATTTAGTATTCCACACAGATTCTCTCACTCCAGAACAGGACAGTTTCTATTAACACAGCTTGAACTTCTTCCAATGAAACAAAACCAAACCCAGCCACTCTGGAATAAGAATCATTGTGCTGAATTACACTGAAAACATTGTGATACGCGTTACTGCCAGATATTTTGACACACACACAGTTAAACCACAGGAAAGGCAAACCTAAAGAGTACAGGGGTTTCCATCTGGGCAACTAATGCTATTCACAAGCAGAAGCTCTGAAACAGAGGCATGCAGCTCAAGTTCAGCAAGCAGGACTCACGCCTATATTGTCTGAAGTCCATGTATACGCAGGGATAAGTTTAAGATTCAGTTGGGACTGCCAGTTCATCTTTGTTACCAAAGCCTTTTATTCCAACCTCATTACTCCCCAGCACTTATCCAGCCCTATATAAGGAAGAGAACAGTCTTCATTGTCAGAGCCTCAGCTCTCAAGTCAACCCTGTAAAAGGATTACAGCCCACAGTTTACACAGGACTGCCCGTTCTTATTTAAATAAGGTGCTCCAGGGCAGGTACTTTTTTGGGCAGAGCCCGTTGTATTTCACCTATTTTTAGGAATACCTGCCTCATGGCTTTTAGAGACTACACCAGGATGTTGCACTGATCGAGGTGGTTAAACTGCTGCAATTACAGGGAACAATCTCAAAACGAAGGACACCCACACCACCTTGTTATGCTGGCCTAAGGTGCTTTGCTTGTTAATTACTGTACACATACAACTCCGTGCTTGCCCAAATTAATTGCCTGGGACTCTAAGAAAAACATCAGCTGCTGAGCACTGTGCTCGGAGACTCTTCCCACACGGCAGCATGGCATGCCAGCTGAACTGTGCGGGAACTCGGGGCCAGGCAAACACATTAAAACTCTTCCAGGACTTCTCCTCCGACTCATATTCACATTTGCCAATAACATTTTAGATCTGCCTACCGGCAATGCAGAGGACGCGCATGCTACGGAGCATCGCGGGCGCAGCCTCATTACCCTGTCAGGATGATGCATGTGCACAGGTGCTGTGTGGACATAAGGACTTCATTCTACCATTCTGCAGAGCTGTCAATACTGGTGCTATGCGTTAACAGTGAAAGAGCAGGAAAATGAAGCTGACTGATTATTCCCACGCTATATTTATCTCCAGCACTTTCCAACCCCGCAAGCAGCACTGCACCAAATAGCACTGACTGATGCAATGAGAGGCAATCATGGAGAAATTAGATTAGTAGCAGGATTTCAGAGTGGCAACAGCTTTCTCATCTCCTCCTAAAAATCCAGGCAGATTTCATTCCAGAATTTAGATGCTATTATTTCATTGGGCTGCTTCCCTTTAGTAAGAAGTACCTGGCGGTTATTATCTCAGAGCTCATCAACCCCTGCAGCAGTCAAGCATCACTGCCCAGGTCAGGCTGGTTTCGAAGCAAGCTGGAGGTGCACAATGCACCCTGACGGTACAAAGTTCACAAAATATGCATGGAGTGACCAAACGATGGAATACAGAAGACTTTTTTTAAAAAAAATAAAACACCTTTCCAAGTGATAACCTATGCTGTTCTCAGGAACATTAACCAAAATAAAAGAGTTCATGCTCTTAACACTCATACAATGCAGCTTTCCGGGTGAAAGGATCCTACTCCTGCGGGCAGTTACAGGCTATCCCAGGGTGTTGGATTGATCAAGTCACTCCTGATGTTTCTGGCATTTGCAGGCTTCAGGGTTGTCCCGATTCTGTCCATCGTTTGGAGGACGCACTGCATATCCTCAACACCTTCTGCTTTAAAACGTCTTATGTTGTGCATACTGACATCAGGGTGAAGGTTTACATACTCCTCGGCTTTCACAGAACAAGAGAAGACAGCCCTCTGGAATTCTTACTGCATAGGTTACACTGCCTCTGAGAGCATCAATGTCCCACTTAATTAAATATTTATTGTCCACATCTCCTGGAAACAAGGGAAAGAAACCACAACATAACTGTGAGTATAGTGGTTTTCTGAAGACTATGGGTTAACAAAGGGAAGGCCAGAAATGACCTTCCAAACTGGTCACAGCAATGAGATCATAGATGGCTCTTACCCCTTTGCAGTCCAGGAGTAAGGTGAAACTGGGAAATGATAATATGTACAGGGGAGAGGGTTGCATAATTGTAGAAGCACAGAATGGTTTGGGTCTGAAGGGATCTCAAAGCCCATACAGTTCCAACCCCCTGCCATGGGCAGGGATACCTCCACCGCATCAGTTTGCTCAAAGCTCCATCCAACCCAGCCCTGAACCCCTCCAGGAATGGGGCAGCCACCACTGCTCTGGGCAACCTGGGCCAGGGCCCCCCAACCTCACAGCAAAACATGTATTCCTAACATCTCATCTCATCTCAATCTCCCCCTCTGGCAGCTGAAATGCACCTCCCCAGCTTTCCTGGAGCTCCTTTCAGTACCAGAAGCTGCTCTAAGCCTCTTCGCAGCCTTCTCTTCTCCAGGTTGAACAACCCCAACTCTCTCAGCTTGTCCTCGTATGGGAGGTCCTCCAGCCACAGGATCATCTCTGTGGCCTCCTCTGGACTTACACTAACAGATCTATGTCCTCCCTGTGCTGAGGACTCCAGAGCTGGATGCAGGATTCCAGGTATTATGACTCAAGACATCTCATTTAACTATTTTATTGAAGTTGTTTTGATACGGCATAGGAACACATCAAAGAACCGTTGCTACTTCAAGAAAAAGCAGAATAAAAAACATCACACAAGATGTAAAATTAAAACTAGTAGCGGCAAGATGAGCACTTCTCTCTGTTTAAGAGCTGACTAATGTGTTAAAATGGTTCTTCATTCTTTGGCACCTGGTCAGAAGGTGGCTGACACCTTTCATAAGCCTTTACCTTGCAATGATCGGGACTGAGCAGCATTTCAAGCTCCTTGTGCTATTCACAGAGCATCCTAAGCTGCCCTGGTGCAGTGACCAGACCTTACAGAGGATCCCACCCCCAACACCACAGCCATTTTCAGGACCTCCTCCTGCACCAACACTGGAATGAATTCAGCAGAGCCTCTGATTTAATTCATACAGGAAAACCCAGGTGCTCCAGAGATGTTACAGGCACTCAAGAAATCTGGATGAGGACAGGAACCCACTGTCCCACTCCTCTTCTACACTAACCACGGGGAGATGTTACTTCTCTCATGATCTGTAAACAGCACGTCTTTCAAAGCGACAGCTCCTTTCATGAAAAGGCATCAATCCCCAAGCAAAGCTCCCCCTCAGCATATAAACCCCAGTAGTTTGATTGCTTTTTCTTCAAGATGCATACACCAATAATTACAAGCATAGCACTGCAAAGCGTCTTTTTGCTGAAAGTGATTTTCCTTGTAAGAGCCCATGGAGAAAGAAAAAGGTCTCATTTGAAGAGACAATGAGGGAATTAGGCAGTGAGGCAATACTGCTGCTTATGACAACAGCCTTCCCACGTCTGTACCAGTAGAGTATGAGGAAAAAATAGTTGCTAGAGGCAGAGGGCAGTTATACTTTGTAATGAGCGTGCTAAAATAGAGCACTATTATTGTCTTGAGATCTTCTCTGACGCCTACGGATGACCCTCGAAGTACACTGAGTAGCTGACAGAATTTGGCTGCAGTACTCTAAATACAAGAGCTGCAAACTTGAGCTTTCTCCTCCTGCTGCAGCTTCATTTGAGGTTGCTGCAGCTTTGAGGCCTCAACTTTACAAAAAAGCCAGGACCTGAGATACGTATCTTTTCTGGTGACTTCTTTTCATGTATCTGTGCCACAACGTGCTCCATGCAATCTGTTTGATTACAGAGCCTCGAGGCTTTGCATCTTCTGTTGAAGGAGAACGCACAATCACCAGGTGGCACAGCCAGAACAGAGGAAGAGTTTAGGAAGTGGCATATGGTAATCTCTGCCATGGCCAGCAGCTACACTTACTATTGCAAAACAAACTCTATCATTCATTCTAGAGAAGAGAAGGCTCTGAAGAGCCCTTGGAATTGCCTTGCAGGACTGAAAGGGGCTACAGGAAAGCTGGGGAGGGGCTCCTGACCAGGGATCACAGTGACAGGACAAAGAGGAGTGGTTTTAAGCTGAAAGGGAAGATTGAGATGAGGTCTTAAGAAGAAACGTTTTCATGGGGAGGTCCTGGTCCAGGTTATCCAGAGAAGCTGTGGCTGCCCCATCCCTGCAGGTGTTCAAGGCCGGGTTGGATGGGGCTTGGAGCAATCTGAGCCAGTGGGAGGTGTCCCTACCCATGGCAAGGGGATGGAACCAGGATGGGCACTGAGGCCCTTTCCAACCTAAACCATTCTACGATCCCTTTCTGTTTGAAACTGAGAGGAACACATGGCTGTGCCTCAGCAAGGCAGCAGCCAGCCAGGCCCTGAGCAGGGGTGTCTGCCCTAACCCCCGCCTGCAAGGTCTTCTGGCAGGTTTCCTGTGCTTTGACTCAACACCGAGAAGAGCTTAAGTCCTCTTTCACCTCAATTTGTTCCAACAGCCTCTTGCAAGCATCTGCAGCCTGCCTGATGACTTCTGCAGATGGACTGAATAATGCAGTCAGGTCTACGGCCTTGACAGAACCCACACAGAAACACAGGATGGTAAGGATGTCACACAGCAAGCATAAAATCATCACTACCATCTACTTAAATTGCACAGTTATAGCTGATTGGGCATTTACACAGAGGTGACACCCCAAAAGATGAGTCTGGAAGCAGCACAGAGCAAAAGAATCATGTCAGGTGAGACAGAAACCTCTTCTCTGATCACAAACATTTTGTTAAAACACAAAAAGAAACAAAAAAGGCAGCAACAGCGACTTACGAGATGGCTTGGGGACCTCACACTTAATGGTACAAGCCAGACATTCAGCAGGCAAGCAAACCAAGCCTTTACACAATTCCAGGAAAGCTTTTCATGCAGCCCAGGAGCACATGGCGCACGTGCAGGAACGCTGAGCTACTGAGACTTTACTAAGCAAAACTATTCCCATGGTTTCTCCACGGTGTAAGATGGCCATGGTGTGTGAACAGAAGGAACTTGCAGATAATAACTCCTGCTGCATTGTGCAATATTGCTGTGGACACAAGGCCTTGATAACTGTTCCAGGAAAATAAACAACATAACTTGGGTTGAAGGAGGTTTTTGGAGGTCACAGGCTCAACTTCTCCTTTAAAATAGGGTTAACTTCAAACCTGGATCCAAGTTTTATGTGTCTTTGTCCAGGCAGTGAAATAAATAAATGGCTGCCCAATTCCTTTTGTTTCAGAAAAGGGACAAAGAGGTGCAACATTGCTCATGAAGTATTTTATTAAATGATTATCCACTCACAACCATGCAAAAACTTTATTAGCATAGCACTTAAAATATCCCATTACTAACAAACCTTTCACTAAATATTCTGTAGCTGCTGGGACTGCAATTCACCTGGACTCGTACTTTATGTGTAAAATACAGTTACTATTTAAAAGGAATTAAAATAGAGATGCAGTTTTCTACATCTGCACCACCATTCTTAAAGAATTCCAAACCCTGGCAGCTTCCCAAGTAGTAATCAAGTTATACCCTTCTCTAATAAATAATAAAATCAGGTAAGAACAAGAGAAAAACACCCTAGACTCTAATTAATAAATCCCTGTCTTCCCCTTGGCTCTGACATTCGCTGCAGCGTTGTTCCCAAACCAGTCAGGAAAATCAGCTTGTTCCAAAGGAGAAGCCGTGGTTATCAAGGCAGGAAGCTCCTTGGAAGGAAATGCTGGAGGATGTCCGGACGATAAGAGCTGCTCCAGTGTTTTCATTGCTTAACACCACTCCAAGTTTGACAGTTTTATTTACTTACAACAAATACTTCAGTAAATTTGAGGTTCTTGACTAAAAAATTAAGTTACTTTACACGAAATTAAGGTGTGTTAGGGTGTTGGAGCCACAGCTTACTAAGTCTGCTCTGAGAAACAAGCATTGCCTTTTCTTAGTAAATATTTTCCAGTCTTCTCCACTTTTCTGTGCTAGCAAACAAGCAGCAGAAAAGCCAGGAACCAGGACTCCCATTGCCCTCATTGTTGCACACTCAAGTTGGCAGACAGAGATGAGCCAAACAGCTTTTGGGGGTTTTTGAATCTTGACAGAGACAACGGTGCCCACTTCATTGTTGAATACTGTTTTGACTGGCACACCCTGGCACCTAGAATTGTTTTAACCTATTTGAATACAGCCAACGTGGGGGCTTCAAAGCACAACCCATGTACTTCGTCCAGCTCTGCAATCATTTTGATCCTCCATCCCTAGCTAAGGACAGCTGACAACCCAGCGCAGCCACTTTTAAGGACTGGAGACCTCGTTTCCTTGCTTTTCTGTCCTTTGATGAAGAGTTTTCCTTTTCTACCTCTCCTTTTATAGGACAAGAGACCAAAGAGAAAATAGGAAGGTTCAGGACAAACAGAGAGAATGGCAAACTTCAAAAATGAAATGCCTTTGATCAGCTACTCGCCTAGCTTCCAACAGTGATGTGATTGTTTCTGAATAAGCCATAAAAATACTGATTTCCTTGGAAGCTCCTCTCTAAGCAGATTACGCTGGCTTCTTCCTTATCTGCTACCACAATGGGCTGAGGGGAATGTTTACCAACAGCAGATTAAATTAGCTTCAGGAGGCAGGATGCCTCTGCTGAAAGTAAAAGCATCTTTGTGTAAGAGCAAGGGGTCAGGTCTCTGCATGGAGCAAACCATGAACAAAAGGCTCCATGTTTTACAATGATACTAACTTCATTATGAAAAGGAAGTCTCTTTTTAAGATGGAAAAGGTTTCCTTTAATAATGTTTATAATACTCAGCTGGGTTGCTATGACGATGGAACAACTCTTCCCTACAAACAGGCACCGAGACCCTAAAAATAAACAGGCCAACACAAATCACGAACATGCAGCTCTCAGGCTGGGACCACATTTGTTCCGAATACGATGAGGATACTGAAACGCTAGCGGCTCAATCTGCACCTACTGCGCAGAGTGCCTGCCTACAACGTGACTGCCGTATTCCTGAGAAGCTGCTACTTCAAAACAACGCCGCTGTTTCCAACCCCAAAAGAAGCAGCACAGTGGGGATTATGAGAAGTTTGTCTGTGAAAACAAGGCGGTGTAGCAGCAATCCACAGGTCTATATGCATGCGAAATAAGAAGAGCACATATTTGCATGCTTTCTCCAGGGAATCATTGATGTGGGCAGGCACCCACCCATCCCACAGCGAGAACGCAGTATTCACGTAAAACAGCAGCAGGCAGGAAGAAAACACACATAGACACAGCTCCAAATCCCAGTCCTGGCTCCATCTCCCCTCGGCTCTGGCCAGCAGTGGGGCAGGGGGGGGACTCAACCAAACCCCAGTCGGGTACCTAGCAAGGGCCAGAAGGCTTCTCCCTGCCTCAATCCCATGGAGATGCAGGGAGAGACACAGGGAGCTGCCACCCTCCAAAGCCACCGCTTTCCTCTCCCACCTTTCTACTCCAGGTGAAGCCGACCCGGGCCCCTCAGAGCCTCCCCATAGGGGCCACGGACTCCTCAGAGTGCCCTCACCCCCTCGAGGCCCCCCTCTCCACACTCAGAGCCCCCTTGTCAAATCCCTCCCGAGCCCCTCTGATCTCCCCCATCTTATTTACATCCCCGGGGACCCTCAGCATCCCCCGCGTTCCCTGACCCCAAGACCCCCCTCTCCATCCCCTGGCTTCATCCCTCACAGAGCCCTTCTCCTCCTCATATTCCCCCTTCTCTCCACTTGAGAGCCACCTCCCCAGGGCCTCGGGCCCCGCATAGCCCCCACTCTCTCCCTTCCCACTCAGAGCCCCCCCTCCTCCTCATAGGTCCCCCCTTCTCTCACCCTCACAGCCCACCCCAAGCCTCACACCACTCAGACGCCCCCTCCTCCTCCTCCTCCTCGGCCTCCTTCTCTCCCCCTCACAGCCCACCTCAGGGCCTCAGGCCCCCCCTTCTTACCCTCAGAGTCCCCCCAGGGCTTCAAGCCCCTCAGACTCCCCCCCTCTTCCTCAGATCCGCCCTTCTCCCCCACTCACAGCCGCCCCCAGGCCTCAGGCCACTCACAGCCACCCCTTCCTCCCCCTCAGACTCCCCCCGTCTCCCCCCTCCCCCATTGCACCCGGAACCCCGGCCCCATCCAACCCCGGCCCCATCCAACCCCCGCTCACCGAGGAGGAGCCCCGCCGGTCCCCGTGAGTCGCGGTCCCCTGGCGGGTCCCCCGCCGCCCTTCATGGCCGGGCACCCCCGCGCCGGGCCCCCATCCCGTGCGGGAGGAGGAGCAGCGGGCGGGCAGCGGCGCCGCGTTTACATGGCGGGAGGCGCAGCGCGACGTCCCTCCGCCTCGGCCGCCGTACCGGACGCTTCCGCCCACGGCCTTCCCCGCCTCCACTCCCCGGAAACGACCAATCAGAGCGCTCCTCACCGGCGTCGCTGACCAATGAGACTGCTTGGACCCGCCCACCGCGCGCAAAGCCCTCTGGGTAATGTAGTCCAAGCGGCTGGGCCGCTGCAGCCATGTGCCCGCGGCCGGGCGCCGCCGCCCCGGCGGGCTGGGGCAGGGGATTCGTCTCTGGAGGGAGGGTTGAGGGGAAACGAATCGAACGGGACCCCCAGAGGGTGTGGAGCGAGGGGCTGAGCGGCGGCGGGGGGCACCCAGGCGCCGGCCACGTCACAGGAGGGCGAGTTGGAGGACGGGAAAACGTGTTAAAAATTAAAGTAAATAAATAAAGAAAGAAAGAAAGAAAGAAAGAAAGAAAGAAGAGAAAACTTGGCGTAGGAGGAAAGGCTGAGGGAGGTGGGATTCAGCCTGGAGAAGAGAAGGCTGCAGGGAAACCTTAGAGCGGCCTCCAGGGCTGACAGGGGCTCCAGGAAAGCTGGGGAGAGGCTCTGGATCAGGGAGAGGATGAGGGGGAAGGGTTTTCAGCTGAAAGAGGGGAAACTGAGGTGAGATCTCAGGGAAAAATGTTTTGCTGTGAGGGTGGGGAGGCCCTGGCCCAGGTTTTCCAGAGCAGGGGTGGCTGCCCCATCCCTGGAGGGGTTCAAGGCCAGGTTGGATGGGGCTTGGAGCCCCTGATCCAGTGGGAGGTGTCCCTGCCCATGGCAGGATGGGCTTCGAGATCCCTTCCAAACCCAAACCATTCTATGAAATCCAGGTTGGTTCTCATGCAAAGCGAGGTGAATGTGAGCGGGGACTCACCAGAAGAGAGGACGCCCCAACATCACTGCCTTTCACAAGGCAGAGAGGGCTCCTGGGTTTTCCTACACTAAGAAACTAGCACACAAAAACACCCCTTCCCAGGGGAAAGGCACCGCCGCACACTTGTGTTCTCTCAGGGAACGTGGAACGTGGTGATGCTGGACCACTCGGCTTAAAAAAGCCACCGGGATGCGATCCTTGCAGAAGGGCTTTGTGGATGTTCCCCGTTCCCGGGTCTTCTCCAAGCTCACTTGATCCCACCACGTTGGTGGCAAACGCACGATGCCATCATGCTCCTTGGGCTGAGTGGAAGGGAGAGGTGACCCAAGGCGCAATGAAGGAGGCTGCACACGCACCAAGAGCCTTAATCACTCTGAAGCTCGTTAAAGCAGCCCGCATCCACGCTCAAGACCCCAAGATACTGCTCCTCCAGGGTCAGGTTGTTTATCCCTAAGGTGCACTGCCTTGGCCCACAGAGGAGAAGTCCCACGCCTGAGGTGTCTGCCCAAAAAGCACTTTTCCTATCAGGCTGAGAGCAGTTATTTTCCTTTGGACCAGGCACTGGAGGCAGAACGTGAAGTGCAGAGAAGGCAGCACTCTCCCACCTCCCTCCAGTGAGCAAACAGCCCTCCCTGCCTTGCCTTCTGATTCCCACCCATTGGCAGGGAAGAAAAAGGTCTAAGCAGCACTTCATTGTCAAACAACATACATGCCAAAACACGCAGCTTTCGATTCCTAGGCACATAGAATCATAGAATCACTAGGTTGGAACAGACCCACCAGATCATCGAGTCCGACCATTCCCATCAAACACTAACCCATGTCCCTCAGCGCCTTGTCCACCCGTCCCTTAAACCCCTCCAGGGAAGGGGACTCAACCCCCTCCCTGGGCAGCCTCTGCCACTGCCCAGTGACCCTTTTCTGTGAAAATTTTTTTCCTGATGTCCAGCCTGAACCTCCCCTGGCAGAGCTTGAGGCCATTCCCTCTCGTCCTGTCCCCTGTCCCTTGGGAGAAGAGCCCAGCTCCCTCCTCTCCACAACCTCCTCTCAGGTAGTTGCAGAGAGCAATGAAGTCTCCTCTCAGCCTCCTCTTCTCCAGGCTAAACACCCCCAGCTCTCTCAGCTGTTCCTCATAAGGCCTGTTCTCCAGCCCCTTCACCAGCTTCGTTGCTCTTCTCTGGACTCGCTCCAGAGCCTCAACATCCTTCTTGTGGTGAGGGGCCCAGAGCTGAACACAGGATTTGAGGTTTGGTCTCACCAGTGCTGAGTACAGAGGGAGAAGAACCTCCCTGGACCTGCTGGCCACGCCGTTTCTGATCCAAGCCAAGATGCCATTGGCCTTCTTGGCCACCTGGGCCCCTGCTGGCTCATGTTCAGTCGGCTGTCAACCAACATCCCCAGGTCTTTCCCCTTTACATGCTGGTAAAAGGTTAGCAGTGCGCATACAAAGCCTTCCAGCACATCCCACCCAGCTGCCTTCTCCCACACCAGAGTCCTGCTCCAAAGCCAAAGCACTGCAAAACCAGGAACGTGGGTGTTGGGGAACCACCATCCTCCCCAAACACACAAGTTGTAGCCCAGAGCCTGGTTAAGCCTGAGCAGCTTCAGCTGCAATTAACTCCCTTTCCTTGAAGGCAAATTCCATATCCTTACCAGGGCATCTCCCTCACACAGTCCCATTTTACTGAGCCAAATGAAGTGAAAGGAGGTTTGTAAACTCTTGAGCAAGACAGGGAATGCAATGTACCTTCAAATAACCCTTTATCAGCACTTACTGCACAGTCACAGGGGATCAGAGGGAGATGAAAGCAGAGAATCGTGTGTCCTGAGTTGGAAAGGACCCACAAGGCTCTCCAGCCTCTCCCCCTGAGTCTGTAAGGACATCCAGGATTGCTGTATCCCAGGTGCAAAACCAGCATTTTCCCTTGTTAAACCTCATGCAGAGAAAGTAAGGAAGTCTGGGGAACTGAAATGTCTTTTCACTACACCAAAACAGGACAAGGTTTCCCCCCCCAAAGTGTGCTCTGTGTCATGAGGAGAGAGGAAGTTTTTAACCAAGCTGACCATGATTTATTTATTTACAGAAGTTAACTACTAACTTTTTTAAAAATAAAATTAGGAGAACGGTTTCCATTTTTCCCACCTCCGCTTTCAAAACAAACAAACAAAAAAATAGTGTGAGAGAGACTGGCCAGGGAGGGGATGAAAAGACAAAGGTAACAAAAAAAGAACAAGAAAATCCTCCACGAGAGACCAGAGTTGGTTTCTTCAGCTTTCAAAATAATTAAAGCCTCCCCATCCTCACAGCAAAACATCTCTTCCTAAGATCTCATCTCAATCTCCCCTCTTTCAGCTTAATACATTTTGGCTGAGATTTCTGGTGAAGGCTAATTAGATGGTGGCTCCTAGAAATAGATTTTGCAAGTTCTGAGGCAAGGATTGTACGTAAGCGCCAGTTCTAGGAAAGCACAGGACAATGCAGTCAGGAAAACACCAAGGTTCCTAAAAGCACTGACTTATCAGAAAAGAGAAATCTTACTGTAAGGTTCTGAGTTTTCCATCACGTGGTCAATGGCTTGAGAGAGCAACGGGAGGGAGTGGGGAAGCACAGACAGCAGGAAAGCCAGAAAATTATGCAACGGCTCATCAGACCCTAACAAAGCCTTGCTCCAGAACGTGGAGGTGCTATTTTAATGCAGCTCCCACCTCGGAGAGCGAGTTGTGCGAGAATATTGGAAATCGATGAATCATGAAATAAGCAGAAGAGCTACAAGAGGTTTTGTGCTTCATTAGTGAGAGGATATGGTCACAAGGGAAAAGGCTTTAGCGCAAGGAAGGGTTGCTCGGTGGTTTATAAGGTATCACAAGGAAAATCCATTTGTTGCTCTCTCTAGAAATGCACTTAGGAAGCTGAATGTTCAATGCCTTCTCAAGTCACTGAGGCTTCAGTTGCCAATATTAGAGCGTAATACTGCAGCTCTAAGACATCCTTGGAGGGGAAAGGAGGGTAAGGCTCTCGTGACACCTCAGCTGGAGCCTTGTGCCCAGTTCTGGAGTCCTGAGCACAGGGAGGACATGGATCTGTTGGAGCAAGTCCAGAGGAGGCCATGGAGATGATCCCAGGGTTGGAGAACCTCCCGTACAAAGACAAGCTGAGAGAGGGCTCCAGAAAACTCAAGGCTGCAGTTTGCTCCGTGCCCAAGCCAGCTCCTGCTGTTTAACCACCAAGAGAAAGCAAAATTATACCAAGAATTACCTTTGCCCCAAATAAAACTGAAATCTGAGAGGACGAACCATTAACAAAAGTCCAGTTCTGAATCTATTGGAGCAAAAAGAAAGAAACCTGATGTTAGAGATACAGTTGCAAAGGGGCCTTAAACCAAACCATGGAGTTTTTGTGGCCCTTATCTCATCGCGAAGGATGAGCAGCCAGCACGAGCTCCACGTGGGCAGCAGCTTGGGGCTGTCAGTGCTGTCACTTAGCTGATGGAGATGGAGGGCTCTGCGCCGCGTGCTGCTATATCCAGAGCCACAGCTGCAAATTTAGCAACGTTGCCTGAATTTCTCTTTGTGCTCTCCCACGTCCTGCCCTGCTACAACTCCTGTCTGCTTGCATTTCAGTTCTTAAACAGCACTGCTTAGCAACCTGACAGCCTTTTCGCTTCGAGAGCAAGGAAAACAAGTTCCTCCCATTCCCACTCCACCAACAGGGAGCTGGCAGGCACGTATCCTCTTTCATTTAACGGCATCAATTGAGATGGAGCCAAGGTTCTAAGAACCCAGAAGCCCCGGTGACACGCATATCACCTCTTGGCCGCACATGGTTTAGTGTTTGATAGGAATAGTTGGACTCGATGATCCAGTGGGTCTCTTCCAACCTGGTGATTCTACGATTCTATGATTTGTGTCTATGGGAAGACAGAAAGATCCTCATCCTTCCTGATGCCACAGATCTTACCTGTACTTCCACAACGAAGGTTTCTGCTGTGGAGCAGGGTTTCTTCAGAGGTAGTAATGCCCTCACTGGAGTAAAGGAAAAGTAATTACAGAGTCTTCAGTAAACCTTTTAAGCCATTCATCCAAAGTCCCCAGAGGGAAGCAGGTGAGACTATAATATGCATCGCACAAGAGATGCGTATCTAGAGCATTTTATTTTATAAGAATCTCTCCCCTCCCTTTGCGGTTTGTTTAAAAGGAATGGCAAGACAAACCAGGTGAGCTGCAAGCCACTGCTGCCAGCGCTCCCAGCCTTGTCTTCCACAGCAGATCCACCCCAGGACCAGCACGGACTCACTGGGAGCTGCTCAGCAGATAAACTGCTGGAGAACAGAGAAGGATCTTGGACTAAGGATGAGGAACAGCTCTTCTTACGCCACAGTTTGGAAACGTGCAATTTCCCCAGTTGCCTTGGGCTGAGAGCGGAGAGAGGCAGGATGGGGCAGGTCCAAAACGAACAGGGAGTGCTGTGAAAGAGTCTGGAGCAAGGGAAAAGAGTGAAGGGGCACAGATAAAAGCACGAGACGGGCATGAGTCATCTTGGCATAGAGCCTCCAAAGGCTGCCCTTGAGCAAAGAGGGGATGAAATGAGTTTACAGTCAGGCAAAAATCCACTAAAACAAAAAGCAACCCAAAATAGGCTCTTGCATACCTGTCTCCTCTGGCTCGTCATTAAAGGTTTGGCATCGCACAAAGTCAGGCTGTATTTGTTGCTGGCATCTGGTCACGCTTGGCCAAGCCAGGACAGAGGTGGGAGCACTCAACGCACGTTTGGAGAGCGCTTGCTCCTTGAGGCAAGCCCAGACCTCCAGCTAATCCTCGCAAAAGCTGCCAGAGGGAAGAGCTCTCTCCAAAGAGTCAGCTTGAGGGATGCAGGTCTTACACCCTTCCACATGCAGGAAAGAAACCCTGCTGTGCGCAGCTATTTTCCATTCAGCCCATCCACTCCTACCTTATGAGCTAAGGATGGAGAAGTTTAAACTGGGATCTAGCAACCAGTCCTCCCAGATCTCTGGGGGAAGCTTGGTTCCGAAGTAAAGCAGCGTGCCTCCAGTTATTTCTGTCGTAAACCCTGCTCTCCTGCCTGCGGATCAGGAAAGCAAGCAGTGCGGGTGTTCTCCAAAAAACACGCAAACCGGGCACACCAGCTCTTTGGAAACCTAACAGCAGAACCATGAGCTCGGGTTCGCACGGCAGCCGTGCAGCTGGGTGAGCCACAAGGCGGTTCCCCGCTGCGCTGCGGCTGGAAGCCGGCCAGCCAGCCTTCCTTCAGCTGCTGGCCTGCTTGCTTTTACAATCAAGAATCCAACCCCCAAGCCAGCTTTAGTAACGCGTCTCCTCTGTGGACATATCATCTCTGCACACTGTTTCCACTTTAGAGAAGCTTTCGTTGTTTATAGAGGCCAAAGACATGGGGCAAGCGGACACTTCTCATGGTTTGGGTTGGAAAGGACCTCAAAGCCCATCCAGTCCCACCTCCTTGTCATGGGCAGGGACACCTCTCGCTAGATCAGGGGCTCCAAGCCCCATCCAACCTGGCCTTGAACCCCTCCAGGGATGGGGCAGCCACCTCTGCTCTGGGCAACCTGGGCCACGGCCTCCCCACCCTCACAGCAAAACATTTCTCCCTAAGATCTAATCATCATGGGGACCCTTAGCGCATCAGAGAGACTCAGTGTTGGAAAGTGCCCAGCCTCATCCATCTCCAGTCTCTGCAGCAGCAGCACCTACTTCAAGGGCACCATAAGCATTCCCAAATATTCTAGACTAGGGATAAACAAGGATTTTCATCTCCATTGCTCCTCTTTTCCCTGAAGTCACACTGCAGTAACTTCCCAACAAAGCTGGAAGAGCTCCGGTCGCTGTGCTGAGGAGGGAGGAGACACCAACAGCAAATATCTCCATCCACACGATGCTGCCACTAGGATGGATTTTCAAACTGCTTTACATGCTTGTGTTTCTCACACAGCAGTTTGAGGTCTTGTCCAGAGATGCTCGTACCAGCCCCGAGAGCAGGACACCACATCCATCCTGAGCACTCTGGCTTTTTCCTTCCCCAGTGTCATCGCTGGAAAAGGGCTGCAGGGACTGAAGAAGAGTTTCTTTGCTGTGCAAACATGCCCTCCACTGGGCAGGGAAAAGAATTTAGCTCAGTTCCCTGTCCTTTTGGGTACAACCCAACCCTCCTCTGCAAAGCCAGCTCAAGGGCAGCTTGAGACAAACGTGGGAAATCCTACGCTGGAAGAGCACTGGGCTAACAGCAGAGCAGCACGAGCACTCCCAAGTCAAAAAGAGCCTGAAGGCTCTAAATATCAGCTTGAGACACACTGGCAAAGCCATGTCGAAAGGGCAAACTGCCTAGCTCAAACTCCTGACGCTTAGTCTTTGTTTGTACAAGCACCTAATTCCCTCCTAGATGTTTGTAAAAGCTCAGGAAGCTGGCACAGGAGCAAGAAGTTGGCCTTTAATTAACCAGAAGTCAAACACTAAAAGGACGTCAGCGACCCGTGAGCTGCGCTGCTCCCCCTGACCAGCTCCTGCAGCTCTTCCGTGGGTCCCTACACCTTGGTGGCCCTCCATACCGCTGCTCTTCCATGTGAAAAAGGACTTTGTTGGTGCTGCTTATGTTTCTCCTCATCCCCTTTCAATGCGCACTGTTGAGGGAGCTGAACGGATGCATTTCCCTGCCTCCAACCGTAGACGCAACGTCATGCTCCTCAAGGACACCAGTTAGGTGGAAAAGCACTAACACAGAAAAGCTGAGTTGAGGACGACACAACCACCAGCTCAACCACGCTGGAAAAACCATCCCCAACATCAACATTGAGCTCTCCCAGCTGCTGCATCACACACAAACACCCCCTGTCTAGCCTAGGGATGCTCCCCTGCTAGGTGGGTTCATGCACGTGGGTTTCCAAGTGAATCCATCCTCCAAAATGCTGCTGACCAAGAGATTTGGGCTGCTGGTAGGACTCGTGGCTGGGCTGTTCAATGAAAGGGATGGAGAACTGTAGGGCAGCTCTCCCTGCAGCAGGCAAGGTGACGCTTACAGGCTGTGCAAAGGGCTCCTGGAAATGTGTCCTCTACCCCTGCTCCACTTCCCTGCACACACACTCACCCCGAATTAACTCTGATTGCCATCACCTATATTTGAGAGGGGGACAGTGGCACCAGAAACAGGCCCTGAATAAAGGGCATCCTTGAACTGCGGTGTAACTGGATTGCCTGTAAGGTAAGAGGGTGAGCAACGAAGCTGGTGAAGGGGCTGGAGAACAGGCCTTATGAGGAGCGGCTGAGAGAGCTGGGGGTGTTTAGCCTGGAGAAGGCTGAGGGGAGAGACCTCATTGTTCTCTCCAGCTGAAAGGAGGTTGTGGAGAGGAGGGAGCTGGGCTCTTCTCCCAAGGGACAGGGGACAGGACGAGAGGGAATGGCCTCAAGCTCCACCAGGGGAGGGTCAGGCTGGACATTAGGAAAATAATTTTCACAGAAAGGGTGATTGGGCAGTGTCAGAGGCTGCCCAGGGAGGGGGCTGAGTCCCCTTCCCTGGAGGGGTTTAAGGGACGGGTGGACGAGGTGCTGAGGGACATGGGTTAGTGATTGATGGGAATGGTTGGACTCGATGATCCGGTGGGTCTCTCCCAACCTGGTGATTCTATGATTCTAATTTCTCCCTCTTGATTTGTGTAGAGGGTTTTGCATTCCGGCTGCCTGGCTTCCAGGCCTCCCGCACTCAGCCTCACAAGGACGAGAAGCGAGACTTAACTTGAAGCACCCGCTGGCCCTGGTGGGTCCTCCTGTGCCTGGCTACGTTGTCACTGCGGGTAACTCCGCTCCAGCAGCGCTGGTGGCGCGAAAGCTGGTGTGGCGGGAAAGTTTCCGTGGTCACGCCCACTTCTCCCATAAGCCACGCCCCCACGCAACACACGCACGCTTGGCCACGCCCCCTTCCGCAACAGCCCCGCGTCCCTGACTCCGCCCCGCCAATCTCATGACCTCCCACCCGCGTGGCCACGGCCCCCCGCGATTAGCCACGCCCCCTCCACACACACCACGCTCTCGTTGGCCACGCCCCCTCGTATAGACCCGTCCTTGGCCCCGCCCCCTGGCGCCCCCTAGCGGCGCAGAGCGCACTCGCCCCCCCCCCCCCATGGCCGCCACAGACCCCGCTCCCCATTCCACACCTTTTATTTCCACCTCGCCATAAACATTCATCACAGCCTTCGTCCGGCAGCATAGACAAAATATTTACTCTAGCGAATAAATAAAACACGGACATCTCGCAGACATGATCCCAAAAAAGGATAAACAGCATCCACGCATCCTTCCCCGGCCCAGAGATTCACAATAATCGTGCGTTAAAGACATTTTTCCCCTCTCTTCTCTGCTCCCTACCTTAATTCTCAACCTTCGTGCCTCACAAAAAGAAAAGGGAGGCACGGAATTATTCCCCCGCGAGAAGAAAGCAGCAGTACCCCTAAAATCTGGAGGGGAAAAGCTGGAGGGAACCACCATGAAGAGCTTGTCGAGTCGAACGGCGGCGTCGGGGCTGAGAGAGATGCCCGCGTTCGCCCAGGGGTGCGCTTACCTGCACCAGAAGGCACCTGCATCCCTTGCTGGTTGAGATGTGACCCCACTGCGGAGATGCCGTTGGCCAGAAAGGACAGGCTGACAGAAAAAAAAAAAAAAAAAGGAGTATCCCAATGGATGCTCCATAAAATGTCACAGCGACAGCCTGAACTCAGAAGAAAGGCTTTGGGCGATAGTGGAGAACACGGACAAGGCCATAGCAGCCTCTGTCAGGGCTTCACCACTCTCTGAGTAATGAAATTCTTCCTACTATCCAATCTAAACCTCAACTTGGGGCCGTTTCATCTCATCCTTCTCCTCTTGAGGGAAAAGATCAAAATCCTGGATGAAGAACTGCAGCATCTTGCTCTTTCTCATGCCAAACCCAAGGACGTTCTAAACCAAGGCTGTCTTGGATGCACTCGGATGCTCTAATGAAGCATTCCAGGCCGTTTGCATCAAACACCTGAAGTTTAGTGTGGAAATACTCTTTAGGCACTTAAACGGCTCAGTTGTTAAAAGCACTCAGCATCGTAGCAGCCTCCACGTGTAACGAATCCCAACTCCGTACATTAGGAAAAAAATAGAGGATATTTCAGGAGCCTGTTGGAAAATCTTGGGTCAGAGGTTACTGATCGCTAGGAGCATCATCTCAAGAAACACACCTCATGTTTAGCAAAAATATTTTGCCTCGAAGACCGAAGCGGACAGAGACCAGGGTAGGAAGTACAGATGGAAAACTGTTTCCGTAGGTGGTGAAGCAGCTGCCAAATCCATCCCCAAAACAGCTGCATTTCAGCACGCAAACCTTGCTGTGGGAATGGGAGGCTGGCAGGCATATAATTTGAGGAGAAAAAAAAAAGAAAAACAGTTGCCCCTTACGGGAAAGAAATGTTTAAAAGACCGAGGAGAAGCCCTCGCGGGACCCGTCTGCAGACGGCAGGGGAGTAACCGCGCTTCCACGCCGAGCAAGAGTCTGAGAAGACCTTGCAAAAATAGCAACACATTGCCCTCAGCAGAGCATCTCGCTGCCCACACACCTCCGCAGAAAATTAGTCACAAACACTTGGGTTAAACCAGCCAAAGCCAAGGACTGGCCAACTTCTGCGAGCTCGCAGCCTACGCTCCAAAGGACCAGTTGATGCTTTTCTTTAGGCCTTGTAGGCAGAGTTTGGATCATTTCAAAGTCTAAGTGCTGGCTGTGGCCAAGACCTTGACTCCTGTTTGGTGGCTGGGTAGTCTTTGAGCAAAAGAAATCTGCCACCAGCAGAATTATTCCAGCTGATCCGTTTGTATCAGGAATCGTGGCCAGGAGGACAAGCAGCTCCAGCCACTCTTCTGCCAGTGGAAGATGTCTCACAGCTGGGGGCTAACCAGATTGAACAATCCAGGAGTATTTGGTCCCAGGGCTATGGGAACACGAGGCACTTTGCCTTTCTCCAGCAGGTACTGTGTTCATGCTGTGCCTCAAGAATCCTGACTCCTGTCTGGAAATGAAATCAAATAAATTAAACAAACCCCATACAAGTGACGAGTGGACGAGGTGCTGAGGGACATGGTTTAGAGATTGGTGGGAATGATTGGACTCGATGATCCCATGGGTCTCTTCCAACCTGGTGATTCTATGATCTGCTTCTATGATCTAAGTGTAACACAGTAAATAGGTAAAATGGATCGAGCAGCATCAAGAGTTTCTGTCCTGATCCTTCTTTTGTCCAGCACACTGAGAACCAGGCTTACCCTGGTTGGAAAGCAGCCACCAGAGCCAGGGACATTTCATCCTAGCCAGCTTCTGTTCACCATGCTGCCTCCTTCTGCCTAGAGAAACAGGTCTAGGAGGCTGCTCTGGGGACACTGAGGGAGAACAGACACGGCCAGCGACCAGCTCCAGGTTCCTACTACAGCAGAGACGGCTGCCAAGTTCAGCTGGCCACCAACAGATAAGCAATTCCTCCAGCTTCCTCAGGGATGGGACACTTTCTCAGGTAGCCTTCCAGGAGCGCTCTCCCTATTCTAGGTGACTGTCACAGAACTGAAACCCCTCTGAAAACCGATTTTCCTTGTGATACTGCAGCATCTTTTAGGGGTCAGGCATGGAAAAGGCCAAACAGTCTGTTAGAGGAGAGAGCAGAGGCAGTTGCAGAGGCAGTTGTGAGTGTTGAGGAGTGAGAGGTTATCGAGAACTGCATGAAGAGAGCTAAAACCAGTAATTTAAAAAGAAAAAAGGTAAGAAGTCCTTTCCATGTGATGCAACTTGGCACTCAGGTAAAAGATAAGTCACCTTTTGGAGCTGGTCCTAATAAAACATTACTTGTTTTTCCAAAACAAGACATAGTAACTTTTCTCCTGAATGTTTTCTCCCAGTAAGAACAGAGATGGGGAAGGACAGAAGCGTGTGTGCACGTATATGCAATTCCCTTTGCTCCGTGGCCAAACCTTAGCCACTCATCTCTTTTTTTTCCCCAAGGAAATCTCCTCCCAGTGTCCCATTTGCAGAAATATTGCTCAAGAAGTTGAATAGAACTACAACAAACAGGGGAAGAAGATACAATTGGAAAACAGGAGCGCCGGTGATTTCTTCCCTCCCCGTACCACTAACGCTCCTTCTCAGTTTAGGTAGAATGACACAGAAACATGACCCATTATTAAAGGAAAATCCGTTTCCTTTCTCTCCCCTGCACACCCCCCTTCGGCGCTGGCTGTGCAGTGCTTTCTTTTGATAAAGGCACCTCTGGAAAGCACTGATGGCCTGAAGCACACTGCCCCGACGCCTCCTATTTACACCTGAGATTAACCCGGCTGCGTCTCTCCTGCTTCCAGCCCCAGAACTATACCAGGGCTCCACGAGAAGAGAGCTGCTTCACACAAGCAGCCGTGGGAACACGCACACATCTCGTTTCGCCACGTGCAGGCACCACCCGCGCGCTGCCCTCACGCCTTCCCGCATCACACCGAATACTTGGCCATGTCGCTCTTATCAAAGACAACTTTGGTTGCAAAGTAAATGGCTACTAAGCCGAAGCCAGCAGCCGACACCATGTAGGCAGTCACCGACTGCGTAAACTGGACGATGGACCCCATGAAGAGCGAGGGGACAACCTGAGAGAGAAGGAAAGCACTGTCCAAAATAGCCAGGTCCAGGCAGATCCCTCGGCCAGGAGCCACCGAGTCCGATTCTCCCACCATCACCATGAGCGAGACATCGCAGGAGGAGCTGACGCACAGAGCCGAGCTGGCAGCTGGAGGAGAGGAGGAAGAAGAGGATGAAGAGAAGAGGCTCCCAGCATGTCCATTCTGGTAAGGCAGCTTCTGGCTGGAAAGGAGGCCTTTAGAGAAGGCTGATTTCTTGTCCAGTCGAGCCGCGTCTTCCTCCTCTTTGCTCTTGTATTTATGCAAAAATACCTAGAGGAAAGAAGGAGAACATGCGAGGAATGAGTCCATAGGGTGAAGCCCGGCTGGTGGGAGGCAGACGGGGGCCTTTCTTTTGTGCAAAAGGTAAAAACCACCCTATACTTTGTGTGCGCTGGGTCAGGCTGAGAGGTGGGGAGCGCCTGCAGTGAGCCTGGCTTCCAGGAACCAGTCTGGCTCTTCCCGACTGGCACGGGATTCAAAGCAACCCTGACTCACTGGGAGAATCCAGCCAAGCGGTGTCTTTGTTGTGTTGAAGCCCTGGGGCTCAGCAGGCTGATGCAGCCCCCACCAGCCTAGGCTCTGCCTGGGGACACCCTGCACTGAGCCCTGGGTTGTCACTTCCTCGCTGGATGGCAGGGGAATCCAGGCACCAACGACAGCCCAGCCCATCCTGGAATCAGCAGATGCTCGCTGGCAGGACACGAGTGAAAGGCTGGAGCCTGCTTTGGGCATATCACAAAGATAGACAGTCCTCTCTGGTGCAACAAGAAGTGTTTAGAAAGTGGCTGGCTGGGAACCCAAAGCCTTCCTGCAGCAGCGCCCCAAGGGCAGGCAAACAACTCTGAGCATGGCCGCTAATTAATATCTGAGATCCTTAAAAGTGATACCAGCCGAGAAGGCACGGTGCTGGGCACTCAGGAGAAAGCTCTCTTCTCAGCTTGGCATCATGACCTCACCTGAGCTGCTTTATTCACCTGACCTGAGCCTCCTCGCTTAAGGCTAGAGGGCAGGAGCAAGAAAAATCTTTTTCTTCTTCTCCTCCTTTTTGCCTCACTCAGCTCAGGCTGTGGGGTCCCTGGGGCACGGCTCACTCAAGCAGTGTTCACACAGGGTACGTGATCAAAAACCTCTCCACGTTAACGCCGACAAACCATGGGCACTCAGGGCCAGACAGTGGAAACGCTGCAGAGCTCCAGCTTGGAAACTCCAGGGCATTTACAATTATGCACAGCTACTCGTTTGCATGGGGCAGACCAGATAACGAAAGACGTTAATCCATTATCCACGTGGCGCAAAGGAACAAAGAAAATAGAAAGGATAAAACCCACCAGCTCCTGTTTGAGAGCAGAGAGCGCTGTGCCCAGCTCAGAGGGGCTTGCCTGGACCATCCCTCCTTACCAAAGAAATGGTGAAGCATCACAAGAGGCTGCCCAGGGTGCAGTCCCCACCCCTGGAGGGGTTTAAAAACCAAGCAGCCGTGGCACTTGGGGACATGATTTAGTCGGCATGGTGGGGTTGGGCTGAGGGTTGGACTGGATGAACTCAGAAGGCTTTTCCAGCCTTAATGATTTTGCAGGAGGGACCCGGACACAGTTCAATGGGAGGGAGCTGCTGGTGCAGGAACGTGGACACTCCATCCCAAAGCTTTGGGAGTCTTGGCTCCCACACAGCTACACCCAGCCCTGTCCCAGTGTGTGCCAGCACCAGCCAGTCTCTGTTCATGCTGCCCCAGGCCATGCCCGCAGAAATGTAGCACTAATAGCTTCAGATTCAGTCAGAGGAGAGGAGCAGGATGAAAAGAACTTCAGTAAACAGCCATCGTCTTCTAAAAGCTTTACCTGAGCTCTACTCAGCTGCTCACTATACCCTTTCAACTCCTCAGTTCTGCCTAGGCTCAGGAATTTGTGCTTAAATGGATCAATCCAGGATGGGCACTCATCTCATGTGGAGCTTAAAAATCCTCCCATGTGCCTCCTATCGCCATCAGACTTCAAAGCAACTCAAACCCCAGCACAGAAAGGGTATTGTGTGAGCCAGACTAGGATGCTCCCCCCAGCTCCAGCCCTTCATATTTGACACTGCTGTTCCCAGAAGCCTGTTCGGATGCTCTGGAGGCCCATGACACATTATCTACGCTGATCCAGGCTAGGACTTCAAAGACACAAGTTCTGCCAGGGCTTTTTGAATACTCAGTGTGGAGAATTGATTTAAATCTAGACAAAATGACTTAAACACATACTCAAAGGAATAAGCTTAGTGAGAACTTATAATTCAACCCTTGTAACGGAGGATACAACCACAGGAGTCACTGGTGGCTCAATCAACAGCTTCATCTCCCTGTGTAGTTGACGGGGAGCAGTAGGAACGAGGAACCTAGCTCTCCTTGATCTCCTGCAGAAGGTGTGAATGTCCACCATGCACTTTGCCTCTACCAAGCTTTCAGGCGCTTTTAGAACATGCAGCTCTTTTCCTCCTATTCTAGAGAAGGTTTAGCGACCGTGCGAAGACCAGAGAGAACATGCAGGAGAACAGAGCGACTTACAGAGCCTGTGCCAAGCAGGGAGCTCCAGCTGAGGTGGCCTCGCGGGCTTTCACCAACGATCCCACACAGGGTGGAAGCAACAGCCACTTTGGATGCCCCTTCCGCTGATTCACTTCAGGAGTGTTTAAAGTTGAAATAAAAAAAGAGAGGGAAGAGGGGAAGCGAGAAGGAGGGAAAGCAAACAAAAATGCTGACAGATTTCAACAGTAAGGAGAAAAAAAAAGAGCACAGAAATGGGGAAACTGGGGGGGGATTTTCTGCAAAAGGCATTTTAGGGACTGCTTCTTGTGGGGGCTCCTCGCATTCAACGGTGAAGTAGTTGGTAAAGGGAGGAGGAATTTTCAGCTTAGGGCAACAGAGACACCAAACCCAGCGATACTCCACACCTCATGGTACGAGGAGTGTTTCGCTGTCAAGCCTTTGGTAAACAGCTGGGCACGCGGCCTTCGTGCTCCCAGCTTGGGGAGTTTGGTTTTCATTCTGGTGGTATTATTTCCATGGGAGATTCCAGACAAGCTGAAGTTTTTGCAAAGCAGAACCCTCCCTTGTGCCTGACTTAGCCAGGGTGCCTGGTGCCAGTTGGGATGGGTTGGTCACAAGTATTTGTTCGCTGTGAACATCTGGATGCCTGTGGTAGAACCTCCTCCTTATTGCACTGCACAGTGAACTGCCTGCGATAGGGATGAAAGAGCCGCTCTCATACCACAAATTAATTCTGCATTCGCAGCACAAGAGAAACTCCTATTAACCCAGCATGCAACTCTGGAACCTCCTAGGACTTTGCAACAAGGATAACATCCGTGGGACAGGATTACTAACTTTTGTGTTGGTGTCAAAAGTTTCACAACATTTATTTGTCTTGGGGCTCGGGGAATAGGAAGAACCTCAGTTTTCATTGTATTGATCTTCATGCGATGGAGAAAAATGGGAAAGCAGGACCTCTAAGGGCCGAAAATTCTTGAATCTCTTAGTTCCTCAGGCTGGCAGTGCTGCAGATGTGACTTGGTTGCACAATGCACACGGGTATAAGTAACCTGTACCAGTTTCCCTAAACAGCTGCAGAACACTGAGGAACACAAGACATCCCTTTTGACACACCAATCCCAGCAGATTTCTCCCATCTTTCTCACTCCTCGTTTTTCAGAACTGCACAATGCTTGTTGGGAGCAGGAGATGCCTAAAGAAGGTGATGCTAAACTCCCCCATTTCAGATGAATCTTCAGAGAAGACACAGCCTGGAGACAAGAGGCACAAGCAAAAAACTTTGTCCACAGGCATATGTTTCTCCTCCATGGGCTTAACCGACCGTACCAGCTGTAAGTGACAAAAAAGTTTGGCCGAGCTCTTCTCACAGCTGCCTGGCACAGGAGCAGATCCTCTCTGGAGCAGATCCCTACCTGTTTTTCATGATGATACAGTGATGCCAGCGTGTACGGCAGGATCTGGAGTGCAGAGAACGTGAAGCCCGTCAGAGCAGCCGAGATGGTAACGACGGTAACGCTGTGGGAAAGGCACATGATGAAGGCAGCCACGGGGAAGAACACCACGCTGGCCAGGTAGACCGCTCGTGTCCCAAACTGCTTCACCATCCGGTCCATGATTGTCGAAAAGAAGATGGAGGTGACGCATTGAAGGAAGAGGCCCAAGCTACCCATCCGGACACCTGCGGGTAAGCACAGGAGGTGATAGACACTGCCGTGACTTCACGCGGTTGAATCCCTTCGGGCTTCTGTCCCTCTCCTTCAGTGCTCATGCAGAGCCCAGCACAGATGCAAACAGCCCCCACAACCACATGGCTGGGTCAAGAAGCACAGCAGCACCTCACACCGTCCCTGGAGGGGTTCAAAAAGCATGTAGACCATGGGGACACGGTTTAGTAGGCACAGTGGCATTGGGCTGATGGTTGGACTGGATGAGCTCAGAGGTCTTTTCATAGAGTCACGGAATCACCAGGTTGGAAAAGACCCACCAGATCATTGAGTCCAACCATTCCTATCAAATACTAAACCATGCATCTTGTCCACCCGTCCCTTAGACCCCTCCAGAGAAGGTGACTCAACCCCCTCCCTGGGCAACCTGTTCCAGTACCCAGTGACCCTTTCCATGAAAAATTGTTTCCTAATGTTCAGCCTAAACCTCCCCAGGTGGAGCTTGTGGCCCTTTTCCACCTTTAATGATTCAGGGGTTGTAACACATCCCAGGGCTGCACCAGGCAGACGGCAGTGCCCACCCTCCACCTGCAGCAGGTATGTCCCGTCTGTGCTCCTGGGCACCGGGTCTAACCAGAGGGGCAGGAGGACACAAGAATCCAAATGCCATTCTTGTCTTTGAAAGACTTGTTCGCACCTTCCTACTCTTGACCCAAGATCTGTCACCTGCTCATGAACCAGGATCTGCGGTTATCTGATGTCAAAACCAGAAGCAGAACAAAAGGAACAAGCAATAATGCTTAAGCCAAGGTAAATAACAGCCACAAAATGACTGCAGTATCCGGTAGCAATCCGGACCTTACCCTTTACAAAGATCTATCAGATGTCAGGGAATTAAAACCATTAACTCTTTGGAGCAAGGACCATTGCTCAACGTGTTTCTACGGCAGCCAGCACAATGGAGCCCTGACCTGCTGGAAGCGATACAGTGTAAGTGTTAAATAATAATTAAGCTGCTCAGAGTTAACCGGACACTCAGCACAAAGAGGCAGTGTGCTGCAGAGCCCACGGAGGGGAAAACTCAGAGGGCAACACATACAGCTGGAGGAGGAGGGTCAGGAAGGTGCCTCCAAGAACAAAAGACCTCAATCTTGGGTTCAGTTTTGGGCCCTTCATTGCAAGAAAGACACTGAGGGGCTGGAGCTCATCCGGAGAAGGGGAACGGAGCTAGGGAAGGGTCTGGAGCCCAGGGGTTCTGGGAGCAGCTAGGGGACCTGAGGCTGTTTAGCCTGGAGAAGAGGAGGCTGAGGGGGGACCTCATCGCTCTCTGCAGCTCCCAGAAAGGAGGTTGTGGTGAGGGGAGTGCTGGGCTCCTCTCCCAAGAAACAAGTGAAATGATGAGAGGAAACGGCCTCAGGTTGCACCAGGGGGGCTTTAGATTGGATATTAGGAACAATTTCTTGACTGACAGAGTGGTGAAGCCCTGGAAGAAGCTGCCCGGGGTGGTGGTGGAGTCTCCATCCCTGGAGGAGTTCGAAAAATATGTGGCTGTGACACTTGGAGACATGGTTTAGCAGGCACGGTGGTGTTGGGCTCACGGTTGGACAGGATGAGCTTAGATGTCTTTTCCAACCTTAATGATTCCATCATTCTATGATTCTATGATAAGACTGAGATCAGGGAGAGGAAAAGAAGGGCTGGGCAGGGAGTCAAGACTGTGGCACAACACAGCAGCCAAAAAAGGGATGGCAGGTAACAACAGTGAGCAGGTAACTGCTGGGAGCAGCACCCACGATGCGGACGTGGCAGCTACTGACTGCAGCGGTGAGGACTATAGGAAAGTGTGGGAGAGAGGAATGAGAACTGGGAACGTTCCCATCTCCCCGGTGTGGGATGGGAATCTCGCAGCAGCGTGAAATGGAGATGCACCAAAGCCCACCTCGCTGCTACTGAGCAGCTCCTGGCTTCCCCTACCCCTGCTCTCCAAGAGACGGAGAGCACCATTACACCCCTCATTTAAAAAAAGGAGGAAAGAGCAGTGAAAGGACCTGGCAGCAGCAACCGCAGCTTCCAGACAGAGCCGGATACATCCTGTTCAGCACGAAACCTGCCAGACCATTCTGCCACCTAACAATTCAGCCTGGGGCCAGGGTTGCACTGCTGGAGCTCGTTCCGTGGTGTTTCCCTGTTTGGTCTCCCGTGCAATGCTCAAGGGCCATGAGGGCATTTTTCCTGACCCATCTGCGGGATGTCTACAGTTACCTGTAATTTTTTTGCGTTACTAGCAGAGCAAACCCATTCCCAGCTCCCACTAAATGCTTCTGTCCTATGGAACACGCGCTGCAGCAGGTTCACTTCTCACCTTCATCGTAGTGGCGTCTGGCATCCGTGCCTGGCTTGGCTCTGGGAACGCCGTGGTACAGCCCTTCCCCAACGAAGTCCGTGTAGAACAGCATGAAAGTCATAAGTGCCATCCAGCTGCAGAGCTCAGCCACAAACAGGCGTCGGATGACCTTGGGGATGCGGCAGTAGAGGCTGTGGAGCCGCGGCACCAGCGTGCAGAGGTTTCGCAGAGCCTGCATCGTGCGCCTGGCCTGCAGGAGACAGGAGCTCCTGGAGAGGTGGCAAGAGCAGCAGGGAGGAGGTGAGAGCTTAAGCGAAGCGTCCTTCAGCGCTGGACCATCCAGAACATCTCCCTGGGTGGCTGCCTCCTCTGTCACAAAGAGCGTGGCCAGCACACAGCTGAGAAAAATGACAGCAAGGAGGCTGAAGAGGCACGTCTCCTGCCCTCCCAAGTACGGGGCTAGGAAGCTGCCGCCCCAGTCAATGGCTGGAAGGAGGTAGCCGATGCAGCCCCCCAGACTGATCATGAAGGCGTACATGGAGAAGGCCTGGCGACAGTTGTCTGGCTCCTGGAAGAGGTCCGAGAGCAGGGCCTCCAGCGGAGTGAAGCAGACCTGGCCGCAGAAATCCAGTAAGCCGATGCCCAGGATGAGGAGGGCGATCTCCAGCGGGCGAGTATTGAGAGCAAACAGGCTGGCCAGGCTGCTGGCATGCGGGATAACGAAAAGGCTCAGCAGGACTCCCAGGCAAAGCATCCAAATGAACGGTCGCCTTCGGCCGTAGCTGCTGTGCCAGTGGTCACTGGCAGATCCAATCAGTGGGACAAAAACCAAGCCAAGGACAGGTCCTATCCCTGGAAAAAGAAAGAGGTGGAGTTAAAATCATTAAGGTTGGAAAAGACCTCTAAGCTCATCTGGTCCAACTGTCAACCCAACACCACCGTGCTGAATAAACCAAGTCCCAGAGGGCCACATCTACAGGTTTTTTGAACACCTCCAAGGATGGAGACTCCACCACTGCCCTGGGCAGCCAGGGGGAACAGATCTGGAGGACATCGGTTTGTATGCGTTGTAACAACAGTGTGGGGTCACAGAATCACTAGGTTGGAAAAGACCCACCGGATCATAGAGTCCAACCATTCTTACCAATCCCTAAATCACGCCCCTCAGGACCTCAGGGATGTTTCAGGGATTCTGTGAGCTTCACCAGGTGACAGCACTTTCCTCCAAATACGAGGCTGCCCTTGATAAAGCAGTAGCCCTGCCACCTCCCCGCAGAGACAAACCTCCACACCTTTAGTTGCCCGTGCCCTCCACGCTCTAAGAGGAAACAGGCACCTCAGAGATGAGAGAAAAACCACCTACCCAAAACCATGGTCATGAACTTCTCCTCCACCCCCACTTCCAGCAGCAAGGGAGGCACGTAGGTTATCCCTGCAGCCAGGCAGACCTCCAAACCGAACGTCAGGGAGTTGACCAGCAGGAGCTGGGTCTTGCGGTTGTGGAAGAGCGTGCTGAGCCACGCTCGCTGAGCCATGCTGCCTCGATACCCCTCAGGGACAGAGGGCTGTGGCGCTCCCGCTGCGGCGCTCCCCGGGATGCCCCACAGGCAAGGGCTGGAGCTTCCCTTCCCAGTCTGCGGGACAGATGCTGCCTCCCATTTTAGCAACGGTGGATGAACTGCCTTTTCCTCTTCCTCTTAGTGCAAGATGTGGCCCCAGAAATGTCAAGTCCAGGCATGGGCAGGCAGGGATCCCACTCCAGGCTCCTGTTCTGCTCACATGCTGTGCTCTGAGGGAAGAGAGAGCATGTTAAAACACTGGGGTCTGGGGTAGGGGAAGGGTTAAAACCAGGTACAGCACACAGGTTATCACTGAAAGAGGCAGATCCTGTCTCAATAGGCTGGCAGGCACAGGGGGATGAAGAGAGGACATCTGGGAGAGCAGCAGGGTGAAAAGACACAAACTGCTCTGGTGCCAGGCTTCTCTCCAAGGGATTGTGACAGGTGAGACAGGTGGACATGGTTCAGGAAAATCCAATCCTGCCTTCGGGCTAATGACCTCTCCGTGTCCTGTCCAGCCTCATCTTACAGATGGGCAGTTAGAGCAGAGAGAGACGTAGGATTTAGGATCCCCTCTCCCAGTGAAATCAATTAGGAGGCCCCTTCAAGCCACTCGCCTGCAGTCACACAGGGTCATCTCTAGAGACCCACGCCCCTGCCTAACGACCAGGACTACGTCCGTGCTGCTCCTCAGGCTCCCAGGGAAGCATCTTCACCCAAATCGTGTATCCAGCCCCTGAGATGGAGCACAGAGAACAGATGGTGCCTTCACGGAGTTTCACAAACAAACCTGACCCACTTTAGCCTCGTCTAACAGTGAACGGCAATTACCTTGCTCATTAGTCTGAGTCATTTATTTGCCCTGTAACGTGCTCTCTCTCTCTCTCCAACCTTCTTCAGAGGGGAGAGGCCAGCAGATCAGGACATGGTCTACGCAGCTAAGGTGAAAGTAAGCAGACACCTTTTAGTAACCTGTTAATGAGCCTGCCACTATGTCAGTCTAACGATGCAAGAAACCCTGCAAGGCTACTAGCACCCAGACCAGCCCACCAAGCGGCTCAGGAGGATGGTCTGTAGTTATGCTGGGAAAGAGAGAATAGAAAGCGTGACATTGAGCTCCTGCACAGACATCGATTTAGGAGTGAAACAAACTGCATTCCAATTCTCAGGACTCACATCTACTTCACACCCTAAATGAGCCACGACCAAAGATTCTCTGTGCGGACAAGGCATAAGAGGTCCACTGACCTGAATGTGCTTAAGCTTATGACCCGTTTCTGGACCGTGCACTGCACAGAAGCTTCTGCCTCTCGTTCCACCACAGCTCCCAGGTGCTTTAGGTCCTCAGGATGATGGTCCTTCTGCTTAGAGAAGTTGTGGCTGCCCCATCCCTGGAAGTGTTGAAGGGCAGGTTGGATGGGGCTTGGAGCAACTAGATCCAGTGCCCATGGCAGAGGGGTTGGAACTGGATGGGCTTCAAGTCCCTTCCAACCCAACCCCTTCTGGACCATAGCCTTGCCTCAGCTACACTGGACAGAGATAAAATTCACTAAATACGGTGCAAATGAGTGTTCTCCAACTTCACAGAGCACACACGTTTACCTTCCATCACTGCACAAGCGTTACCAGTCAGGCACAGCTGGGAGAGTTTCTACACTCACCCATTTCTCTTGCTCACCTCTTGCCACCAGTCACGTCACCCCCACGGAGATGACTGGGTGAAGCTGGAAGCACGGCAACGAGTTTTTTCCAAAGACGCAAGCATCGCTCTCCGCCTCCCACTGCCGCAGCGGAGCGGCACCGCTCCGGAGCTGAGGAGTTGACAGGCTGCCAACTACACACAAGAAGCACTGATTATTTTCCTTCCAGGATCCCTCACCTTCCCCCTCTGCGCTCACTTAGATCTCAACTGTCACAAAAGATATCTCCTTTTAACAATCGTGAACATTCAAATGGCTTGCCCAAGGTCAAACAGCAAGCCAACGGCAGAGACGGAACAGCAACAGCTTTCCTTTCATCACCAGACGGGGCTTCAAAGGAGCACTCGGAGGCCACAGACACGCTCAGCGTTACTTCAGATGCACTTTATCTGCAAGGGAGCGATTGGGGGCAGCACCCACCTTTCTTAGATGTGGGCTAAACACGGGATGTCTCAGCCGTGTTCCTTTCCGATGGGTGCCCAGCCGACTGCCAGCCCCGGGAGAGGAATTTGAGCTGCAGCTCGAGCCCCGGTGCTGTCAGCTAAAGGAACGAAGCCAAAATTAACTGAGCCGCCACCACCACGCTGAGCTAGACCTGGAAGGCAGATGTAGTAACAGAATCATAAAATGGTTTGGGTGGGAAGGGACCTCACAGCCCAGTCAGTTCCATCCCTGCAATGACCAGGGACACTTCCCACTGGATCAGGGGCTCCAAGCCCCATCCAACCTGGCCTTGAACCCCTCCAGGGATGGGGCAGCCACCCCTGCTCTGGGCCACCTGGGCCTCCCCACCCTCACAGTAAAACGTTTCTCGCTAAAATCTCACCTCAATCTCCCCTCTTGCAGCTGAAAACCATTCCACTCATGTTATCCCTGCCCTTGCTGATCCAGACCCCTCCCCAGTTTTCCTGGAGCCCCTTTCAGCACTGGAAGCTGCTCTAAGGTCTCCCCAGAGCCTCTTCTTCTCCAGGCTGGACCCCAACCCTCTTAGCCTGTCCTTGTATGGCCCTCAGTGTCCACGGTCTGCTGCAGTCCAGGGTCTGGAAGGCTTACAGAGAGGGACTTACACAAATACAAAGTAAAAGATACTTCACGCACACTGAGAAAAAATTTTTTTTTTTCCCTTTTATCATAGTGACCTCTCCAGCACTGGGATCTGTATCTCCCACCTGCCCAAGAACTTCAGGTTGAGGTAGAGAGGCTGCATTTCTTATCATCAGGTAAGAGAAACCTGTTTTTTCCTCCTTCCACACTCACAGAGGGCTTTTAATGAAAAAAGGTACCAGTGGCAGTGCTGATGTGCAGCCAGAGATGAGACGTTATCGACAGCAATCAAGTCATAAATGCAGTTGCAACAGATCATGAACCCTTTTCTGTTTAAATTGTACTTTGTCCCAGTACCCATCAATTACGTTTTTTGTATTCTGTGAACAAAATAAAGAGAACTGGATTGGGTTAGCTGGGAAGAAATTCCCCTGCAGACCAGGAAAATCACCCGAACCATTGATCTGTAAGGAGAGGGGCAGAGAGATGGAGAAGAAACGCTCGGGACACTCGCAAGAGCCAGGCTGAAAGCAAAGCAGAAGGCAGGACTCACCTCCAGCAGTGACAGGCGATCCCTGTGTCTGCTGAGCTGCTCCCCAGAGCCAGCCCTGGCACACAGCATCCAGGAAAAGCTATTTAAGTAGTTTGCAGGTAAGCAGAGGTGGAACCGAGCTGCAGGTACACAGGCGGGTTTGGTTTCAGGGCCCTCCCTGCCTCCTGATAACACGGAGTTATGAGCACCAAGACCACGCCTGGGCCCCTCGCGTGAGGCGCTGAGCAAACAGCGGCTGAGACACCAGCCCTGCCAACCCACCCAGCGCCGAGGGCCACCTCGAACCTGCCTGGGGGGACTCCAGGTGTCAACCTGCATCCGAACGCTGCCCAAAACCCTGTCCTGGGGTTAACGTTCATCCCCTTCCCTTGCTGACATGCTGGCTCTTCACAAATAGAATCAAGGAATCATAGAATCACCAGGCTGGAAGAGACACTAGCAATTAATACTGAAGCCTAATTCAGTTTCAGCTTTAAGGTTTGTTTTTATTTATCGTTGTGTAAGGACAAGTTAAAATACTTGCACTGCAAGCCTTTTTCCAACAATGTTTTCTTTACACTAAAAGTAGTGTAATTTTTTTGTCTGTTTAGCCTTTTTTTCTGGGGGAATAGCAATATGATGGTCATAAAATTATGAAATTGGAAACCTTGGTGCAATAATATGATAGTATTCATCATATGGTTGAACTCGATGATCCGGTGGGTCTCTTCCAACCTGGTGATTCTGTGACCCACCAGATCATCAAGTCCAGTGGAGAGATTTAGTAGAAGGGATTACTGTTTTCTTTTTAAAGAGATGTTCCCCATAGCTTTTGCAGGTAACAGTCAGCCTCTAAATAACAACAAGACCAAACACTTCATTTAAACCGCTTATCTCTTCCAGGACCATTTATAGAATCATAGAATCATAGAATCACCAGGTTGGAAGAGACCCATTGGATCATCGAGTCCAACCATTACCTGGCAGACTATGCAGGAGGACTGGTTTGAGTTGATGATCTGGTGGGTCTTTTCCAACCTGGTGATTCTATGATTCTAGGGCTCTGTAACTTTGACATGGAAGGAGTCAGTTGGTCAAGTCATTTCCTAGCTGAGAGATCCTGGTCTACCACGTCATAGAATCACAGAGCCATAGAATAGTTTGGGTTGGAAAGGACCTTAAAGATCATCCAGTTCCAATCCCCCTGCGATGGGCAGGGACACCTCCCACTAGATCAGGCTGCCCAAGAGCTAAAAACAGCCCAGTGGGACCTGGGGAGACCTTCCACAGGCAGCTGGTCCAAAAACTTGCACAGCACCAGGCGCTTCTTGCCCTCTTGCCTCAGTTTCCCCAAGATTCTACAGCAGGAGCAGCATTTGTCCTTCCCTAGGGAGCACAGTGCCAAGCACCTCAACAAGAATAACAGCCAGCCCCTGCAAAAAGGATCAAACCAGCCCTTCTGAGCAAGGTTTCCTGCACATAGAAGCACCGGGGGCCACATGGGGGGCTTTTTCACAGCTGCTCACCGAGCTGTCGTGTCACGGGGAACATCATCTGCTGCTGAGTGTTAAGGCTCTTTCCTCTGCTTTTCCTCTCCATCCCCAATGAAAAGCATCTTTAAAAACAGGGTTTCTGTTTTACTTTTAAGCTTGCAAACCAAACTTTTCCTTTCCTTTCTCTGCAGAGAAACAACAGATCAACTCAGAGGCTGCTTCACCTGGCAGCCAGGTAGGAGGGCGGGTCCTGGGGGCAGGAGCAAAGCAACACGCTGCCGGACAAAGGCAACCGCAGAGGAGAGGGCTCTCTGCCACCCACCTGGACCGAGGAGCCTATTCAGGAGCAGCAACTGAAGCAGAAAGGATTGCAGCTCCTGCAGTCTTGGTGTCTCCTGCCCTTTCTCTTCTCTCCTGCTTCAGCAGGGCAGGGAAGTCCAGGGCACTGGGTGAAACTGGACAGGCTTTGAGGTCCCTTCCAACCCGAACCATTCCATGATTCTACAATGCCAGGGAAAGCAGCTTCCCAGAGCCCATTTCTCCAAAGGCAGAGGAGCCAATGGATGGGATTCACGCATTTCCCCTCCTCTAGAGCTTGTTTGCTAATCATGTGCTACAGAAAGAGATTTGACGAACGCCTTCCTGTGCTCAGTGTGGTACAGAGACGCCGCAAGGAGGAAACCCGGGAGCTGAATTTGCAAGAGGCACCAGCAAGTGCACAGACACGCAGGCGAAAACAGGGCTGCATTTACTGGTGACATCAGAGAGCAACATCACCGCTGGTAGATGTTCTCCTCCTGCTTCCCTTCTCTCTGCAGGCACAGATGCTGCTGTGCGCCCCCGCCTACGGACCTTGAACCACACCTTTCACTTTTAGAAGAAACAAACCCCAAGACACCTGGGGAAGGGGGGTTACATGCAGGGTGCTGATGGACACGCATGAACGAGGCTTCACCACTCTGTCAGTAAAGAAACTGTTCCTAACATCCAATCTAAACCTCCCCTGGTGCACCTTGAGGCCATTGTCCCTCATCCTATCGCTTGTTACTTGAGAAAAGACACCAATATCCACCACAACCTCCTTTCTGGGAGCTGCAGAGAGCAATGAGGTCTCCCCTCAGCCTCCTCTTCTCCAGGCTAAACAGCCCTAGGTCCCTCAGCTGCTCCCAGAACCCCTGGGCTCCAGACCTTTTCCCCAGCCTCACTGTCCTCCTCTGGATGCCCTCCAGCTCCTCAAAGTCTTTCTTGTAGTGAGAGACCCCAAACTGAACCCAGGATTCGAGGTGCAGCTTCACCAGCACCAAATACAGGGCACAGTCCCTTCCCTGCTCCTGCTGGCACATAAACAGCGCTTAGACAGAACAAAGACTGAGACAGACATCTCAAATATAAAGTCTGGGTCTAGTTTTATGGCATTGGAAAAACTCATTTACTCCTCAGAAGAATCCATATCCTGCCCCTGCACAACCCTTCCAGTGTCTCACACGGGAGCAGAAGAGACAAGAGGTGTTATTAAATGTGGTAGCAGCCTCTTTGATTTACGATGGCCCTGCAGTGCGATGAACAGTCAGTAATGATCCAACAACAGAGAATCAGATTCATCAACTATTTGTGACCTGTCAGAGCTCTGTAACAACCTGAGCCCTGTCTTACATGGGGAAAAAAAAAATACCCCACCAAAGCCTTTGCATTAGCAAAGGAAAAGGAAAAGCTTTTTGGAGAAGCATCCAAGGCAGCTGGTCCTGGCCAGTGCAGGGAGCTCAGGGGGGTTGTTGTGGTCCAGCAGCTCCCAGGTGATACGGACTCAAACCTTCCCTCTGCAGCAGAGCAGGTTGGATGCCGACACCTCTTCCCGAGAGGCAGCCAGCAGGACGAAGGGTATCACTAGCCGTTGGGTTTCCATTCATAACCACAACGTCACATTTCCAGCCTTCCGAGGAGCTCTCTCTGAATGTCATTAATGCCCCGCTCCCTGGAAGCCCTTTGGAAGAAAGGGTGGGAGAGAGCACAAGAGCGAGCGCCTCGGGAAGGGCTGTTCATACGGTGCCAGAGCCTTTCACAGCTATCAGTGTCCATTCACTGCAGCTGAATGGGAAATGCACCATGGAGAATAGCTCTGGCAGGCTTGCGGGATGAAATGGAAAACTCACCTGACCCCTCCTGACCCTCTTCCCCTTCCCCCTCCCCTCCCAAATCTCCTTGACCCCATTCGCAGTGTGGGGAGAGGGGAGTGGTCATTGAGCAGGGATGGGAGAAGGGCCATTTATTTAGTCCCTCTGAATTAACTCGGCGTTTCCTTTGAGCTCAGGAGCTCCATTATACCGGCCTCAGCAGCTCAGCTTAGGGAAAGAGCAGCAGCGGGTGGAAATCCCCCCTGACAAGAACAAGGAAGACCCAGGCACCCCAAACCCTTTGAAATTCCCTCTCTCAGCCCCGATTGCAGCATCACAGAATGGTTTGGGTTGGAAGGGAATCTAAAGATCATCCCAACCTCTCTTCCACGGGAAAGGACGCTTCCATCCAGCAGCCCAGGCACCAGGATCTATTAATCCAGGACAAATGGGAGATGCTAAGGATGCATCCAGTGTTAGGGGAAGGGGCGGATCCCTACGACAGCTCAGAAAACCTTCCACGCACTTTGCTTCAAAGGGAGACACTTGAATTTGTCAGGAGTGGGGGGTCTGTTCTTTCCTGCCACGCTTCAACTGCTCATCGCAGCGCCTACAGCATGATCATCCCGCTTCCAGGGCTATCGCAAAGCCAGAGTTTAATTCAAAGCCAAAGAGAGCAGAAAGGGTCAAGTTTTAAGCCCCTGCAGCTGATTTCCAGGGAGCTACATCTCCCACCTTCTGTGGCCGCTCAACCAGGCTGCACCCATTCAGATGATGAGCAAAGCCCTTCTCCCACCCCCACCAAGGCACTCGCCTTCCCTGTGGGCAGCTGGAGCTCAATGAGATGAAGCTAGAGATGCAATCCCAGGTCCTGCCAAGTTCCTGCTGCCTCCACCACAGAGTGCGCGTCATCCCTGAGCTACCAGGATCCATCCCTTAGAGCTACCAGGATCCATCCCTTAGAGCTACCAGAATCCATCCCTTAGAGCCACCAGGATCCATCCCTTAGAGCCACCAGGATCCATCCCTTAGAGCCACCAGGATCCATCCCTTAGAGCCACCAGGATCCAACCTTCAGAGCCACCAGGATCCAACCTTCAGAGCCACCAGGATCCAACCTTCAGAGCCACCAGGATCCGTCCTTCAGAGCCACCAGGATCCGTCCTTCAGAGCCAACAGGATCCGTCCTTCAGAGCCACCAGGATCCACCCTTCAGAGCCACCAGGATCCAACCTTCAGAGCCACCAGGATCCAACCTTCAGAGCCACCAGGATCCACCTGCAGCTGCCAGGGAACAGAGACAGGGTACAAGGCACCCAGTGACCCTCTCCCTACCTTTGCTCTCCTAACCTGGGAGGCTGGTTAGACCTGAGGGTTAGCAGGGTTGGGCTGTTCCAGACCCAGCCCAAGGTACCTGTTCACTTCTGCAGAAGCTTGTGGAGGGAATTTTTTCTGACATCAGTGGTTCCTTCAGCTAAAGCTGCATCTATGAGGGCACGTTAACATTGAGTGTCTTTACAGCAAGCAGCAAGGGCATGTGAAACAGGTCAGTTTGTCCCACATTCACCAACTGGATAAAGCAAAGGTGCCAGGGAAAGGCAAATAAAGGTCCCTGTGAGATGGCTGAGAAGCTCAAATAAGAATAGGAGCTAGGAAGGGACACTTTCCCAGCCCAGCAGGCTAAAAGCACTGTCCTCACTCTGTTTAACACAGAGAGAGGGTGGAGAAAGATCTGTCTCACTTGCCCTTCACGCCTTTGGTATCTCGTGCTCCTTTCAGGAACGGTGCTGATAGCTCTATGGACTCTTTATTTTCTCCTGTCAACACAAACATCAAAAGAGGCAGCAGAGCAGCCCACAGGCTGCACTGACCTCCATCCCACAACCTCCTCCTTCCTCTGACAGACAAAGGAATTGCTCCTGGCAGGAGGCTTTCTCCCAGGCTTTGGTGTCGAAGCTCCCGTGCCCACCTCTGACCAGCAGAAAAGATACAGCAGCAAAGAGGCCAGTTCCAGCCTCTCCTCCTCCTCCTCCTCTTGCCGTTACAAACAGGAACCGCCTGTCTGACTAACGAGGGCACTGACTCAGCCACGCTAACACTTTCGGAGCTTCTCAAAGGGACAGCCACCCACCCAGGGCGATGCCAGCGGGTGTCATTGGCTCTCTGGCACTTGGCAGGCGTCACCGCCACGCGAGCCCAGCGGCAGCAGCGGGTGACCGGGGAGATCCTGCTGCAGCTCCACGCTGGGAGGAGCGTGGCCAAGACAAGAAGGATGCAGGGAGGAGCTGGGCACTACCCTTTCTGCAGATAAGCTGAAGGGCTGAACCCTTGTGTGGCTGGTCTGGAGCTCAGTCCCACTGCAATCAGGGATGGCACCGCTCAGCGGGGAGGTGATGAAGGATTGAGCGTCCCATGGCTGAGCTCAGCTGCAGAGGGATCTTCAGACTGCACCAAAGGAAGAATCATGGAACAGTTGCCCAGAGCAGGGGTGGCTGCCCCATCCCTGGAGGGGTTCAAGGCCGGGTTGGATGGGGCTTGGAGCCCCTGATCCAGTGGGAGGTGTCCCTGCCCACGACTGGGGTGGAACCGGCTGGGCTTTGAGGTCCCTTCCAACCTAAACCATTCCATAAGCCTCACACACTCCTAAACATGCACAATGCAACCAAAGCAGCAGCATTTTCAGCCTCCACTCTCAGGAGCTTCACACCCTCTGATGGGCTTTTCCCGAGCCGGTGTCAGGTCTGCTATAAACAACTCAAAACCTCCAGACAAGGTTGGCTGGCTCTTCATCACAACTATAACTTTGTTTTGCTACTGCCTGCCCCAAGATCTTGCTTTTATTCACGAGGGGAGCCTCTGTTTTGGAACGGGAAGAGAATTGAGAGGCTATCTGGTTCTGCTTTTCACTTGAGCTCACCTTTGGTATTTAAATAACGTGCCCATCACCCTGGCATTTGGTCTGAGTCAGTCTCTCCTCTGCCCCCTCTTCTTTTTTTTTTTTTTTTTTGTTGTTATTATTTTTAGCAGAAGAATAAGAATGTAAATTGAACTGGAAAGGGAAAAAATAAGCCCCTTCCAGGTGCCCCCCTCCTCCACGGTGCGGTGACGGGCACAGATTATAGCCAGCACCACATGACCAGGGCCCGTATTTATATGTCAGTGTGTAAAACCCACCCTGCTGAGCCGCCTTTTCTCTGCCTGAGGCTGGGGGCTCCTGCACCGCGTCTCCTCCAACAGCCCCACAAAAGGGATTAAGGAGAGCCCCTCAGCCCCGCAGAGTAATCCATCAAATTATCCCTTGTTGGCGTTGCTGTCCTCTTCAGGGAGAGAGAAAGAGAAAAAAAAAAAATAGAAAAGGGTACTCCAAAGGCTTTTAAAGGCACCGAAATTACACTTGAGCCTGCAACACTCCACCCAGCTGCTGGAACCCCCAGCACAATGGGCCAGTTGTAAAGGGAATATGGGGAAATGAGGAAAAAGAGGTGGATGCAGTTAAAAAGGGCAGCAGCCTCCCCATGGCTGCAACTCCAGCGTGTGGCTTAGACCCACCCTGCACCCGGGTCTGATAACACCGGGCTGTGCCTCCCACCCACTGGCATGTCCCGGAGGATGGAAGCTCTGGGATGTGCTAGTTGCAGCCGGAGAGACCCATGGAAGTGTCCTCACAACCCTCTCCTGCCAGGGACCGGGCTGGGGTCCAGCAGTGCCACTGACCACAGGCTGTAGCATCATCAACCCACACTGCCACGGAGCCCCCACAGCCGGACAGCCCTGCAGACCCCACAGAACACCCCAACGCACCCAACAGGCTGCTCTAAGGCTCACAACGGCTTCATCGGTGCCCACACAGGCAGGGCAGAACCAAAGAATACTTATTCAGAATACCTACTCAGACAATGAATCTGTTTTATTCTATTGCGGCTACCTAAACAAACCAACTACGTTCACAGATGCTCCATCCTTGGAGGTGCTCAAAGCCAGGTTGGATGGGGCTTGGATCATCCTGATCCAGTGGAGGTGTCCCTGCCCATGGCAGGGGTGGAACTGGATGGGCTTTGAGGTCCCTTCTGACCCAAACCATCCTATGATTCTGTGTGATTTTTGTGCTGGCCATCACCACCCTATTTCAAGGTGTGAAGTCCTCCGTCCACCAGCTCTGCGCGTGGGATTTCAGAGGTTTGCATTACTGTAATCCTTCTTAGGGAGAAACGATCACCAGGAGTGAAACAAGGAAAGAGGACAGTAAAGCACTTACCCCAAACTGGAACTGGCGAAGAGAAGAGCAAACCAGTAAGCTGAGAACACATGGATGTACCAGTGGTCACCTGAGCACTGAGAACACACAGCTCCTGAGTTTAGTCACTGGCGCTGAGAGGAGAATAATTTCCCCATCTGCTCCAGAAAAGAGATGGGGAGGCAGAAGCCTTCACTGCTTTGCTGCGTCCGACTGGCAATGCCTCTTCGCAGGGCTGGGAAAACGGGAACTGAAATTGGAACTTCTTGTTTCCAACCAAAGCAGAAATTGTGCACAACGGGACATCTGACTCCTCAGTAACCCAATGCCGCATGCCGCCTTCTCCTGCCTCCAAGGCACCTCTAGGACTTTGGTCCCATGATAGACCTTTATCATTTGGGGCTTTATATGGAAAGCTGTGACAGTCATGGGGCCAGCTGAGTCTCAGGACCCACCGCGGGTAGGGAGAGGACAATTCTGATCTACTGGCAGAAAGCAGGGGCCAGGGCAAAGGCGACGGCTGGCGCTGTCACGTAAGACCACAAATCCAGACCATCAACTATGGATCCAAACTGCCAAGCCCTGGCAGGAGAGCTGAAGGGCTTCGTTAGCCCAAACAGCATCCCAACAGGTGCCTTATAAAGCGAGGAGTCAGACAAATGGAACCACCCAACAGTGCAACCTGACCTCCCCTCGCTTTGCCAGCTGCCCCATTTGCCAAGGAAAGAGGGAGGAGAGCAACCAGCTCCAACTGCCGTCCTCGGAGAGCAACAAGAATGGACTTACCCCAGTCCCTTTTCCGTACAGTTTGGGGAGCGTGACCTCGTGCTCTTCCTCAAAGGCTAGACTTTGAATCCTAGACACACACAGCACTAATGGGCTCTTTTGTAAGCACATGGTAGTTAGTCCATTTTTTCATGGTAATTTTCTGGTCTGCAATTCCAGTTATTTGTGTCCCTGCCAGAGAAGTTTGATGCTAACATATCTCTCAGCGAGCCCTTTGACCTCTGCTGGCAGGTTGGTGGGTTTCTCCCTCTCTGCTTTCTGTCTTTAAAATGAGGTCATGGCTTTGAACGAGACAAAGAGCCTTTGCAGCGTGAGGAATTGCCCCAAGACAGCTGCGAGTGCAAAACCCCCATCAGTCACACCAGAGCCGGAGCGCTTGAGAGGCGGGTGAGCTGGGCAGAGCCCACAGCTCTCCTGGGAACGCTGGGTTTTACCCCCCTGCTCTGAAAAGAGATCGCACAACTGCTCGCCGGTGCGAGAAGGGAGGTGGAACAGGGCAGCCACCCATGGTGGAAGCATTCAAAGCAAATAAATAAAGCAAAACTCTCCAAATAGTTTGGACTGGGAGCAGCGGCAAGGTATCACCATCCGTTCTTGCCGGGTCTCCAGCCACCAGTGTTCCCAGTCCAGCCTCCAGGGTTCAGCAGCCAGGGAAGGTGGGTTTTCCAGGGAAGGTGGCGTTTATGGTTGGATTTGATGATCTTAATGGTCTTTTCCAACCTAAATGATCCCGTGGTTCTGTTTCCGCCACCTTGGCAGCAATGCCCCTTCTGCTCCACCAGCGATGAGCCAGCATCCTCTGCCAAAGCGACTGGCAAAAAGCATGTGCGGAGGGGAAAACAGGATTTCTCTTGGGTGCATCAAGTTCAAAGACCATGGATGGAAGCCCCAAGATCCTTCTTCTAAGAACAGCATTTTATGTGCCTGGGGTCCACACAAACTCTGACTTCTGCCTGCAGCACATAGATAGATGCCTGGGTGTTAACGAGGGTTGGGTGTTAACGAGGGCTGGGTGTTAACGAGGGTGCTCAGATCATTTGCAGTGTGGAGAGAATCTTCTTGTCACGGACAGCAGTCACGAGGCCTGGCTTTGGAAACAGAGATTCTACAATTTTACTTCTGCCTGACACTGTCTGGATAATTGCAGAGATAAGGAGCAATCAGATTTTATTTGTTAAGCCAGATAAGTTTCACTGGAAGATCTTTGTGGGAAACTTAAGATTCTCCATTCTCATTATCAGCGTCACGCCTTACGGACTCTGAACACCCAGAGGTTTAATGTTAAGCTATGGCCATTCACACAGCAGCACAGAGTATCTGGAAAGGGAGTTTTCCAGCTTGGAAAAGAATCATTAAGGTTGGAAAAGACCTCTAAGATCACCCAGTCCTACCATCAGCCCAACGCTCCTATTTCAACCGGAGGCAAATGGAGCAAGGCATTTTACCACCCCTCTCATCCGCACTCCTCTCATCCTCACCCCTCTCTCCTTACCAGCAGGCACCTGACTTCTATTTTGAGCCCTGGAAAGAATATCAGCCCTAAATTATTAGCTTTTTAGTAATTAAGCGTAGAGATCAAGTTCAAAGCTGCCTGGATTTTGCGGAGCCGGGGTGGTTCTTGTTGCACATGGTTAGTTTCTTGCTCCGATACGGAGCACAGGCTGCATCAATCAAGGAGGACAGGCAGGAGAGGGCTCCGAGCACTCAAGCCCCTCAGCGCCTGCTGAAAAAGGCTGTTAGAAAGGCAGACGATAAAAGGAAGTTTGCGCATTTCAGGCTCCAAGTAAAGGCAGGATTTTTCTCTCCGCGCCGGGCTCCCTCTTGCCCATATTTACTGGAGTAAAGTTCAGGGAACTATAAACGAAGCCGAAAGACCTCTGCTATTCCCACAACATGCTCTGGGTTGCCTTGGGCAAGGGGCCAGGGCTCCTCGGGCAGGCAAAGCGCTGGCTTTGCCCAGTAAGAGCTGGGAAAGTGCTTATCACCATCCCGGGCCGTCCTGGCCACGCATCAGCGTGTGCTAACTGGCCTCGGTGCAGCTTTCTGGGAGCAGAGGGGAAAACGAGCATTCCCGGCTCTTGCCCAAGAGGCTTCCACGTTGCTATCGACGCTGGCCACAGGCAGTGATGGATGGGAGGATTTGGGGGCAGCACAAACGCAGACTGTGTTCGCAGAAATCCAAGATGAAAGAGCCCCTGTTGAATCATCTTCCCCGGGGCTGCTGCAGGGCTGCTCCCAACCCCACATTCTCCAGTGATTTGTCCAGTCTGGATGGATGGATCTCAAGCACTGAGGTTGCAAGAATTTCCCCTGAAACATTGTTTAGGCTGGAGAAGAGGAGGCTGAGGGGAGACCTCATTGCTCTCTCCAACTCCATGAAAGGAGGTTGTGGAGAGGAGGGAGCTGGGCTCTTCTCCCAAGGGACAGGGGACAGGACGAGAGGGAATGGCCTCAAGCTCCACCAGGGGAGGTTCAGGCTGGACATTAGGAAACAAATTTTCACAGAAAGGGTCATTGTTCCCTGGCAGAGGCTGCCCAGGGAGGGGGTTGAGTCCCCTTCCCTGGAGGGGTTTAAGGGACGGGTAGACAAGGCGCTGAGGGACATGGGTTAGTGATTGATGGGAATGGTTGGACTCGATGATCCCGTGAGCCTCTTCCAACCTGGTGATTCTATGATTATCCATGGACTAAGAGATTTAATAGCTGCAAAGTGTCCTTCCTTCCTTCCTTCCCTCCCTCCACTTACCCCCTGTGCAATTCCTACGCTCTTCTTTTTACACGCATGGGCAGATCCCTCTCCAGGCTCCATCCAGCCACTCCCCTACACCTCGCGCAGTCAATTCCTGTGTAAATCCACCCTTCCAGGCCCATTAGTTGCTCGGTCGGCTTTGGCCATAGCACAGCAGCCTTTTGTTCCCGTGCGGCTCCAGCTGCTCCCACCGCTCCGAGCGCACAGGAGTCGTTTGTCACAAACATTCCCACCTCTGGAGTCCAACAGCAACAGAGCCGCACAAAGCCCTCCCCTGTCACGCTGAGAACCAGGACCTGGTACCACTGACGGCTGCGTTCCAAAGCCACCAGCATCTCATTGTCCCTCTGGGCTTCCTCCTTTTGTATTTATGAACTGCCTCTCACCACAGACCTACAGAGCGACCCTATATTCTGCTTGCACAGCTCAAAGCAAAGAGAGATTTGTTTTCTCCCAGAATTTTTCCTCCCAGACCAAGGTAGCACAGGGACAACCAGGCAACCACATGGGCAGGGAGAGAGCTCACAGAGGACACTCAGCAGTGTCAGCTTGGGTCTTGTAGACCACCAAAACTCTTTGGTTACCAGCTCTCAGAACAGAGGATCCCAACAGAATCATTAAGGTTGGAAAAGACCTTTAAACTCATCCAGCCCAACCCCACCGTGTCAAGTAAACCACGTCCTAAAGTGCCACAGCAATGCGGCTTTTGAACCCCTCCAGGGATGGAGACTCCACCACTGCCCTGGGCAGCCACTGCCAAGGCTTCTCGACGTTTTTGGTAAATAAATGTTTTCCAATGTCCAATCTAAACCTCCCCCGGTGCAACTTGAGGACATTTCCTCTCATCCTGGGCAGCCCTGGACAGAGGTAAAAGACAGCAGCGTAACACTCTGGAACAAAGGCAGATGTTGCTCCAGAGGCAGAGCACAGCCTAATATTTCCAGACAGAGCATTGCTGGTGGAAGGAGAATAATATCACTAGGAGGGAACTCACACGCAGGCTCCAGAATCTTATTGTATCTCTGCAGAAAGGACAGAGCAGAAGGACACTCACATCCCCTCCAAATCCAACTGAAGAGCCAGTTCTGCCCAACGTGCCTCAATTAGAAGGGGGCTGCTGGGTTGGATTTGATGTTTGACCATCACCTCAGTTTCTTTAATGCAGCAGCCCAGATCCCAGCAGGAATCACTCCCAGTAATTGGTAAAGAAAGCGCGATCCACGGATTTTATTGCATGCACCATTTCACCCAAAGCCTTGACCCATAAATCAAAAGCAAGATTTAGATCTTATCCACAACTATGTACACATCATTCCTGAACTTGGCTCTGCTGTGCTCTGCCAAAACATTGATGTCTTCTGAGTGCTGACAACTTGCACGGATTTGAGTCACTGCACTCATTATAACTGCGCTTTTCTTGAAGTCCAAGCTCCTGGAGACAAACCACCATGGAGAACCTCAGCTTCCAGCAAAGCGAGGGTGGATAAAACTCTGCTCCCTTTACTGAAGGGAAAAAACCTTAGAGCTTATAAACCAAACCCAGCGCCTGCCACTGGTTTAAGTTTCAGATTAACCTCCCATCTGAGGACAGGCTGACAGAGTTGGGGTTGTTCAGCCTGGAGAAGACTCCAGGGAGACCTTAGAGCAGTGGGAGGTGTCCCTGCCCATAGCAGGGGTGGAATGGATGGACTTTGAGGTCCCTTCCAACTCAACCCATTCCACGATTCTGCCAGAGGCTGCCCTTAAACTTCCAAGTATTCCAAACCTGCCAATTACAAGAAGTCATCTGCCAGTCACCAGCAATTGGCTCTTTCTGAAATCAGAGCTGATTTCATGCGTTACCCAAACAAGGCTCCCTGGAGGTAAGACAGGGACAGGGCTTTGAGATGTGGGGTAACAGCAGCTCCTTTTCGCACACGTACAGCGATGGGGAGAAAGAAAAACCATTCAGAGCTGCAAACCGAGCACCTGCTTATTGCTGTGTGTGTTCCAGCCACCCTCCAGCGCCGAGACAAAGAAGCCATTCGGACCACATTCCTACACTCCATTTCTTATTTTGCCAGACAATATTCCCGGGGTCTGTTTCTCCTCTTACGCGGGCTGGCAAGATGTTAAACAAATATTTTGGAACTGCGAGAGGAACCGACATTTTAGGATATGAAAACAAGGAGGAAGGGCACAAATTTGAGGACCTCCAAGGAACAGCGTGCGTACAAATAATAATAAAATGGTGACTGTACAGCGCCACTTGGTTATGTTTTTTGAACAAGCAACTCGATAGCTCAGTTGGTGGACACATCAACGGGCTTTGCAGCTCTTGTGCAAGACCAAACTCAGTTTCTTACAGCAGCGAAGAGCAACAGCAGCACAAGAGGTAGGCTTCAAGGGCTACATGGATTCAACCTAATGTTAGTCTCAGAGATAAACGAGGTCTGACTGAGCAAGTACTGGGACACAGACCTGCAAAAATAATCACAGAATCATGGAATGGTTTGGGTTGGAAGGGACTTCAAAGTCCAGCCAGTTCCACCCCTGCCACGGGCAGGGACACCTCCCACTGGATCAGGGGCTCCAAGCCCCATCCAACCTGGCCTTGAACCCCTCCAGGGATGGAGCAGCCACCACTGCTCTGGGCAACCTGGGCCAGGGCCTCCCCACCCTCACAGCAAAAAGTTTCTCACTAAGATCTCATCTCATCTCCCCTCTTGCAGCTGAAAACCATTCCCCCCTCATCCTGTCCCTGCCCTCCCTGATCAAGAGCCACTCCCCAGCTTTCCTGGAGCCCCTTTCAGTCCTGGAAACTGCCCTAAGGTCTCCTTTACCCCTCTGGTCCTTCTTCATTACCTTGAATCCATCACAAACCTTCAGAACTTTCACCCAATGGGTCAAGTGTCTTGCTTTGATGTTGCCTTAAGCCGAGATAAGGAGACAGCAACAATACATTAAAGAAAACCCAAAACACTCAACAAAACAAGACACTCCTTGGATGAACTGCTCCAACATAGAGAAAGGTGGAGGATAAACAGAAGCAGGCATTACTCACACCACTTACAGCTCCTCTGAAAAGCTCTACAACCCCACAGTGACAAGTACAAACCTCAGAAGAGACTGAAGTGCATCAATACGATGCGCATTGCTGTGATTCAAATACGCTCCCGAGTCCCCATCCCTGGTGGACGTGGCACTTAGTGGTGGCGCTGGCAGTCCTGGGTCTACAGTTGGACTCAATAATCTTAAAGGTCTTTTCCATTTCAAATAATACTGAGAACATACAGCCCCTGAGAAAAAGAGACCATCCACAAATTACATTGTAATGCCTATTATATGGGGTTTTTTTCTTGTCATTTAAGCCGGCTCCTAGCACTGCTCTAGCTTGGAACCAGACCTAGAAGACTGAAAGGCTTGAATCAAACCAACCACTAGTAACATCCAGGGAAGAATCCAGGGAAGAACACCCAAAGCCAGCAGCATTCTGAAGTTCTCTGCAGCTCCTTGAGAAAGGGAGCAGCCGGGAAACTGCCACAGGCACCACTTCTCATGCTGTTTCTTGTCGGTGTGAAACTAGGGAAGCCAGAGACTGAGACTAACAATCCAGTAGATTAGAACTATCACATATAGAATCACAGAATAACCAGGTTGGGAGAGACCCACCGGATCATCGAGTCCAACCATTAAACACTAGTTTTACAGAGCGTCAGTGTCTGTCTTCCTTTGCTTTTGTACATTGTTCAGAAGTCATTTGCAAACCCTCAGAGCTTCTTGTGGATCCAACACAAAAGGCTCTGGGTTAAGATTTTCAGAGTGATGCACGCTGATATTTCCAAAGAGGAGACACGCAAGGAGAGTCACGCAGTCAGGTTCCAAGAGCAGGTTTCGACCTGTCACTTCAGCATACAAAGGATTTGATGCTTTGTTTTGGTCTGTCCTTTCAACAAAGCTTCTACCAGCAGCTTCATCACAAAACCAGGCAGCTCAGGTTATTTTTTCTTATTTTTAAGAGCGTGCACTCAAAAGCCTTCAGCTCCAAGGGTCCAGCCATCACCCTAAACTCCATACAGAGGCTTCGGTCAAGGAGCAGGGATGAGTAACGCGAGGAGGGAAACAAAACCAGCCCTCGCCTCCCTGACATTACCGCTCAAGTGCTCCAGTGAGATAAACAATTTGGGGAAAAGGCTAGCAGGAGTTTACCCTAAACATCTGTATCCTTTAGGAACACTGGCAAAGATGAAGCAGATCAAACACTGTATTTTCCAACTCAGCCATCAGTCCAGTGATTTCAGCTTCTCACGCTCCGGATACAGCAGTTTTTATTGCCAACAGAAACGGACTGTGCCCTTTCAAAAAGGTGCTGCTGCTGGAGATCGTCTGGAATATAGCATGCAAGAACGCAGCTACTATTGGATAGTATCTAAAATAGTATATACCTGCTATTAATGATGATTTACTTAGTCTGCTTCGCTCACAAGCTAACGCTACCGTTATCATAGAATGAGTTGGGTTGGAAGAGACCCTAAAGACCATCCAGTCCCACCCCTGCTATGGGCAGGGACACCTCCCACTGCATCAGGGGCTCCAAGCCCCATCCAACCTGGCCTTGAACCCCTCCAGGGATGGGGCAGCCACCTCTGCTCTGGGCAACCTGTTCCAGAGCCTCCCCACCCTCATAGTGAAGAAATTCCTCTTTATGTCTAGTCTAAACCTGCCCCTCTCCACTTCACCCCTATCGCCCCTCATCCCATCACCACAAGCCTTTGTAAACAGTCCCTCCCCAGCTTTCTTGTAGCCCCTTCAGGTACTGGAAGGTTGCTATTAGGTCTTCTCGGAGGCTTCTCTTCTCCAGGCTGAACAACCCCAACTCTCCAGGCAGCTTCTACACAAAGCCACGTGCCTCAAGCCTTGCAGCAACAACTTGCGGTTGGGAAACACCTTGAGGCTCAGGTACTTTAACTGGAGCCTCTTCAAGAAGAGAAGACACTGTCACCGATGACACCGCACAGGCTACATCCATAACCAGCTGCACGGGAATACACCCACAGCAGAGAGCGTGAGGAAAATCTCCCTACAAGGAGAAGTCTCCTACTAAATCCCAAGATTAGTTTATGCCCTGAAACACTGGGATTTATATCCCTTGTAAAGCTCTCATTTAATTTGCTATTAATTCTGGAGATTCTTGTTATCCATATCAAATTTCTAATCCTTTTTGCAAATCCCGTAAGCCAAGCATTCTCGGCTTCCACGATGTTTTGTTGTAATAAGTTGCAGAGTTTTGAGGCGCTGCCTGGAAGCCAAGCACGGGGCTGGGAATCTGGCATTCCTGGCTCTGCCAGCACAGACGCTCCCTGCGAGCGGCAGGGTAGCAGCTACGGATGATGCAAATCCAGGTAGCATCACACATTTAAAAAGAAAGAAGGCGGAAAGAAGGAAAGAAAACTCCAAGTAGGGTGGATAATAGAAAGCATTTAACGGCTGGTACGTGTTTTTCAGGAGCTCCTGCATGACTTCAATGCACAAGTCATTTGGGTGCTTTTGAAGTTCTTACTCATGGTCTATTTCTATAAATTTCTCGTTACTCACACATTACACATACAAACCCTGCTCCCTTGAACACGCATCTAGAACTAGAACAGTGCAGAATGGTCTATGCTTTGAGCCTGGCCACTTTCTCTGTCCTGCTAACGACTCTGACATATCTCAATGAGGACCAGGAATGCTGTTCCTGATACCTTTCATTCCAATTCTTTTTTTTTTTAACAGAAGCATGAAAATAATAGAATAGTTTGGGTTAGAAGGGACCTTAAAGTCCATCCAATTCCAACCCCTACCAGGGACACCTCCCACTGGATCAGGGGCTCCAAGCCCCATCCAGCCTTGCCTTGAACCCCTCCAGGGATGGGGCAGCCACCCCTGCTCTGGGCAGCCTATTCCAGTGCCTCCCCACTCTCATAGTGATTAAATTCCTCCTTATATCTACTCTAAATCAGTCCCTCTTCAGTTTATACCCATTGCCCCTCATCCTATCACTACAAACCTTTGTAAACAGCCTCTTCCCAGCCTCTCTCCGACATCAGCAGAAAACCATGAGTTTATTCTAGCGTCTGTCTCTATACCTGTCGCCCCTGGGAAGACAAATCCATCTTTCTCTTTGCGTTTACCACAAACAACTCAAGCGTTTCGTCCGCAAAGCCCAAGCCCGTCACGCACGGAACATCCACGTTATCATTTAGGTACCAGCTGTTGGATGAAAACCTCCCAAGCATCCCAAAGGGAGATGCCGGTTAACCTGGGGGACCCCACAACGAGCTGCGAGCGGCGATTCCCCGCGCAAGGGAAGCGCAAGGAAGCCGAACTCGGGTTCTAAGGATTCACTCACCTGCCCCCAGGATTCCTTCGAGTCCAGGTTTCACGCGAAGCTCCTCAAACTCTTCTCCCGTCCCATAAACTTCCCGGCGCGCCGGGTCGCAGCCGCTGCCTCTGTTAACAAGGACAAGGACGGCTTCATTCCTGCCCCAGCCCGCATCCCCGGGGCTGCTCGGCTCCCTCCCTCGCAGCTTTTTACCTGCGCTCCGATTCTCGGTGCTCCGCGTTTCGTGGGTTTTTTTGTTGTTTTTTTTTTTTTTGTTGTTTGTTTTGGTTTTTTTCCCACAGCCGAAGCGGGAGCATCAGCGGCTCCGGGGATGCTGAGCGGCGGGGCTGAGCGGGGCAGCGCCCTCCCCGGCGCTGGAGCCGCTGCCCGAGCCCCTCCGAGCCCCTCCGAGGGGGGAGATGCTCCCGGTGCCCGCGGGCGCAGCCGCATCCCCGGGGCTCGACGGGCTCCGCCGCCTCCTCCGGGACCGGCCCCGCAGGAGCATGCGCTGCGGGCGGAGCGGGGGGGGCCCGGCCCCCCTAACGGGGCTGGGGGCCCCCACACCCCTCTCCGCTCTCGCTGCTCCCCCGAGAACCCAAACCCCGAGCCCCCAGAGCTGGGCTGCCCCTCTCCCTCTTTTCCCCTCTCCTCCTTTCGCTTCTCCCTCCTTCTCCCCCTTCCCTTTTCCCCCCTCCCTCTCTCCCTCTTTTCCCCTTTCCCCTCTCCTTTCGCTTCTCCCTCCTTCTCCCCCCTTCCCTTTTCCCCCTCTCCCTTTCCCTCTTTCCCTCTTTTCCCCTCTCCCCCTTTCACTTCTCCCTCCTTTTCCCCCTTCCCTTTTCCCCTCTCCCTCTTTTCCCCTCTCCTCCTTTCACTTCTCCCTCCTTCTCCCCTCTTCCCTTTCCCCCCTCTCCCTCTTTCACTTCTCCTTCCTTTTCCCCTCTCCCCCCTCTTCCACTTTTCTCCTCTCCCTCCTTTTCCCCTCTTCCCCATCCTCTTCTCCCCCTCCCCTCTTTTCCCTTCTCCCCCTTTTCCTCTTTCCTCTGTCCCCTTTTCCCCTTCCCCTCTCTCCACCTTCCCCTTCCACTCTCTCCCCTTTCCCCTCTCCCCCTTTTCCCCTCTCCCCCTTCCCCTTCTCTCCCTTTCCCTTCTGCCCCCTTTTCCCCTTCCCTCTTTGCCCCCTCTCCCCCCTTTTCTCCCCTCCCCTCTTTTCCCCCCTCTCCCCCCTTTTCTCCCTCCCCACTTTTTCCTCTCTCCCCTTTCCCCCTCTCCCCCTTGTCCTGAGCCCCCACTTACCTCTTTTTTCTCCCCTTTCTCCCCCTCTTCCCTCTCCTCTGAGCCCTCAGAGCTGGGCTGCCTTGCTGAGGATTGCAGCCCCTCTCCCCCTCTTCCCTTCTCTCCTCTCCCTCTGAGCCCCTCTCCTCCAAGTCCTCTCTCCCTCTGAGTCCCTTTCCCCTTCTCCCCCCTCCTCCAAGTCTCTCTTCCCTTTCTCCCCTCTCCCTTTCTCTCCTTCTCCTTTCTTTCCTTCTCCCCTCTCCCTTTCTCTCCTCCCCCTCCTTCTCCCCTCTTCCCTTCTCCCCTCTCCCTTTCTCCTCCTTTCACCTTTTCCCTTTCTCTCCTTCTCCCCCTTCCTTTCTCCCCCTCCCTTTCTCTTCTTCTCCCCTGTCCCTTTCTCCCCTTTCCCTTTCTTTTCTTCTCCCCTCTCCCTTTCTCCCCTTTTCCCTTTCTCTCCTTCTCCCCTCTCCCTTTCTCCCCTCTCCCTTTCCCCCCTCCCTTTCTCCCCTTTTCCCTTTCTCTCCTTCTCCCCTCTCCCTTTCTCCCCTCTCTCTTTCTCTCCTTCTCCCCTTTCCCTTTCTCCCCTCTCCTTCTTCCCTTTTCCCTTTCTCTCCTTCTCCCCCCTCCTTCTCCCCTCTCCCTTTCTCCTCTTTTCCCTTTCTCTCCTTCTCCCCTTCCTTTCTCCCCCTCCCTTTCTCTCCTTCTCCCCTCTCCCTTTCTCCCCTTCTCCCTGACCCCCCAGACCGATGCCGCCCCCACCCCTCCAGTGCCACAACCACCAGCCCCTCAGCCCCGATCTCCCTCCTTCAATGTTAAAAAAAACTCCTCCTTTCTTTCTTTCCTCCCTTCTTTCAGCCGGAGCGTCCCCCGCAGCATGAATAGTTGCTTGTTTTGTTTGGGTTTACTAATCTATTCATTACTTGTAATTGCTTGGATTGTATGCAAATGGATTCCGTGCTCTGGGAAGCTTGTGACCTGGCCCCTGGACATTATTCATGGTAAATGACTGCTTAAAATCACATGGCGTGCGTGTGCGTGCGAGGGAGAGGGAGAACTGATATGCTCAGAGAGAGATCCAAGCGTTATATCGCTATCTAACTCCCACAATAGCGGAACAGCCCCAGGAGCGGAGGAAAACTGAATGCTCTTATTCATCCTTCCAACCCTCGGGAGGAGAACGCGGAGAGAGAAGAGCCCTCCCTTAAACATCTGCATCGATAAATAGCGGGGGGCTCGAATAGGAGAGGAAAAAGGAGGCAGGGATGCAGTTGACCAAACCAGCTGTTCTTAAATTAATGTTTGCAAAGGCTTGGGCCAGTTCGTCAGCCGATGGCTCTTCAAAGCCTTGCGGTAGTTTGTGCTATTTAAAGATCTGGCCTTCTGGGTTGCGATGGATTCATCCCACTCAGAAGCATTAGAAAGATCTAGTTCTTTTTAATCTTCACAGGGTCCCCTCCTCTGAGCGACTTTGTACCTCTCAAGGTCAAAAATCCCATTCCCACATCCCATTTCAGCTTGGATCAGCAGGATAGCCTTGTTTTCGCCACGAGCAGCTGTTCCCTCCCCGAGTTTGCTGAAAGGACGCACCCTCCATGGAAAAAAAAAAAAGCAGAGAAGCACCTGCATTTGTTGTCACTTGAACCGATGAGAACTCGGGCTGACGAGGAGAAATGACATGGCTGTTTCCTGCAAAAAAAGGTTTTTGGCACTGCAGGCGCAGCTAGGAAATCATTAAAACACCCAACAACAACCTCGGAAGAGCTGGGCTATGACTTCAGTTGATGAGGAGCCAGACTCTGAATTAGGGTGGAGAGAACTGCCCCTGTTTTCCAGTCTGGGAGGTTCACAAGCAGCTAAATAGCTATTAGGGCTGCTTTTTTTTTTTTTTTTTTTTCCTGTAGCACTTGAGCGTGTGACTCTCAGGAGGTGATTCCCAAATCTCCGAGTTTGCAGTGTGGGCTCAGTGGTCTGGCTAGCGGGGTGAATTTGAGTTTCCTCTCCTATTCTGGGCTCTGACTCACTGCGTGATGATCCTGGGTCAGGCGCAAGCATCCAGGTTTTAAAGAGAAAAGGCGGTGGTGGATGCTCGTAGATTGTTACGGGGAAAGAAGAGGCTCCGCTCGCTCTTTCAGCAGGATGGGAAGCTCTGCAAAGCTTTCAGAGTCAGAGAAAAAACCAAGAGGAGCACAAGCATTCTAGGAAGCAGCTGAGGGAGCTGGGGATGTTCAGGCTGGAGAAGAGGAGGATGAGAAGAGACCTCCCAGAAAGGAGGTTGTGGCGAGGTGGGTGCTGGGCTCTTCTCCCAGCTGACAAGCGATAGGATGAAATGGCCTCGAGTTGCACCGAGAGAGACTTAGATTAGACATTAGGAACAATTTCTTTACCAGCCAAGGATTTCAAAGCGCATTTTCCACGTTCCTCTTGCAGGGCTCCATGCTGATGTCTACAGAGGATCCCAGACCTGGTCCCGAGAAGCACTTTGGCAAGGGCCCTATGGGATCTTCTGTGGGATCAGCAACTCTGAATATTTAGACCATATAACACGGCAATAAGAGCCCGATGTGGTTTATATACTGGTTTCAGTAGATCCAGTCCTGGGCTTATAAATGGAACTAATAATTTTGCTGAAGTGGGACTAGAAGGTTCAGGACATTGTAGGATTAAGCTGTTGTGGGAATCTGCAAACTAGATTAATTTATCAAAAGGGGGAAATAGAGTCAACTGCCATCCCAGCTGCTCGTGCTTGATTAGATCGTAGCATAGATTTGCCCTGGTCTTATCTAAACCTCATCTACCCGGCCAAGCGGATCTGGTGGCATCTGCTAGAATATTGACAGGGTTAGGCACCATCACACGTGGCAGATAGAGTAAAAGAGGAGGCTACGAGGATGATCTGAGAGCTGGAGCACCTCCCATACAAGGAGAGGCTGAGGGAGTTGGGGTTGTTCAGCCTGGAGAAGAGAAGGTTCAGGGAGATCTTAGAGCAGCTTCCAGGACTGAAAGGGGCTCCAGGAAAGCTGGGGAGGGGCTCTGGATCAGGGAAGGCAGGAAGAGGATGAGGAAGAAGAGTTTTCAGATGAAAGAGGGGATGGAATGTGCAATCTCGATCTCCTCTCCAGATCTTAATCCTGCTGCACAGAGAGATTTCATGGATGCTCTGTTTTTCTCTGGAATCCACAACAGCCCCAGGATGGCTAAAGGTAGCTTTAAGCCCGTTTTTCTATGCCTAATGACAGAAAGTGCAAGTCCTGAACTTGACTGCAGGCTGTCTGCTGACTCACGACGCAAACCTTTATGCTCCCTGCAAGCCCAGAAAAGATTCCTGCCCTCAGCACCGCACCCAGGGAGGTTCGGAGTTACTGTTTACTGAGCACTCGGGTGGAAGGTGTTAGAGAAACCCAGCATCAAAACATTCTCTGGTGGCTCTTGGTGCTGGTGCCTCCAGAACAAAGATGGGAATTCATCCCTTACAAAGGATCTTTCCTGATAAGCCCACAGTCCCAGACCTCTTGTGCCAGTTGAGAACGATACTGCCAGGAGATGGACTTTGTCCAGTTGTCTCTCATGCAGCTTTAAAGAAAAAAAGGCAACAGAACAAACAAGAGCAGCAGCCGGCTGCGCAGGCTGTTTGTGTTTGAGGTAGCCAGGCGGCTGCACTTCAGGGCTTATCTCCTCTCTCTTTCTAAACAGGAAACGTATTTTTGTCTCAAGCATTTCAGGAGAAGCCACTGGGCTAAAACCATCAGAACGTGGGGTGCCAAAACCAAGCATTTTGACTCCGTCACGAGCCCTGGGAGAGGGTGGGTGGGTATCTCCTCAAACCACACAGAGAGGAACATCCAGGGGCTTTGGGTGCTCAGCAGGGCTGGGAGGGGGTGTCCTGCAAGACATCAGCTGGAGGAAAAACTGGATGGAAGGGGGAGTACGAGGTGAGCTCTCGTGAGTGCAAAAACCTCCTGTGGTCAATATAGAAAAGGGAGAATCTGGGGCAGGGAAACTACTGAAATTGCATTTTTCCATGGCCATAGGGGTTCCTCAGGAGAGGCTCTGCCTCTGGCTGGTTTCCTATCTCCTCACTGAGGGCTGCCAGCCCCAAGTACCAGCACAAGCAGATGCTTTCCTCTGCGTAGGACCACAGGGAGGACGTGGCATCAGCACTGTGCCAGCTTTGTACGATTTTTAGCTCCCTCAGTTTCACTGAAGTTTCATGCTATTTAGTCTCAAAGCACTTGCAGTCACGGATGCTGTGTGGTGGACCCTGTTATTTTTGTTAAAAAGATCCATTTCCACATCTTTCTCGTAGCATAGAGCTTGAAAACATAAATGGCCATAAACTGCCAAAGTCAGAAAGCAATTAATTTTTTTTTTAAATTGAAACAGTCAAGACTTTAACAATCTCACGGTTTATTAGAGGCTGCAGAGCCTGTCTCCTATTGGAAGGCTGGATTTGGTGAGAGATTTTCTTGCCTGATCCAGAGACGGGGTCACCCTGTACCACTTAGTGGGTTCCGAGGCCTTTGCAGCCAAGCAAACAAACTTGCTCCCTCATCAAAATCCTTATTGATACTGGAACGGCTCCCACTGTTTGCCGCTGAGCGTGAACGTTGCTGTCCCTGCAGGCGACGCAGAAGGAAAGCAGCTGTCCATGAAACTCTGCGTGTACCGGCTTTGAAATCCAGGCATATCTCCTCTATGTACACAGTGTAGGACAAACATTTTAGCGTTCCCCTCGCTGTTTTCTGAGCTGCGTTCTTAACCTCTGCCTCTCCTCACCAACCTCCTTTCGCCGGACACAGCATCACGTTGCAGGTAAACACCAAATTTCCCTTGAGTACAAAGGAAGCAGCTCTGGTTTGTCCCCTCCCTTGCATCAACCACAAGCTCCGGGAGCTCTCTGAACTCCTGGCTACCATGAACTTTAATCCTCCGCATTGCACAGCTCTGAGCCTCTGCACCTCAGGGACAGCCAAACCCTGCTTAAACCACTATATAAAGGTAAGGATCGCTTGGCATCAACTTATTTTACAACCTCCTGTGCCTCTCTTCCCAGAGTCCATCACTTCTCCTCCACCTCAATCCTACAAATGAAACAGGGAAGGATTCCAGGTTAGGAGGGGTCCCACTGTTCTCTGCTGTAGCTCAACCTTCCTCACCAGCGCAGCAGGGAATGACTCTCATCCTTCCCACTCTTACCCCAAGGGGGTAAATTTTATTTCACCGCAGCCCACGGTCACTTTGCCATGGGGCAAAGCAGAAAACTCTGGTGTCAGCTCACAATTTCCAGCTCAGGGTGCAGGATTTGAGGGTCTTCTTTGTGAAGACAGCCTGTATTTTGATTCAAATCTGGTCAGAGACTCTGCCTGTGGACTGAGCTGATTCCCAGTCTGCATGTTTGGTACCTGCAACTTACTCTCTGCCCTTTAGTTCTGCTAAGCTAGAGACAAAGCCAGGGATTTCTTTCTGGTTCGGGTGCCAAGGAAACTGTCGGCTCCCATTCAGTCTCCAAGCTGTTCCTTGCGAGGCGATTGCTCAGCCACTTGCGAATGATGCTCCCCATGAGCCATCCAGTCGATTTCCCAGGACGGTGTCAGAGCGGAGCGCTGCCACGGGACCCTGGGCCAGGGGGTGAGGAACAGAGGAAACCAGGCGCCCTGGTATGCAAGAGGCTGGTGACCTTGACCGAACAATAACTTGCTAATACAATCCCTCTTGAACAAGGGCAACTAGATGAAAAAGCAGGTCGTGCTGTTTGTTCCAGTTGGGAGACAGCTCATCTCTTTAATAAAAAGCTACTTATTTGCAAAAGCAAAAAAAAAAAGTCCTAGCTCCTTGAATAAAACAGGGCCAGAACAATGAGAATGACTTTCTTTGATTACAAAACCAGATCCCTTCTCCTGGCAGTACCTAATGCCAGGGTCACACTGGAGGTGTCCCAAGTCTCGTTCTGATTGAGCCTTTGGCTTTACTGCCTCAATTAATTTTTTTTCCTCCCCATCCCTTCTTCTCTCACACAGCCACAACTCTTCCACTCGATGTCCTTTGTTTCTACACCAGCGAGCGCTGCTGTTGTGTGACAGCTCTCAGCTTTGCTGAGAGTTTAGATGAAACTCCAAGTTTAGAACTTGGAGTCAGTTACTTCAGAGGAATTCTTTGGCTCCAGCACAGACTGATAATGCTCCTGCACATCATGGAATGGTTTGCGTTGGGAGGGACCTCAACGCCCATCCAGTTCCACCCTTGCCGTGGGCAGGGACACCTCCCACTGGATCAGGGGCTCCAAGCCCCATCCAACCCGACCTTGAACCCCTCCAGGGATGGGGCAGCCACCCCTGCTCTGGACAACCTGGGCCACGGCCTCCCCAATGTTAGGAAAACATTCCTCTCCAAGATCTCACCTCAATCTCCCCTCTTTCAGCTTCAAACCGTTCCCCTCATCCTCTCTCTGTACTCCCTGACCAGGAGCCCCTTTCAGCACTGGAAGCTGCTCTAAGGTCTCCCCGGAGCCTTCTCCTCTCCAGGCTTAACAACCCCAACTCTCTCAGCCTGTCCTCATACAGGAGGTTCTCCAGCCCTTGGATCATCTTCACAGCCCCCCTTTTACTGCACCTTTTACTGGTGAAGAGCTCCTCATTGCTGCGGGTGCTGCCTCAATGAAGAGATTTCCAGGGTTATTTATTTCCTCCAGCAGCAGTAAGAAAGAAGGCAGAGAACTGCCACAATTCTTCATTATTGGATGAACCAGGAAGCCTGAAACAGAAAATAATCATAAAATATCTACGGAAACCACCCCAGCCATATTTTCTGAAGAAGATTTCTCTTGTCAAACCAGTTGATCAAGAATAACTATCTACGAAACTTCACAAGATTAAAAATTGCTTTTTCTTGACCATTTTATTATCCAACTGCTGGGCAGATATTTGCTTCAGGTAAACAACACACGCCCTGTTTATAGCACGCAGTACAAGTATTTCCCAGCGTGTTTATTCTGAAACATTTGTGCTGTATGGACGGGAAGTGATTGCAGAAGAAATTCACCCAAGCTGTGCTCCTTTCCAGAGCTCTGGGTGGAAGCAGCTGTTAAATAAGCTGGATGAAGAACCCTGAGATACTAGGGATGGCGAAGAATGAGGCCATAGACCTGTCTGCAAAGAAACACGAAAGTGATCCTGTAGCATTTGGAGAACCTTCTAGAATCATGAATGTTTCTGGGTCTTCACAGGTCTTGCCCTTCTCTCCCTTTAATCTCTCTAAAAGCTCTTTTTCTTCCTGTGTCTCCCTGCTCTTGAATTTTGATTCCGGTGCCAGGAGGCAGAAAGGAGGCAGCTAGAACCAACCAGAATCGGCTCCTTGGCTTCTGCTGTTGCCAAACAGAATAAAAAACATCAATAGTGAGCGTGCATTGATAACTTTGCGATTAATTCTCCTCTCGATCAGCCTCGCTATCTTAAATCCTAGGGATGATTTTGACCTGAACGTTAAAAACTGTTCCCTGATGAACTCTAACAGATATAATTATTTACAATTGTGTGTCACTCCCAGCCATGGCAGCTCAGGACACTTACTAAGGGGTCACTGGCATCCCACAAATCACTTGTTTAATGAAGGGACAATGGAGGAATTGCCCAGGGACAAGACACACAAGCAACATCGATGCCTTCCCCCAGCAGTGGTCCTAGACAGGGCTCCCCTTTTCCATATGGTAGAGCGCTCAAATCTGATGTAACGAGCTCCGTCAGAATGGGAGGACGATCTATTACCTGTCCTAATCCCCTTTTTCTAGGGATCACAGAAACTCCTTCTGGAGGGGAATTTTTCTCTTATGGAAGCCTGCACAAGAGCTGGCAAAGATGAGCCAGCTTTGCCATCTGAATTAATAGAATTACTGAGCCTTCTCTGCAGCCCCCTGGCTCGGAAGCCCCAGGGGAAATTGGAATGAGATCTTGGGGAGAAATGTTTTGCTGTGAGGTTGGGAGGCCCTGGCCCAGGTTGCCCAGAGCAGAAGTGGCTGCCCCATCCCTGGAGGGGTTCAAGGCCAGGTTGGATGGGGCTTGGAGCCCCTGATCCAGTGGGAGGTGTCCCTGCCCATGGCAGGGGTGGAACTGGATGGGCTTTGAGGTCCCTCCCAATCCAACTCATTCTATGATTCCCACTTATCTCTTCATCCGTAGCAGAAGGGCAAGGCTGCGGGGGTCTGACATCAAGCCTGCTCCTCACTCGATGGAGAAGATTCCCAAGAACACAAAGAATTTGTTTCAACTCGCTTTTCCTATTTTTTTTTTGTCAAGGTAACTTCAGATATATTCCAGTGAGGAATGTGCTGTAATTAGCAGCAGGTCGAGTCCAAATTTGTTATCCAGGCTCACTACACACCAGGACAAACTTTACCTCACACCAAGTTTTTAATGCAAGCAAAGCCCCTGAAGAAGATGCAACACACGGCTGGAGGTGGCATTTCCTACCCCTCACTTGTTGTAGGTCCATGTCCTTTAGAGAAAAGATGGGAGATCAAGGTAAGTTTGAAGAAATGTTGCAGTTCCAGCAAGGAAAAGGAGGTGGTGGTGGCTTTATTTTGTTTTTAAAGGCTGTTATGCCAGCAGCTATTCTGCCAAGGCTGCCAGACAGACCAGGTTCATGTTTAAAGCTCAGTTATTTGTTTTGGTGTCAGCAACGCCTGCAAGCATTTAAAGTCTTGGGAATTTTTGTTTATTTTAATTACTACCATCAGATCAGCGCTCTACCATTAGATCAGAGAACCCATCTCTTCCTTGTTGGACTTGAACTAAAAGGACTGAACGAGCAAAGAGAATAATTCCAAATCATAGAATAATTTGGGCTGGAAAGGACCTTGAAGCCCATCCAGTTGCACCCCTTGTGATGGGCAGGGACACCTCCCACTGGATCAGGGTGATCAAAGCCCCATCCAACCTGGCCTTGAACCCCTCCAGGAATGGGGCAGCCACCAATTCCCTGGGCAACCTATTCCAGGGCCTCCCCACTCTCACTGCGAAGAAATTCCTCCTTATATCTAGTCTAAATCTGCCCCTCTCCAGTTTATATCCATTATAATTTATAGCCAAATGGAAGGCTTCGTTTGCCGTTGAGAAATGTGTCTCAGCTGTTTAAAGCTAACGCACTTAAGTGTTTCTGGGAATGGGAAGAATAGTTTTGAGCGCAAGATCAACAGCAGCAGTGAAGTAAACTTAAAGAAAAGACAGTTTAGGGGAAAAGAAATGATGGCTTTGTATAATAAATAAGACTATACCCAAACTATTCCTTCCCTTCATTAATTTCTCAGGAAGCAAAGCAGACGCATAGTGCATGCTTTGGGAGAGACTTTCTCCTAAGAAAACAGCCACAGGAGCATTTAGCTAAGAAAGAAATCCAAGCAGAAAGAGCCAATTTGTTTTAAAATATCAGTCTTAATTTCATCTTGCAAGAGGAAGAGAAGTTCTGGGCCATTAACCATTCCAATTCATCACAAATGTTCGAAACAGTTTGCAACGAGCAAGGCTACCAGACCCCACTGTTCAGGGAAGCCACTAATTAATAATGCTAACGAAACCCTCCCAGCAAGGGTAATGGCTTAGTTAGAAATGCTCAAGGAAAAGAGATAGTGAGACAACAGGAAATTCATTGCTGCTGGAACCACTATCTTATCTACTCAAAACACAAGCGTTATTTAACCTGAAAGACAAGAGATTATTCAAATAAAATACCAATCTCTCTTCAAGCGACAGAATTTGCAAGCGAATACAAAGCGAACCCTGGAATACAACCCCAAACTTATCATTTTGGAAGGGTAAATGAAAGAAGAGACCAAATAGGAAATGGCTTTAACTTTGTGCAAGATTGTTTTCATTCGTTGTCTATCAAAACCATGCACACAGGGGAGACCAAACCGCAACCGCTGTTTAATTCCGAGAGCTGGATTTGACCTAGAGACTTTAATTCAGCATTGACTTCACAAAGGAGTCATCCCTTACATGTATTTTTTTTATTTGGGGGAGGAAGGGGGAGAGTGCGTTCCGATGCCTGCCCACAGTGGGATAACAGCTTGAACTTGACCTTATCTATGGAAAGAAGAAGAAAACCCAAAGCACACAAACACATTTCCTGGTCTACACAAAACTCTGAAGCTGGGGATGCGTGTTCGCCCAGGATGTGGTTATGAACCAACAAGCAGCACTCCCAAATCAAACTCAAGTCTGACACGTCACACAGGTTTAGAGCACTTCAATCAATGTACCATGAACAAAACCTTTCAGAGCTCGACGTTCTCCTCACCCTGCAGCCCCACGCAAGCATTTGTACCAACCCCACAGGCGTTCTGGTTATTAGCGAGAAGTTTCTCTACTCAATTTATCAGATTGCATGGTCCATAGATCCCAAATACCAAGAAAGACACAAAGAAAACCCTGTTCACTTTGCAGTCTGCTGCACCAAAACTAGACCTGAAAATATATTTTAAATATAAATTTGCTGAGGAATCTCTCCCATTTCTACAGTTTTCCCAGGTTTCTTTCAACGTGCAAGATGAGCAAGAACAGAAGAGGAGTTCTTCAAATCAACTTTGCCCCATTTAGTTACCCTTCCAAGGCCAACTGTAGGGCCAAAACAAGCCGCACTGCAGAGAACAGAGTGATCTGGAATTCCACCTTTAAACTTTATTTTCATCCTATAATCAAATACTACCAAAAGAAACACAAACAGGATATTCCCGAGGCAAAATTCTCTTAGATTAAAACTTGACAGCTAGTGTTCTTTGCCAAGGGAATCTTATTCCCCTAGTTTGGCAGCGCTTGCTGTAGTTACAAAACCCTCTACGTGTCCACTTCTCAGAGGCACATCCACTAAATGTGACAACAAATCATTTGTTTCTGATATTAATTCCCTATAAATACTACGACAAAGACAATGGGAACTGTTGATTTTTGCAGGCAGAGCTTCTGCCTACAGGACTGGGCAGTTGGGTTCCAAATACTGGAACTCCAAATACACGAAGAGCAACAGTGAGGAGAGAAGCAACTCGAGGCTTAGGAAGGTCAAAGTCTGATGGTAACAGGGAAGTAGAGTAGCTCTTGAAAAAGGCTTCATAGGTGCCTTCATAGAATCGTAGCATGGTTTGGATAGGAAGGGATCATCATTTCTTAAATCAACTAAGCAGCGTTTACTAGAAAATAAGCACAAAATAGGTTCCATACCTGCTAACTGCTCGTTAATCCTAAAGCTGAAATGGAGTGGCAATACCTGAAGGTATCTCTAGAGCTGCTCCGGATAAAGAATCCACACCAAGGCTGCAGAACGTAAGTGCAGATACCATAGCGGTGAGGCAGAAATACCTGTCAAGGTTAATTGGTTGCTATGTTTAAAGAGAAAAGAGAGGAATGCCATAAGCTGTTATTAAACCACTGCGTTCCAGAAGCCTGGAGCATCACCATCAGCGGCAGGATCCAATACCACACACGCCTATGTTACACAAGCTCATTTTACAACACTATGGAATAAAATCAACAGAACAGGCAGAGAGGCAGAACCTGCAGCTGGCCAACAGCTCACGGCGGTTAGCGAGGACACAGGGGTTTGTGTTGGCCAGCAGAGAATAGTTGGGGTTGAAAGGGACCTTAAAGATCATCCAGTTCCAATCCCCCCTGCCATCAGGCTGCCCAAGACCTCATCCAACCCAGCCTTGAACTTCCCTGGAAAACCTGTTCCAGGCCCTCACCACCCTCATAGTGAAGAAATTCCTCCTTTTGTCTAGTCTAAATCTGCCCCTCTCCAGTTTATCCCCACCGTCCCTAGTCCTGTCACTACAAGTCCCAAGCAACCTCTGAAAACGAACTCATCAACCATCCCTGGAGGGATTTAAAAGCCACGTGGATGTGGCACTTTGGGACACGGGTCAGTGAAGGATCTGGCAGTACTGGATGAAGGGTTGGACTAATCTTCCAGGTCTTTTCCAACACAAATGACTCTGCGATTCTGCCTGAAACAAATGCTTTTGGGTGTTCATCCCAAAGAAACCCGACATCAGTGTCGAACACCCAGACGCCCACGAGCACCCATCCCAGGGCCGGGGCTCCCTCTGCTGGCACAGGGAAACGCCTGAACCACCACCGCTGTGCTCCCAAGAACCAGGGGCTAGGAGGGAAATCAGCTTAAATCGCAACCATGAGCTTCATAAAAGCCCAGCCTCACCATGCACCATCACCTCCAGCGCGTGGGACAACGCAGAGAGACACCAACCGGTACCCACGTTGATTGATCCGCGCTCAACGTGACGACCGGCCAACGACGACTTGGGGCACGTTGCCCACGAACGCAGTTGTACTTGCTCATATGATGCCTACAAAGAACAGGTTACGCGTTTGCTGTCCCTGCTGGGACATACACGGCGAAACAGAAAGGCTGTGGATTGCAGAGGAAGAGCTCATGAAGGCGCGCGTGAAAGCTTTGCCTCCCCTCCTCATTGCCTTTTGTAACTGAATGATAGAATCACAGAAAGGTTGGGATTGGAAAGGACCTCAAAGCCCATCTATTCCACCACTGCCACGGGCAGGGACACCTCCCACTGGATCAGGGGCTCCAAGCCCCATCCAACCTGGCCATGAACCCCTCCAGGGATGGGGCAGCCACCTCTGCTCTGGGCAACCTGGGCCAGGGACTCCCCATCCTCACAGCAAAACATTTCTTCCTAAAATTTCATCTCAATCTCCCTTCTTTCAGCTGAAAACTGTTCCCCTTCATCCTAACAATTTAATTTAATCTTGAACCTGAAAACCTCAACTCAACTCCAGAACAGTCCACAAAACCAAGGATTATTTTAAGTCAAATTGGATGCTCCAGCTCATCAGCAGTAGGAAGGTCGTACTTGCCAAGTTTTTCTGACCTACCCTCTCCTTGGAGAGAACATGAGGTCCACAAAAGATGTAATCCCCAAACCATCACGTATTCTGAAAGATGAACGCATTTTTACATCCCACTAACATCAACAAAACAGAAAACAACCACAGAACACCACCTTTGAATATCTGAAAAATTACACAAGTCACGTTTATGGGTTATAAAAGCCCTTTTATAAAGCCATTTTTAAACAAAACCAAAAAGTTTACAAAAGAAAATAAAAGATACAGAAGAATGAGTTGCTTAATATATTCCAAAAAGGAGAAAAATAAAAGAAGGGACACAATTCCAACATGCTGAACAATAAAGGGTTCTTTTTCCTTGTGTTTTCTTTTAATACAAAATACAAGCGAAGGATACACGTACTTAAAACAGAGCTCAGGAGCAAGTATGCAGTCCTGGGAACCCTTTCAATAAAAGCAAAGCAGGGGGTTGTTATTTTTTTGTCTTTCTTTCTTTGTAGGTACATACAGAGACTGGAATATGTAAAATTAAGTAGCACAAAAGACCATCACACAATTCTACCAATGAATGTTGCATCTATAAATTCACGAACATGGTCAACAGTCATGTTCACTTCAACCCCTTTAAAAAAGGAAAAAAAAAAAGTGTTGTTTTTTATTTTAAATAAAGCATTAATGTTACATTCAGATTTCACTCCTAGTACCACACGGTAGATCCCAGTATTGTCAAGGTATTGCAAGAGTCGCCAATGTTAACGTGCCTGGTGGCACCGGACATCGCTGGCGGCTGCCCCTGGGTCTGTCTGCTCTTGAGATTAAAGAAAAATTAAAAGGGATGGGGAGGGAAAATTGCAAAGAGCCTGATTTTAAGAACAGCTCAAGAGGGGACTGCAAATACTCAAGACAAATATTCATTGCATACCAGATGATGATGCCTTGATGACAGCCAAGGCCCTACCTGGAGCCTCCTCCTCTAGCGTCAAAGTGAATATTCAGGGTTTGCTGTGACACAATGTTCATGGTTAAACAAAAAAATTATGTAGCTCTTATTTACAATTTTTTTTTTTAATAATTGCTTCTGCGGGGGGGGAAGAAAAAAAAAAAATTAAGTCAAACTCACAAATCTTCCGAACACAAAGGGAATTAAGATGTCAGACACTCCCATGCGCGCACTCACACCCGCGCACTCACACACAAAATACTTCAGGGGCTTTTACACACATTATTCTGACTTAAGCTGATTGAGTATTTCTCCATCCCACCCACTACCCCCTCCCAAAATATATATATAAAAAACCCTCGCCCCAATATACAAAGCATATGCACAATGGTGTTTTGCAGTCACACTGAGCATGCTCGGACCGATGGACCCACTCGATTCACCGCGGCTGAAGGGGGCAGGCAGGCTGGAGAGTCACCTCCGATAGTGGTTGATACACAGAGTCAGCACATGGTGAGGACTTGACTAGACTTCGAAATATTTGCCTATTTTGTTGTTTTTTGTTTTTTTTTTTTTAATAGAAAGAGGTCAATGAAAAGACATTCAAATGCCAGTCACCTACTGAAGTGGGAAGTCTAAAACGAGGATACGCTTGATTTGGGGAGGTCTTGAAAAGACACTGTCATCTTTCAGAGCTCGGATACTCCTCATAGTGCTTCAAAAAAAGTCATCTTGCACAGTGCAAACGTTAATAGGTTTGCTTCCTAGTTTCGTTAGCAGAACTTGTATTTAAACCTCCCCAAACTGCACGAAAATAGTCAAACATCAGGGATTATTTTCTATTTGATCATATACATATAGAATATATAATTTCCACACATAGTCCCCCAAACTAACACACCCTATACGACAGCAACTACTTTGCGACAGTGTCCCTTTAAAACATCCATCTGCTTAAGTTTTCATACCCTGCCTCCCCCAACAGATGAACATCCATTTCTCAAATATTAAACTCATGGATCAGTTTGTTGGTTTTCTTTTTAAGAACCATGTGCTCAACAATATGATCTGTTATAAAAATAAACACTTCACAAACAAATTACATAAAGCAAAGCACCAGTTTCTACAGCTCAAAAGCTTCCAGCATGTTACAGTTTACTTCCCTCCCTCCTCAACCTGGGTGCCTCAGTGTCTATTGTACCTTGTGACCGTCACCAGTGGAGGGGAAGAGGAGGAAAAAAAAAAAAAAAAAAAAAAAAAAGAAAAAAAAGAGAAAAGAAAGGAATTGAATTTTAGTACATCTTCTGCCCTTGCCTGGGCAGTCCATCCCCTGCAGATGCAGAATGGAGCCGAGCACACTCCGAACCATTACCTGGCGTCGGTGAGGCTCCTCGCAGGAGTCACCCACAGTTTGTCGCTTCTCTCCCCACACTCTTCGGCTTTGAAGAAGTTAAAACGACAAAATTAAAAGCTTCTTGGCTGCCCGTTTCTAAATCTCGCTCTCACCCACGATCCACTCCAAAACCCATTTTGCTTGACACGTTTGGCATTCTCTTGCTGATCAAACAGAAATTGCAGCAAATAATCTTTAGTATGAAATTCTGACTAGGATTGTGAATTTTGACTTATCCAGCCCAGTTAAATGCAGTGCAATTGGTATATAACTGTGAAACTCAACACGGTGGTTCAACACGGTGGTGAGGATTCAGAAACAGGATACGGAAGTTAGGTTATGAACTACCATTTGAAGAGTAAGACAAGGGCAGGGCACTAGATTAACTCAACTTTAGAATAGATCCATTTACCTCTCTGCAAAGGCTCTAACACTACAGCTGTGTAACAGAAGGAGATCTTTTCAAAGCCTTCTTCTGTGAAGAAAAACTTTCTGCTCCATGAAGAATTATTCGTGTTCCTAAAGAAAGGCGTTTCTACAGCTCACCTTCAAGAAACCAGAATGCTTAATACAAATTAAAAAGGACATTTTAAAAATGTTAAATTTCTTGCTATTGAAAATGTTGTATACTAAAAATATTTATTAAGCTTATCAATTTCCTCCTATCTGTAAAAACGCGAACTGTGTTTCTAGCAAAGTAACCAAGAGACCAGCAGGGCTTAGTGTTTGCACAGGTCAGCATAACAGCGAGACATAGAAAAAGGTACAAAAACCCCAAAGTAGTAAAGGATTTACATAGTGTTTGGGTTGTGACAAACTCAAAAATTACATCACGCAGCCTCTAACAGCCATTAGCGATGAACACATGAGAAAGCAGAACAGTTTGGTGAGACAAAGGGCCAAAATTGTCAAGCATAAAATAAAGACAGTTCAACACCTGAACCACGGAAACGTTTTTCACAGGCTTAACTTAGCTGTGTTAGAAAAAAAATTATTCTAAGTGGAACTTACAAAATAAACTCTGCAGAAAACATCCAGCCTGGCAGGTGAAGCAGCAGCCATATAAGCAGATGAGCTGGAGGAATTCTACATTTAACTAAGCTTTGTTCACTTTAATACCAAACCCCCCCCTAAGAACCCAAAACACACGGAGTGCTTGAAACAGTCTAAAGGGGAACAACTGTGTGAACTAGACATTCCCAAAAGTGTACCCTACTCCCACATTTAATCCAAATGTTTTTTTGATCTTGGCCACCTATTTTCACGTATTACCCAAGAAGAACTGGACTCAGAGTGGGGGAAACGCAAGAGACTTTGCTCTCCCAGAGATCAGGAAGGTGGGAAGAGGTGTGGGAGAGGAGAGCTGATCACATTATTTTCAAGATTGACACTTCACTCCAGCCTTAAGCTGTTCTGCAAAATTAAACCGCTTGGAAAATAAAGATTTACAATGGAAACACCGATCATCTTTATTGTAATGGCAACAGTAGTTTCATTATAGTAAAGAATGTTAGAGAACTTAAATTTTATAAGCCCAGGTAAAGTAATTTACCAGCCTCAATAAAATCCATGGCTGTGAATCACACAAGACAATCACTCGGCTGCTCTATTAATATTGTGCTCCACATTTTAGCCTCCGCTCTGTGCTCAGCATCTTCAGATTCCCTGTGCCATTCAGCCAAGTGCCCTTCCTGGTCATATTAGTGTATCATGTCTAAATGCTCTCTAAAATCCAAACAGGATTAAAAATCTGGTGACACACGCACCAGAAACCCCACTAATTAGCTGCCTTATGTTACCTTCGAGAGGCTGGTTACAAAACGTGTAGTTCTGTGACAAAAAAAAAAAAAAAAAAAAAGATGCAAAAGCGTGTCAGCTATAACTGTGAGCGACATACAGGAAGCACAAAGGGTTTAAGGGAAAAGAAAAAAAAAAAAAAAGAAAAATATCAGGTCCAGTTTTCAATATTTCCACCAATAAACATGGCAGCAACTTCTGTATTCATGTTTGAAAACCAAGGCTTGCATATTTTAATTAAGTTTAAAAAAAGGATATGGCTGCTTTGATAAAAACACATTAAAATGCCACCACACACATCTCAACTGTCTTGCGTTTGGAGACACGTCCTCCTTCCACTACAAAATGACAGCCCTGCCTCGCTGTTTCCCAGCTCTGTTTTCTCTCGGCTCCGTTGTTATGCTGTTCCCTATCCAGCACCTCTCAGGCTTAAGGAGCAGAATGAGGCCTTAGTTAGAAGCCGACATGTCAACATGGGAGCAAAGCCTCCCACCCTGGAGGATGAAGAAATGGAAGTGGCATCGGGGTGATGTTAGCCCCCGATGGAAATCTGCTGGCCCACACTGCAGCTAGAGAGGCCGAGAGGTTGGACCACGCAGCTTTTCCAAGGACAGATCGGGGGAGAGAAGAGAAACACTTAGCGTGACTCATGGGATCCTACTGACTGAGGCATTACAGGAATCCTCTGCTTCACATTACGAAAGGACATCCCTCGCCCCAAAAGCTAAAGAATCGAGTTTCACACTACCCGTCATTTATTTCCTTGGAAAGACATTTTCCACAATACCTAATGGAAACCGGAGTTTAAAAAAAATATTTTCAATTTCTCTTCCCTATTCTGCCCGTCTATAGCCACCTTGGAAGAAATAAAATACAGTTGATGGAGGTGAGAAGCCTGTAGGTTTGTGTGTCTGAATTTGTATAGAATGAACCACAATTTGCCTCAAGCAGAAAAGTATTCTGTTCCGCAAAAATAAAATACCTCGCAACCTATCTGGAGGGTCTCTTCCAAATAAAAGACAGCAAATCATCTACAAGTCTCTTGATTGCCTTCCATAAAAAAACGTGCCTGAATCCAAGAAACACAGGTGTCCTCCCCATGTCTCCTCTTCCTCAACTGGAATTCATAATCAACTACATTTTTTCTGAGTGAACTTGATCAGCAAAAGTCTGTTAAAGCATGGTTTAGTTTTTCCACATATTCAAATACAGAATAACAGTTTGAAAGAACTCTTACCAGCACTGGGAAATCTACTCTACTTAATGATTTTTAAGTACTGTTTCCATGTATCAGTCTCAAACCTTATTGCTTCACAACTGCAGTATCCCTTGAAAAAAATATATATTTAAACGGTCTATTAATTTGTCTCAAATGGCTTTCAGATTTGGTGGGGGAGGGAGAACGGAATGGCCAACAGAGAACATTGACTTCAAAATATTACTGTATAAGGGTTTCCTCTTATTAAAAAAAGGATACACTGTATTAAACAGCTGAAAGTAAAGACAGCATTCAAAGCCCATGAGTCAAGCCACAGCCAAAACCGTGTTCTACCCTTAAGTATATTTTCTTTTCCTTTTTCTTTTTTTTCTTTTTTTTTTTAAAAACAAAGATTTTCTCAACTGCCATTTAATCTTCACCAGAGGGTGCTTCATCTTCAGATCCTTCATCCCCTGATTTCTCTGGTGGAGGGCTGGCTGATTTTTTCTTTTCTGGGGGACTTTCAGGCTCTTCATCCTCTTCTTTAGGGGATGGGGTCTTTTCTTTTGTCGCCTTGGAAGCTGTGGGGCGGCCTGCCTTCCCTTTGCCTTTCACTGGGCTGGGGGTCACTGGAAAAAGAAACAGCTTATAAAAATTATCACCAGCAAAGACAAAAAAAAAATCCATATGGCTTTAAACAAACAGGATTCACAATAGCAGGTTTGGTTTTGCTTGGACCATACCACACGTGGTGGGTTTTCTACTCCATATTAGTAAAGCTGAACTGAAAAGCTAGCTAATTGGATTTTAAAACCATTTAATTGCAAGTCCTGACTCTTGTCAAACCAGTACATACCCTGCTATTCTGACATTAAACGTCCTGCAGAAATGCAGGAAATTTTCCTTTGGTTTTGATTTTTCCACCTTCCTCCACCCTGAAAACATCACGAAGTCCACAAGTCCCAAATCGAGCCACAGATTAATTATTTGGCTACGCTACACAAAGTCAAACCGCAGGAGCTCAGTAGGGAAACTTTTGCCATCGATGCAGCTTTTGCCAATGAGACATAGATACTAACTCAATCTCTTAATTAAGCATTAAAGCCACCTTGTTATTTCGTAATACTGCTTTAAATCATGGCAAGTTATATGAATTGGCCCTTCAACATTCTATCTGAATGCTTACTGATCCCAAGATTGCCAGTTTTCTCTCTGTGAGGAGGAGAAAACGCTAGCCTCCAAAGCAAACTGCATAACTTCTTTCACATGGACTCACCCGTAGCCTTTAGCCTGGGCTTCGGCATTTTCTTTTCTTTCCTCTCCGGCTTTGATTTCTTGGAGACCTTTTTATTTTTCTTTTTCGAACTGCCATAGTCACTATCATCATCATCTTCCATGAGGAAGTCTTCATCACTTCCTGAATCTGCTGAAAGCACAAAGAAATTTAAGTTTTTGGAAAAAAATAAAAAAGGAAAGGGAGTAGAAGACACAGTTGAGAGATCTGCCAGTTAAACTGCGGTGACAAGAAACCAGGGTTCTGTGACCTTACGGGCATCCACCTATCTGCTGCGCTGAAAAAACTGGGTGTAACAGAGGATCTTACAGGGATAAAGCACCAGTCTGGTGAAATGGCATTTTGAGGTCCTCAAACTATGTCCACACCTCCTTAAGAAGTGACCCATCTAAAAATAAAGAGTCTCTTGGCAGAGAGAAGTGATCTTTGCTATGGCACTCTTACTCCATTCTGAAATTGTGTTTGCACTCAGCACCTCAGGAACTTACTGCGGTTTGCTACCACCTGCTCCCTATGAAACAAACCACCTTAATTCAATCAATCAAGAATAAAGCAGCATCAATGCCTCTAAACCAATGAGATAGCAAGGAGCAGCAAAAAGCATTAAAACTTAACAAGAATCTCTGGTACCATACCCACGTGACATTGATTTTAACTTTTTACAATCCCATATACTCACTCTCCTGGAACTGTGCCTCATCATCATCTTGTTCCTCCTCTTCACTACCCACATCATCCATTAGCATCTCTCGTTGTTTGGAAGCTGCTTTGGATGCTGCCTGCCGTTGCTGACGCACGCTTTTGTGGTCTTCTTTCTCGTCCTCGCTGTCCTCTGCAGCAAAAGTCACCGCGTTATAATGAAGACAGAACACAACCCACCCAAGTGTCTTGAGGGATCGCGTGGGCAAGACAAAGGTCAAGATATTAATGAGAAAGTTAATCGGGACCCTCGCCGAGTGACTGAGCTGTGAGGACATGGTCACGTTCAACCTAATCAGCAGGTTTCTGTAGCCACCAAGTGATAACCCTGAGCAGTATCTTTCACTGCCAAGAGGAGCCACCTTTTGATTTACCTGCAGGCCTTTTCCTGGATTTGGAGGCTGCTCTCTTATTCTTATCTGGTTTAGCCTTTTTTCCTTTTTTGCTTTTTTGAGAGCTCTCATAGTCACTGTCGGCTTTGCCATCATCTGCTCCTATGTCATCGTCTTCACTGCCAAAATCTTCATCTGGAATGGAAAGGTAAAACCACAAAGTTTCTTGTATCATTCTGAAATATGGACAAGAACTACAGGGAAGAGCTTAATACACATTTATCTACCATGAAAATAAACTTCATAGAAGCATGTTATTACACACAAAAAATGTGTTATCCAAAAACAGGGCTGCAAGTAACAGTTAAGGCAGCATCCAGCTTAAGATAAATGTATTAGAAAGTGCCACCTCGTTAGTTACCTGCCGAGTGTGAATCGTCTTTCTTAGTCTTCACATCTTTTTCTTCTGAATCCTCACTGAAAATGAGAAAGACGGGGTTGGACTGCCAGTTTAGCTCCAGTTTCAGTTACTACTGTACGGAAAATATCAATTTTCGGAAAGCAAACTGATCTCTAGGCTGGGAATATGCACTTTTCCTGGACATTATCGTGTTATACTTCAGGACTACTTAGCTGTATATGTAGTTACCATGGTTGGAAAACTAATACTCAAAATCTGAATCACATACAAACTTAGATTTCAGTGAACCAACCAGGAAATAAAAAGGCTCCCTTCCAGTGATTGAAATCACTGGAAGGGTAACCCTATCACGCAGGTATTAACGTTCTGTTCTTATCCAAACCCCATCATTAGCCATTACCGCTCTCCAGAGAGGGTTTTCTGGCTGGCACGTCAGAACACACATTCCAACCAGAGAGTAAACAAGTGTTTTGAACAGGAACAGCGCGCACGCTGTAGAGAGCCACTGAGGTATAGCATATCCTTCAGGAATAGCTGCACTGCAGAGCTTGCCAAGGTCAGGATATACAATAGATCAAACCTTGCCATTTCAGATTTGGCAATTGGAGCTGACATGCATTAACTCTAAAAGTTAAGCTACCTTGTCACATTTCAGCCCCTCAGGTCTCTTTGTTTTCAGTCTCAGACAGACAACTGTGGATTTCAATCCCTTAAATACATGAACGTGTTTTATATGCAAGGCCTCTGCAATCTTTGTGATAGACACAGAAGCATTCTTACACACTTAAAGATCTCCAGAGCTAATAGGACATCAAGGTCAACTATTTAGTTGCCTCGGGAGCTGTGTAGCCCGATTTCTTTACACATCATACTCATTAAATCTTTGATTTCAGGTGTTTGTAATAGCAGGTAACTGTGTAAATATTCCCATGCCTACATTCAGCTTCCACCTTACAGAATGGGAGCAGGAAGCCTCTTAAGGAAAAAAAGTGCAAACAGTGCAGCAGAACAGAGGCACCTTGGGCTTACGGAATAAGGACCAGCTGGCAGAAACTCCAGCCCTGAAGCTAATATCCATCATGACAGCAATCAACTGACTTAACAGGTCAATGGAACGACATTAATTTGCTGACAACAGTTACAGTAAAAAGGAAGACACTTTCACTCCCCAGGAGAGACCTCCCCTGTTCAGCAGGGCATCATGTAGTGCCAGGTTCTTTCACACTGCTGGAGCAACTCAGTTATCAAAACCGGTCACTTTGTTTCTGAATTAGACAAATCAGGAAATGGGAAACAAAAGAACCACAAAGGTAACAAATGGCCCTTATTCCTAACTCCCACTGTAGGATCCCATTTAATCCTGATCCACAGGAATGCTCTCAGCCCACTGGAAAAACATGGAATGTAGAATGCATCTTGCCATATCTTACCTGGGTAACTCTATTAGCTGCAAATTTTTGTAACTCTGATAAGATTCCTTCCCATTCCAACTGTCTAGCTCTGGAAAGCTATTTTAATGACGAAGTCCTAGTGACAAGTACTTTACACGTCATTTCTCTGTCTACTTGGATAAGAACGAACCACCTCAATGTCCAAGCTGGTTACTTACACAAGCTTTGTGATTGAGAGCTCCGTTTCTTACATCGCAGACCTTGAATCCCACTTACAATCATTCCTCTTAGAAGACACTGCTCCCCACATACAGGACAAGGTTTGCAGTCACGTTCATAACTGATGAAGTGAGTGCTTCTTTTACCTGTCCTCCTGAGAATTCTTCCCAGGTCGCCTCTTATTTTTAGCCTCCCGGGGAGACGAACGGATTTTCTTGGATGGGGGACCTGAATCTCTTCCATAATCTTCATCTGGATGGGACAGTACAAAATGATTTTGAAACAAACTCCTAGTTCCCAGCAAACCAACTTCCTCAGCTATAACTTTAAATGACCATTTCATGCACATCAAAAAGAAGCCCTTAAAAAAAACCAAAAAAACCCCCAAAACAAACCACAAAACATCAAACAAAAATTTATAGAAGCAAAGTTCTGTCTTAAAACAGCGATTAACCTCTTCTCCTACCAATAGCACAGTAAAAAATGCCACACATAATCAAGTCTGACACAGGGATAGTCAGAAAGATTACAAAACACCTACACAAGGACAGTTTCTCATTTTACAGCTTGTCAGAAACACAGCTGTTATGTAAAGCCATTAAAAGTTAACATTTATATGATCTCTACATGCTTTTAACAGCAAACAGAGCAACTTTCTGCAACTATTATAGAACACATCATATAATATGAATAACACGGCTGCAATTAATAACTACACATTTGTTCCCACTAGTTATCAGTGCAACCTCACTTAGCAAACAGTAGCAACATGTTTAAGAACACAAAACATCTTCCATATGGCCTCAGAAATATTTTATTAATTCATATGGAACATAAAGTTTTGGAGGTCTTGTAATTCACAAAAATGCCTAACATTACGGGATTAACTTGATTTCAATCCACTAAAATAAACTGAAAACATATTTTACTGTAGAAAAAGTGGCACCAGGGTGATACTGCCATAAAACATAACATGGACCAAAGAAGAGAGCTGCTGCCAACAGCCTCAAGGCACTACAGCAATTCAAGCATTAAATACTGAGATTTCTATCACCATTGTTTGTTTAATACAAAACATATGAGAATCATTATATTTTCAAATACTTAATAATAGTTCAGAAACTGTGAAGAGCAGAAACTCCTTAGAATTTAAGCTAAAAAGATGTGACTAGAAGCAAAACAATTAACATGCAAAGCAATAAATTAACTTCCCTAGCCCAAGAACACTATATTGTTAAAAAACCCAATAATTTACCAGCATCATCTGATTCCTGAAACTGGGAGTAATCGACCACCTTCCTGTTCCTGTTAAAAAGGGGGGAATGAAAAATTAGTAATCCATAATCCCAGAGATACCAAAGATTTTTTTCAAGTAACATGGAACTGCCATATCCTTGCTTCCAGTGTAGGGTTTGTTGCCAAAAACCATCCCAAGAAAGCTCTTATCGGCCATCTACACCTTCCAAGTCAGAAGTGAACACACCATGTATTCCAGTATTTTCCCAAGGAGCTACTACAATAGATGGGATCACGATATCAGAATCTGAAAGTCCTTCTCCACAAGCAGCCCTCTCTTAGAGCTCAGGACTGCAGTGAGGAAGAGCCATCTTCCCCTGTGCTACACGGTTCTTTCATTATTAAAAGCCACTAATCTGTCATTCTGTATCTCTGTACTCAAGAAAACACTATTTTACAGCAGGGTCTGTAGCCCAAGAGACACGTTTAAAGAATGCATCAACCTGAACTTTGTGCCAGAGCTTCCCCTAACACTCCATCTCAACACTGTGATATTTAAGACTGGGATTCCAGGTATAAAATGAGCACACAAATACTGTCATGAAGTAGAGAAACATTTCCAAACTGCTGTGTTTTGAATTTCTGTTTCACACAACTCAATACAGCCACGCTTGCTCTCATACATTCTTCTCAAAATTCTCATTTCCCCATGTGATCCTCCTTTCTGAATCATGTTAAGCTTTCACCTGGACTCCAAACACCCACCTCTTGGGGGTGAAATGCAACAGGAGGGGCAGGCACAGGCAAAAAAAAAGGCACCAGCCGTTCAGACACCCCTCCACACGCAGTTTTTACAATGTTTTTGACCCGAAGCCAACGATGAAATCGATTTTGTAGGAATCGTCCCATGAAGTCACTTTTACAGCTAGAAAAGGCAGGCAAGCGACAGGCGAGTGACCTACCCAGCACCACAGATTTGAGGAGCATTGAAAGGAAAGGCCAACACAAGCTCCATCCAGCACACGAGCCACAAGGCCCTTCCCCTCCCTGCACTGCAGTGTGCGACTTGAATTTCACATTCAATTCCCATAACTTTGTGATTAACATTGTGCATTGCTGATTAGACTATTTAGTTGAGAGATATCGCAATAGTCATTGTTGCATTCTAGCTGTTCCATTTGAGATCAATTGGAAGTTGATCTCAAGTACAAGCACCTCCATTCACAGCTTATAGCTGGGAAAAAGAAGGAGCATAATTCCCCTATTTCAACTCTACACAGAAATTCTTAAAAAAACTCCAGAAAACCACTCCCACTCCTCGACAAAATAAACAAACAAGTAAACAAAAGGCAGGCAAGACTGGCTGTTTGATTTCTACAGGCTGAGTTCCATCCAAACTTCAGAGTACGCCTGAGTGGAACAAAGTACAACAGCAACGTGCTACAGAGCACTGCCCGCTCACTCGCAGTCCTGCTATAGTAAAACACCAATTTAGGAATACAACTATCGTCAAGGCTTGTTATGGAGTATTAACTAGGGACTCAAATTCCTGCTATGACAGTCTTCCCAAAGATTGTCCCCTGAGCCATCCCACATCTGCTAACAGTGATTTTATTCTTGTAAGCGCCTGAAGAATAATGAAGTTAATAAAGGAGATGTTTGAGTTGGTCTAATTATCAGGGTTTTTTTTTCCTGGAAAATTGTAAACAGGGGGATAAAAGCAGAAACGCCACATAATCTGTTCTAGCAGCTTTGTAAAACAATGGTTTCTGATATCACTAATCTAACAAGCAAGATGGAAATTGCAGCATTGCCACCTTGCAGTAAGTTGGTCACAAACAGATTCATCATGTTCACTTCAGTCAGAGACCCGAATTAAATCAGGTACTGACACTGTAACACGGACAGATAAAACCTTAACAGAAAACACAGTACGTCCTCGCTGCACTGTACCCTATGTTTTCAGCTAGAGGGTAAATCCTGCTGGGCTCTGGTTACCTGGTGAACAGGAGTAGTGATCCTTGCATCAAAAAAGAAAAAAAAAAAATCACTACGGCAGAAGAAAACAAGATGGAAGGGGTGGAGGAAAGAAGGAATATTTGCACAGCCATTCCTAAAGAAATCTGCAAGTGTTCCAAACAGAACCAGAGCAGCTCACAAGGGCAGAAACATCAAACTGCTCTCATACCTGCCGTTCTCCTCGCTCAACCCATTTAAATCAATTCGTGTTCTTCTTCAGAACTGCCAACAGCACTGATGCGCAATGCTTAATAACTACGAGTATGCAAAGAGACTGCATCTTTTATTACACCAAGGTGATAAAACCACAGTAGATAAGTTCACTGGAGAGCCTTTTTAAGAGCCTAAAAAAAAACATTGCTGGCTTTATCAATGAATAGTCTCTTTGCTACTAGCAAAAACTAGAAGATGTTAAGCCAATCAATCAGACATAAAAATAAACTACTTGTTAAATTCAGCTAGGCTGGGCATGAAAAGACACGTGGTACAGATGTTGTTCAATGTGGTTTAAAATACGCACTAAAATCTTCAGATGTCTTACTAACTCAGCTGTCATTTAGAGTGCATATAACAAGGAATTGGGGGAAGAAAGGTATGGAGAGAGGTCCCGATAGCATAAGTTTTTTGTAAGAGCTGACAGCCCAGTGTTTCTGGAATACAGAGTAACTCATCAACACATGGTGTCAGAAGCACTTTCTTAGCAAAGAAATACTCAAGTAATGTAATGACAACTCAGAAATGCACAGTAATTTTTACAATCCACACTCAATGTCTACCAAACTGTAATTCTGAAATGCTGAAAAGCATTTTAAAAGATCACTAAATGCCTGCACAAGTAAATGAGGACTGTATAGTAATACCCCATCTTCAGCTGGTAAGGTCCCTAAACCCTCAGTCTCTAAGTTAGAACGCAAACCAACAATCACAACACTTTTGTCTTGTTAAAAGGGAACGCTTAGATCCCCAGGTATTTCCACAGGCATTAAAAGTCACAGGGAAAGTCCAAGCTTAAGGAAAACCCAAAGACTACTGAAAAGCAATGCAAGAAGGAGCCTTCAAAAAGTCAGCAACTGATCTTATCTGCACTGAGAAGGGATGTTTGGGTCAAATTATCACCAGCATAAGTACCAAGCTATCCTCTTACACAACCTGGCTACAAGACTGGCTGGTTGGTTGTTTTTTTTTTACCTACAGCATTTAACCGATACAGCCTCCAACTGAGCATCTGTGAAAGAAGTTGGTGACCTCTCCCCATTTGAAAGGCTGGGTGCAGGTCTGGCATGGAGAGGTCCGTTTGACTTTCCAGTTCTCATTCGAGGTGCTAAAGGTGTCCCACTTCGAGGACAACACGCTAACAATACGGGTTGCCACTAAAAGTGCCTCTTTGGTGCCTTTTCAATATATAGAAAGGAAAACAGTTGGAGTGGAAATGTTTCTCACAGGCATTGTCAAAGCTGTGCAGAGCCAATATACAGTGCCAGATTGAGGCCTTGCATGAACAGCCGCTCCTCAGCAGTGGAAACTTCAAAGCAGAGACAGTCAGGTACCCAGAACGAGTCACTGTGGTGTTGGTCTACTTAGAACTGGCACAGCTGTACTCAGACAAGACCCACCGAGTGGTTCCCAGCTACAGAGGTCAGTGCTTAGGCCTGGACTTGGTGTAACTCCAAACCTCCGTAAGACCAGGCACCATTCATAGTATCTGGAGTGTTTTCGGGGATAACTGTGACTTGAGACTTCAGAAAAAAAATTATTTGTGCAGCAACACTTCAAGCAGCCTTGTGCCCACCCACTGTTTGAACCTAACTACAACCGGGGAGATTTTAAATCACATGTTCTGATGCAAAGTGGATGCGGGTGGGAACAAACCCCAATATACAGAAGGAAAAATCAATTCTGTAACCTGTACTGTTCCTGGTACTTTGATTTTTATTGTACCTCTACCTTGCCCTTCGTTTCTCCTCAGACTGAAAGTTTTCAGAGCCAGGATCTGTCCTTTTATTTATCTGGTAAGTGTCTATAGCTTTATTTTTGGACACACCACACATCAGTATCCCCAAGAAGTGTTGCTTTCCTGCTACCCCATGGAAGTCTTCCAGTCTCACAGTATTTATAACTTACATTATGCAGGTACAACACTGGCAACAAGACAAGTTATATTTAATTGATAAATACGTCTTTTTTTCCCCTATATCTAAAATCTCAAAGGACCACCCTCCACTGTAGCACAACCACCAGACTGGGATTCATAAGGTACTAATAAAGAGAAGTACAGCCTTGAAGCACCGAGATAGGATCAACTCCTAACTGGCTTTCATCTTAGAACGAACAAACACAAAACCCCTGTAATCCCCACACTTGCCCACGCTCCGCAGTGCCCGCAGGAGAGGGGAACCAGCAAGTGAGCAGCCAGGAAATGCAGAAGTAAGCTATATCCAATTTAAAGTCAAAATTCTTACTCGAAATACACCAATTGGTGCTGTATATAAAAACAGCAGCTCAAAGCGGTTTAATTAATTTGTATTCAAGAACAGAGAGGGGCATAATAACATAACCTTCAGCTTCCAATGCCCTTTGCATCACTTCTGAAGAGTTAGCCACAGGATGCAGAGGTTCAGTAGCTGTAGGTTTCTCTCCTTTTCACTTCCTGCCATTCCCTAACGATAGCGCAGGTACCATTGTTACCCCCAGGAGGAGTTTAATCCTGTAGACAGCGCCAGGTACCTGAGGCCTGCGAATCCCTGAACTTTATTGCTACTCCGGACAACTTTAAGAAGCTGACTTCAGCAACGAGACTCAGTCTGAAGGCAGCCTCCTACTGATAAACAGAGCAGAAACCGGGAATAATACGATAGATTTTATTCAGTTTATCGTTGTAGGTGCAGCTATGTTCACTAGAAACCAGAAGACATAATGACTTAAGTCAAAGAGCACTGCACAGAGGAAAAACCTTCCCCAAACTAAATCTTATTCTGAAGAGGAACCTTTCACCAGACCTCTACATTACCAACAATAAACTAAGACATCCAGAGGAAAAATCCAAGCCATTTTAAAAGCTTTGTATTTAAATCTATTAGGAGAGTTCTCCTGCAAAGCAATGTAATGTACCAGCCACTGGATATTTACATTTTTTTCGCTGAAAAGGCTATTAAAAACAGCTAGATAGCGGATTGCTAGGGCTGTGCCAAACACGCACCAAAAGGCTTTCTGCTGCTAGTAGCCTGCTGGACTTTGGCACTTCATTTTCCTGCAGTCCAGTGCCTGTGCAGGGTAAGACAACTTGGATCTTTCACAACACTGCGGGATCCTAACAGATGTTTGGTTTCTACATTATTTTTTAGAAACAGTTGCTTACAAAGTTACTTAATCAGAAACCTTAGAAGCAACACTTCTAAAGATACAACACTCTCCTTGCCTGTAGCAGGACTCCAGGGCTGGCAAGTGAACCGCCAGCAGGATGTACGCAGAGGTGCCACCCTGAGCTGCAAAGTCAATCGCCCCGGTGTTCAGCGCACAGGAATTGCCATTCAGAGCCAAACCACTAGGCCACCAGCTTGCCTTGCAAAAAGCCAGATGCATCAGAGCATACCTAGTCCTCTTAATCCGCCTCCTGGGCCCCAGAGAATTCCCTACGCCTGGAACTCTTGAGCTGTACCTACCCTCACCTTTGCATGCAAGAATATACAATTGGTCAAAAAAAATAAAAAGAGGGATGAAAACACAACTGTTTCTCTAATCACCACATCAAACCTCCTTGCTTAGCAAAGTAGTCCCAGTTTCCAATTATTCTTTAAACTCTCACATATTAGAGATATTAAACACCAAGCCTGTCACCTGTAAGTGTACACATCTAAGTTTTCTAGCTGCAATTTATTTCTTATTTATTACTCCAGATTATGCAAAATACCTAGGATATATTTCCCAGATCAGCTCAGTGGGGATAAGAGTACAACCAGCTCCTTAAAGTATCCCGAGAAGGAAAAAAATTCTGAGCATTCAAAGAATACCTTAATGAACCTTTTCTACACAAGCAATTTAAAAAACACGTTCACTTTTTAAGTGCTTTCTAGCGAAAAACAAAAAAGAATTCACTCCTCCCCCTCAGCAAACGTGCAGATACACGGCAAGTTCTTTAGGCCTTGGATTTTCACGGGTATCACGATCTGACAACGCAGCCAAGATTCCCCTGCAGCTCCAGCGCCGTTCGACTGCAGACACCACCCTCTCTTCTCCTTCGTTTAGCCGAACGGCCCGCGGTTTCCTCCCCCTAAAATCAGCCCCCTGGGGGGGAGGGAGAAAGGGGGGAAACCCCGCTAGGAAACGGAGCCGGGGAGCAGTTAGGCACGGGGCGAGAGGAAAAGGGCGTGTGTCCAAGGCTGCTCCCACCAGAGTGGGCGGCTCCTGCGGGCTCCTCCCCTCAACGTGGTTGCACCGGGATGCACAGCCCCTCTCCTCCAGACCCTGGCTGGGCTCCCCTCCCCCAGCCAGCGTGGGCTTCTTCCCCTCCCCTCCTTCCCCTGCTCCTGCGGGGGCTGCGGCAGCGGCCCCGCACCGCCCCTCGCCCAAGTGGGTCACGGCGGAGGGCGGAATTCTCTCTTCCCCCCCCCCCCCCCTACGATCAAACGAAACCCCAGGCGCTCTCTCTCTCCAGCCCTTTGCAGCCCCGCGAAGGGCGCAGAGAAACGCCCCGCTCGCCTTGGCAATGCGCATCGCCGCAACGCCAGGCCCGGGAATTCATTAAAAAAAAAAAAAAAAAAAAAAAAAAGAAACAAAAAAACCAGATGCAAGTTGGAAGAACGAATAAAAGGAAAATGAGAAGGGAAGGGAGGAGGAAAAAGCGGCTGCATCCGCGCAGGGCCTGCGGCGAGGCCTGGCTGCGGAGAGGCCTGCGGGGCCTGCTGGGGGCCGGGCCGGGGAGGGAAGGAGGAGAGGAGGGAGCGGGGCCTCCTCGGGGCTCCTCAAGGACTCACCTGACAGGCCTGGACATTTTCCCCAGCGGTTCGGGCCCGGCGCGCGGAACGATCGCTTCGGTGCGGGCTCAGGCTCGGCCTCGCCCGGAGCGAGCGGGAGCGCTGGGCCCAGCGCCTCAGGAGCCGCCTCTTCCCCCTTCCTCCTCCTCCTCCTCCTTCTCCTTCACCTCCTCCCCCTCCTTCTCCCCTTTCTCCTCCACCGCCCTCCGCCCTCGCTGCTCGGCCCGGGCCTCCCGGTCCCGCTCCGCCGTTCCCCCCCGCAAAATGGTCGCGTTCGCAGCGCTGAGAGGAATGGAGGGGGGGCAGCGGGGGGCGGAGAAGGAGGGGAGGCGGGAGGGCCCTGTGGCGCAGCCCACCCTGCTGGCCCCGCCCCCGCTGCGCGCTGATTGGTCGCGCCGCGAGAAAGGCGGCTCCCCATTGGCCCATTCGAACCATCACGGCGCCCTGGCCACGCCCACTCCCTTCACGCTCAAGAGGCTGCGAGGGGCCCGGCAGATTCGCCGCGCTCTCCCGCCGCTTCCCCGCTCCTTTTCTCGGCGCCGTCCTCACGCTGCCATCGCCATTAGTCGGAATATCCCGCGTTGGGATTTTTTTTTTTTTTTTACCCCCTTCGGCGGGGCGACGCGGGAAGGCGGGGGGAGATCGGCAGATTCGCCGCGAGGGGCCCGGCGCGGTTTTGGAGGGAAAAGGCGGAGATGGAGGGAGGCGGGGGGGGCGGGATGGAGGCCGCGCCCGCTGCCCTGAGGGGCGGGTTAGGCAGCCAGGTTAGGGCCCCGCGGCCTCTCGCAGCGCCTTTGTCATGCAGGACAGGCGCCATTCAGGGTAGGGTGGCTAAAAAGGGAGATAAACACCCCGGGGAAAGAGCCTGTGCCGCACCCAGCTGCCCCTCGCTGCGCTGGCCTGAGCCGAGGGGCTGTAGTGCTGGGGGTCAGGGAAGCCTGGACTCCAGAATCCTGGAGTCCCAGAATCCTAAAATCATGGACTCATAAGGTTGTGGAATCCTGGAGCACCAGAATTATAAAATCATAGACTCATAAAATCGTGGAATCCCAGAATCCTAGAAACGTGAAGTCCCAGAATCGTAAAATCAAGGAATCGTGGAGTCCCAGAATCATAAAATCATGAAGTGACAGAACCATGGAGGCACAAAATCATGGAATTGTGGAGTCCCAGAATCATAAAATCATAGACTTGTAATATCGTGGAATCCTGGAGTCCCAAACCCATGAAATCATGGCATCCTAGAGCCACAGAATCATAAAATCAGGAAGTCACAGAATCATAGGATAGTTAGGGTTGGAAGGGACCTCAAGGATCATCTAGTTCCAGCTCCCCAGGGACATCCCATTAGATCAGGTTACTCAAGGCTCCATCCAACCTGGCCTTGAACATCTCCAGGGGTGGGGCAAAATCATAAAATCATGGAATCGTGGAGTCCCAGAATCAAGGATTCATAGAATCCCAGAGCAGGGGTGGCTGCCCCATCCCTGGAGGGGTTCAAGGCTGGGTTGGATGGGACTTGGAGCCCCTGATCCAGTGGGAGGTGACCCTGCCCGTGGCAGGGTTGGGACTGGATGGGCTTTGAAGTCCCTTCCAACCCAAACCATCCTGTGACTTTTATGATTTCATTACCACCACTCTTCCCTGTACTCCTCGGCAGATACAAACAATTTGCACAACTTCTGTGACATCTGGGGAAGCTTTGGGGTTCATTACACTTCAAATTCTCTAGAAACCCATAATTAGTCATTTTGTTTGGAAATGGAGCACTTTTGCCATGCAAAGAATAAAACTTACTCCATGGTCCACTAAAATGGCACTAAAATTGCAATAGCAAGTCACGCCTGCATTGCACTTGGATCTTTAGAGATTCATCCCTCTGCTTTATTTAAAAACAGTTCTTAAAAACATTTTTCAGGGGTTATCTGAGAAGACAATGCAAACACGATCAGCTTTTTACATAATTATAGGAGTAATTGGAGTTCATTTAATGTCTTTGCTTGAGCTTAGTTTTCCTCATTTGGAATTCCTGCAATTTTTCTGATCAATTCAGATGTGCCCTGTCCTATGTGCAAGTCAATACTCATGAAAATCAAACTGATCAGGAAAGAAAGCAGCATTCAGAGCCACTGCGGGCTGCATAGCCAGCCCCAAACACACTCCAGGGATTAATGAGCCACAAGGAGGAAGGCATATTAGCAACGAACCACATCAAGGAATTCCTTTCTTTCTCCTCTTAGCTGGATATATTGGATTAAAAGCCACTACGACTGACTCATGGATGTGAAAGTTTTGCATGCTTATGTTCCGCTTGTAGGTCAAGAAGACTACAATAAGAGGGAAGGCAAGATGTTTCGGTAGAAAGGTTCTGATTTGTTTTTCTGGCAAGGCAGGGCAGTTCCCACTGAGCGGGCTGAGAAGAGACCTCATCGCTCTCTGGAGCTCCTAGAAAGGAGGTTGGAGGGAGGGGGGGTGTTGGTCTCTTCTCCCAAGTAGCAAGGGATAGGATGAGAAGAAATGGCCTCAAGATACGCCAGGGGAGGTTTAGATTGGATATTAGGAACAATTTCTTTACTGACAGAGTGGTGAAGCCCTGACAGAGGGGGAGTCTCCATCCCTGGAGAGGTGTTTGAAAAGTGTGTGGCTGTGGCACTTCTGGATATGGTTTAGTAGAGACAGTGGGCTTGGGCTGGACTGGACGAGCTTAGAGAGCTTTTCCAACCTCAGTGATTTTACAGTTCTAAGATACCCTGGGACTGACAGCAAGACTGTTTCTATCTCTAACCCGTGAACCCATAAATCAGGGCTGTTGAGACAGGAAAACAACTACCACACCAGCAATGTCAAGCTTTTATTTCTCACTTTTGCAATACTGTGTTAGTTGCGGATTGAAAGGGAGAAGACCTCCCAGCAGTTTCTTCTATAATAATACTGCATCTTTACACTAATGGGAACCCCGTCTCTAAAATTCTTCTGCATAACTGCGAGCAGTTAAAAAAAGAAAAGCTAAGTTTTGATACTGTTAGCTTGTTCCTGCCTTCATTATTTCAATTCCTATCACAGTAAGAACTTCCAGCTACGGATCCATACGCGCTGTCACGAAGACGTAAATTACACCGTTAAACTCCATGTGGTTTTGAATCCCACAAACACAAATTAGTTACAGGAGTGAGAAACGACGCACTGAAATAGGTGCAGCTGACCTCAAGTCATACCAAGAGTACAAAGTCAAAGCAGGCAGTGCCGAAGGGAAACTCACAGGCCTTCATTTTCAAAACAAGTCACTCCTGAGGAAGGCACTGGTGAAGCACACTTCATCATTATAAAGATGAGGCTTTTCCGGTTCATATTTGAAAGATTAAAGTTTTTATCGGTCTGCATGAACGAGACTTAACTTTGTTTACAATAATTCTTAGGAACTGCTTCACTCAGGCTGGATTTTCCCTTTCATTTGTTATAAAAATGAGAATTATTGATTCTCCATCGATTTCCCAGGCAACTATTCTTCCCACACTGCTTATCCCAGCCAAGAGCTTGTTTAGACGGGGCTTTTCAATCAGTTTGTTTTACAGGACTAAATCAAGGTGGGTTTTTAAATTTTTTTTCGCATTTTCAAGCACTTTCTGTGCCACAGAGCATGCTCTGAAGACACACACGCATCTGCACAGCAAAACCGTTTTCCTGTCTGGTGGGGTTTTTACACCAATCTCAAGCAACAACTGTTTCTGCAGGGCAGGCTTCATTTGTGACACTTGTGTGCTGAATCTATTAAGATGTTAACAGGCAGTAAGTGGGGAAACAACCCCCCAGGGCACACACCGGTACCGGAAACCACCAAGCAAAACAGAAATGATGTCTAAATAGCAGAAAACCTTCAGAGAACCTTCCCTTGGCTTTGGGCTTGTTTCTGAGAGGCACTTATGAAAAAGAGGTGCAGGTTAAGGATGTCCAGACACCAAAGAGGCACTGGTACACCCCAAACTGACATGCAACAAGAGATAAAGATGCTTTTGTGCAAGATGCATGACCGAGCAGCTAGGATATCAAAACAGGGATTGAAGAGAGTTTCCGTGCAGTGCCAAGCTCCTACTGACTGCAGAAGCTGGTCCTGGGCAGAGATCTCCACCGTGTACCCTGGCTTCTCCCTCTGTAAGGACAGCTTGGACGCTCGACCTCTGCCGAAACGCTTTGAGGTGCATAGACAGAAATCAATAAATAACACATGAATCTTAACTGTGACAGATCCTTTTAAAAATTAAGCCCCTTCTCGCCACGTTGCATGAAGAACTCAAAACGTTTAGAGGATTTAAAAAATTAGTGGTTTTCCTTTTTTTTAACACAATATTTAGGGATTAAAATCCAACAAGACAGCTCAATTTTGTTGCTAATTGGCTCTACAGTGACCCCAAGAAAATGGAATATTTAAGTGCCTATAAAACCGAATTTGGCAATATTTGTGCAACAAAATCCTAGCTCAGACATTTCAGCTTTTAATTAAAACAGTGGAACACAACACTGGTTCTATGTTTCTTAGCCCTTACTAACCAATCGTCTTCCACATCAGGGAATGAAAATCCAAAAGTTTTTGTGCACAGTGAAGGCGATCAGTTCCTGTTCTTGCCAACTTCTACGTCCATAAAGCAAGACAGACAGAGGAATACTTTGCCAAAGAAAAGTGGTCCTAATCCAGAAGAAATCGGGTCAAACCAAATTCAAATCCAGCTATTCCCAAGGGGAAAAATGATGTTGAAGACCACTTCTTCAAATCCTAACCTAAAACACCAGTGAGACAATTCGACAGCAGAGCATGATTACACGAGATGCGCACAACTCATCGTAACTCCAGCCTGAGCTTCCCATCAACTCTCCCAAGATAACGATCTAACGTGCTTTCACCAATTTGCTGCTGTTTTTGGCAAGAACCGCTCTCCACAACGAGCAGCTGGGGATACGTTAGGGAAAGCAGGCGTCAAAAGGCAAGTGTGGAGCTTCTCTTTGTTTCCTTTTGCCCTGCAAAGTCTTCTCCTTCGCTTCCCCCTTGCCCCACGGAAAGCAGCGGGTGGGCTCCAGCACCAGCCCTGCGACTAAATTCGATCATCGCTACCGAATAATTACGGGAAGGCGATTCATCAGCAATTGCAAAGCTATTTCAGCTGGTGGGATACAGGGTGTTCTACAAGAGAAAAGGACTGTTGTTCTGTCGTACAAAGGAATTTACAACCTATTCCTCGTCCAGCTCTCAGTGCCCTAATAAAGTGGGAGCAGAACAGAATACGTGGGATTGTGCCAGACAGAGGGTGAGCGAGAAGGAATGAACAGAAGGCAACTGGGCGATTCCTGATAAAAACGTGAAGTCTCTGCTGTTAAGCAGCGACATCAGTAAACATGAACATAAAGGGCTGTGCCACAGCGCTTCCCAAATTCACAACAATAATGTTACTGGTTACGTGGGACACTGTGCTCTAACCCACATCTGGCTTCACCTCCTAAGGGCAGTTAGTGGCAATGATGAGATGTGCTGGTCTCTCCAGGACACGCAAGCAGAGCTACGTAGTTCCAGAGCTGTAATTCCGCCCTGGAAATCTCCAGTCAGAGAAGCACATGAATACTGCGTGCACCAAACGAGAGGCACTTCAGACCGCTGCCTCGGTGCGGTGAGTGCAGGTTTTGGGGATAAAAGGTGCAATCATATTCAAAATATACCTTCGCCATCCTTCGTCCTGCCGAGGCAGGCCGGCACGTGTCAGAAGGTGAAGTGCTCCAAATGTAAATAAAAATCAATCCAAGGCATGTGCTTGAACGTGAGCCGTGCTACATCGCTGGCAGCAGAGCTTCCAGCTGCTGCTACGCTGGAAGAAGAGGAATCTTCTCACTCCTCTCTTCTTCTCGCTCCAAGTCATCGCAGCAATGCTCTGCTGAGAACGAATACGTGCTAAACAGAAGACAGTTCATGAGCATTTAAAAAACCTAAAAACCAAAATAGTGACAGCCAGTTTAGGAGAAAAATGGTGATAATAATGAAAGGACCTTGCTGTGAGACCCAAAGGAGATGGTGCAGCCGGTGCCTCTAACAGCAAGCCCAGCCCGGAGGGGACGATTCTTTTATGTTAATGTAATCCCCACTCATGGCAGCAGAGGAATTTCCATCACCAGTGGATGAAGACATCATCTTTTCAATCAGAACTCTAGAAGATAAACAGATGGGTGTTTTGAGTTTGCTTTTGTGTTTAACATGCAGCGTTGAGCCATACAGTTTTTCAAGAGCACAAAAAAAGAAACAGCAATTCATTCCAGAAGGACGCAGAACTCCAGAACTAAACAATGAGGCTGAGGAACCTCATAGCACTGACGACAGCGCTGCTGCAGTCACCTGGCAGTATCAGAAGGTCCTGCAGTGAGCGGATAACACCACCCACTGCAACCACCTCCCTTTGGGCTCAGTTTAAGACTGGGACACAGCAACCGGTGTCCTATGTACTAGTACTTCCAGTACTTAAAGGGGGGGGCGATAGGGAAGCTGGGGAAGGGCTCTTGATCAGGGAGGGCACGGATAGGATGGGGGGAAATGGTTTTAAGCTGAAAAAGGGGAGATTGAGATGAGATCTTAGGGAGAAATGTTTTGCTGTGAGGGTGGGGAGGCCCTGGAACAGGTTGTCCAGAGCAGGGGTAGCTGCTCCATCCCTGGAGGGGTTCAAGGCCAGGTTGGATGGGGCTTGGAGCCCCTGATCCAGTGGGAGGTGTCCCTGCCCATGGCTGGGGTGGGAGTGGATGGGCTTTAAGGTCCCTTCCCACCCAAACCATTCTGCGATTCTATGATACAAACTGCCCAGCCTCAAGATCAGGCACGAAACCCCTGTCTAATTCCTTTCAGAAGAGGCCAAATCCTCCACCAATAAGCCAGTGCACCAAGAAGGAATTTCTAATATCTTTGCAGAAGTCATCCCATCCTCCCAGTAGCAGCCAGCACGTGAAAAATCATCCCCACTTTTGTTCAAAGAATATCTGTTTCCATAAGAGTGTCAGAGCTTAACTGAGGAGAGAAAACCTCCTGACCTCTCAGAATTCAGTTTCCCTTCGGGAGATTTCCCTGCCCGTTATTGCTGCCATTTGTTACTTAGAGACAGTATCTCCCCTCACCTCAAGGATGGCTGCTCTGGAAGAGAGAATTAACCCTCAGCTGTCTCCCCAGTCATCGTGCCTACCTCATGGACTCGTTAATATTCTTGTTCTCCTTGACAGACGTCTCCACCCAACCAGAAAAGCCATTTTCTTTGCTGAACCGATCCACTTCTTCTCTCGTCACTGCCCAAGGGGAAAGGTCGCACTGGAAAACAAGAATCAGTCATTTGAAGTTTAGCCTCTTAATTTTTAAGCTGGGAGGGGAATTCTGCCCCTCAGCCGTTTCCTGCTGGTGTGCAAACAGGCTCAGCTCTTCACATCTCCCAGATCGCAAGCTGATAGAGAGCTCTTAGGGCAAGCTTCTTGATGGGATGTTGCAAGCAGAGATGTATTTATCTCATCCAAGATACAGACACACCTCAGACAGGCACGCACGGAACGGAGCTTCATTCAGCACAGGACAACAAAGCATTGTCACTCATCCAAAATTTGCCACGTTCCTGGTGTGGTGCCACTGAGGCGGCCGTGCCGATGCCAGTGGGATGTATGAAGAGGCATAAAACCTGCCCCGTAACAGCTTTTCTTGGCGTGATGGCAGTGGGTGCCGTGACACAGATGTCCCTAATGTAGGGAAAACTCGTTTTGTAAAAGAACTATCAGGGGAAAGCGTTACTTGTGAAGGAGAGGAGGAACAAAGCCATGCTCCTGCCCACCCATCGTGTTTTTGAGTCATCGGGAGCTTTAGGCTCTCTCAAACCAGGCAAGTCTCAAACTGAACCTGGAAAGGGCTCCTGAGCGAACGCTGGCACGTGATGTACATAAAAGTAGTTTTTAAATGAAAGAAAAATAAATTGTTCAAAGACAACAACCAGTCTACGCTGTGAAACTTGACACGGCATCTAAATGAATGCTCGACATCCCTCTGGCAGCTCTGAACAGAAACCACCTGCAGCATCAGACAGAACGCGCCCAGGTACTGCACGTGAAAGAACAAAGAACAAGAAAATCTTTACAATCCAGAAGCTACAGAGCAGTGCACGATGGAGCAGTGGTTAACGTCCTCTCAGCACAGGAAGGACATAGATCTGTTGGAGTGAGTCCAGAGGAGGCCACAGAGATGATCCGAGGGCTGGAGCACCTCCTGTATGAGGTCAGGCTGAGAGAACTGGGGGTGTTCAGCCTGGAGAAGAGAAGGCTCTGGGTAGACCTTGGAGCAGCTTCCAGGGCTGAAAGGGGCTCTAGGAAAGCTGGGGAGGGGCTCTGGATCAGGGAGGGCAGGAGAAGGATGAGGGGTAATGGGTTTCAGCTGCAAGAGGGGAGATTGAGATGAGATCTTGGGAAGAAATATTTTGCTGTGAGGGTGGGGGAGGCCCTGGTCCAGGCTGCCCAGAGCAGGGGTGGCTGCCCCATCCCTGGAGGGGCCAGGTTGGATGGGACTTGGAGCCCCTGATCCAGTGGGAGGTGTCCCTGCCCATGGCAGGGGTGGAACTGAATGGGCCTTGAGGTCCCTTCCAACCCAAACCATTCCATGATTCTACGACTCTCTGATCCCCTTAGTGCCATCCACATGTTTAGCCTTATCCGTGTCCAAATGAAGGAGGAGAATCCTCTCTAGAAAAAGAAAACTGAAGAAGAGTAGAAGGAAACGATTAAAAAGGCTACAAGCTCTGGGACAACCCTGGGCACGGCTTTGGTGCTAAGGCCGGGGGGGTTTCTCCTTCCATTCTGCACACGCACAAACACCCAGAGCACTCACTTTGTTTGCCAGCAGCAGGCAAGGCACAGGGTTCCCGTCCGGCAGCATGAGCTTGCTGTCCAAATCCTGCTTCCACTTCTGGCTGTTACTGAACGTGCTGACGTTGGTGACATCAAACATGATTATGCAGGCTGACGCCTCCCTGTAGTACAACCGGGTCATGGACGTGAAGCGCTCCTGCCCTTCAGGATCAAAAGGAAAAACACCCCACCCCCCACCCCAGAGTTACCATGTTTAGATTTGTTCATGCAAATAATGTAATAATGTGATTATCACACATTTTCTCAGCTGACACGAGCAATCTCCACTTGAATAAAGAGGAAATACAGGCACTGGGATGTCCTGCCTAGGGCACCGCAGCAGCAGAACTGGAACAAACTGGGAAGCTCCGAATCCTGCCCCAGACACTCAGATGTCCCAGAAATACTTGCAGCCGGACAGACCAGGCTCTTCTAAGGGAAAAATCCAATGCTAAACAGAAAGCATCACAACTCACGTGCTGTTCTTGATGTTTATACCCTATGGACTGCCTGTTCTATCAAAACTGCATCCAGAGATTAACTCCACTGAGCTGCTGCATGGTTTGATTGTGCTTGTGTAGATGGGACAGACTGCAAAGCATCCATCCTGCACCCCAGGGCTCAGCATCGTGGTGAAACCAGCACTTCAGACACAGAGGGATCTTGTGGGGGGCTCCCATGCAGCCTCATAGCTGCTCAATGGGTTTTTTGCTCTGAAGCCACCAAGATCTGGGCACTCTGAGTTGCCTCAAGCTGCCTGAGGTGGAAGGTGACGCAGCAGGGACTATCGGTGTGTGATGCCCCATCCCTGGAGGGGCTCCGAGCCAGGTTGGATGGAGCTTGGAGCCCCTGATCTAGCGGGAGGTGTCCCTGCCCATGGCAGGAGTGGAACTGGATCGGCTTTGGGGTCCCTTCCAACCTAAACCATCCCATGATTCTGCATGGGGCACAACAACGACCGTGACCAGCGTAGCCGTTCTGTTTTCCAAATCTTATTCACCTTTTCAGGGCTGAAACTGAAATCAGTTTCTTGCTGCAATCCCCTTGCTGCAAACTTCTTCCTGTTCTCTTTTTAAGGATTCCAGACGCAGGCGCTTGAGCACAGCGCAACTAGGAAACCGCAGCCCTTCTTCTCCTCACCCCTCTAGATCCAGAGGTGCCATATTAGAGACGCTATCGCACCAGCTTGTCCTTGGGCTTCTGCTGCCAAGGAAATCCAGGAGCTGCCTTCCCCTGCACCTCTCCAGGAGCAGGTGCCCCTCACTCCGTGTCGCTGCACACGATCCCATCCCTTGGAGCGGCTCCTGACCCAGCCCCAGCACTTCAGGGGCACCCAATTATCTCAACACCAGCCTCCCAAGGGATCTCCTGGCTCTGCTCGCAGAGTTCACTGAGCAGCCAGATCACAGCTTCCCAGCCCTGTCCTGATCCCAGCAGCCAGAGCAGCGCGAGGGCAGTGGAGCCGCTTCATGCACAAGAAATCAGGATTTTAACAGAAGACTCAGAGCTGAGAAGTTATATATCCAGCTAAAAATCACCCTGTTTCTCTGTTTGCTCCATTCAAGCTTTGAAATAAAAAAGAAAGGCTCGATAGGGTTTATCGCCTGCACTGCTGTGTTCTTTGCAGATGGGCTGTTGATTAGATATTTAAATTAATAACGCGAACTAGAGCCAGCACTGCAAACGAGGGCAGTCCTGCTCCTTGAATCCATAGGCTTTTGGGATTTATTTTTGGGGTTGTTCAGCCTGGAGAAGAGAAGGCTCCGTGGAGACCTTATAGCGACCTTCCAGTACCTGAAGGGGCTGCAAGAAAGCTGGGAAGGGACTGTTCACAAAGGCTTGTGGTGATGGGATAAGGGGGAATGGGGATAAACTGGAGAGGGGCAGATTTAAACCTAAAGAAGGAATTTCTTTACTCTGAGAGCAGAGAGGCCTCGGCTCAGGCTGACCAGGGAAGCTGCCCCATCCCTGGAGATGTTCAAAGCGAGGTTGGATGGGGCTTGAAGCCCTTGATCCAGTGGGAGGTGTCCCTGCCCATCAAGGGCTGGAACTGGATGATCTTTAAGGTCCCTTCCAGCCCAAAATAATTCTACGATTCTAAGTTTCGAGCGCTGCTCCTGAGCAGCGTCCTGTGAACATACCTGCAATGTCCCAGAGCTGAAGCCGCACTGTCTCGGATTCCGACCACTGGACCACCTTCAGAGCAAAATCCACTGGAGAATCCCAAAAAAGAAAGGAAATCTCATTAGGGGCTTTCTGCACCACAGGATTGCTCCTCCCTAGCCTCTCCCCTTGCCCCACTGGGACATGGCTCTCCAGTTTTTGCAACATCCACCCCCTCCTGATTCAGGAATAAGAAGATTTAAACAGCCGTGCTCCTTCCCTGCTATTTTGGGTCCTCGAGGAGGTTCACCAGGTAAAGCCTTGGCACCTCACGCTCCTTGCTGGTTATTCATTTACAATGATGTTAAACAAAGAACAACCGATGTGCTTAACCTTATTCCCAGCCTCCTTGTCCCAGAGCTGTTGTTGGCCCTCCCCACAGCACCGCTGATGCTTTAGCGGCTGCTAAAGAAATACCAGGTCCTGTTTTTTGCAAACACTGAGGATCAGACACTCCAGGTTCAGGTTCCTGGGGATGCTGCTCCCTGGCAGGAGGGTTGGGGCACCAGGCAGGGTGACAGCAGCAGCTGCTGTCCCCTGGGGTTGGTGGGACACTGCAAGCACAGCAGAAGTTGCACCATGAGATATAAAACATAGTGACCACCCACAGGCAGTTGTTCCTTTTACAAACTCTCACTTCTGCAGGGAATCACAGAATGGGTTGGGTTGGAAGGGACCTCAAAGATCAACAGGTTCCATCCCTGCAACGACCAGGGACACCTCCCACCGGATCAGGGGCTCCAAGCCCCATCCAGCCTGGCCATGAACCCCTCCAGGGATGGGGCAGCCACCCCTGCTCTGGGAAACCTGTTCCAGGGCCTCCCCAGCCTCGCAGCAAAACATTTCTTCCTAAAATTTAATCTCAATCTCCCCTCTTTCAGCTGAAAACCATCCCCCCTCATCCTCTCCCTGCCCTCCCTGATCCAGAGCCCCTCCCCAGCTTTCCTGACGCCCCTTTCAGCCCTGGAAGCTGCTCCAAGGTCTCTTTGCAGCCTTTAAGAAAAGGCTGAACACCCCCAACTCTCTCAGCCTGGCCTGAGCACGGTTATTTGAAAACAAAAAAAAAAAAGAAATTTAAACCAATGGCACCTGCCACTGGTGAGGTCAGACTTTCTCTTCTCTCCAGGCAAGAGAGCAGCATTTTTTCCATCTTTACTTTTGGGGTTTTTTTTTTAGGAGCTAAGATTCCCAGGAAAACATTTCTCCTTAAGCTCCCACCTCCACCTCCCCTCTCGCAGCTGGAAACCCTTCTCGCTCCTCCCTCCCCGAGCAGGATCGCCCCTCCCCATCCCTCTGGATCCCCCCTCCCAGAGCAGAATCCCCCCTCCCCGACCAGGATCCCCCCCTCCCCGACCAGGATCCCCCTCCCCATCCCTCTGGATCCCCCCTCCCCGACCAGGATCCCCCCTCCCCATCCCTCTGGATCCCCCCTCCCCGAGCAGGATCCCTCCTCCCCATCCCTCCGAATTCCCCCTCCCCGACCAGGATCCCCCTCCCCATCCCTCCGGATCCCCCCTCCCCGACCAGGATCCCCCCTCCCCATCCCTCCGAATCCCCCCTCCCCGACCAGGATCCCCCTCCCCATCCCTCCGGATCCCCCCTCCCCGACCAGGATCCCCCCTCCCCATCCCTCCGGATCCCCCCTCCCCGACCAGGATCCCCCCTCCCCATCCCTCCGAATCCCCCCTCCCCGACCAGGATCCCCCTCCCCATCCCTCCGAATCCCCCCTCCCCGACCAGGATCCCCCTCCCCATCCCTCCGAATCCCCCCTCCCCGACCAGGATCCCCCTCCCCATCCCTCCGAATCCCCCCTCCCCGACCAGGATCCCCCCTCCCCATCCCTCCGGATCCCCCCTCCCCGACCAGGATCCCCCTCCCCATCCCTCCGAATCCCCCCTCCCCGACCAGGATCCCCCCTCCCCATCCCTCCGGATCCCCCCTCCCCGACCAGGATCCCCCCTCCCCATCCCTCCGAATCCCCCCTCCCCGAGCAGGATCCCCCCTCCCCATCCCTCCGAATTCCCCCTCCCCGACCAGGATCCCCCCTCCCCATCCCTCCGGATCCCCCCTCCCCGACCAGGATCCCCCTCCCCATCCCTCCGAATCCCCCCTCCCCGACCAGGATCCCCCTCCCCATCCCTCCGAATCCCCCCTCCCCGACCAGGATCCCCCCTCCCCATCCCTCCGGAGCCCCTCGAGGACCAGACCGGCTCCTCCCGGTTTTTCGGGGGGCTCGGAGCCGATGGCTGCGGGGCTCGGGGTGCGGTGGGGGGGTTCGTTCTCTCGGCTGCGGGGCCCCCTCACCTCCCACGGTGGATTTGTAGTGCCGGTTGAAGCTGTCGTTGGCGTAGCGCTGCACCAGCGAGGTTTTCCCCACCGTCGCATCCCCGACCACCAGCACCTTGAACATGCGATCGCGCTGCCCCATCCCGGCCCCGGGCACGTGAGGGGCGGGCGGGGCCGCCGGGGCTGCCGGGACCTGCGGGCGGAGCGGCTCCTGCGCCCCGAGAGCGGCTGCGGCACCCCGAGAACGGCTCCTGCGCCCCGAGAGCGGCTGCTGCGCCCCCAGAGCGGATCCTGCACCCCGAGAGCGGCTCCTGCGCCCCGAGAGCGGATCCTGCACCCCCAGAGCGGCTCCTGCGCCCCGAGAGCGGATCCTGCACCCCCAGAGCGGATCCTGCGCCCCGAGAGCGGCTCCTGCACCCCGAGAGCGGATCCTGCACCCCCAGAGCTGCCTGAGAGCTTCCTGCACCCCCAGAGCGGACCCTGCGCCCCGAGAGCGGCTCCTGCGCCCCCAGAGCGGATCCTGCACCCCGAGAGCGGCTCCTGCGCCCCCAGAGCTGCCTGAGAGCTGACCCTGCACCCGGAGAGCGGATCCTGCACCCCCAGAGCGGACCCTGCGCCCCCAGAGCGGATCCTGCGCCTCCAGAGCAGATCCTGCATCCCAGAGCGGATCCTGCACCCCAAGAGCGGCTCCTGCGCCCCCAGAGCGGACCCTGCACCCCCAGAGCTGACCCTGCACCCCCATAGCTGCCTGAGAGCTGATCCTGCACCCCCCGGGCTGCTCCTGCACCCCGAGAGCGGATCCAGCACCCCCAGAGCTGATCCTGCACCCTGACAGCTAACCCTGCACCCCCAGAGCTGATCCTGCACCCCTAGAGCTGCCTGAGAGCCCATCCTGCACCCCAAGAGCGAATCCTGCACCCCCAGAGCTGCCTGAGAGCTGATCCTGCACCCCCAGAGCAGATCCTGCACCTCCAGAGCTGCCTGAGAGCTCATCCTGCACCCCCCGGGCTGCTCCTGCACCCTGAGAGCGGATCCTGCACCCCCAGAGCTGGCCCTGCACCCCGAGAGCTGATCCTGCACCCCCAGAGCTGACCCTGAGAGCTGATCCTGCACCCCGAGAGCGGATCCTGCACCCCCAGAGCTGACCCTGCACCTGACAGCTGATCCTGCACCCCTAGAGCTGCCTGAGAGCTGATCCTGCACCCTGAGAGTGGATCTTGCACCCCCAGAACTGCCTGAGAGCTGGTCCTGCAACCCGAGAGCTGATCCTGCACCCTGAGAGCGGATCTTGCACCCCCAGAGCTGCCTGAGAGCTGACCCTGGAACTCCAGAGCTGATCCTGATCCCCCAGAGCTGGTCCTGCACCCGAAGAGCTGCCCAGGACCTGCCCTGCACCCTGTGAGCTGACCCTGCACCCCCAGAGCAGATCCTGCACCCCAAGAGCTGGTCCTGCACCCTCAGAACTGACCCTGCATCCCCAGAGCTGCCCAGGACCTGCCCTGCATCCCCAGAACTGACCCAGCACACTGGCAGCTGCCCCCTGCACCCCGAGAGCCGCCCCAGCGCCCCCTGTAACCTGCCCCCTGCCCCCCACCCCCAGACCCCATCCCTTACTCTCAGGGTGCCAGGGCAGCTCCCAGCACGCAGGGGCGCTGCCCCTTTGCAACCAGAAGACAAATAAAAAGCATCCACAACACACACACATTTAAAACCACACTAAACACAGCTGTTAGTTTAAGACCTTGAAGGAATCCTAACACCTAAACGTTTCTCTCTGTACGGTGTGTTCGCTTGCTCTCCCCATTGCTCTTCTTCCCCCCAGAAGAACTAAATACGACTCTTCACCCACCAGAGAGGCCCTGGCCCAGGCTGCCCAGAGCAGAGGTGGCTGCCCCATCCCTGGAGGGGTTCAAGGCCAGGCTGGATGGGGCTTGGAGCCCCTGATCCAGTGGGAGGTGTCCCTGGTCGTGGCAGGGGTGGGACTGGATAGGCTTTGAGGTCCCTTCCAACCCAAATCATTCTGTAGGTTCTAAACCGATTCACAACAGCAAATCCTGCAGCTGGGGAGCGCAGGCATCCTTCGCCGGGCACTAATTCCTGCTCAGCCTGCCTCAAAATTACTCAGAGCCCTTTTGTCCCACATACCTTCACCAGCAGTCACCCCGTAAGCCGGGGCAGGGCTTCTGTACACAGCCAGGTGCTTGGAGAGCAAACGCCCGCAGCTCCGGCTTGGAGCCTCCACGCTTTGCTTCGTGCACAGCACTTTATTTGATTCGCTTCACTCTCGTTCCACTGCAAATCTTAAAAAGAGTTTCAGCTTAAGCTAAAATAGGCTGCGAAATGTGAAAGAGAAACCTTTAACCCAGCAGAGGCGTCTGAAGAAAAGGCAACGCAGTCCACATAAATAAATGCCATCTTTATTTAACCAAATATAATTTATCCATTAAGTTTACATCTGTCAATTCAGTTATAGGAACTATAAATAATTAAGACAGTCTTTTTCCTTTAATAAAAAGAGTAAACCGGCATTTTGTTTCTTTTGCAGTCAGCTGTAGTGTAGGCATGCGTTCGAGTGCAACTGGTGGGAAAAGGTTTTGACCATCAATATTCTTCAGTTTTAAATTAGTTTCCACCTTGACCTGTTCCGCTCACAAATCTTAGACCTTATAGAACGTACGGAGCCCCCAGTCACCTTTGGGTCTCTTTATTTTAATGGAGTCCATGCAGGGAAGATCTTTCCTCTGGGAAATCTTTCTATGGGGAACAGGTGATGTGACACCTCGAAGACCCAGAAAACAGATCTATGAAAGCTTTAGTGTTAAAGGAAGGCAGACTCAGCTCTGTCCCTCAGCTTTAGGCAGAGAAATCAGGCGAGCAGCAGGGAATCCTCTAGAAGTCTGAGGCTTCCGAACAGCCAGGTCTGAGGGCTGGTCTGTGGTTTGGTTTGAACAGAGCTTTGGCCAAACGGGGTCTGGAAGGAGTCACATCACCAGGGTGGAGAGCGCAAGGGTCAGAGCTGCTGCCACAAAGGATGAGTTGTGAGGATGGGGAAGGGGAACGCAAGCCTGGGATTATGTCAGCAAGGCAGAAGGGGAAAACAGTCTCAAAAATATATCACCTGCTCTCGTGAGGGTCCGAGAAGACAAGGATCCCATCCCTTCTCCTGAACACCACGGACAGCTTGGGCAGGAGAACTCCGCACACCCAGTGGAGCAGGGAAGGATCCATCTACAGCTTCAGGGAGGTCCTTGAGCAGGCAAAAGCCCAGCTGCCATTTGCTTTGGATAGATCTACTCCTGTGCCTTTCCAGCATTGGTTTCCCACACACTAATCCTGACCTTCTTTTCCAACATGCTTGGCTCCAGAGTAAGGAGGAGCTCTGCACCCGATCTCTGAGCTGGGACAGTGCCTGATCCCAAACTAACTTTGGTCTTGACTTGGACCATAGGGGATGCTCTCAGCTCTTCCCAGAGAGAGGCACAATCTGCACCTCACGAAAGCCCCCAGACCTTGAGAGCAAAACCGTCTGCACTTAGGCAGGACTTTGTAGAGCTCGGATAGCTCCGGCTTTGTCCAGAATAACAAACCGATCTTCCAACTTGGCCTCATTTCAGATGAAGATCAGCATTCCATCGCACTGTTTCCCAGCTCAGCAGAAACACAGAGACAAAGCCAAAAGGAGACAAGCATGGGTTTGTGTGAGAAACGCAGAAGTTAACTCAAGGAGGAAATCGGGTCCAACAAGGACGGTCACGTTCTGCTGTGAGGAACATGCCTAAAGCAAGAGGAAAAGCAGACGCCCTCAAATCCAGTGGTTCTCAGGTTATATTCTGGAGCTGCGATAAGTAGGGCAGGTAGCATCCAGGTAGCAGAACTGCAGGGCCGGCACAGCCAACTAAACCGAGAGCTTTGCCATCATTTCAGGATCAGGATGCAAGACGAATAACTGCAGGCATTCCCCCAGCATTTGGGAAGATGCTGGCAGCTCCCCAAGCTTTGCGCAATGCAGAACTGCAGTTCGGCTCCATGGGATACGCTGCGTTTCCCCCATCCTTGACAGATGTTCAGAGCTTTTGCCTCATGCACACTTCTGCGTTCAATTTATATTCATGCATTAGATTGTTTAATAGCACTCGAGCACATCACTTAAACTTGGTGTAGCTGGGGGAAGTCTCCAAGTCAGTAAGACCTGCTTACATCAAACTGCGTTCAGTTTAGCAAATTGATTTATATCTAAATGGGAGAAATAAAAACCGCAGAGTGCCGACAGCACTCAGGAAGATCATTTACAGACGCCTTGGTCACACAGCCACAACAGGTTTTCTCTCTTCCAACAGGCACCAGCAGCACAAGAGAAGGCAGCTTGGCCATCACCATTAAGAGCACAAAAAGCAGAAGGGAGAGAAAACAGAGCAGGGAACTCAGCACTCGCGGGGCTCAGTCAGCACTTGCGAGGTGGGTGCTAACGCTGGTGCCAGGTTTTACACGCTCGCTCATGGGCAAGCGGGTTAGGGAATCCCACTGTGCCCACTGACCTGTTTTTGCAGGTGGCACCTACAGAGAAATCCAGCAGCTGAACTTTGTTGTCCTTATCCAAGTGACCCCAAGAGCCCAAAGCTCTGAAATACCTCAGGCTCTAGCAGAGAGGTACTGGGTGGCTTCTGCCCCATGGCAATGGGCCCGTCAGCAGCACTCAGTGACTGAAACAAAACCTCAACACACAAAATAGGATCTATTTTTTCCATCCATGAGAGAGAAATCAACTGAAATGAGTTGGCTGCCATGAAAATAAAGCTGTGCCCATACCAGTGTGAAGGAGTGGCTTGCACACAGGGCTCCTGCAGGACACTGGCAGCTGGAAGGAAGGGGAGAAGGACAATGGGGAGAGTTCACGGTCTCTTCAGAAGAAGCGCAGAGCGCATCCCTCTATGTGCAGCAGTCGCTGACCTCCGTTTGTGCCAAAAGGCAGAACAAGCAGCCCGCAGTTTGAGAATTCAGGCAAAAGGGAGCCTGAATCTGTCAGCAGAGACCAGCCTCCTCCCAGGCAGACCTCAGCTCTGCGCACCCCAAACCTGGCATCGCTCACTCTCCCTGTGGGCACACAGGAAGGGCTGTTTCAGCACACAGGACCCCTCCTCATCATCTTCTCGAATCCCTCTGCCAGCAGCTCATGTGCTTTGGAGGCTGGGAAAGGAGAGGCATTCAGAGAGCAAACACGAGGGAGGAGGGCACAGAAGACAGGAGATACCCCAGCCGTCACCCATGAGGTTGTACTTGACTACAAGGTGCCTGTTCAGTGACAGAAACCTGAATTACCTCCAGTATTTAAAACGCTTATGAAGCGAAAAAGCAGCCCTTCACCTCTAGTAACAGGGATGGGGTGGGCTCCCCGATTGGTATCTTCACTGTAACCTTGGTTCAGATGTAACTATGATGAAATTGCACTTGGTGATTGTCTCGTTACACTTTTTTTTTTGTCCTTCCTAAAACTAGATTTATTTTCTGTACAAACTTGGCTTGAAATATAAACCACATAAAATTCCCATTGAAAATAATGAGAATCCAGTATCAAAGATGAAGTCTCAAGAGAGACACGGTGGAGAGAGGAAGCAGAAGACAGCAAGGGTGGAGGAAATGAAACAACATGAAAGGAGGAGGAAAGCTGTGACAAGGAGGGAGAGCTAGTCTCCCACATCGGAGTCCCGGTCACCAATGAGCCAGAGGATGTGAAAGCTGAGAGCGAGGAGACCTGTTCCAATCAGGTCCCCCAGCGCTGTCAAGTATGGGATGGAGAAGTTGTCAGGATCGAGGTCCCTGCTCCACATCCAGTGCACCATCCAGTCAGCAATGTAGAGGAGAATGAGAACCTGGGAGGCAGGGAGAAAAGAGCCACATCAGCCACAAATGACCTCTACAATCCCAGCCTTCTGGGAGCATGAGCCAGGGGAGCTCCAGCTGGGCAGATGAGGCTCAGCCGGAGGGACAGAGCTGGTGGCAGATCAGAACCACCTTGCTGAGCACGACACTGCAGGCATTTCATGCTGGCTGCATCCCCAAAGCCACAAATACAGCACAAAGAGGAGCTTGGCGAGTTTCAGTGGGCTCCTGGGCATCTGAATTCCCTGCGTCCCTAACAGCCTCTGCCCTGACCTTCTTCAGCTTCACACGTTACCATCAAATTTAAGATTAGAAGGGGGAACAGTGGCACCTAAACACTAAAAGACTAGATTTTGCACCTTGGTTTTCAGAACTAACCAGAACAAGCTTGAAGAGATGGGGCAAGGAGGGGACACGGAAACAGGCAGGATGCTTTGGAAGGCACAACAATGCCCGTCTCCCAGAAATAAAAGAGCAATTTCCCTGCAGTACAAGCAGAGTGTGATGTTCTCCTTCAATGCAGTGAGAGGCTCCTACCGATATCCAAAACTGGAGAAAATCCACATGCCATTCTCTCCAGCCTTAGGGCTGGGACAGGGGTTTGAAGCGGCCAAAGGCCTGTTGCTAATGCCGCTGGAGTCTCCAGGGCTGGGATGGGCTCAGAAGAGCTCAGGACTACAGCAATAGCACACGGTGGTCCCTCTGCTGCCAGCTCCCGTGCTCCCAAGCCCCCAGGCTGCTCACGGCAGCGGCTCTGCAGAGCGGCTGCGAGCGGAAGCCCCTTCCGAGTGCCCGAGCACCCAGCAGGAGGTCACAGCCTAAATTTAGCCTCCTGGATGACAGCTCTCTGCTCTTGCCTATGATGGATACTCTGACTCATTTCCTCACACCGGCCTCGGCTGTTGGTTTGAGGGGACACCAAAACCAGGCACGGCTTCTACAAGTGGGTTTAGTAGGTAAATCCCTAACCAGCGTGTCTCTCCCTGCTCTTCGCCGCAGGCAGCCAGGCTCCTGCGAGCAGCTGCTGGATTTCTGCAGCATGAATATCCCGCTCTGTGTACATCCCTCAGAACAGGCATCGCTACAGGCTCGCAGAGGGAGATGGGGAGCCCCACGCCGCACAGCTTGCAGTTCCCTACCCTGCAGGGGAGGCAGGAAAGAGCACGACAAGCCACACAAGGCATGGGGTCCCTGTGAATTCCACATCCTGTTTGCTTCAGCAGCAGTTTGAACGTTAATAAAGCACCTTATAGGACAGATGAGCACATACAAAGTAAACACTTCTGCTATCAGAAGGACTTAAAAGAGACAAAAGACAGATTCAAAACTTGCCGAGGATGATAGGAAGGAAAAATTGCATGTACAGGTAGCAGTAAAGGATTATCCAGTTTGATACCGGATCATTTGACTAACACAATCTACTTGGCATAGCTCCCCTCAGCACATAAATCTCTTACCTAGGGACAGGGTGTTTCGCTGTGCCTTCAGCAGCGTATCTACAACTTAACTGACTGAACAGCTGACCGGCTAACATTCCCTATTCCAACCTGAGGGGTTACAGCCCCCGGAGGTGTCTGGCTCACCTGGAGAAGTGCAGCTGTCATGTAGAAGACTATGAAAATCAGGGTGAGTGTAGTGTGTCCACCTTGCATGGAGTTGATGGTGTAAAGGAAAACCAAGTGTCCAGGCACCACCAGAAGAAAAAGCACACGAGCAGAACGAGAATTCACATCTGCAAGGAAACAAAGACGGAGTCCAGGCTTAGGCTTGAACCCTGCAGCAACCCTGCAGCCCACCTGGGCTGTGGTCAAATCAGAAACAGGAACCAGCAACCCCACACTGCAGATTTCAGCTGGAAAGCAGCGCCCTGAATGATGATCCAACTGTCAGGACAACCAAGGACTCTTTGCACCAAGCTCTGTAGGAGAGCTTAGTTCTGGCCCCAGAACACAGCCGTTCTTAGACCGCAGCTGCCAAAGGACTCTAGTCCCACTTCTCTCAGCAGTAACAGAGCTGTCAAGAATTTACTGTGAAGGTTGAATTTCCTTGGAGCCCTGTCTACACCTTGGCTGGAGATCCATTTCCTAACAGATCACCTCCATGCTGGAGACCTCTCACCCCTCCTTGCTCTGCAGGGACAGCCGTGGTGCAGAAGGCCAGGGCTCAGGACCTCTAGACAGTGTGGAGAGGAATAACCTCTGCCCACACTCTGTGGTAGAATATATTGAGGGGCTGAGGGACATGGTTTAGTATTTGATAGGAATGGTTGGACTTGATCTGGTGGGTCTCTTCCAACCTGGTGATTCTATAAGTTTGGGCTGTGCTCTGCCACAAATAACAGAGCTGCTCGGAAGCCTTTGTGAACGAGCAGCTTTCTGTACCTGCAGCTCTGCCAGCCCAGCAGAGCTGCGACACTTGAGCAGCCTCAAGGCAGGTTTCGGTATCCTGGGTAGAAGTGGAAATGATTCAGAGAGTGGAGGATTGACAGCACTGGACAGTCAGGAACTGGGACTTCTGCACCATGGCTTCCTCATGCAGCAGGGCTCGGTTCTCTCACACAGTGGCTTTGCTAAAGGTCTGACTGTCTCTAGAGGGCAGGCCAGACCAGAAAACCAGCCAAATCCGTGAGCCACCAGCTGCCTCTGAGCTGGCTTCAGCCCCATTTCCTGCGAGCGTGCTCCACCGATGAGTTCAGTCAGGCAGCTGCTGGCAGAACTCAACCTATTTCAACACTTGACTCGGATACCTGAGCTGAAGAAAGTGCTGCAAGGGCTGGGGCACTTGCGAGGGGCTGTTTCTGTGCTCTCTCCAGGCATCCCGCTCATGTGCAGGTAAGTGGAGATGCGACTGGCCTGCACTGCCACCAGGTTGCCACCCACACCTGCAAGACAAGGAGAGAGGAGCAGGATGACGCCTCAGACGCTTTAAAAAGAAAGAGGTATTTTCAACAGCCAGCACACCTGGAGTTCCCAGGTGCTGGAATAATGTAGGACAATCTATTTTTGACCCAAATTCCACTTTCGCAGGATGTAAAGAGTGGAGACAAAGCACATGTTCTGCCCCTTCAATGCAATTCTATTACTGCAGCTTTGATTGCAAGAAATACATGAAACAAAAAGACAAAAAACAAAATCCAACAAGTCAGCCACCAAAACAGACACAGGAGGTTTAAAGCTACTATTTTGTGCATGAGGCAGAATGAAACTGTGGAACCCACAAAATGTACTGGCTCAGAATTAACTCCATTTATCACTAACAAACAAAGGAGTTTCCCTGGTTCACTGGGCAGAAAAGAGGTCAAAGCTTTACAGCAAAACCAATTAGATTTCCTGATTCTGAGTTGCAAATCCAAATCTTTATGTCACCAGGTGCCACAAGGCACATATCTTGGAGGGTAGGGGTCTTGCACCAGCCAGGAAGGATCGGGAAACGAAGACAGTTTTTGTTGGACTCCCAGGGCTGGTGGAAGGCTGGCACCAGAGGGAGCCACGCTGCTGCGAAGCCTGAGTGTAACCACCACATCTCACTGGCAATCAAAAAGGAATTATTCTCCTTAAGCTGCCTGAAATAACACACACAGGACAGTTCCACTGTCTGCCAAGTCTCCAAGAGCTGCAATACCAGAGAGGAAAGGAACTCACCGTTAATTACCGGTGTGAAGACAGCCATCCCAGCAAAGTTTGGATCTGAGACTGTTCTGTCCAAAATCAAACCCCCAACGCTGCCGAGGGAAAGATGGAGAGGTCAGTGCTGAAAGCTCTTTAGGAAACAGTAACACAGAGCAACGAGGGCTGTTTTGTGCACCCAAGGGTGACACAGACACCTATTAACATCCACCTACAGCTGTGGCACGTGATTTTAAGCCTCAATAATTGATAACAGAGGGCAGTTTCAGTGGGATCTTTCTTTTCCTGCTAAAACCCAAAGACTAAATGCCTGCACGTACAGTTTACTGCAGTGCAATAATCAAAAGCAACTCTGCCCTTCAGAAGGCAGAGACTGCTAAATGGGATCTGGGTTTACTCCATCGCTACGCTGAGGTCTCTCCATGCAGCAGTAGAGACACTGCTAAGGCCCTGGATTCCAGCAGTCAGGTGCTGAACCACTCCTTGGGACCTAAAAATCCATGTTTTTGTGTGTTAAAACAGACTGACCTCCTGGTTTCTGGCAGTCCGACCATGGAAGAAGCAGCTTGGCTCTCTCTTGGCCTGGAATCTCCCAAGGGCTTAGAAGCTGAAAGGGCTGGGGGAAAGGGTACACTGTCTGCATTTGGGGGAGAGGAACTCTTTCCCACCTTCCTACCTGCTAATCGCCATCGCAATGATGACCGGCTCCCAGCCAGAGTACAGCACCTCCCGGGTCGCAGCGTTCCTCTTGGCAATGATGATCCAGATGGGCAGCAGAGCTATGAAGAAGGCGCATACCAAAGGATTCACGTAGGCTTTGCTCTCTGAGGGGGAAATAAGCAGAGGGAACAGATCAAGGACACATCCTGCTGCAGCGAGGCGGGGTGCTACTTCAGCCGCCTACAGACTGTGGTCACCCCTGGAGTCAGCAGCTCCCGTAAGGGCAGGCAAATGAGACCAGCCCAGCCTCAACTCTGCAGGATACAACATTTCCTTCTCCTGCTGTACTCACAGGGGCTTTATCGACAGATACAAGCGTGATCTCTTCAGTTCCTAACTGCTCCTTCCCACTTCCAGCTGCTGGGCAAGACATCCCAGCATTGCTTCGCCTTTGGCTGAACCTGGCTGAGTCACATCCCCTGCATCCCAGCCGCCAGGGAGGGGAAGGTGGAGGGGAGGGAGGAGGAAATCTCGAGCCTACAGCTGCAACTCCGCGCCGAGGATCCCCAGCTGGTGCTGACAGCATGAAAAACGAAATCCAAGGCTGGCTTCTCCCACTGCTTTAGCCACAATCAAGGCCCTGACACCTTGGATGGAGATAACCTCTCCCCTACCACTTTACCTGGTAAGAAGGAAGGATGCAGATCACTGCCAAGACTGACTGCAGCTACAAGGCAGTAAGAAGGTCTGTTTCCTCCCCTTATCAGTTCTGACTAGGTCTCACTAACTGAAGTAGCTTCCAGGCCAGGCATCCTATGTACCCCGTGAACAGGGAGGGCAAAGGAAGAGTGTGAGACAAGGAGGAGATGCAGTAGCACGTGGAAGAACTAGGGAGAGACAAAGGTCTTTTGTTTCTTCTCACCCAGCTCTTTGTACAAGCCCCAGCTGATCCCTGAAAGCAAAGCCAGGGTGATGAGATCCCCCAGGCTGGCAGCAATCGGTGTGGCAACATTGTCAGGATTGATCCCCATCTTCCTGGATCCGATGATGACACCAATCATAATCAACCCTACAGACAAAAAGAGCAAGAAAACAGGATGAGACCCAGGGAAGAATTTTAGGAAGAGATGCATGGGGGGCATGCGGGATCTGTCTCTCACCAAGAACAAGGGAAGCAATGAAGGCAGTAGCCACGCTGCTGGCACAAAGCAGGACAGCGTGATCAATGCTGAAATGCCCATCTGGGATCCATCCGAATATCACTGCTGCAATCGAGGCCAGGAAGCCAACCACAGTAGCCTGAACCTGAAAACAAAAACTAGAGTCAGAGGACTAGAGAGGAAAACAGTACTGGGGTGAGGGAAGAAGGAAACACTACTCAGGGCACTATTTCAGGTGGATTAGCATCCAGCAGGGAAACACCATCTAACCTACAGTGCAAACTGTTATGCAAAGGTGACTGTGGGACAGAAAAGTGCCGTTTGCCTCCATGCAATATTGACAGTAAATAGCATTTAAACCTTCTGACACTCGTTATAGTTGTGCTTGCACCAGCTACCAATGCACTTTCTTCTCCTTTCGCTCTTTCTTACCTGTATCAGAGCCATGTTCCCCGTTATCATCCTCCAGAGTTCTTTGGGTGTATCCATTTGGCCAATATTAGCCTACAAGAGGACATCACAACACCATTAAAGACTGACAGCATTTTGCACTTGTTAACAGTCAAATTCCTGCCTTCCAGCTATGCAGGTTTGTGCCAGGAGGGGGAGAGAACCATGACCTCAAATCCTTAGCTCTTAAGGGACAGCAGTTCAGCAGGAAAGATGTATGTGTGTCTGTGTGTCTGGCCATGGCACAAGTCTGCAGTAACAGCCCAGCCTGTAACATGCAGCCCCTGTGAAAGTCACTCGGGTTGTACATAACCACAGTGCCTCTTCCAACAGCTACTCTGGTCTGGAACTCCAGAACACCACAGCTCTTCCCAGTTTCAGCACTTTCTCCTTCCCGGCTGCGGGAATGGGCTGAAACTTTTCCTGAAACTATTCCACAGCTGGAGTGGAGCCAGAGCAGCTAGAGGGGATTTTGAAGGGAGGGTAAAGGGGAATCGACGTCACTAGAATGACGAAAATCTTGCAAATGGAACAAGATGGACTTTGTCCTCACACAGAGTCACGCATCACGGCTTATTTACTCATGGAATTCACCCCAGTGGTGATGGAATCAAGCGTGGCTGACACAGTTGGGTCAGTCAGCCGGGAGGGAAATAGGGGTGCTGGGTGCCCCAGCTCCGACACGGAGCGAGGCCAGCACAGCATCGCGTGGGCAGAGGAAGCTGGCAGCGAGAACGACGCCTTCTGTTAAAAGCTGGGTAAACAAGGCTAATGCCACGTGGAGATCTACTGAGTAGCGGGAAGCAGCCGTGGCACACGGGTCAGCTGGCACCGCTACAGCAGCAGGAGATGATAATCAGACTAACCAGAACAGACAGAACGTTGCTTTAATTCCCTGGCGTACGATCCAAAATAACCCATTGGAATCACTGCGTGTTGCTGGTTACAGCAAAGCATATGGGTTCTGCTCTTCCCTAGCATCTTCTAGGAACGAACAGATAGGTGGAAGGTATAAGTTTACAGTCAACTCTTGTATTACCAGAAGCTGATGAACACGAAGAGGAAACAAGTTTGTCACTACAGATCAAAAGGGTCAGGCTCGAGCAAGCTGAAGCGGTAAATGCACGTTAGAGTTACTGGTTGACAGTGTCAAGCTTCTGTTCAACAATACAGCAGCAATTTCTGCCTCTCAGATTTCCTTGCTGGCCTATGCCAAACAAAAGTCAGTGATCATCTAATCCTTCTGCTCTCCCTCCTGCATGTGCTTCAGAGAGCTGCCAGCTCATTTCAACCAGCACTGAGATGGTTTATCTCAGGAGTGTGTTTGTTCCGGTCAATTTAGTGGACGAGAGGAAAGAACGGGCAAAACCCAATAAAGAGTTGACTGGCATAGCACTGAGGACACCCAGCCCAGGAATCTGAGCTCCATATGAAGCCTGACCTTAAAATTCCAGCTGCACAGCAATTAGGTTGGGATTAACATAACCTAGCTGTAGTCACTGGCAACAGGATTTTAATCCTTGAACTAATGGGAAAGTTTTGCTTCTTAATTGTGAAAGGAATTTCTGAGGTGCCTTAATGCAGCACTAATTAGAAACCCACAGCCTGAGAAACCGCTGCAGGCAGCTTTCCTGTGGAGAGAGCACGAGCCCCACACCATGGAGGCCCAGTCGGAGGGGAGCTCCCTCCGCACGGCTGCACGTGGCTCCCCCACGCTGAGGGAAGAACGGGGCAAGGACAGAAAAAGAAAGCCCAAGAGATTGTCTGATCCCACCGTGCACAGGTACAAGGAGAGAGCGCAGGGCTAGGGTAATTGTAGAGGTGCAAGATCTGTCAGGCTGAAGGAGAAGATGCTTTGCAGAAGCAAGGAGCATGATTGTCCCTGTTAGGAGAGGGTGTCAGTCTCTCTCCCGCGCCGCTCAGCTACAGAGACAGACTGCTGTGTTATAGGAGCATTGAAACACAAAGCAATTCATTTACAGCTGGACTAACACAGTATTCTGAGGAGCTAACAGAGCCTGCCCCCATCGCTCACAGGGAGCTCACTGTTTCACAGGAATCAGACTGAATTCCAGCAAGAGAAATGCCCAGCCATGCCTCTCCATCAACTTCCAGAAGCTGTCAATCCACCTGCTGGCTCTCACTGTGAGGTCTCCTCCGTTTTAGGCTTTGCCACGTCATTGCCCCCAGTCTCTCATGTCCTAGCCCTCCTGAACCTCTCTTGTTCCAGCCTGCTTTGATGATACGCCAGCACTCAGCCTTGTCATGAAGAAAACTGGATCGAGGCACTCGACTGCCAAAGCCAACTCACGGACCGTGCCTCCAGGCCCATGAGCAGCCATGGCAAGGAAGTGACCTGTCAGCAAAGCTTAAGGACTGTTAAACCTTCAAACCTGATCCATCCAGCTGTTGAAGTCATCTTCCAAGATGCTCACATCCAGCCTCTGGTTTCAACGGTCACCGACTTCGCAGGCCCATGCGCAGGGACATTTTTGTCTGCCCAGCCACCACGCATGCACACGCCTTCCCACCCCTTCCCAAACCAGGTGTTCTGCTCCCTCAGCTCCCTAGATACTCACAGCTGTTGACAGGCGAGACGCCAGAGTCATCTCCAGGTTCCCCTTCAGGCCCAGTAACGCAGGGACTAAGATAAATACCTCCGTCACGTATTTGAAGACATCCCAGTGCTGCAAAGTTGAAACAAAAAAAGACCATTAGAAATGCTCACGGGTGCTGCAAACCTTTGCTTTGGACTGAATTTCCCTTTACTCATCACCTTTCCAGCCTGGCGTTGCCTGCATGCAGCCCTGAGCAGAAAACCCAGCTCCCCTTCTGGTGCCACACTTGGAATTTTGCAGTGATTTTACTGTTTCTGCCATTCGTGTTGCAGTGACCACGTGCTCCCGCTGAGCTGAGAAACCAGATCTCAGCCTGCAACTTCCAGTTAAAAAATCCCCCAAAGATTAACCACTGACAAAATGATTACGCGTGCAGAGACCAAAATAGGGACAGATGAGGAGACTTTGCCCAATGCTTGCAGTTTTTGGCAGAATTGAGTACTGAAGTTGGGCTGGTCTCAGCTCAGAGCCATTCCCGATGCTCTTTTGGAACAAAGCATCACAGCTCCCACCTCCTGCCAGCTCCAAAAAGCAGCCCAGCGTGGCCTCTGTTCCCCTCTAGCTCCCCAAGACGTGTCCCCTACCTCACTTGGCACCTACATTTCTCTGGTTTTCCTGACTCCTCTGGCTCTACAGCCAAGTTGGCTCCCTTGGGAATGTGGCAGGAGAGGCAGGCATGGATATTTAGGGAAAAATGAAGAGTAATTGCAGGGTAAGTGGACTTCTAGAAGAGCAGCTGGCTTCCATGAGAACACAAAACCACCCCAAAGCGCCTTTCAACTGCATTTAAAAGAAACCCTGCAAGCTACACAAACCTCACTGCCTGATTCTTTACATGAATGTTTTGCAAGAAGGCCCTGTGTCCAAAACAGCTCCTGCTTCCCTCACTGCCACAGGCTTTAAAGGACACGGAGCAGGGCTAGAATCAGGGGTTGCAGTTCTCGTGGGTTCTCCCTGCAAACATTACCCGCAGCAGGCTCCATCGCTCTCCACTGGACTGTCAGGATAACGAGCCAACACCTTTTTCTTTCTAGGACAAGGAACGCTATCAGCCAACATCTTACAGCAAATACAACTCGCTCTACTTGCGTGACTAATACCTTCCTGGGGGGAAGGACTTCAGTTATTGCTGTTTGTTTTTCCATCCTTTACGGTTCTCGCCTTCACCACTAAGCCAACAAACCCCAGCTTCCTGCCAGGTCCTTTGCAATGCCATGCTCGAGCTGCACTCACTTGGAAAACGGAGAGAAATCCAGGATTACCTGCATAAATGCTGGAGATGGATGGACCGGGACCATTTTTCCTCAAAGGAAAACTGTTTTCTAGTCAATAAACCCCCCCTCTAATGTCTCTGACAGTGGTAAGATAAGCTAACCATGCTCTCCAGCTCCCAGATGCACGGCTGAAAGCTGCTCAGCTTTTTCAGGCATAGCCACAACCCTCTCTTGGCTCAAAGACAAAGCTCCTGAGGTTTCTAGACTCTCCTGATGCAACGAGTGGTTCTCTCCCAGCTGCTGTGATGGACAGTGCTTACAGCAACCACCGCGGTCCCTGCAGTCCCAGCTCCCAGCTCTCCCGACATGGGAGACCTTTCCAGCACAGCCAGAGGCACTCAGAAAGTCCAGTCTGGTCAATGTTTGAGCTCAGCGCTCACTGCTGAGCAGGGAAGGAGGGAGAACTGGTCTGAAATACTTCATCTGACCCAGCGGCAGATCAGGCTGCGCTTCCTTTAAGGTCACTTCTAGGAAGAGGCGAGCTCGGCTCTCCTTAGTCTATTTTTAGGCAGGCATTACGATTGTTTTGCTGCTTGTTGTACCAGTGAACCCTTTGCTACGCCTTCCCTTAGCAGTATCTAGCATTCAATCAGCACACAACACACTCCCACGTCCCAGCAGAATGAGCTGGATGTCACCAGAATCACTTAATGAAAGGAACATCGTCATCAGTCAGATCGCAGCCTGGAAGTGCTGTGCGAAAGCTTCCTGGCTTTTTCTGCCTCCCGAGATGATACATGAAGGATTAGGCAATATCTCGCACAAGCTCCAAGCCCTCCCTCACCTCATCCCAACCCTGGTGTTGTAAATGAACCTTTCAAGAAGGTTGTGCTGGAAGCCGGTGCCAGAAGCTGCTGCAACCAGAGCCTCCTAAAGCGGCTCCCTGAGCAAGACCAGGGGTGTTCCCAGAGAAAGGAATAAAAGCCATTTTGGGGAAGGAAAACAAGGAGATTTCTGCAGACCTCAGCAGCTTGCTCACTGCAAAGAGCAGGACCCATGGGCTTCTGCTAGCTTTCTTAATATAAGATGTTATACAACACTGGACTATGGGCATTGAGTAGATCTCGACGGCCTCCCTGGCTCCTGCAGAGAAGAAAGCTCCTCGCAGAGCCATGTGCCCACAATGTGGCTCCAAGGGGAGAACCGGAGCCAGACTGGTTGGAGAAGACAAAAAAGGGAAGCAGTGGAAATACAACTTTTAAGTTCAGGACGTTGTGCTGTTTAAATCCTTTTCCCTTTGAAATAAGAATTAGTCAAATAAGCTGTTTTCAAGAGGGGATGAGGAAGCTGACACAGCATACAAGATCCTCCTGGTCCAGTCTGCTCTGTATGCTGGTGAATACCCTGTGCTGAGGAGCAAGGGGAGCATCTGGCTTCAGTGGAGCCAAGGAAGGGAATTACATGGAGAGGCTCTTCACCCCTAGCACCTCCTCCTCGCCCTCTGGGGCGCGGGAGCAGAGAGACTATAAACAGTCCAGGTTTAACTTCAGTTTAATTTTCTGCTGAGCCTGTGGTTGCTCTGAACACAGATCTAGACAGCAGAGCCACGAGACCCCAGCCTGCCACAGATTCACAGAATCATGAAATGGTTTGGGTCAGAAAGGACCTCAAAACCTATCCAGTTCCACCCCTGCCATGGGCAGGAACACCTCCCACTGGATCAGGGGCTCCAAGCCCCATCCAGCCTGGCCTTGAACCCCTCCAGGGATGGCACAGCCACCCCTGCTCTGGGCAACCTGGGCCAGGGCCTCCCCACCCTCACAGCAAAACACTTCTCTCTAAGATCTCATCTCAATCTCCCCTCTTCCAGCTCAAAACCATTCCCGCTCATTCTAGCCCTGTCCTCCCTGATTAAGAGCCCCTCCCCACCGTTCCTGTGGGCAGAACATCAAACCCCAGGTGGTGTTTTTTCAGTTTCCTTCAGGCTTGCTGCTTTTCAGAAGTTTTGCACCTGCAGACAATGGATATTTCAGGGCAGCAGTTGCCTCAGAGCTGCTGTCAGTTTTAGTCACCGTGTGCAAAGTTAAGGCTGACGTGAGTCATGAGTAGCAGCGTGGTTTCACTCAGAAAACAGCAGGATGGTGATTCATGACAGCTCAGCAGGGAGGGACATGCTGCAGGTTGGAGCTGTGACTGCCTTGGTGCAGCCACGTTACGTAGCGTATAATTCTTCCAGCTCTATCCCTCCAAAATACCAAGGAATAAGCGGTCTTAACAGGAGAGCTGCAGCTCCAAGGCTGGCCAAGAGCCACCCCAGAGCGATGCTGAGCACCAGAGGTGGGCCGGGAGAGTCAGTGAGCAGACTGCCTCCTCCATATGAAACACTGTCCATCCAATCCAAAGAACCTCCAGAGAGTAGGCAAGTCTGGAAAACACCAACTGGGGCTCTGCTGGGAGAGTGGACTGTGCCAACAGCCCTCTACATAAAAAAAAAGCAGCTGGTACACCCACATGTCACCTGGCCTAAAGATCTCTCTGATCCCAAAGGGAGCGGAGGCCGATTCATAAGGGACACGTTAACGGGACAGCATGGCTAAAGGCCAGGGCTGCTTGTATTCCCAGTGGAGAGACCAATTACAGCTGGCTGATCAGCCTGTTTATCCAAAACAGAGGGAACGAAGCACATGGAGCCTCCCATCCATCTCCAACTACGGCTGCACCCAAAGCACTGGGACTCCAGTCAGCCCCAGTGCAGCGGTTACCACCCTACACCCTTCCCTCCTTCCATGCAAGTCGTTGAGGCTCTGAGAAGCCAGTTCTCAAGATCAGCTCCCCAGGCTTTGCAGGCAAGAGTGCAGAGACCACGCGCTTCCCATCCCTCTTTCTCCATCCTATGGCATTTAGATGCCTCATTTAATCCCAAAGCTACAGGGAGTTAAGAGGAGTCGGCAGGACAAACTGTGAGGCACATGCTGAGCTGTGGTGGGACAGAGGAATTATGAAGCTTTCTATCTAATGGCCGTAACAAAAAAGGCAGGAGAACACAGCAATGTGCCACAGGATCCCAACCGCACCCCTGGTTCCTCCCTGGCCACAAGGGCTGCTGCTTCTCCAGGAAGGACTTCAGGCTGGGTTCAAATCCCTGGCTCTGGGAAACTGCCACACATGAGCTTACAGGGACCTCGCAAAGGGAAACACGCTTGAAATGTCTTTCTTTTTAGTAAATTATTCCGGTAAATCCTTCCTGGATTAATTTAGCACAGCTGGCCTTTCCTGGTTTGAGTCACTCCACAGCTCTCCCAACAGGCTGCATCCAGAGGAACCATGAGGCTGACCAGAGCATAAAGGCAGGCAGGGAAACAGCCGTGAGGGGCAAGGAAGCAAGGGAAACATCTGCTTGACCATCCACAGACACAAAAAAAAGCCTGACTTGCCCTGCTGGCACGCAGGGTGGGGGTGATCCTACCTGCCTGCAACACAGACAAGTGACTGACATGTGAATCTTTACGCCAGCACTGCGAGGGCCCTGCTTGAGCTTCCAGCCGAAGCTGGAATTTCTGGTTGCCTGCAGCATCAAAATGGCTGCCTCCTCCATCCAAATAGTTTCACAAACCCACACCGCAGGGACGATCGCCGTTTTGGGGTGGGTATCAAGACAATTCTGCACAGCCTGTTTTGCCATCCGCTGCCTGAGACACACAGGCTTGGAAAACCTGTGCTGGAGTCTGGCACAGGAGCCACGACATCACGTTTCCTACACAAAATATGAGCGAGCTGCACAGATGCAGGGTCCTGGCAGCGCTACCTGTCACGAGAGAGCTAATGAGATAGCACGTGGTAACACAGCAGTTTTCATCAAGAAGGAACAGCCAGCTCTCCAGCTGGCCTTCCCCAAGGATCGCCTCCACACGCTGCTCAGGAGCAAACACCGTATTAGCCCAGCGGCCCCTGGCTGCTTCAAGCATGTGTGAAGGCAGCTTTTGACTTTTGGAGAGAGCTACCACGCAAGTGTCCTGCACACACTGTGACAGGCGAATCGTTAACCGGGCTGGCAAGAGCCCCAGCGTGCAGAAACATCCGACTGAAAAGGGACAGGACCTGCAGAACTGGAGCCAGGCATCTACAGTCACCATCAGGGGAGCATTTTATTTCGAGGCGTAATGCGCAGAGCAGTCCCTCAGTGTACGTGTGACAAGTGCAACCTCCTCCTCCAAGCCAGAGCAGAGCTGCTGTGGTGCAGCAGAGCCCACGGCCTCTCCTGCCCTCGCTCCAGATGCCACCAAGGTCTCCCTTTACCCCAACCATCGCATGAGGTGGCAAGTCTCCTCTCCTCATGGTTGCTATCTGCTCTACGAGCCTTGGTATTCCGGTCCCTCCTGGCTTAAGATCAAGCCATGGTCTACAGAAAGAGGATTCAGAGCCCAGCGCCTCATGCCAGGGAAGCATCAGTCCTACCTGCACAATGTCCAGCACCATTCCAGCAGCAACGGTCCCAAAGCCTGCCAGGAGGAATGGAAAGAGGACTTGCAGTCCGATGGAAAAGGAGGTCTCCTTGAGGGGCGAGGCTGGCTCAGGACCTCGGTCTGTGCTGGTATCATCACTTTCATTGCTCTGGCTGCCGTTTTCCAGCAGGGCATCTTCTTCTCGCACCCCTTTAGCGTTGGCACGGGACTCCAACACCACTACTTCTACCCCGACACCATCAGGTCCTAGGAAATCCGAAGGTTCCACTAGCTGCCCTCGGTCTGGACTGGTGAGACGGTCCATGGGCACGATGGGCAGCACGGCCCCGTTGGCCTGGTGGGGTTCCTGCTCTGGCTTGGAAGACATGCTGCAGAGAGGCTATCCCGACCTTCAGCTTGGTGGGCCTACAGCCAACAGCTGTTCCCGAAGAGATCTTCTGCCAGGAGCTTATACCAATGGCCTTTCCGGCATCTAGAGCCGACCTCTCCTATCCCTGCTTGTCTGCCTTTGAACGCAGAGACTGCTCCTGCAGCAGAGATCCCCATCAAGCAAAGTCCAGGGATGGAGGACACCAACCACTGAGCCAACAGGGAACACCGCAGAAGCTGGGAACTACAGCAAATACACTCTAGTTCTCCTCCTCTCCAACGCTGTGTGGTACAGCAGCCACTGAGGCAGGATCCAAGCTTTTCTTCTTCAATCTGTGACGCTTCAGTGCGTCTTTCTCCAGGCTGTCTTCCAGCAGCACTGCTGCTGTGGTGGGACACCCAAGGCAGAGAGATAAACAGATGAAGCAAAGACCACTGAAAAACACAGATGCTTAAAGGGATGAGGAAGCGGAGTAGATATGAGAGACTGGATTTTAGAGATGAGACAATCCAGAAAAGCTCTTCTTATTACCAGGGCTTTGTCACATCCTCCAATTACATTGTCCCCCTGCAGAATTTCAGTCTGAAGGCTGCCAGGGGCTTTTACTCTGTTTCAGTCTGGTTTGTGCTCTCTGCCAAAAGAGCCAACAACACCAGCAAGCTCCAAGTGTCACTGCCGTCCTCCTCTTCCAGAAGAATTTCTCACCTTACAGCACGAGGCAAGCAGAGCTCTTATTTAAGGTAACAGCAAGTTCCCAGTTAAGGTTTCTCACTGAGCGGAGCCGGGCTGCAGGGTGGGAGCTGGCATTTGGAGAGCCGGAGACTTCACGTCCCTCTCCGAGAACTTTTCTTTCACCTGAAACACACGGGATGAAAACAGACATTCTGTTGGGTGTTGTGGCAGAGAGTGTAACGGCTCCTTCATTCAGTGATGTTTCCTCCCAACGCATGGTGAAGGCTGGACCTTCAAAGCCCCACCACTGGCTAACACATGGCTACTGGCTGGACCGTCAATGCAGCCGCCAGCTATTGCCTGGCCACCAGCCATATCTTCAATGTAGCCATCAGATGGAACTTCCAGGCAGCCACCGGCTCACACACAGCCACCAGATAGCTTCAAAGCCTGGCCACCGGCTGGACCTTCAAGGCAGCCCCTGGTGAACCCCAGCCCCGGGCTAATGCCTGGCTACCAGCTAACATTTGGCCACTGGCCATGCCTTCAAGGCAGCCATCAGCTCACACTCAGCCACCAGCTGGACCTTCAAGGCAGCCACCAGCTCATACACAGCCACCAGCAGGACCTCCAAAGCCTGGCCACCAGCTAGATCTTCAAGGCAGCTCCCAGCCAGCCCCAGCCCCTGGCTAACGCCTGGCCACCAGCTAGTACACAGCCACCAGTTGGACCTTCAAGGTAGCCCTCGGAGAACCCCAGCTCCTGGCAAACGCCCGGACAGCAGCTAATGGCCAGCCACCAGCTAACACTTGGCCACCAGCCATTGCCTGGCCACTAGCCATACCCTCAACACAGTCACCGGCTAACGCACAGCCACTGGATGGACCTTCAAGGCAGCCCCCAGCTCACACACAGCCACCATCCGGACCTCCAAAGCCCGGCCACCAACTGGACCTTCAAGGCAGCCCCTGGTGAACCCCAGCCCCTGGCTAGTGCCTGGCCACCAGCCATACCTTCAAAGTAGCCACCAGCTCACACAGCCACCAGCTGGACCTCCAAAGCCCGTCCACCGGCCGCACTTTCAAGGCAGCGCCCAGCCAACCTCAGCCCCTGGCTAACGCTGGCCATCAGCTATCACCTGGCCACCAGCTAATTCCTGGCTACTAGCCGTACCTTCAAGGAAGCCACTGGTGAACCCCAGCCCCCGGCTATCACCTGGCCATCATCTGTACCTCAAAGCAGCCACTGGCTCACACACAGCCACCAGCCGGACCTCCAAAGCCGGGCCACCAGCTAGACCTTCACGGTAGCCCTCAGGCAACCCCAGCCCCTGGCTCCCGCCTGGCCACCAGCTCTGGCCTGGCCACCAACCATACCTTCAAAGTAGCCCCCAGCTCACACACAGCCACCAGCGGGACCTTCTCGGCAGCCCCAGCCCCGTCTCTCGCCCGGCCACCAGCCCTACCTGCCCGGTAGCCCCCGGCTCCCTCACGGCCCCAGGTTCCACCCCCCCCCCCCCCCCCCTCGCGGGGCCCTCGCGCCGCGACCCCATTGGCCGCGCGGGACGGCGCGTGAGCGGGAGGCCCCGCCCCTCGCGGCGGGCGGCAGGGGGCGTGGCCAGCGCGGGCACGTGACCCCCGAGAGCGCCGCGCGCCGGACGGGGCTGCGCCTGCGCCCTCCCCGCAACCCCCGAGCCCCGCAGACCTCCCTCCCTGCATCCCCACATCTCTCCATCCCTGCCTCCCTCCCTCCCTGCATCCCCACGTCTCTCCATCCCTGCCTCCCTCCCTCCCTGCATCCCCACGTCTCTCCATCCCTGCCTCCCTCCCTCCCTGCATCCCCACATCTCTCCATCCCTGCCTCCCTCCCTCCCTGCATCCCCACATCTCTCCATCCCTGCCTCCCTCCCTCCCTGCATCCCCACGTCTCTCCATCCCTGCCTCCCTCCCTCCCTGCATCCCCACGTCTCTCCATCCCTGCCTCCCTCCCTCCCTGCATCCCCACGTCTCTCCATCCCTGCCTCCCTCCCTCCCTGCATCCCCACGTCTCTCCATCCCTGCCTCCCTCCCTCCCTGCATCCCCACGTCTCTCCATCCCTGCCTCCCTCCCTCCCTGCATCCCCACGTCTCTCCATCCCTGCCTCCCTCCCTCCCTGCATCCCGTCTCTCCATCCCCTGCCTCCCTCCCTCCCTGCATCCCCACGTCTCTCCATCCCTGCCTCCCTCCCTCCCTGCATCCCCACGTCTCTCCATCCCTGCCTCCCTCCCTCCCTGCATCCCCACGTCTCTCCATCCCTGCCTCCCTCCCTCCCTGCATCCCCACGTCTCTCCATCCCTGCCTCCCTCCCTCCCTGCATCCCCACGTCTCTCCATCCCTGCCTCCCTCCCTCCCTGCATCCCCACGTCTCTCCATCCCTGCCTCCCTCCCTCCCTGCATCCCCACGTCTCTCCATCCCTGCCTCCCTCCCTCCCTGCATCCCCACGTCTCTCCATCCCTGCCTCCCTCCCTCCCTGCATCCCCACGTCTCTCCATCCCTGCCTCCCTCCCTCCCTGCATCCCCACGTCTCTCCATCCCTGCCTCCCTCCCTCCCTGCATCCCCACGTCTCTCCATCCCTGCCTCCCTCCCTCCCTGCATCCCCACGTCTCTCCATCCCTGCCTCCCTCCCTCCCTGCATCCCCACGTCTCTCCATCCCTGCCTCCCTCCCTCCCTGCATCCCCACGTCTCTCCATCCCTGCCTCCCTCCCTCCCTGCATCCCCACGTCTCTCCATCCCTGCCTCCCTCCCTCCCTGCATCCCCACGTCTCTCCATCCCTGCCTCCCTCCCTCCCTGCATCCCCACGTCTCTCCATCCCTGCCTCCCTCCCTCCCTGCATCCCCACGTCTCTCCATCCCTGCCTCCCTCCCTCCCTGCATCCCCACGTCTCTCCATCCCTGCCTCCCTCCCTCCCTGCATCCCCACGTCTCTCCATCCCTGCCTCCCTCCCTCCCTGCATCCCCACGTCTCTCCATCCCTGCCTCCCTCCCTCCCTGCATCCCCACGTCTCTCCATCCCTGCCTCCCTCCCTCCCTGCATCCCCACGTCTCTCCATCCCTGCCTCCCTCCCTCCCTGCATCCCCACGTCTCTCCATCCCTGCCTCCCTCCCTCCCTGCATCCCCACGTCTCTCCATCCCTGCCTCCCTCCCTCCCTGCATCCCCACGTCTCTCCATCCCTGCCTCCCTCCCTCCCTGCATCCCCACGTCTCTCCATCCCTGCCTCCCTCCCTCCCTGCATCCCCACGTCTCTCCATCCCTGCCTCCCTCCCTCCCTGCATCCCCACGTCTCTCCATCCCTGCCTCCCTCCCTCCATCCCCACGTCTCTCCATCCCTGCCTCCCTCCCTCCCTGCATCCCCACGTCTCTCCATCCCTGCCTCCCTCCCTCCCTGCATCCCGTCTCTCCATCCCCTGCCTCCCTCCCTCCCTGCATCCCCACGTCTCTCCATCCCTGCCTCCCTCCCTGCATCCCCACGTCTCTCCATCCCTGCCTCCCTCCCTCCCTGCATCCCCACGTCTCTCCATCCCTGCCTCCCTCCCTCCCTGCATCCCCACGTCTCTCCATCCCTGCCTCCCTCCCTCCCTGCATCCCCACGTCTCTCCATCCCTGCCTCCCTCCCTCCCTGCATCCCCACGTCTCTCCATCCCTGCCTCCCTCCCTCCCTGCATCCTCACGTCTCTCCATCCCTGTCTCCCTCCCTCCCTGCATCCCCACGTCTCTCCATCCCTGCCTCCCTCCCTCCCTGCATCCCCACGTCTCTCCATCCCTGCCTCCCTCCCTCCCTGCATCCCCACGTCTCTCCATCCCTGCCTCCCTCCATCCCTGTCTCCCTCCTTCCCTGCATCCCCACATCTCTCCATCCCTGTATCCCTCCCTCCCTGCATCCCCACATCTCTCCATCCCTGTATCCCTCCCTCCTTGCATCCCCACATCTCTCCATCCCTGTATCCCTCCCTCCCTGCATCCCCACATCTCTCCATCCCTGTATCCCTTCCTCCCTGCATCCCCACATCTCTCCATCCCTGCATTCCTCCCTCCCTGCATCCCCACATCTCTCCATCCCTGCATCCCCACGTCTCTCCATCCCTGCCTCCCTCCCTCCCTGCATCCCCACATCTCTCCACCCCTGTATCCCCCTCCTTGCATCCCCACATCTCTCCATCGCCGCATCCCTCCCTCCTTGCATCTGTCCACCTGTATTCCTCCCTCCTTCCATCCATCTCTCCTTGCATCCATCCCTCCTCCCATCCGTCTCTCCTTGCATCCATCCCTGCATCTCCACATCTCTTCATCCCTGCACCCCTCCTTGCACCCTTCCATCCCTTCCTCCCTGCATCCCCACATCTCTCCATCCCTGTATGCTTCCTTCCTTTCCTCTCCACAAGTCTCCATCCCTGTATCCTTCCCTCCTTTCCTCCCCACAAGTCTCCATCCCTGTATCCTTCCCTCCTTTCACCCCCACATCCCTGTATCCCCACATCCCTGTATCCCTCCTTGTATTCCTGCATTGCCACATCCTTCCCTCCTTGCATCCCTCCCTCCACTGAGCCCAGGGTGCTCCCTGAGGCGTTACCTGCTCTCCCAAAGCACGGTGTTGGAAGAAAAGGCTCCTGCTTCCATCTGCTCTCCCTCTGCCGAGCCAGGGGAGCCCCTCACTGGCTTGGGTCAGCCTGAAATGAGGGTGAACCCTGAAATCCCACCACTGGAATGCTGTAACTTGTTAATTAAGGACTGCTCCGGTGCCTCGGCTGTCATTTTGGGATGAGGCCAGGAGCACCAGTGCTACGTGCTGGCTTTCCAGCCCCTGTGCCAGAGTCAAAGATTCCTTAAAGTAGTTCAGCAAGGAAAATCAGCGATATCGTCAACGTCCTCACTCTGAGGAGTTTACACAAAAATGTGCTGCAACAAATTCTTACCTAAAAAGCAGTAACTCCTGCCACAGAGGCCACTGCCTCCTCGCTCTGCAGAATACTCTATTCTTGAATGAAATCAGCTCTTCCGATTCATCTTTTCCTTTTATTTCCTTTTTTTTTTTGTTGTTGTTGTTGTTCTTTTTTAGAGTGAGTGGAACTTCTGACCAGTTGTTGTTTTTCCTTCCTGCCTTGCCTTTCCTTTCCTCCCAGGAAACAGTCAGCAGCAAGTTATTACCCGGAGCGATTACGTGATCCCCAGTTCCGTGCCCTGGAGACAGGTCTGGAGCCAATATTGGTGACTGGGACACAGGCATGCGAGGGGAAGAGGGAGGGAGAGCAGCAACTGTGTTCCAGACCACGGAGCCAAGCATGACTTGGGCTGGTGACTTCATTCCTATAAGAAGGAAGCAGAAGTGGTCACGTTCCGCGGCAGCGAGCACTCTGTTGGGGTCAAGAGCCCCTCAAGTTGTGCCACTCGATTTATCCAGAGCAGCAGTGGGGTCTCCATCTGTGGAAGGGTTCAAAAAACATGTGGCTGTGGCACTTGGGGACGTGGTTTAGTTGGCACAGAGGGATTGGGCTGACTGGATGAGCTCAGAGGTCTTTCCAGCCTTAATGATTCTGTGACTCTATGGATTTCTTTCTGCCCCTATTGAAAATGGAGCAGGGGAGCTTCCTTTCCTGAAGCACTTGTTGCTTTGGAAGAAAAGGGTGACTAATTATACAAGCCAGCAGGAAGATAGCTCAGATAAACCCCTTCTTGCTTTCTCAGCCCCTAGAACCTTTGCAATGCTCTTCTAAGCATGCTGAATTCCAGGAGCAGATAAGTGGAGTGCTGCTTCCACCATAACAACGTAACTAAGTGGCCTGGGTTCTGTACCTCCCTGCTGCTGCACAGACTACTTGGACCCAGTATTTCCAGGGGTGATGAGCTTTTAAAGGAATTTAACTAATCCCCAGGACCTCCTCCATCATATCAAGGAGAATGGGAGACACACAGAGACGATGGCTCAACTGAAGCCACAGTTCCACTCCAACTGGGAGCAGAGTTCCAAACCCTGCCTCCAACCCCAGCCTCTGTTTTCCTTTGTCCAAATAAAATGGGTCTGTAAGGCTCTCTTTCTGCCTTCATCTTTCCTTCCTGACTTGGAAACTCCAGATCTAGCCCAGAGCAACCATTCTTCCCTCACCCTCCTGACAACAACACATGCCAAAATGTGACCTTGTTGATTAAGAGCCCAACCAGCTGCACGCTCGGGAAGTGGAAGCGCAGAGACAAAAGCTACCGGAGACAAGAAAACAGAAATAGATAAAATCCCCACCAGCGAGGGTGACGCAGAGATCAGAAAAGGCAGAGGATGAAAGGGCAGGAAACGAGTTTCCAGTTGCAGGGGAGCAGGTACCAAAGGCAACAAAATGCTTGGAAAGGAAAGAGTTTACCATGGAGCTACACCAGGTCATGGAATGTTAGCCTTGTGTGTTTTATAGCAGCCACGTGAATTTAGTCCAGCCTTGGGCAGGCACTCAAAAGTGGCCTAGGAGGTCACGATACATATAGGATCATTTTCTCCTTTTCATGGAAGAATCCAGCAAAATAAAATGGTTTGGACAAAGTCACTCAAAATCCCCATCTACCACGGAACCCAAGTATCCTGTCAACCCCTTTGCGCTCTGGTCCCTTTGTCCCTTGCATTAACCACCCTTCCATGTGGTCATTTCCCATCCTGCAGCTTCCGCTGGGGCCCACGGCTCCAAAATCAGTCGGATCGCTCTCTGCTGAGCAAAACCAGTCACTCCCTTCCCTACCATGCTGAGCGCTTTATCTCTGCCACCCCTGCTGCCCTGGGAAGCTGTGAAATCGGAGCGCGGAGCCAAGTCCTCTGCACAGAAACTCAGATGACACGCAGCCTTCCCTGGGCTGTCCGGTTAAGGAAAATAACGCCCTGGGCTGCACTTCCACGGCTCTAGGCCTGGCTCTGGGCACTGAGAGGTGTTGACATGCAGCTACAAGAAGTCAGGGCAGTAAAGGGTTATTATGAGAACCTGAATGTGAGGACTAAACCAACAACCTTGCCTGTAAAAGTTCCACAGCGCTAGCAAGCTCTGCACAGGAGCTGCAGATGAGGAGGGAAAGAATCCGTGCAGGGCAGCAGGCGCTACCGAAGGCCACTGACAGGCAGGATTAAGGGTCACAGGGTGAGGACTGCTTCCCTATGATGGCAAAGGACATCGTGGGCTGTGAGCCATCTCCTTATTCCTCCGTGGATGTCTTGTTCTATGGCACCGATAAGCTTGGTAGCACAGGGGACGCTTTCACAGCACCTGCTTGAGAAAATGGATTTCACCAGCTCCATGAAATACCAAACAAAATAGCAAAAGAGGAGCCAAGGATGCAAGCGCCAGTCGCAAGGCTGGAGGAAACAACTCTGTGAATACCTTGTTCCTGCATTCTCCTCCAGTGCTGTGCCTGAGCTCTCCACGGTCACTTAGGGCTGAAAATCAACTGAGCCATTTTAAACAGAGGCCGGCAACAGAGCTCTCTTTAGAAAATGCAGGTGCAGAATGTGACCTTTTCTGCATCATGTAGCAGGCCTGTGTGACCCTAAATCAGCTGGTCTGCCAGCAGGCTGCTGCGGCCAGACAACTACAGACACATTATCTCGAGCAAGAATACAGAACAGTAACTACAGAATAGCAGTTTTGCAGACCCAGCTACAAAGAAGAGGGAAAAAAGGAAGTTGCTAATGGATATATAACACAAGAAGACATTAACGTGCTGGAACTGGATTAATGCAAACAGCATTCATAACCTCATTATAGGTATAACACCAAGTTATGTGTCTTCAGAGCAGGGAATCTGGCTCTTCCTTCTCTGATGAATCAGAGGTAATTGCTGTACATGCTCAAAACACAGTGACTCATTACAATAACAAAAAAAAGAATAGCTCACAGAGCTATTAATCCATGTTTTCCTGATGTACTTGGCGTTCTCAGTTACTCATACGATGCCAGGTTGCACAGAGCCTTAGCAGAAAAGGCCAGCTCATCATTCTTACGCTATTATTTACATGATGACACCACGATTTCAACCACCACTCAAAAGCAGAGACATTCACTGAACACATATCATGGGAGCAGTAGAACGGGGTGGAAACCAAGCTGTTCTGTCAGGAGAGGCATGCGTACACCAAACCACTGAGCAACCCTTCAGATCTGTGCATGACAGGGTAGCAAATATGATAAAAGGAGACTTGAGAATGGAAGGGCAAAGCTGCTACGCGGAAAAAAGCAGAGACAACGATCAGAAGTGACTGTAAAAAAAAATGGGTGAGGTGGGGAAGGCGCTTTTTCACCACCAGATCCTACTGCTTAAAGCACTTCAGTTTAGCAGCTTCAGGTTGCAGTAAAGCTCATCTAGTCAGTGCAGAGGCACCACATGATTTCAGCACTTAACGAGGTGCTGGACCAAAGCTGCATTAGCAAAGCCCCATGGCTGACATTCGCACAGTACCTGCCAAAGCCAAACCTGCCCTCCTCATGCTGTTTGTCTCCTCATCCTATCCCTGTATTCCCTGATTAAGAGCCCCCCTCCCAGCTTCCCTGGAGCCCCTTTCAGTCCTGGAAGCTGCTCTAAGGCCTCTAATCAGGGCTGAACAACCCCAAAACTCTCCCAGCCTGTCAAAATGAAGGCTTTTGACGCAGGTTTTTTTTATAGAGACTTGTCAGAGAGGAAAACCCCCAAACCCTCCTCCACCTCCCATGCCAGAGGATGTTTTTATTCCATGCTATAACCTCACACATCGCTTCTGCTGTGTCTGCAATGAGTGTTTGCAAGGGGAATGACACCTTCACAAAAGAGCCATAGACATGAGGCTCAACAAATGAATGACATGAGGGCGCACCGACAAAATGCAACAAACCATAAAAGATGCAACCCATTTACTACCCCATAATGCATAATCAGAGTTAGCTAATTCTGTATAGAAAGGGAAGCACCAGGGAGGGGGCAAAGATTAAAGCTGGCTGGAAAATACGTGGATTTGTTTTGATGGAAACTTTACGACTTGCTTTAGTGAAAAAACAAGTGTGGAAATGACTTCACTGCGATTATACAGTTACATAACATAACTCAATAATTATCAGAAGATAATCTGCATTTCTTGTTTTATTAGAAGAAAATGCCGATCTGGTTTCAATTATTTAGTTGATTGATACAGGTTTAGCCCATTGGCCATCCTGATAAAATCAGACTGCAGATAAATTGAGAAGGGCAAACAGAAAGAACAGGAATCCCAGTTCCATTGCAGTTTTTTTAGGGTATTTCCTGTACATTCCCATACATTTCACAATATGAATTTAGAGCATAACAACCACCCATTCCAGTGTATAATTCAGACTCTGAAAGAGAGACACATCTCTGCCACAGCGCAATAGGAAGAGCCGCACTGGTACCTGCAGCACAGAGTCCACGAGTCAGTACAGCAAAGCAGTCATCACCCCACCTTTACTCTGGCCAACATCTAGCTCTTAACGCTTTCTTTGTTTAATTAAGAGCAGTAACCTCAATTAAAGAGATATCAAGGCTAAAAGAATGTTTAACCCTTTAGTGCGAACAAAGGCAGGGAAGTCAGTGCAAGAAGTTCAAGAGGAAACAGAGTCAGCGTTGACGGCTCGTCCGCAAAAGGATTCCCCCAGAGCTGAGCCAGCAGCAGCGCTGCAGTGAAGTGAAAACTGCTGCCATAGGCAGTGAGGAACAAAGACTCCATTACCACGGAACTGGAAGAAACTGGAGGGCTTCACTGACTTTCACAGTTAAGTTCTCAGAGGAGCAACACAGAAACATACATTATAGAAACTGATTCAGTGAAAAAAGAACATACATGAGCAGACAATACCGGTTTGGCTTCTTATTTAACACTGCAATTCCTATTCTGAAACCCAGGTGCATGGGCCACTCCAAAAAAGTGAGAGAAAAGAAAAAAAGTCACTGAAGAGAAAGGAAGAAATGTTTTCAGCACCTCTGAGGCTGGGGCAGTATCAGTCAAAGCAACACAGCTGGAACTTCAGGAGCTTGGTGTTTTAAAACGGAGCCAGAGATCAGTGCATGCACGGGAGAGCTCAGCCGTACCGAGTTAAACTGGCACTGGTTGTGAGCGTTGCCAGGGGAAGAAGCTCATACCAGCAGCAGGGCAACAAACTCTTAGTGCACCTCTACCAATCACACAAAACCTACACCACATCACAAACCTTTCACGTGAGCTTTTGACAGACACGTTGTTTGTGAAAAATCAATTACTGGTATAAAAGGAGTTTGTCAAAAGTGCGTGCATTAAGATTCATCTCTCTTACTGGTAGGTGAGTGCTGATTATAGCTTAGATTTTTAAGCAATTACCAATGTCAGAGGCTTAAAGAAAGCCCTGAAAAAATTACTACCGTCAGAGCAATGGCTGCATGTTAGACCAGGCAGGAACAGAAGTCAGGGTAATGAGTTGTGTTTTCTCCAGGCTCTTACATACTGTACATCTGCCTACGCGGCACCTAGCAGTTTTTCCATCTGTATGTGCAACATAACATGCAAAAACTGACTTCCAAACATAGCTCAACACACAACATACAACTGCATCTTACAGCCCAGATCCCTGCAGGCCCAGAGTCCACCTCGGCAGCTGCTCTTCTCCAGTGTGCTTTTCACAGCTCGTGGGAGTTTGCATGGGGGTCTGGAAGCTTGTCCGTATCACAGTTCTTAATCAGCTGAACGAGGAACTCGACCTGTTTCTCGTAATTCTCAACCGAGATTCTCTCATTCAACCCATGGATCCTGGCAGAAAGAGAAGAACGTTTTTTCATTCCATCGTGCGTTTGTGACCCACCTGCACACAGCCAGCACCCCACCTGCCTGTTCACTCCAGAAAGCAAGGCACAACACAAACACAGCAACACACACCAAAGGCTGCACTGAAACTGCAGGATCTCTTCCTCAGGCCAACCAGATCTACTGATCCGAAGGCTCAGAGCACAATAACTAAACCTAAGGTGTATGTGGAAAATAAAAAACAGTGTTCCAGCTCTCTGCCTGTTTCTCAGCCACTTCTGTCACTGTCCTGTACAGCCACAAGAGCACTCGACTCTGGGCATTTTATTAAGGTCCACGTGATACCGATCTGTTACATGCTAAATAAATAAAAAATTCCTTGCGTGATGATGCTCTTTGTTATCGTCTCAATCCAAGAACCTAAATTCCAGCTTTAAAGGAGCAGATGAATTCCAAGTGGCATGTGTCCATACACATGGATAAATCTCATAAGCAAGGCCAACATTTCAAGCTATTGCATTACCTGAAGGGTCCAATCAGCTTTGCAGCGCTGCGAATGGGACACCTAAAGGTCTCGGCCGCATTTGAAGTAGAGAAGAGTAATGGCTAACGCTCCCTCAGCGAAACCACCATCCCCTGTGTGCATGGGGGCTCAGATTTGCAGGAAATAAGCGGCCTAACAGAATCCGAGGCAACACCACCAGCACGCCAAGGTACGCAAGGCTGGGTTTCCTCCTCCTGCCTAGTGCACATCAGATTTTCTCTGTCACCAATCCCCAACCCAAGCAGCTGCCCGTGTGCAGACAGAATACAATACCTGGGAAGATCATCTGATTTCAGGAGCAGTGGGTTAAATCGATAAATGGCATTTGTGACGTTAGTGAAATGCCTGCTGTCTGTGTTTCCAATGCATGTGCCTGGAAAACAAAGCCCAGGTTAACTTTGCATGAGAGCAGTGATTTAACGACCCGCGCTTTTCCCAGGAGAAAGGAGAGGCAGCTGATAACAACTTTATATGACCCCTGGCTACACCAAAAGTAAAATCACTGGAAACAGTTTATTGGTACATCCTGGAAGAACATTCTCTCCTTCGGGAACAGGAGGAGCTGAAGATACAATTCAATCATTCTAAGAACAGCCATGATACTCAGCCCCTACAAAAGTTTGTTGGACTGCACTTTGAAGCCTGAACAGTACAGAAATAGGAAAGAGCTGTGAAAAGGGGAAGGGGCTGAGATCATAAGGAACAATACAGAAAAGCAGGAATGGCTTTACCAGCTATAAAAACAATAAAAGAAGAGCTAAAGCAAGACGACCTCCTACCCTCCCTCACAATTCCTTTCTTCCCTGAAGAGACTCCTTTGTATGTACAGAAAGTCAAATTCAAGGCTTATTGTTTCTGTTGGTTTCCTGTTTGCTTTTTTACTTCCATTACTAAAAACAACAGTAATACCTCTAGAACATAAATAGGGAATGGAATAAAAAGAGGAAAAACCAGCTGTTTCCAGTAGTTAACAGCTGGGGTGGAGACATACATAGAAAATGGAAACAAGTAAATACTGGGGGGGCTGGGGAGAGCAAAGTAGAGTGGAAGCTGGAGAGGAAACAATAATCATCATGTGCTTGCTGTTACCTGGAACTACGCTGTCAACACCTGGGAAAGTATCCAGAATGGTTTTCTGAAAAATGTGGACTCCAAACATCTGGTCATCCCATGGACTGACAGGGAGTGGATCAAAGGCCTCTACGACATCAATCTTCACTCTGTCATCAGCAATCGTGTTTTTAACCATCTCTAGCACCTACGGGTAAAACGTAGTGATTAAATAAGTGAAAGAAACAACAGCGCATCCCTTCTAGATGCCAGCAAATGTTCCATTTCCCAGAAAATGTTTGCTCATGAACTGCAACTTGCAGCTGCAAATACAGATGTAGTCAGGACTGAAACTGCGCTGTACGCTCTTCCTCAGTGGATGGCTGATACTTAAGTTTATTTTTTCAACCTCAGTGCAATCGGATGCACATCACTGTCCCCAGGTGTTCCTGAACTGCTCCAGACCTGGAAGGCAGGTGGTCAACCTGCTGCTACTTGGCACTCAGGTCATCCAAATAATAGTCCAGAGAGGTAAGACTTTCAGCAAAAGCCAGGGAGGGGAAGGCGTTCTTCACTGCCAGCGTTCCCCTTGGCTGGACAGGCAAGCCAGACCCACTGAAGCGTGCAAGACTCTCACATTCTCCAGGTCACAAACCTTTACACTTCTATTCCACGGATCACGTATGATCCATGCGCTTTTCTGCACAAAAAGACTTCTGAAATCTGTTCAACGTATCTACGTGGCGCGCTTTCAGTGTTGGCCTGCCTCTTGCTCTGCTCCACTTTCAGAAGCCATAGTAATTAAGGCACTTTGCAATGCATCTCAAGCCTCCGTGAAGGAGTGATTCCCGAATCTTGCCCTTCTACAGCTTGAATGAATACAGCGAGAGACAAAAAGAGTATTCTTATAGCACAAATGGCCAAGTGCCACCCTGCTCAGAAGGGGACGGAGAGCAGCCCCGCACCGGGGGACACAGCAAGTACCTCAGCGGCTGTCTCCGCAGAGTGGATCCGAAAGTTCACAGTTGCTTTTGCAAAAGATGGGATGACATTTACCTAGAAAAAAAGGAAGGACCAAAAAACTTAAAAGGAAGTTAAGAACAGATTAAAATGCCACCTGCAAACTCGAAAACTGTTGAAGTGATTCCAAACCTGAGACTGTCTCCACTAAGTGCAACCTCTCTTTCTGTACTCTAAATACTGTCAACCACACCTCTAACATGGGTAACCACACCGAGACATTCATCAATTCAACAAAAATAAAGTTAGCTGTTATAGAAATTTTCCTTTTTCCTTCAGAAACTTTATACTGAGAAATTCTGGAAGCTTATGTTGGTGTTTTTTCAAGCAATATTTTTACTTTAATTGTCTTATTACCTTTCCCCAAGTACGAGACATGTAAGTGGCTTAACAAATGACATCATTGAAGACAGAACTTCTCTTCTACAGAATGAGTATTTATAATCCTGTTAAACAAAACTCGTATAACCTTTAGAAAAATTCAAGAAACCAGGGTGTCACTTCTCTCCTGGCCACTCAGTGTCACTGTTCAGCCACTCTCTCGTTCTCTGGTCCAGCTATGCTTTTCAGTAACAGATAGGTTTAGGGACACACCAAATAGCATGTTTATTTTTCAGGGCTACAGCTCCTTATCAGGGCAAGATCTGGCTGCATCAGCCAGAACCTGTTTTCTTCAGTCCAAGGTGCACATTAACCCTATTTGAACAAAGCTGAATGCCAGACCTGTGCTCACAAACACAAGGGAAGCGCTTCTGACATCCAACAGCTTCCAGTTCTGTCATTGATATTTATACCATTACACAGAAAGCACTTTCTCATCCATCCTGTAAGGTAAAATCTTGACAGGGATTTACAGAGCTCTTTCTGTAAAAATGAGACTGGTGGTGACACCACACAAGGTCAAAGAGAAGGGCTGGTACTGATCTTTTAACTGGATATAGAGGCAGAAATCAAATGTCCCAATTGTCTCGTTGTACTACACGTAGAAAAAAATCGAAGGGAAGCTACCTTGATTCCTGCGTTAAACATTGTGACTGCTGTAGTAGTTCGAATCAAGGCATTGGTGGAAGGTTTCCAGGCAAGAACTCTTATTAAAAAAAAAAGAAAAGAAAAAGAAACACGTTTCAAAGAAGTTTAATACTGATTAAACATGAGCACCACACTACACAAGCAATAAGGTGAATAATGGCCTGTTCAACTAACAAAGTGGCTATTAACAGTAAAGCACTGACATTTTATAACCTACGAAATGGTAAAACCGATTTCCTGGGAAGACCAGAAATGGCCAGTGGTCTTCAACTCTTAAGGGCAAGAGGCTGGGAATGCTCATCAAGGATGTATTTCCTTACCTGCTGACGATGGGTGAGAACAGCCACAGATTGCTCATGACAAGGTTGAGAGGAAAACTGAACTAGGTGGAAAAAACAAAACCACAAATCAGAAAATCAAGAAGACAGTGCGGTCCCTTGGCTAAGGTTGAAACAATTATCTGGGAGAAAGGCCAGCTCCAGTCTTCTCCTTTCCAGGAATTAAATAACTGTGTTCTAAATCCATACGCTGGGTTACTCTTCACTTCCTAACATGAAAGCCTGAGACTGAAATGATAGTTCTCTCCTCACCTCTGATGCAAGGTGCTCCATCGTCATGAGTTCCGGCCCAGAGCCAAAGATATTGGGCAAGGGATTCTGCTCCAGTCTACAACAAAGCAAACCAGCGTTTGAAATTTTAAAAATCTCTGGCTCCTAAGGCTCCTATTGCTCCAGAACGTTGAGAGGACTTAGATTTGCAAAACGTATCCATGAATTTGAGACGCAATCACATTTTCCTCTCCTGTAAGTAACAGGAGAGATTTCTGGGCATTCTAGTCACATGCAAAGATGTTCTTTCAATAAGAGCCTAAAAAAGCCCTAAAACCTGACTCATAAAGAATACATGGAAAACTATGAAAATATCACCCCACATTCCACCATGTCTGTACATATTAAGTTTTTCTAAAATAACTATTTATTAGCCACTTTATACCGTGTTTACTGGCTTGGATAATGACCAGCTAGAGGTAGCAGGTATGTGCAAGGATAAATTCCAGAGAAATTCTGCTACGCCCAAGCAATTTCCATTGCAAGAGCAAATTATGACAGACATCATGATGTACCCGTTGTCTTGGTTTTAAGGAATCAACTGACACCAGGAACAGCTGAAGTGAAAAGATACTTTAGACATTTGGCAGTTGTCCCTCTGCTGGGGAATGAGTTTCTGTCCTTTGAAGTGAGCTACAAACTTCAGTTTCAAATGTATATGGGGAAACTGCAAAATCCTCCAAATATAAATATTAAAAAAAGAAAGTAATGTACCAGTGAGTTAGGGGTCTGCTTGACTGTCTTTGATGTTAGATGAAGACGAAGCTCTCACCTGGACATTGCTGCTGCAAGAATGCCAATACTTGTCTCCTTCGGAGGAAAGGATGAATGTCCTGGCTCCTTTTCCACAGTGAAATTCAGAGTCATTGAACCCTTTTCTGTGATAGCAATTCTGGTCAATGATAAATAAGTGATTAACACAACACCAAACACACTCACACAGACTAGAGGTAAAAAAAGAACTACTCTGTGTATTTTTAGTATCATAAAAACCCCCAAAGCAGCAGCAACGACAAACCCTTAACACAATCTTTAATTGTTTGGAGGACTGATGCCTCGGCTGCTCCTCCAGTGAGCAGGCTTTACAGTGTACGATTACCATGCCTGCAATAGCAAAGTGGAACACTTTGCTTTTGTCACCACAGTTGTGATGGGCAGCGCGCAAACGCTGAAGGTCCTGTGCTTGCACTTCGTGCCACTGCTGCAGCTTTCGCAGCACCAACACTGCTACATGCCTTGAAAACATGTTTTATCAACATCAGCAAGGTCACTCCTTGCAAATTAATCACTGCAAATGGATCACTTCAGTCACGGTCAATTGTGTTCTCTTTTACTTACACAGCTACTGGCTTATTCACTCCCGCAATGATGCCATCTAGTATCGCGCTTCCCTCGTCGAGTAAGAAGGAGAGTTTTACTCCTCTAGCTTCCAAGAGAGCTGCAATCTGCATTGCTCCCTTCCGACCAGACACCTGTGAGAATCCAGTGAGGGGAACTGGTCAGATCAAGGCACACCGCTGGGAAGAACATTGCAAAAGATCAGTGACAGTGACCAGTGCTACAATGCAAAGAATGCAAGAAATAACTTAGAATCATAGAATTGTAGAATCACCAGGTTGGAAGAGACCCACAGGATCATCGAGTCCAACCACTCCCATCACTCACTAACCCACGTCCCTCAACACCTCGTCCACCCGTCTCTTCAACCCCTCCAGGGAAGGGGACTCAACCCCCTCCCCGGGCAGCCTCTGCCAGTGACCAGTGACCCTTTCTGTGAATAATTTTTTCCTGATGTCCAGCCTAAACCTCTCCTGAAACCTCCCTTGATGAACAGCTCTAGAGCAACTGTCAATAAAAGATTGCTCCTAGCAAAATTCACTGGAGATTGTAAATGGCCTGGTAGCATGAGAGATTTATATCCACAGGGAGCAATGCTCTCATTCACAAGTCACTGAATGTTGCTTCGAATCCTACTGCTTCTTGAACACAATAACGTCTCAGAGCTATAAGCTCCAGAGATTAATCAACCATTTAAAAGCCGTATTCATATTAACTGTTAACAATTCTTTGTCTTTATATTTTGAACATGAATAAATGAAACCTTCTCCTCTGTCTCTCTGTACTGTTTACTACCGGGTACACCCACAACAAAAGTGGAATGTTTTGTTAGCTCTTCGTGATCATTTAGAACAACTGTGTAAATCTTCAGCCAGCTTCTCCTGTATTACATATTCTCCAAACTGTGACTCCTGCTGCACCTTCCATGCAGAAAAGAATTTGAAATAACACCCTGCTGTGTTCTTTGCTCTTTGCTCATCACACCAACTCTTTGTTAATGTCACATAAAGCCAAACAATCAATATATAACCATGACCACGTGCCTGACACATTATCCACCCACATAATCATGAAAAACAGCAACGACTTTCTAGTTAAACAATGTTTAAAAGCCTTGTTACATACATGAACAATGCAAACAACCAGTGGTTTTCATTAAATGAAACAAAATACCTCTTCGTCGTGTCCAATGCCGACATAGAAAGATCTCCGGGGTCTGTAATTTCTTCTCAGCAAAAATTCTAGAGCTTGCAGAATGCCCTGCAGAACAAAAGCAGAAGGTATTGCATAATTCCAGTGTTGGTAAGGAGAATAAATCACCAAATCACAGAATGATTTGGGTTGGAAGGGCTCTTAGAGCCCATCCAGTCCCACCCCTGCCATGGGCAGGGACACCTCCCACCGGATCAGGTTGCTCCAAGCCCCATCCAACCTGGCCTTTCTCTCTCTGAAATCATATTACCAAGACAACGTACTATGGCAGAGTTTTTGTTATCCAGCGTTCCTCGTCCATAGATGAAACCTTCATGCTCTGCAGCTGAGAAAGGAGGGAAATCCCAGCCCTCCGGGGGAGCAGGCACAACGTCCATGTGTGCAAGCAGCATATAGGGCATCATGTCAGGGTCAGAACCCTGGACAGTAAAGAGGTGGCTGTATTTCCCAACAATTTCATGCTGAATGAACTTTGAAGAAAATACAGCCGGGAAGACTGTTACGAAAAAAATTAAACACACAAGAAAAAGAAAAATTAACAACACATCCGACTTTATCAGCATATACTCCATAGAGCAGTCATCTATATAGCCTCAAGGAGCTAAAAAATAGAAAAAATTTCCTTCAGGAAGCAGATGTGCACCTTTGCTTCCACACTTCTACCAATCCACCTGACTGTGTATTTAAGTCTTTCCTAAGGAAAACTTGGAATTGCTGTTCACCAGAGCTGCAGCTGTTTCGCAGGTAACAATGATGGGGCTGCCAGGAAAGCAGGCAGGGGCAGTCTTCCTCTTTTTCTTCCCCCTTTTAATAAGATTGTCGTGTAACCATTCCAAGAACCAAAAGCTACCACTGCAGAAAGACATTTAAACCTTTTCCGTCCTGGCTTTGGCCATTCCTACACCAAAGCACAGTGCTGCAGAGGTGACACGTATGCCATTCCTGCCAGTTCTTTCTTGAGGAAAAACATCAAATAATCTGTTAGAGAACCATACATGATCTCTTCAGTTTGTTTACAAAACCAAAATTGAGCAGCAGAGATTGCCAAGAATGAAAGTTTAGTACCTTCCTGAATATAATTCCCAAATTCTGCCATGGCAGTTGTGTTCAAGTCCTCTGGAGATACAGAAACAGTTGGGATTTTAATAGCACCTTCAATGGAAAACAAGAGAGAAATAAATCAACGCTGAAATCAGTCAAACAGTTCTTGAATTGCATTTCAAAAGGGAAAGTAATATTTATCTCTGGAGGTGTTCAAAGCCAGGCTGGATGGGGTTTGAGCAACCTGATCCAATGGAAGGTTGGCCAGGGGCTTGGAACTGGATGTGCTTTAAGGTCCCTTCCAACCCAAACCATTCCATCATTCTGTGTTCCTGAACACTTTCTAGGCTTTAAATATTATTACACAGGATAGCAAGAGCTCCACTCCCTCCCATCTCCTCTCGGCTCCCTCTGAGCTCCTCCCAGCCTTTCCAGCTCCTCCATCTCCCTCCCAGCCCTTCCAACCCTCCCAGCTCCTCCTATCTCATTCCCAGCTCCCTTTGAGCTCCTCTCTTCCCATCCAGCTCTTTCATCTCCCTCTAAGCTCCCTCCCAGCTCCCTCTGAGCTCCTCTCTTCCCTCTCAGCTCTTCCACCTCCCTCCAAGCTCCCTCCCATCTCCCCTCAGCTCCCTCTGAGCTCCCCTCTTCCCTCCCACCTCCCTCCCAGCTCCTCCCCCCTCACCTCTCAGCGCCTCCCGGAGCTCCCTCCTCTCTCCGGCGCTGAACCCCGCGGTGCCCCCGCCCCGTGCCCACAGCCGCGGGATGCCCGGGGCTCTCCGGGCGTAGGTGCGGAGCAGCAGGGCCGCGGGCAGCGCCATCAGCGCCGCGCACAGCGCCAGCCCCGCCGCCCAGGCCGCGGCGCGCCGCCCGCTCGCCATTGCCCAGCCCTGCCCGGCCGCGCGCGCGGGGCCTTATGGGAGTCGTAGTCCTGAGCCGCAGGAACGCCAATAGGCGGAGGCTGCTTGGACTCTGCGCGAAGGCTCATGGGAGTTGTAGTCCTGGACCGCGACCAATGGGCAGCTTGGGACCCGCGCAAGGGCTTATGGGAGTCGTAGCTGAATCGACGCGAAAATGGGGGCGCCCCCGCGCGAGGGCTCATGGGAGTTGTAGGCCTTGATTCTCTTAGCCCCCCATTATCGCGCGTTTCTAGCAGCCCCGAAGGCAGCCGAGCCCTGGGGTGCATCCAGATGGGTGAGGGAGGGGGTTGCCCCGCACTGGGGGCAGTTCTGGGGCCACGGCATAAAAAGGATCTGATGCTACTGGAGAGCATCCAGAGGAGCTGGTGAAGGGTTTAGAGGGTAATCTGTGTGAGGGGTGGATGAAATCACTGGGTCTGTTCAGCTTGGAGAAGGGAAAGCTCCAGGGAGGCCTTAGAGCAGCTTCTGGTACTGAAAGGGGCTCCAGGAAAGCTGGCGAGGGGCTCTGGATCAGGGAAGGCAGGGATAGGATGAGGAGGAATGTTTTTCATCTGGAAGAAGGGAGATTGCTATGAGATCTTAGGGAGAAATGTTTTGCTGTGAGGGTGGGGAGGCCCAGGTTGCCCAGAGCAGGGGTGGCTGCCCCACCCCTGGAGGGGTTCAAGGCCAGGTTGGATGGGGCTTGGAGCCCCTGATCCAGTGGGAGGTTTAAATCCACCTGTTTTTCACTACTGTTTACTTCTTGCCTGGCTTCACCTGGGAGCATGGTGGAAGACTTGATCTTCCCTTCTTTACAGAAGTCTTGTACTGAATTTGAAGTTTTATCCCACGATTCCGCTGCATACACTGTCCCGCGATGCTGAGTCCTGGATGGGATCTGCTGTGCAAATCCTGCTCTTGAATCAGCAGAAGCAGCAGGTGATTGTTCACATATTCTTTATTATTTAAAAAAAGAACAAAACCAATATTAAATTAAATAAATTACAACCGTTTCTCAGCTGGTTATACATCATGCATTTATCAAGTAATACCTCAGAGATGTTACACATCAACATCACTGTTACTTTAGGAGTAACAACGGGACACTAGAAAATAAAGGTTTTCTACCCCAGTATGAATTTGAGCTTCCCTAATTCTCTTGCTTGGATATTGAGACTTCAAACTGGCCACATCGTGCTTCCAGCAATGCTATTTGCCTCCTGATGTGACATTTACTGCCAGAAATGGTCTCCTTCTTCCTGGGTTGTCAGAATCACAGAGCAAATCGTCAGCACAGCTGCTTTCAAGGCGTCTCTCTTGACATCCCATCTGCTATTCTTGTAGGAACCTCAGAAAATACAATCTATTCCTTCTAGATTGTCTGTTGCTCTGAGGCTGCCTGTGTTCCTGAGGCTAACATCAGCCTCCTGTAATTAGCCCGGAATGAGGAACTGGCCAGTAGAATTTTCCTCATTGAAAGGCACCTCGTAGAGGTGACGCCACCTCAGAGATACAGGAACATTGACCAGCTGCTGTAGGACAGGTTTTGGTTCAATTACATTAATTTCTTTGTCGCTTTTTTTTCAAACGAGCAACTAGAAGGAGCACACCAGCCGTAGTAAAAGACACAAAGTAATCACCCTCCAAGATAATTGGAGAGAATTAATCTCTCAATTTTACCTTCTAGAACAAGCTCTATGTGGTTCTGGGAAAAAAACTCTGCTGTCCAAGATGAAAATAAGTCACAAACTTGGAAATGAAGCTTCTTTGGTTTTATTATTCTCTCCTGCAGCACCTAATCAGAAACTGAGGTAGAGAAATGGCGACTTAGAACCCAGCTGGCAGGAGCCTGATGTTGTTTCCTTTCATGCTTGTCTAGCTATGATGGTTCGTGAAGCTCTATTTTCCTTAAAAATGAGGCAGCTGAGAGCTGCAGGAAAGCCCCAGGTTCTTTTCCCAGAAAGCCTTCTAGCAACCTGCTGGTGAATCAGCTCAATGATCATAGAATCATATTCAAAACTGCACATGAAAGCTTGCTAATATTTTCAGTATCTTAAGATTAATAAAATAGAAATAACTTTAAAAAATGTAATTTCCTTTCATTATTAAGGCCACTCTTTATTTTTTTGCATTCACGGAAAGATAACAGACTGTTCAGTTTGACTTCCATTACTGCTTGTTTGCTTTTTCTTGTTGACTCTCGCAGTGCTGGATTTGAAATTCAATGAAAAGAAACCATTTTCATTGCAATTGAAGATATACTGGTATGTGTCTTTAAATGACATTTTTAATAACCTTATTTTCATAAAAGCCACATTTAAGGCTCAAATGCCTAGAAGGAAGTAGGGTTCCATTAGCCCTTGGCTTACGCTTAGATTTTTCAGGCTTTAGGTTGTCATCGCTGTCACAACATCAGCACTGGCGAGGAAGGGAAGGTGAAGGGAACTAAAATAGCCGGTGAGATTGGCATCACTCAAGCATAAAAGAACATCAGCTTTTTCAAAATGGTTAAGTTCTCAGCTGTCTGTCTCTGGGTTAGCGAGGCAGGCATCCAGCGGTGGATGGTCCTGGTAGCATCAGTCTGGGGTGGGTTTTAGTGGAAGTCATTGAACATAGATTATGGAATTGCAATGGAAATAGCACATATTACAAGAAGAGTTTTATCTGGCTGCACAAGTGGTGATCTGAGAGCTTGTCAGCAGAAGCCCTGCACAGCACAGAGTGTCACTTGGACTTGGCCCTAGCTGCAGACATAAAGTACGCTCAAATTCCCCTTTACTGCTCTGGATCTGCAGCATCATGAAAAGCATGCAGAAGGAGCTTCCTTCCCTGCCCCTGGATTTGGGGAAAATGTACCTCCCCAAAGCCCTCATCCGTGTTCTGGACTAAATCTTCTGGTACCAACCAACAGGAGGACAGAAAGAGAGTTGGAACACCCTTGGGATGAACGCTGTCGTACCATTCCAGTCTAAAAGCCTTTGAGGAAGTAGAAAGATGGCTAAAAACTTCAGAGGGGAGTTGAACCAGACCCTGTGTCTTTTGAACACGTACTCAACCAGTCAAACATAATTGGCATCGTGTCCTGTGGATACTGAAGGAGTTAAAATTCGAACAGCGCAGCCCAATTCTACTGATCAGAGCAATACAAGAAGTCCCAGTTACACAGTGCACATAGCAGTGCGATACGGATCATCCCTGGGTCAACTCTTTTGGTTTAGGCCTCTTGATCTGTGAGGTCAGTGATAAGAATTCAGGGTACCTGAAACAACTTTTTATTTTCCCTCCTAGATCCAGCAGGAGAAGTCGAAGGAGAGAAGGAGATCACAGTGTGGGAAGAGCCTGAAGTCGAGGAAAGTGCGATTGGAGATACTAATGCTAGAAAATGGGAGAGACCATGGGGAGAGGCAACTGGAAGTAGCCCTACTGAGACAGAGGACCAAGTTCTTCAGGATATCAGAACTACAGACAGTGGGTTTTGGGATGGTGGGTTGAGGAGAGAGCAGAGTAGGGGAGACACAGAGAGAGAGCAGAAGAAAGGCAGCTGTGCGGCTACATAGACACGCAGGGAGGTGCAGGGGTTGAGACACCCCAGAGGTCAGTGCATATTTTCGAACGACATTTCCTTACAAAGCTGTGTCGTTTCACCTTGCAAGAGTTGCTTTTGCTCACAAATCAAAGCGGTGAAAGGATCTTAGTGTTTGCTTGTCTTTCACTTCATCAGAAAAGGAGGGAAGGAGAAAAGAAACAGGGGATGCCCCGATTGCGTAAGGCCGGTAGGAGCAGAAGAGTGCGATTGTGTGAGACAAAGGAGACCGCTTGGCAATAAGTTCTAATTGTCCCAGAGTTAAGGCACCTGCATTCGAATGAACTCGCTTCTCTTCTGTAATTAATGAGATGGCATTTCCTGAGTTCCTGCTTCCGCAGATTTCTCTTGCCTGCTCCAGAGTCCATTGCTCTGAATACCAGAAGCAGGGCAGGAGGGAGTGAGGAATTTAATCAGTTCAAGAGGTGTGGTGGCCTCTTGCTTTGCAAACTCATTGTATCCCTAGGTAGAAGTGCAGCTCCTCACGAAGGGATGGGAGGGAAGAGTCCATTTGGGAGGGTCTGCCTGCACGCCGATGCTCCCCGTGTACTCACAGGGCTGTCTGAGTCTCTGAGTGGAACATGCTGCCGAACATCTCCTAAAGGGCACACAGAGCACGCCGGGTTAGGGCTGATGCCGTGGCACAAACCCAGCAATACGGGTCAGCAGTTGATCAGTCTCAAAGAAACAGTGCCAGCAACTCTCCAACCCTGCCCAGCCCTCTTCCACAAGGGAACGCTAGTGGTGAGGAGGTTGCTCTGCTTCCAGCTGCACATGGATAGCATGGGGAAGGGCAGCACTGGAAGGCACCTCCTTCTAGGGACCTGGGTTCAGTGGGGAAAAATCACTTTAGCATTAATGAAGTCTGTGCTGAAAACTTGACCACTGACCCTTCTTTTGGGCTTGAGCTAAACCTGGTTCTTCAAATTCATCCCAGTGGATGGAGACCATGGGTCTGGTTGTGACCCTGAGCTATGTGGCCCAGAATGGATCGAAGGATTCCCCCCTGGCTGCTTCTTCACCCGGGTCTCTTCCCGAGCTCCTCACAACAGTGATCTTAAACGAGTTTTGCAAAGCATTACTGTTGGTCACAGTTTCCCCGGCAGTGGAGCAAGGGACTTCCCATCTAATAAATCCCAACCACAGCTTCTGGGTTCCACCTTATATCCACAGCTGGAGAAGGGACCCCTGGCACTAGGACTAACCTCCTCCAAGTTCTTAAACTCTGTGCTGCTTTCCTCCACAGACTCGTCATAGATGGAGAGCTCTGTCTGATTCGGCCTCTGTTGGGAAAAAAATCAAATCCACAAATTAGCAGAAGGCAGAATTGAAAGGAACGAACAACAATTACTAACGCAGGCTTAAAACATCACAGGTGCCCAAAATGGAAATGCCTAGAAGAAGGGGCACAGAAAGAATCCTGTTTCAGTTTCTTATCTCCTCTGACTGAGCTGACGTTTACACATTTCTTTGCTGAGATATGAGATACCTTAACTTATTCTCATGAGACAACTGGCCAACACTGCCCTGGTTGCAGCTCCGGTTATCATGCAATAAACCAAACCATATTTGGGGAAAGAGCCTGTGTAACCCTGTGTTGCCAGCCTGTGCCACCTTCTTGCCTTGGCCCTTTCTCCTCCTCCTTCCTCCGCGGGATGAATTCATGGATGCTGAGGCTGTTCAAGGACAGGGGCATGTGCTTCGCCTCCCTTTCCGAGGGCCAAATTCTATCTTTGTGTGCAGCTGGGTGTTCTAGCCAACACCAAACTGAGGCCCTGGTGCTGAAAGGCCGATTTTGGCTTCTCCAGGCTGGGAAAACATTAATCTCCCAGCTAGGGGTTTCCAGCAGACATTTACACTTCTGAATTCCCACTGAAATCAATTCAGTCAGTAGGTGCTTAACCCATGGGTGAAAATTAGGAGGTGAAATATTTTGTTGGATTTAGACCTTTACCACTTGATTTAATCAAGATACTTAATGAGGTGCACTATTGAGTAGTTCTTCTTCCTTTGTGCTAACACAGTGTGTAAACTTAATAGTACAGTGAGCTGGAGAAAGACTGGGGAGGAAACGTACCTCTTCTGAGATGGGTGGGTGGACGACCTCATTGATATTTGCCAGGGCAAACAAAACAGCATCATGGATCGTCAGGAAGATGTGACTTTGGTCCAGGCCTCCTTCCTCGAAGACTCCACCTGTGCTAATGTCATTGTACACCTGGGCTGGAGAAAGGAGAAGCATGTGAAGAAGGAAAAGGAAGAAGAAAGCCTTTGAGAGTGTGCACGATTGTGGTCATCTGAGCTAAGGCAAGATTGGGATGCATAGGGAAGAAGCAAGTCTGCTACAGAAAAGAGACTATAGGGATCAATTTTTCTACGTGCTAAACATGGAGATGTCCAATCATATCACGTCCCAAATAAAAAAGAGCTGCTACACACAGAGAACAGTGTTTCTCTTTCCTTTCTTCTGTTCTTTCATCTGTTCTGGCTTGGGCTGATGAAAGGCTGACAGCTCACACAGTTTGCATAAGGAACACGAAAAGATCTCCTGTCTGTCAGAAGAACACATGGAAAGTAGATTCTTACCATGCACATTTGCCAAGAACACTTTAATCCCAATCTTCTGATAACTGGAACACAACTAGAAGGAAGGAAAGGAGAGACAGGATTAGTGGCACTGCTGCTCCAGATTTGTGTTTATACCTAAAAGTATAAACTCGAGTCTTTTATCCAGGGCTTTACACATGTCCTGGGGTTGCTGAAGGAGGAAGCCACACAGACCTTCTGTTGAGGAGGATAAACTTTATCTGAGCTGCCCAAGAAGAAGGTGCCTGGGTGGCATGTTCCTTGGCTACGTTTGTAGTACAGAACTAACCTTGCCCAGTGCTTTTGTGCCCATGAGGTCAACAAAGCACACTCCACTCATGTCCAGGATGATGGTGTGAAAGCTGATATAGGGTGGTGCTGTCATCATAGGGTCAACGTCTGCTGTAGACATGACACGGAAAGCGCTTCCTTGCAGAGTAGTGGTGCTGCCCAGCTCGCTGGAGGGTTGCACTTGCCCAGCACCATTGGCAGGTGGACGGAATGTGACGTAGGAGATGCTGGCGCCGTTAGCAGTTGTCTGGTTGTTATTGGTGTCTGTTGGAGAGGTGCTTTCGAAGTCTTTCTGGAGCTCTTGCAAAGACAACGTCTACAGCAAAGCAAAAAGGTGCAGTCAGAGCAGGACGCAACTAGCACCTCAAGCTGAGATCCTGACATGTGAATGTACCTGACAGTCAGTAGTATGAAGTGTTTTAATCTGGACTAATTCCAGCCTGGTACTAAACAATGTCTGTTGGGGTTGGAGTACGTTAGGTTAATTTTAAATGATCCCAGTTCACACACTACAAGACTGCTCAGCAATGCAAACCAAACAGAGTTGGGATAAGTGGGAAATGTGCTTCAAAAGATCACTTTTGAACTGAAATAATGACACAGACACCTCCTTAAAGCAAGATTACAAGCCCAGTTTCTAGAAAATTATTCACTATGTTTCCATTCTTGCCATCTCTACGGTTTTTGTGTTGCCAGCCATTTCCAGTTCTCTTACAACTTAAGGTTTTGGCTGTTGGGAGGAATGGAGCTGTGGGTGGGGAGGAAAGGAGGCAAGAGGTGGTAAATGTGACTAGGAAGACAAGGCAGAAAATCCTGCATCAAAAGGAGCAGTTTGTTGAGGGCTTGGGGTCTTTTCCATCAACAACCCAAACTGAGTTACCTTATTCTGCTTCAATAAGAAGTTTGGTAGCTTTGTTGGTGGTTGTGCTGTCCCCTTCTGCTGTTTCACGTATTTCTTCCTGGCTAAGTACACTTTCCCAGGATCCACCCCTGTCTGTCAGAAAGAGAGAGAAGCCTGTTTTTAAAGAGTCTGTTCAGCCCCATAGTCAGGAACTGCTTTTACTTCTCATTTTCCAGCCTGTGGCGCACGGCACTGGAGGACAGCGGAGTGAGGTGATCCTGATGGCAACCAAACAGCAACATCTGCAGTAACTCAAGGTACCTCCAGTCGCAGGAGGAGGAGACCTGCAGGAGCAGGATGACTCTGCTTTAACAGAGCTTGGAGGAGGAGACCTCCAAGGATTCACCCATAACCTCCTCTACAATGAGATCTAGAAACTGTCCTGAAGATCAAGCAGAAAAGGACAGAAGAATAAAGGATGGATGTGACCATCTTTCATGATCACCCCAGGCTTAATTATCTCCACGTAGCAATACAGGAGAGAGCAAAAGCTGTTTGGGGTTGGCTGCAAGTGGAAATTTGTTAGGGCATGGCTCACCTTGGCTATAATCTTCTCGCGGAATATCTCCGAGTTGGCGAAATACAGGGGCGAGCAGTAGGTCACAATTTTAATCCCGTTAAGTTCATGGACCTGAAACAGAGACAAGAGCTCAAACCAGGTGTGACGGGTGTGTGAGGTGCAGGGTGGCTGGGTATTTGGGCAGCAGGTAGCTGGGAAGGTCAAGCTGAACAGCAGCTCTCCTGCTCCCCCTGAAATGAGGAGCAAGCGACCTTGCTGAGACAGAAACGTGGACTTGAGTTTCCTGATTACATCGGCAAAGAACTACTTATTCTCCGATCATGCTTTAGCTTCTTCTTACCTTGTTGTAGGTTTTTGGGTTCTTGTAGATGTCGGTGGAAGTTACTTGGCCTAGGGCAGAGCCGTTACGGCTAGGAGAAAAGAGGCGATGAGAATTAGAGTCATTGTTGAAAGGGAGGAAAGCTGCTTTGCTTCACGTTCCATAGAAGGATTTGAAAATTTGCTTTATGAAAATACTTAGATTTCATCCCTGCAGAGTCTGCAGGGCAAAAAAAAGAGTCAGCAGTTTGAGATCCCAGGCTGGGAAATATTAATAAAGGGCTTTGATGGATTAAAAGTGGTGTGAAAACTTCACGCCAGTCTCTGCACATAGACAGGGCTTTTTCATTTTAGGAGCAGGATTTTCTGCTGGGAGCTACGCCAGCAGCTTTTCGTGCTGAAGTAAATACCTTCAGACTTCTCCTTGCCTTGGGATGTGCACATCGCTAAACGAATGCAGGAGTGGGAATGCAGGCAGTAAATTAGCGCCTGCCATTCCTGTTTGCACATTCCAGGGGCTGGGGAGGACACCTGCACTCCCCCAGGCTCCTGCCACACGTTCCTGCGAAACACGGGCCAGAGGTCAGTTATAAACAGAATCTGTCGTTTATTTTGCCACTGGGAGATTTGCCTTTTCTTTTGGTACTTGTATCTACGTTGGTACTTACAACTGGGTATGGAAAACCACAACCAGCACGGAAAATCCCACGCCCACAGCGACTCCGTAGGGAAGGCTCAGGAAGAAAGCGGAGAGGAAGCTCACCAGCCAGACCAACTGCAGAAAGAGAAGACCGTGGCAGGTCATTTTGCTCTACCATGATTTGGAGCGCATGGAAAATGCCTCAGTGCTAATATTCTGAACCCAAAGAATGACACAGGTGGGGACTGAGCCATTCTAATGATAAAGTTCATTGCAGGCTTTCGTGTGAAACATCACTGCTGGGAAACTTGCCAGAAGTCCCAGTTTTTCAGCCATAAAAGCAGTCGGTGCGTTTCTTCACAGCCGCACCAACACCTGCGCTGTTCCTTTGGTTCAAAAAGTCTCAGCCTAACTTGTCAAGAAAAGGCTCTGGCAGATCAGAGCATTGGCTGTTTCACAACTGCTCCCAGCCCCAAGGAAGCTCCTGTTGCCAGTCAGAGCATTTCAGGAGTGAGCATCCATCATAAAACCACCCGAATGACCTAAACGCAGAGCGGATCTGATGACAAAGTCTGACCGAGCATAACAAAACCTGCTCCACCTCTCAGCTCAGAGCTCTGTCATTTGTCATATTTATATGCGAGCACTTGAGCATCTCCCTCCGTATGAAATGAGTCCTGCTAAGAGTATAAACGTGCCCTCTGAGAGTCATTATCGGGTTATTATAATGCCTGCTAAAATCCAACTTTGACCTTGCACAAATCAGGGTAACTTTGATGACTTGAGCATCTTAATTTACATGTACGGTGCATATAAATGGCAAGGAAGGCGTCCCTCCATTCAGATTCCTCACGGGGCTCTATCTGAGAAGTTAACCCTGCCGTTAGCAGTGAAACACGACCTTGAGGTAATGGGCACCAATGGTCTGACGTCACCCACAAATGGTGTTCCCTGTTTTGGGACAGGAAACTGAATCTAGTTCAAATTCCAAGGAGATTAAGGTCAGAGGAACACAGTTCACTCCACTGGCATCTGCCTGGTCCCCACGCCCCCTGCATCTGTAGGCTCTCTGTGGTTGCTGGCAGCAAAAGTTTTGTTCCAGCGGCTTGGTGGAAACACAACACGGTTGAGGAATGGGTCTGGCTGTGCCACGAGGACAGATGAGTCCTCTCAAGTATCTGCCTGGACTGTGGGCTGGTAGCTGTGGAGCTCTAATGAGGTACAGTAACTTCACCCTCCTTCACATGAACTGCCAGAGCTGACCAACACCTTCCCTCCTACCCACCAGAATCCATTCAGAGATGTGCTTGAATTGCCATCAACAGTTCCTGATGGAAAATCTCATCTTCCCATCAGCAACTCTGATGGTCCTTGCCTACTTAACTGCCTCAGCACAGACCTCATGTGTCCTTGGTCTGGTCAGTCTGCCAGGCTTAATCTTAATGGACCAATTTTTTCAGTAGCTCATGCTCTTAGTGGGCCTGCACATCATTGAAGGGTTTAGGTTGGAAGGAATGCTAAAGATAATCCAGTTCCACCCCTGCCATGGGCAGGGACACCTCCCACTGGATCAGGGGCTCCAAGCCCCATCCAACCTGGCCTGGAACCCCTCCAGGGATGGGGCAGCCACCCCTGCTCTGGGCAGCCTGGGCCAGGGTAGGGACACTCTCATTGTGAAGAATTTCTTCCTAATGTCCAATCTAAATCTTCCTCTTTCCAATTTAAAGTCATTCTCCCTCATCCTCTCCTTGCACTCCCTGATCCAGAGCCCCTCCTCAGCTTTCCTGGAGCCCCTTTCAGTACTGGAAGCTGCTCTAAGTTCTCCCTGGAGCCTTCTCTTCTCCAGCCTGCACAATCCCAGCTCTCATCCTGTCCTCATAGCAGAGGTTCTCCAGCCCTCAGATCATCTCTGCGGCCACCTCTGGACCCTCTGTGTCATATCACACCCCTGCGAAACCTCTGCTAATCCATGTTTTCTCCAGCACCTGTTTGAACAATATTTTGGGAGAGCTCTACATGACTCAGGTCAGCCCCTTTGGACTCCCGATTTCTCCGATAAGGTGGTTTGTTGGGACCTGACAGGATATTGGCTCGGTGTCCACACACACCACTCAGCCCCGGGAGACCTGTTCAAACACTGTCTTTCTATGTCAGACATATCCAAATTCCGTTCTCGCTCCCCCGCACCCCCTGCCTGGGTTTATACATCAACCAGTGCCTGGAGTCCTTATCGCTGTGAAGGGCTCTCCTCACCCTGGAGGGCTATTGTCATGACTCCTAGATATTGAGCAGGGCCGGTTTGGCTAGTTCTGGGCAAACAGGCTCCCGCGGTTGATTGGCATTTAAACAGAGCAGGTAATAGTTCAGGCCTCTCCGATACGTGCACTGAGCGTGAGGGTGCTCAGCTGGGCAGGACAGGCTCTACCACCTCTCTGGACCTTGTGGGCTGGAAGCGCGACTGCACTGGGAGAGCAAAACCCACCTTCTGCAGGCAACCCATACCCACGAAATCCCACCGGGGTCCAGGCTGCTCACCCTGGCTCGCGCAGACGAGGGCTGAGCTGCTGGCATAAGGCAAGCAGATACCTCCCACCCGTCCCCTGGCACTCACGCAGTCCAGCTTGCTCTTCTTCCACAGGTAGAAGGGATCAGCTAGCTGCTTGAGGGAGTTTTTCAGGTTCACTGCGATGAGAGCTCCCAGGACAGACTGCGGAGGAGAAGGGGTCTTATCAGGTTGGATGAGATGTGCGGTGTGGATGTGCCACGTTTCGCAGCAGATACCTTCTGCAGCATCTCCCTTCCTTGGTCCAGTTACTACAAGGGACTGGGAGAGGGTGATGCTCACAAAGACCTCACTTGGATCCAAGCATGGTAGTTTAGAGACTACTCTTGCTTCCAGAGACTCAGTGCAGGCAGGACTCCAGGCCAGGAACAAACCGTACCGTGCCATGGTTTGCATCAGGGCTTTTTGGAGTGAGACTGAGCCTTCGCTTGGGTGTGGGGAGCGTGTGATGCAACGGCTGAGCTGTTTGCACAACTGTCTGTGTTACCTTTGGAAGAGGTTCGAGGTAGATCCCCAGTGCCAGCATCGTCACCATGACCACCATGGCCACAAAGAAACTTGCCACCTGCAAGAAAGAAAGAACACACTTCAGCAAACATCAGGGGCTTCCTGAACCCTCCTGGCTCTTTCTTCTCCCACTGCTTCAGCCAACGGCACAACTGTCGCTATGTGTGCAGACAGAATAGGTTAGGATTTTGCAGATGTCACAGATAACCCCAACCTTCCCTCACAGGGTAGCTCTGCTCAGTTGGAAGAACCAGACTGGGAATGCAGATTTACTGCCCTGCATCTGTGACTGGTCCAAAGACCCATCCAGGGAACAAAACGGTGTTGGGAAGGGAGGAAATTCTGCTTCTAACAGCAGCAACATGAAGCACTTGGATTGTGGAGCTTCTCCAGACCTGCAGCAGCGTTGTCAGCCTGGCAGCACGCAGCAGCTACAGGGGTTTGTGGCCAAGCAGGGTCACACAGGGAAGAGAGGAGGAAGAGGAGGAGAAGGTACTAACTTGTGATTTCCCTCCTGCCCCATCCACGGCGAGAGTGACGGAGAGAGCACAGCAGATGACGTGGATTTTGAAGAAGGATCCAAAGAAGTTGCTGCAGCCCAGGGCCAGCATCTCCTGTGGAGAAAGGGGAATGTGGTCATCAGGAAGGACAGTTGCCCATCCTGCCTTCCCAACCCCTGCGAGGTGCCAGGCAGGAGAGAAGGTCCCCGAGTCTGGGGTTTGTGTGGCCAGAGAAGGAGCCTGGGTTCCCTGCAGTGTGTTCCAGACCCTTTCCTTCCAGTAGGAGGTGAGAAAGGCTCTGGGATAGCAGGGAAACCTGGAAGCACAATTCCACATAAACACATTGTCATCTGTTGACACACTAAGGGCAGGGCTTCATGCGGTATGTGTGGCTGTTATTGAAAGCTGCCCCTGTGCCAGTGATGACAAAAGAGGATTATTTAGTGTCCTGCCTCTCACAGTATCTAGGTGACACACCAGGAATCCAGGTGTTTCTCTGCTCAGTGAGAGACACATGTGCCTCATTATGCTCCAGCAACCTGCAAAAATGCCATCTGTGCCAGCACTTGAGGCTGAAGCCTCAGTTCTAGAGTGAGAGCAAAGCAGAAAGCTCAGCCTAGAGCTCTCTTCCCTTTTGCTTGCTCTCTCCAGCCCATGGGAGATGGATCTGCCATGTCCTTTTCACCCCCACATGGCAAGCTGCCACCTGAGCCTGCATGCGTGGGAGCTGCACGTCTGTTTTAAAGCAGAGCACGTTTGAAAGCTTCCCATTCATGCAGCGAGGTTTTCCCTTCACGCCTGAGAGCAAGGGGAACGGTCCTTGACTGCGTCCTTCCCGACCAAGCGTTACCTGGTTGGGGTCCACGTCGTAGCCGTGCTTGGCTGCCAGCGTCCTCCCCATGGCTAAGTTGATCACGTAGCTCACGATGGCGAGCGAGAAAGCTGTGCCGATCATGTCTTTCCACTTGTTCACCAGGGGCAGGGTGGGTGCTGGGAACCTGCACTCAGAGCGGAGGGCGAGAAGCGGTTGTGACACTGGTGTCTGGAGGTTGGTGAGGAGCTTGTGTGGTCAGGAGTGACATAATCCACGTCTGAACTGTGGACGGGTTGGGTGGATGGTGGTAGTTGTGGAACAGGGTGCAGCAGGGCTGCCTAACAGTGCTGGAAGGGGACTGGCATACAGCAGGGAAGAGTGAGGTGTTTTCCAGGCTGCAGCAGGAGAAGGAGGAAGGAAAATAATCTGGAATTTGAGTCAGACCAGAGCATGCACTTACCCCATGCTGATCTTCCCAACTACTGGCATGCCATACTTCTCAGGCATGTCAAAGCTGCCTGAGATTGCAGTCGCAACTATTACCTGAAAGTAGAGAGGACAAAGAGCAGTAAGCAGAGAGAGCGTGGGTTCTTTCAGAATCACTAGGCTTGCTGTGTTCCTGGGGCTGGCAAGAGAATATTAGCACCCAATTTGGGCTAGGAAGGGAGAGAACATCCCCAGGATGAGTTATATTCCACATTCGCAGCATCACCAGGATGCAGGTACAGTCCAACAGAGATGAGCTGGGCATCAGAGCTTTCCTCCATGAGGACAGCCCCATTTCTGGTCCCAGGCTGAGTGGGCTTCACATTAGGTTCACTGGATGGATGCTTTACATGGTGGGGCCTCTGTGAGCCAAAGTGGGTGTCCTAGGGCTGTAAGGTGAGGGGAGAGGGTCCGAGGAACAGCTCATGCACCACTTACGATGATGATCTCCATGGGGATGGGCATCCGGATCTTTTTCATGTACTTTAGGTTGAGCTCCTTGACAATCATCAGGAGCACAGCACTGACCAAGGCATAGACCAGGGAGGCCACGTTGGTCTCAGGCAGACCTTTACAAATATCAATGAACGTCTAAAGGGGAGAACAGAGGAGAAAGTGTCATAGGAACCAGAGACTGGACAACTCGGACAGCACAGTGGAGGACGCACGTTACCAAAGTTGACTGCGGACACGCTGAGATGTGATGAGGGCTTTATGAGTTAAGCAAAGTGCTAGAAGCTGAGAGATCAACAACCAGCCCTTGGTTAGAATCAGCATCTTAGAATCCTTTGTGTTGGAAGGGACCTTTCCATGTCATCCAGTCCAACCCCCCTGCAGGAGCAGGGACGTCTTTAACCAGATCAGGTCAGAGCCCCATCCAATCTGACCTTGAATGTTTCCTGAGACGGGGCCTCCACCACCACCCTGGGCAGCCCATGCCAGTGCCTCACCACCCTCATTGTGAAACGTTTCTTCCTGATATCTTGTCTGAATCTGCCCTCCCTTAGTTTAAAAACTAAGTTGCAGTTCTAGCTGCATCAATGCAGGTTGCATCCGTGGAAAATACAGGAAAGCTCAGGAATGGATAAATCTGCTTATGGGAGAAGTTTCAGAGAATCATTAACGTTGGAAAAGACCTCTAAGATCACCAAGTTAAACCATCGAACAGTTTCTGTTGCTAACAATTGTGCAAGGCTCCTGCTGTGAAGCAACACAGTTGATGTTCTCCCCAAATCCCAGAAGCATTTCATTAGTTTCAATTAGAAACTAGCAGACAGGGTCTCAGATGATAATATAAATGCAGTGGCAGTAGCTGGGCTGGGAGTGGTGGAGCCGTGTCCCCCCTCCCTCCAGCCTTTCCTCCATCCAGACCCCCCCTTCCCCGAGCGAGGGAGCAGCGATGCCTGCGGCGTGGTGGCCACTGGGGGAGGAGGTGCAGGGGAAGACCCTGCCCAGAGCACCCACTTACATAGACGATAGCTAAGGGCCCGGTGTAAGACGGGACTGTCAAGCCGAAGACGTACTTGAGCACGGAGATGAGGATCTGCAACCCTGCTGCTGTCATGAAGCCCCTGATGAAAGACTCGGAGAGGTAGATAGCGACAAAGCCGAACTGCACGAATCCCAGGCACAGCTAGGGTGGGACAGACAAGGTGTTATTACAGAATCACAGAATAACCAGGTTGGAAGAGACCCACTGGATCGTCGAGTCCAACCATTCCCACCAATCCCTAAATCATGCTCCTAAGCACCTCGTCTACCCTAACCTTAAACACCTCCAGGGACGGTGACTCAACCACCTCCCTTGGCAGACCGTTCCAATGCCTAACCACCCTCTCCGTGAAGAACTTTTTCCTAATCTCAAGCCTAAATCTCCCCTGGCGGAGCTTGAGGCCATTCCCTCTCGTCCTGTCCCCTGTCACTTGGGAGAAGAGCCCAGCTCCCTCCTCTCCACAACCTCCCTTCAGGTAGTTGTAGAGAGTAATAAGGTCTCCCCTCAGCCTCCTCTTCTTAGAAGCGTGCCAGCCTGAAAGGGTGAGACGCAGAGCCAGAGGGTGCCCGTGTTGAGCTGCTTGGCTGGAAAACAGGGCACATCCCTCCAACGTGGCCGCAGCGCAGACAGGGCTGAGCAGGGATGGGGAGAGGAGAGCTGCAGGCTGCTGAGCTGTCATATCAGCTCCAATCCTGCTCGAGGGGCCAACCTCACCCTTGGCTGGTCTGTTTGGAGAATTTCACACCGTAGAATCATAGCATCACCAGGTTGGAAGAGACCTACCAGATCATTGGGTCCAACCATTCCTATCAATCACTAACCCATGTCCCTCAGCACCTCGTCCATCTGTCCCTTAAACCCCTCCAGGGAAAGGGACTCAACCCCCTCCCTGGGCAGCCTCTGCCAGGGACCAATGACCCTTTCTGTGAAAATTTTTTTCCTAATGTTCAGCCTGAACCTTCCCTGGTGGAGCTTGAGGGCATTCCCTCTCGTCCTGTCCCCTGTCCCTTGGGAGAAGAGCCCAGCTCCCTCCTCTCCACAACCTCCTTTCAGGTAGTTGGAGAGAGCAATGAGGTCTCGCCTCAGCCTCCTCTTCTCCAGCCTAAACATCCCCAGCTCTCTCAGCCGCTCCTCATAAAATTTGTTCTCCAGCCCCTCACCAGCTTTGTTGCTCTTCTCTGGACTTGCTCCAGAGCCTCAACATCCTTCGTGTGGTGAGGGGCCCAGAACTGAACACAGGATTTGAGGAGCGGTCTCACCAGTGCCGAGGCATCATCCCCTTAGAAATGGGGCCTCTTCTAGCATCTGCTCACACCATCTCTGCTCCAGGGAGAGAGCTCGGCTGACACCATGTGGGTCAGCTCTGGCTGGAGGACACAGCAGAGGCGATGCAGCCAATCCTTACCTGTATGATAGCTGTCAGGCAGGCTAACGTGGCGGAGATCTCCAGCCTGGCCGCTTCCAGGGCCGTGGTATTCACACTGGTCTCATTGGTGGTGTGGTTGAAGTACTGGAAGTCTGACTCTGGAGCCAGCTCATTGCAGACGTTGCCAACAATAATGCTGATGACTGCAAAAGTACCTACGGCACAACAAGTGATGTCAGTGATTTTTTTCTAGAGAGCATCCTGTCCTGGAAGGCACTTAGACAGATTAGGCTGTCCAGACAGAGACACCCAGCCCATCGCTGCAGCCAGCCCTGCAGCGGGATGCAGCAGCGAATCATCGGGATGAGAATCAGGGATTCCGTAAACCTCTGGTGAACCAAACCAACTCAGACATCTCTACTCTGAGACACGGTGAGTATTCCCAGCCAGCTGGTCTTTGCCTTGTGCAGACAATCGCTCTGTAGACCCTTACCTGGGACCATCTGGTGGATGCCTCCAAGGAAGAGGTATGTCAGCAAGGGGAAGAAGGAGGAGTAGAGCCCGTTGACAGGAGGCAGATTGGCCAGCAGCGCAAAGGCCATTCCTGGAAAACACAAGGGACATGGGCAGGTCATCCAAGTCTAGGCAGCTGGCATCAGCCCCCTGCACTGGTCACACTCAAATCATCTCCGAGAAGATGATGTGGCAAGCACAGACCTCTCCTTTCTGAGCAGGAGACACCAAAGAAGGCAGGGATGGGCATCATGGAGAAATACAGGGACAACCAGGTCACAGGTAGAGCTTGGGTTTATACATATCGACAATCAAGCTACTTACAACCCCCCAAAAATCACTGTGTCTCACCTTGTGGCACTTGAATCGTCCCCGCACTGAGCCCACCAAGAACATCAGGCAAAACGTAGTCCTTAATTTTATACTTGGGAAGCCACACGAGTATTGGGAAGAGGCTGAAGAGGATGAGTTTGAACCTGGAAGCTGAACATCTAGGGAAGACAAGCCAAAAGTCAAATGAGTAAAGAAGAAAATAAGCAAGCGAGCAAGGAAGGAAGCAAGGAAGGATCTTCCTAGGAATGTCTCAACCTTTCTCCCACACCAAATCCTGAGCCTGGTTTTTGGTGCCCAGCCCTTCCCGGTGAGTGCAAGGCCTGGACATGCCATGGAGGATTATTATGGGGTTGTTCCTGACTCGATGTGAGGTCTCAGTGCTGCCACAGCTGGAAGAAGTTTAACAGAGTGAAAGATTCCACTCCAGTATCTTCAGTCTTTGTTTCCAGTACCCTTAATATGGGCTGGGTTAGATGTAAAGAGGGAACCCAGCTCTGAGATTCATGGGGCAGCTGCACCGAGCTAAAGAGGAACTTTTTAAGGTGCTTGACCAAAAAAACCTCCCAAACCATCTTATTTCATCTGAAATAAGAATATTTCTTCTGGGCTGACAAGTGCGACATCTCACATCTCTGCCTGCTAACGTGTGCTCTCTCGCTCCTGTATTACCGCCTTCGTTTTCCCAAAGAACAGAGATAGATTTCCAAGACAACAGGATTACTCATCTTTACTTACATGATTATTAATCTATGCTTAAAGAAAGCCAACACCATTTTTAATCAGAAAACTGATAAAAGGAAATCCCAGCCAGAAAGCTTAAAGAAATAACCCACCCACCCATCCTTTCATCACCAATTATAGCTGTTTTGTAATGAACCAAATTGGGAAAACAGAGCCCCAAATCCCAAATACAATCAGTGCAAACTGTTCTGCTTATTTGCCTTAGAGCGTAACCTCTGAGGCAGTGAAAAGAGTGACCAACTTCCCTTGCTACAGCGCAATTTGCATTTCTTTTATGCCTTTTATCCACCAGAGCCCTGAAGATCATAGAATGAATCATGGAATGGTTTGGGTTGGAAGGTATCTCAAAGCCCATACAGTTCCACTTCCCTCTGGATCAGGGGCTCCAAACCCCATCCAACCTGGCCTTGAAGCCCTCCAGGGATGGGGCAGCCCTGGGCAACCAGGGCCAGGGCAGGGACACTCTCATTGTGAAGAATTTCTTCCTAATATCCAATCTAAACCTTCTTCTTTGCAATTTAAAGCCATTCCCCCTCATCCTGTCCCTGCACTCCCGGATCCAGAGCTCCTCCCTAGCTTTCCTGGAGCCCCTTTCAGTCCTGAAAGCTCCTCTAAGGTCTCCCCAGAGCCTTCTCTTCTCCAGGCTGAACACCCACAACTCTCAGCTTGTGCTTGTAGCAGAGGTGCTCCAGCCCTTAGATCATCTTCATGGCCTCCTCTGGACCTATATATATCTGGAACTACATCCCTCGGTCTGAATTATATCCCAGACCAAGTCTGGTTCCCATTTCCCCTGCTACAGCATTTCATGTTACCTGAAGAAGTTTTTCAATTTTTCCCCAATGGGGTAACTTCTGCTTTTCTTCTCGAACTCTTCATCGAAGAGGCTGACCGAGTACGCAGGGCGTTCGATGACATAGCGAGGCCTGGTGTGGTTCATCTCTAGATCATTTAATTTTTTTTCCCAGAATAAAAAATAAAAAAAAAAAATAAAGATAAAGCAAAGCCAAGAATGTGACTGGAGCTGGCCCCACCTGCAGTATAACAGACTGGACACCTCCAGCCTCTGGGAGCCCTCCCTGAACATCTCCACCCTAAATAGTTTCCCTGTGGCGCAGAGGCAGGTCCTGGGAGTGGCTTCTCCCAGCACCAGGGGCTGCAGCTCCCCAGCCCGGGGAGTCTTCACCAGCCACTTGGAGGTGATGCTAATGAGCGATGCTGCACGAAGGGGACCGGAGAGTGTCCTGGATTGTCTGGCAGATGAGCAGGGGTGTTAAAGCTCAGCTCTGCCAGCGCCTGCCCTTTTGCCTTGGGCAACTCACTCGACCTTTCTTGTGCCTCAGTTTCACCATCTGCTGGTGGGGCTGGCGAGGTCTGCGAGGCTGGGCAGCCCTGGCGCTGTTTGCAACTGTAGATATTGGCACCGTGGTTGAAGGCAGTGTCCATAGAATCATGGAATGGTTTGGGTTAGAAAAGATCTCAAAGCCCATCCAGTTCCACCCCTGCCACGGGCAGGGACACCTCCCACTGGATCAGGGGCTCCAAGCCCCATCCAACCTGGCCTTGAACCCCTCCAGGGATGGAGCAGCCACCCCTGCTCTGGGCAACTTATTCCAGGGCTTCCCCACCCTCACAGCAAACCATTTCTCTCCAGGATCTCATCTCAATCTCCCCTCTTTCAGGTGAAAATCATTGCTGCTCAACCTATCCCTGCCCTCCCTGATCCAGAGCCCCTCCCCAGCTTTCCTGGAGCCCTTTTCAGCACTGGAAGCTGCTTTAAGGTCTCCTTGGAGCTTTCTCTTCTCCAGGCTGAACAACCCCAACTGTCCTCGTAGAGGAAGGTCTGTTTGAGGTGTTGCTGCTGCACTGGTGAGCGCTCTCATTTGCCTTCAGCAGCCTCCCTATTTCTCGCTCACCAAGAGAGGCTGTGGACGAGTCCCTGGTTTATCCTAGGAAGTGATGCACAGAAAGAGAACGGTTGCTAATTCATTTCAGTGATGAAGGTACCGAAATATCCGGGTGGAGTTGTCCTGCCCAGTATCTGGGTCTCACCAAAGAAAGGTGATGAACTTCAGAGAGCCCTTATTTTACCATGACCGGCGATGCCTGGGACGGGGGGAGGGTTATTACGGACTGGAGAGGCTGGGGGTGGAGGGAGGAAGTGGTCAGATATAAACCGAGGATCTTGGTAATTATTTGTGGTGTGGCATGTCAGATGGGTCATTGCCCAATGCGGCGGTAGAAGAGGGGGTGGAAAAAAACTGGTGATTCAGGTAGGAACACGTATCAAGAATCATCATCCAGGTGGCTTAGAGCTTATGGAGTGAACCTATCAGATCCTTCCCTCTCCCCTTTTGGCACTGAGAGTGCCGCTGAGGGCAGCGCACAGCTTGATGCTGAGTTCAGGGGAACCAGCGTGAGCCAAATGTCCATCCCTGGAACTCGTGCCAGACCTTGCTGATAAGCAGTTACCTCGCAGCGGGGGCTGGAAGACGTGAGTAATGAGTAGCAGAGTGGCCCAGCCGTCCAGGGCAGGAATGAAAGTATGATACAGGCAGCCGAAACTTTGGGGAGAATTTAGGTCAACAGAATCATTATGCTAATAGGAGCTAATGGGTTTAGAAAGGGAGGTCATCAACCCCACTCCTGCAGTGGATGCTTTAGTGATCACAGGGGCAATCAAGTTCAGTTGGCTGTAAAATAGCCCCTGCAACCGTGTGTTTCTGATTCCAGGCTCTGATCTGCACCCCTGCCACCTGGGAGGAACCCCAGCCTGTGCCTTTGGAGGGCCAGATGGGTGAAAGAGGAATCGTGTCCCTCTTCCTGCATCAGCAGCTGCTTCATCTTGCAGAGCCTGGCATCCCTGCTGCTCCTTTTCAGCTGGAGATACCCTTCCAAGAGCAATTACAAGCTTTGCCTCTTGGAGGATTGGTGCAGGCCAAGACTAAGCAGTGTCCTAGGCTCTTTCCCGATCCCTACTCTCGCTCCAGAAAATGCTCATTCCCTGGCTGTCCCACATCTGTCTGCACAAGCCTTGTCCCTGCCTCCAGATCCCATAGCTGAGCAGATTCCCACCATGCTCAGCCTTTCTCCGGAGCCCCACAGCTCTGCTTTAGTTTTCCACTTCTCCCTCAGGATTATTTTGTAGCTCAGACCCACCAACAAGTTTCTAAAGGGTGATAAAGCCAGACAAGTTTCTGGAGCAAAGAAGGCTCAGTCAGCTTTGCTTCTCAGCCCCATCACTTGCTTGCAGCACGCCTGCCGCCGGCCCGTCGTATCCCACCTCTTTAATGAATTTTCCCTGCTGAGTGAAAGTGCTGGCATTCAGGAAAAATAATAAACAGGGCTAGTATAAAAGGAGAAAAACCCCCATGATTAAATTCCATCTTAAACAAACAGGCTAGTGATGTCAGCGTCTCGGACAGAGTCAGGTTCTTGACGTGGCTTATCACTGGCCTTGCCCTAGATCAAACGGCAGGTTAAACCTCTGAGATTTCGGAATTAAAGTGAACGAGCTGTGTTCCTGAACAAAAGGCAAACCCAGCCGGCCTGTTGTTGATGGGATAAGGCAACAGCAAGCTGTAGAGCTGGGTTAGATCCTGCAGGATGCTGAGACAATGCAATGTGTATGGAGAGAACAGCAAAGAAAACATTGATACTGAGAACCATCGTGTTTGACCTCAGTGATAAGTCTACTGAGCCTGAGCTTCTGGAGAAATTGTGACACACTGAGTACATATCTGTGGTGTGATACCTGAAGCAAGCAACCAATGAAGGCAGAACTGCTTTATTCCAAGGATACGGTGTGGGTGAAAGGTGGTCTCCCAGCAGGTCATCAGCCGAGTGCCGTGATTTCATACCTGGCTGATCGCTGCTCTCCCAGTCTCAAACCATGCCAAGCACAGACCTTCTTTTCCCACTGCTGCACTTACTAAGAACTTATCTCCAACCCCTGTGCTGGTGATAGCTGTGTTTGGGAAGAGGAAAGTCACATTGAGGTTTCTGGTTAGCGTTAATAGGAGCCATTGGCATAAAGCCACTTTCCCATGCTGGCGTGGACACGGAAAACAGATGCTAGTCCAAGGAATGCGAGTCAAAATTTAGTGGGAAAGCAATCTGATCACTGTCTTATGTGTCATATACGGGCTCAAACTGATCCCCTGCACATTCAGGGAATGCCTCTGCTCTGCTTCGGGGAGAAAATTCAGTGCTCTAAGTATCGTTTCCTCCTTCGTCCCCTCTCCACCACCTGCACCCCTGACCCCTTGCACAAGGCAAGGCACACACTGATCGCCTCCCCGATCGCTTCTCAGCAGACGGAGTTCAGAGGTCTGGTCCCTTCTGACTCTTTGGCGAATCTTCATTGAAAACATCTCTCTCCCAGCTCTGTTGCCCAAGAAAGGGTTGTAAAAAAAGCCGCTCTCCCCTGCCCCAGGAGGCCAGGTCTGCCTGGAGAAGGCGAGCACAGGTGCAAGGGTTTGGTTGCAACACCAGGACAAGGGCTTGACTCCTGTTCCCCTGAATCGACGCCTTCAGCACTGCGTCCACCACAGCTCCCAGCCTCCAGCTTCGGGCTCTGGCCACAGCTCCCACGGGAGCCCTGGGGCAGCGTGATGAAAGGACTGAAGTGTCACAAGATCAGGTGAGGAAGCCGTCACCTCCTGCCCTGGAACCTGTGCTGTGCTTCCTTGCTGAGGCCTGGGGAATCATGGAATTTGAGAATGGTTTTGGTTTGGAAGGGACCTCAAAACCCATCCTGCTCATGGGCAGGGACACCTCCCACTGCATCAGGGGCTCCAAGCCCCATCCAACCTGGCCTTGAACCCCTCCAGGGATGGGGCAGCCACCCCTGCTCTGGGCAACCTGTTCCAGGGCCTCCCCACTTTCATGCTGAAGAAATTCTTCCTTATGTCCAGTCTAAATCTTCCCCTCTCCAGTTTATCCCCATTACCCCTCATCCTGTCACCACAAGCATTTGTGAACAGTCCCTCCCCAGCTTTCTTGTAGCCCCTTCAGGAACTGGAAGGTCGCTAGAAGGTCTCCTTGGAGCCTTCTCTTCTCCAGGCTGAACAACCCCAACTCTCCCAGCCTGTCCTCTTCATGCATGAGGTGCTCCAGCCCTCGGATCATCCTTGTAACCTCCTCTGGACCCTTTCCAACAGCTCCATCTCCTTCTAATGTTGAGGATTCTAGAATTGGACACAATCCTTCAGATGGGGTCTCACAAGAGAGGAATAGAGGGGCAGAATCCCTTCCCTTGACCTGCTGGCCACGCTGCTTTTGATGCAGCCCAAGTTGGCTTCTGGGCTGCGAGCACACATTGCCGGCTGAAGTTGAGCTTCTCATCAATCAGCACCCCAAGTCCTTCTCTGTGAGGCTTCTCTCAGTCTCATCACCCCCCATACTGTATTGAAACTGCTTAGATCCGTTTTAGGTTTGGTTTTTTTTTTACCTTTGGCCCCGACTTGTCATTGGGTTGGTGCAAAAATGGGCTGATTCAGGATGAAAGCACCTCGCGGTGGTAATGCCTCCCCTGGCACGATTATATGGGAATAATCATCTTTCCTGATAGTCTAAGGAAGGGGAGAGGCAGAAGCAGGGAAGCGGTGGTTGCGTTTCAAGGGGCTGCACACACTGTGCCCTGAGCACATGCAACATTTGGCCATGGGGTTAAAGTTTTTCTTAATCTCTGCCCTTTGGAAACAGATGCAGGTGATGCTACGAGAGTGTACGGAGCAGGCAGGAAAAACATCCCAGCCCAGAAAAGGCAAAATGCCAGAAGTTTAGTATAAACGTAGCTGTTTGAGTCAGTTTTCCATGAGCAGCACACAAGAACTGTCGCAGTGGTTGGTGGGATAAAACCCAACAGAGAGGGTGAAAGAGGGAGAGAGGTGCACACTGGCCCTGCCTGTGGCACAGACGAGCCACAGGCTGCGCGTTGAGGGTCCAGGAGGAGAAATCTCTGCTTCCCTCCGTCTCCCATCTTCCCATCCCATGGCACCACGGAATCGCAGAATCACGAGGATGGAACAGACCCACTGGATCATCGAGTCCAAACCAGGCTACAACCTCGGCTTTAACGCCCCCCATCCTGCCCTCCACTCCTGTGCTTTTGCCACGGAGCGGCCAGCCATTACATCAATGTTTTCTTTTTGGTTAGATTAAATATTTGGAGTGTTAAATAGGTGATTTCCATAAGGCAGATGGTCCTTTTCTTTGAAAGGACCCAGCCCAGCGCAGGCACCGGGCAGGGGCACAGCTCCGCGCTCTTGTTCTGCCGTGGCTGGGCCGGTGCCAATGTTTGATGTACCACTTCACATGAGTTTCTAACCAAACTAGCTCTGCACTTGGTAACCAGAATAATAAGATCTACAGACATCTGCCAGCTACGGAAGGTGAAGCCAAAGCGTTTGGCTCAAAGGGTGTTTATTAAGTAAAATGCTGATATTCAGCAGCTCAGCTTCTACTCTTTTGAAAGCTGTTGTGATTGTTGAAATGCCACGGGCACGGGGATCTGCTCTGTGCTGACACCAGGGCAAACGAGCCTGGATTTGGCCCACTCTTTCTGTGATTTATTTGATTACCCAACTTGTTCGCAACCCAACCCTCGCTCTCCATTAGTTTCGTAGCTGCATCCAGTTCCTTCCCGAGGGAGGGCTGGGCTGGGTGAGGCAGCAGGTGCTGGGATGCAGATATAACACCATCTCAGTGCTCCAAAAGCCACCAGCTCCCCTCTCCTGCAGTCTCCCAGAGGTTTCACCTTGGCAGGCAGGGAGCTGTGCCTGACCTTACCAGCATCCGAATCTGCCCTCCGGAAAGTGGGATGCCCATCCTCTCCATCCCCTCGCTGCTCCCTTGGGATGGGATGGGATGGGAGGAGGGAAGGTTGAAAAGTGGACTTAGGAGAAGGAGAAGTGGTGGTGTCCCTCGCTGCTACAAATCCCTGTTCTCCGCATGCCTCTGACCCTCTCAAGAGGAGGTGGGCAAGGCAAATCCTGAGGAATTAAAAAGTTTGCAGACTGCAGCATTCTTGCCTGCGAACCCTTATCCAGGCTTGCTCCTGCCCCCGAGGATTCTCTCTCGGAGAAGGAAAAACGCCTCTGGGGTTACCCAGTCGTTTCTCGCCCAGAGGAAGAAGATGAGAGTGCAGTTTGCTACTGGAAATATCTGACCTGGGGCAGAAATACCGTGTGACCAGCAACAAATGTCGCTCCAAGGACTTATCTTCAAGGGAAAGGAGGACAGGTCTGCAGCCTAATTTTTCAGGCTGCTTACAAATAAGGTGTGGACAATTTTTATCAGGGCAGAGCGGAAAGCATCCTAGCTGCGTGAGCACCAGCAGAGTAGGCTTATGGGAATATTTCCCGTGACCTATATTTGAGGGACGCTGCCCAGCCTGGAGCTAAACTTCCCACGGAATGGCACTGGGAGGAGCTGCAGACCCTGCAGTCTGGGACAATTTCTCATTCCCAGTTTAAAGATTCCCTCTGATTATGTGCCCACGGCCGAGCATCCGTGCACCAGGACCTCCTCTGCAGCAAAGACCCCTTGCCTGGGTTAGATTTTTGTGCTCCTCAAGCATTCCCTGAAGGTGCTGGGCTCCACATCCTTTCTCCCTGTTCCTCTATCTGCAAATTTGAGCTGCAACATCCTTGGGGCAGGGACTGCTTTACATAGTCCCGTGTGCAGAAAGTTCTTATCATAGCAAGGATCCACAAGCAGAGGGTCTCTCATCAGGTATGCCAGACAAATCCCCCCCCAGATCTCAGCCAGGATAAGATGGCAGGATTTATTCTAGCAATAATTAATTCACATATTTGGCTCCTCCAGCCTCTCTTCATAAATCATGCTCTTGGATCGTCGGTGTTGCTAATTCCTGAGTAAATCTGCCGCTGTAAATCCTCTTTGCAAAAGGAAAGAGAAAAAAAGAGAAGGGGAGGGAAAAATAGAAGTACCAGTTCTCCAAATACTGAAACTCACACCCAGTGGCTGTGCAACCGGAGTGTAAATCCCCCACGCCCACCCAGACAAAGAGCAGATTGTTGGAGCTGGGTTACCTGCACCTCGCCGGGCGGAGAGAGGGCCGATTCTGCGAAGGGAGCTGCAGATGTGGCAAGAAAAGCCCAGGCAGAGAGGTGCTCCCAAGGAGGTGTGCAGAGGTCTGTGCTCAAATAAGCCAGTGAGTCATTTATAAATCACCTCAGTCAAGGGGACCGAGGGCTGTGCTCGGCGCCTGATTGGCTTGGAGGAGGTAATTGCGAGCAAGTACACCCAGGCTCAGCCTAGGAGATAGCCAGAGGAGATAAGGAGAGATCTGAAGAGGGACAAGGGCTTTTTTGGATGTCCCCCCTCACCCCACCCCTTCTGTCTGATGCCCTTTGCGGCTCCCTCCATGCTCCCAGTGACAATAGCTCATATTCACCATCAACCCGGGCCCCCTCCTTTGCCTTCCCTGGACGCAGGGCAGGAGAAGATGCTTTTGTTGGTGGTGCGGTGGGTAGCGTCTCCCTGGCCTTTGTGCTCTGGCCGACTCTCCGCCTCTGGAAGGGACAATGGGGCGCTTTGTGGCAGCGCTGGACCCCACCGTTCCGGCTTTGAAGATGGGATTGGCAGGAGACCATGGCTTCTTTCTTATTGCCAGGTTCAAAGGGATAAGAGGAGTGGGAAACAGAGGTGAAGTCTCCTCTGCCTGCCCAGGAGAGAGGGTGTGGGCTCCGTTCCCCTGCGTAAGGAAGAGTTTGAAACTCTCAGCAGAGTGGGGATGTGCCGGTGGGGATCAAGATGGGATATCTGTCATCAGCCTTGCAGGCACGGGCCTCGGGCAGGGCCAGGCAGGAGCCACACCTGCACCAAGTGCTCATCTGGAGGAGAGTTTGACAAGTTCTTCAGATGCCCCTGGCAGTGGAGAGGGATGGAGCGGGAAGGTGATGAGATGTGTAGCCCAGGAGGTGCAGGTCTGGGTACTGGTCAGTCTCCTGGCTGGCAAATTTGCTGATGTCTTGGGAAGTGCGATGTTTTGAGCTGAAAAAGTGCTCTGGTGTGACATGCGTGTTGGCAGGGAGTAGCCAGCTCAGGCTAGAGGAAAGGGCTCATCCCCTCCTGCCACTGTGTCCCCAACCTGTGCTGGTGCCACCGTACCAAGATGTGACGAGGCTCATGGTCTCCTCCCAGAGGGATTCCAGAGTGCAGGAGCTGGGTACCAGTCAGGATGTTGGGGATGATGAGATGGATAGGAACATCATAAGGGGACAACACTAAAAGAATAGGGTCCTATAAGGAAGCTGTGAGGGTGTTTGCTGTGGAAGGAATTGATCTTGCGTGTTCCCATCATCCCTGAGCATAGCTGGGCATGAGCTGTTCGTAGGGGATGTGCCTGCTGCCCTCCCTGCTCGGGACTGAATCCCAAAACGCAAACCCAGGGAGGGTGGGATGAGCTCCACCTTGGACCATTTGTTGGCTCGTGCGTGGGGAAATGATGGGAAAAGGGAGAGAAGAGAGAGGAGACTTGGGACCAAGAGAAGGAGGAGAAGAAGGAGTCGTGGCTGGGATGGGATGAAGGGAGAAGGCAGTGATGTGGCCTTTGCTCGCTCCCAGGGGCTGCCAGAGTAGAAGTCTGTGCGTGCACAAAGCATCAGCGTTTGCTGCCAGGAAACCTCATCTTATGAGAGTCGGTTGCTGTGTCTGGAGTGTGCCAAAGGAACACCCTGCCAGAGGCTGCTGGAGGAACCGGGGCTGATTCGTTGCCCTCTGACAAACGGAGGTAATAATTGCCAAGCAGTTATCCTGTAAATATCATTAATAACCCATATCAAGTGTTGTTTTTAAAGGACAGCCTGATAGGCATGGAGCCCTTTGAAACAGAAAGGCGTGACACGGCAGGAGCCAAGAGGGTGCAGTGGTCCCTGCCGTGGGGTGAACCCAGGGAACCTGGGGCACCTGAAGGTCTCAGCCATGGGGGGCCTGCTTGTGAGGCACCACGGAAAGAGAGGAAACAGCATCTCTGCTGCAGAGGTGATGCTGGCGCTGCTGAACTGCCTGGATGCTAAAAGGGACCTGTTTTGCCGTCGCTGAACCGGCACCTTTCCTAGCAGAGCTCACAGATGAGAGATTGGGTTTTCCCTTCCTTTCCTAAATGCACATCCGAGAGTGAGCAGAGCTATGGAGCTGGGGAAGTGGTTACGGGCGTGGGGGATAAATAACACGTTTGAGATCAGTATCTGAGCTTGGAATAGGAGCACAGAGCCCTGAATTTAAGCTTCCACTCTGATCAGAGCAGTCTGCCTTTGAAAAAGAGAAGCTGCCAAGCAGAGAGGCTTGTGCAGCCCATCTGAGCATCCAGAGCTCCTGCACGTGTGCGCCAGGAGCGGAGACAGGTCTCACCTCGGGGACCAGCCCAGCTCTGAGATTTAGGAGCAACATCAGCTTCGTTTCAGTCCAGCTGGTGTGAAAAGTAAAATCCCCAAGCTGGCACAGTGTGAGTGAAACAGAAACAGCTCCATATGAAGAGGCTGCTGGTGCTCCTTGTCCTCCAAGCGCCTGCTCTTTGCATCAAGCCCTGGACAGCACATTGTGTAGGACACAGGAGGGTCAGTGATGGGGACGCCGGGTCCAAGGGGATGTCTCCCTGGCAGATGGACAGTAGAACGAAGTCACACTGGGATGTAAAACCAAACCAGCCAAAGGGACCCAGTGGTGCAGTCCCTTGGGGCTGGGACATCAGCAGTCTGATGGGCTGGTATTCTTGCCCAAACCCAAGGATGTTCTCAGTCCTTTCAAAGGTAATGTGCCCGCAAGGAGTAACTTAGGATGAGATCTTCAGGCTTGCCCTGTCCCCTTCAAATCCTGACGTCCCTCCCACGCAGACAGACTCCCCGGTTCAGGGCCGGGCGAGCTCCAAGGGAGGGCTGGCAGCTCCCCATTGCAAGAGCTGCTATTCCAAAGTCCTGGTGGGTGTGATCAGGGCACTGCAAGGTCTTGCCCTGTGGAGAAACTGGCCCTGTACAACCACCGATGGTCTGATGCTCCTTTGGTGTTTTGTGCAACAGGAGGTGCACTCCTGGTCAAATTCCAGTTTCAGTAACTAAGAACGTAAACCTGATTCTGCCTCCTTCTGCTTTGGCCGTATTCTCTGTGTCTAACCCAAGCTGCTCTGCTTGGTCCACCAATGATGCGCAGGGCACAGACAAGTGTCTGGGGAGCTCTGGGGCTGCTCAGAAATCTGGGAGGCGCTGGGAGGTGGAAAGACACCACGAGGACTTTCCTGAGTCAAATGTGGAGCCCCAGGTGCACGGACTGCTGAGCTGTTTATCTTCTGGTCCGATAACAGCATACCGAGTGCTGGAATGTGTGGATTTATTTGCAAGTGATTAATATTAGTAGATTTATTGCACTTAATGAGGGTAATAATTCAGTGGTGGTTTATTGCTGGAAATTATGAGAAAGCTTCCTTGGAGCTCCGAGGCTGGAGGTGGTGGGGAAAGGCAGCATGTCCGGGGGATGGATGGAGGGGGCTGGTTCCTGGGAGCCCTGTGGCTGGTGGGACCTGAGGCAGCCTCTGACCTGCAGCTGGGGTTCCTTCTTGCTTTCAGACAGTTTTGCCAAGGGAACGGGGCTTGTGCGTGGGTAGGAGCCAGGGTCTGGGATGGAAATGCTGCTGGTGCTTCCTGGCTGCTTCCAGGGTGCTTCCAGGGCTATCTGAGAGGTCCTGGAGGGCTGGTGTGTCCCTCAGGCTGTGACACATGCACAGTGGACATCTGAAGGTAAGTTGGAAAGACTGAGATGAGATCTTGGGAAATCTTTTGCTGTGAGGTGGGGAGGCCCTGGCCCAGGTTGCCCAGAGCAGGGGTGGCTGCCCCATCCCTGGAGGGGTTCAAGGCCAGGTTGGATGGGGCTTGGAGCCCCTGATCCATGGGAGGTGTCCTTGCTCATGGCAGGGGGTGGGACTTGATGGGCTTTGAGGTCCATTCCAACCCTAGTCATTCCATGATTCTACGTCCTGCTCCCCAGTCTGTCTGTCTGTCCTTTCAGGAGGTTTTGAAAGGAGTCGTGTACCTCAGCTGGATGGGAAAGCAGAGATTTGGGCTGCCACATTCCTACAGGAACGAGGTGTCTGCTCCTGGAGGAGGGTGTTGGGTGTCCCCAGTGCTGCAGGATGCTCTGATGGACATGGGTTGGTTCCCACAGGGCAGCGATGCCACCACGCAGGGCCTGGCAGGGGCAGTGAGGTTCCCAGGGCTGGTTATCATCATTCCCTTCTCACCCAGGAACGCGGCTCCGGGGCCCCGGGCTGCCTGCCACGCTCTCGCTGGCAGACGTGCCCGAGCCACTGGCTCCACAGTGCCAGGTGATGGAGACACAAATCTCACTTGAAAGGGAACGGCCAATGTTTAAGGCTTCCCAGGCTTCCCCTTTGGCTGCAGGGACGTGCGGTTGGTCTCGCCTGCTGGTCAAACGCTTTATCCAGAGAGGAACGGGGAACACGGTGTCCTAGACGGGGACAGTGGGATTGTTTGCAGCACCAAAACAAAGGGTGGAATGCAGAAAAACATCAGGAAGCTCAAAGCTGAGCTATGGCTCAGCACCATGTGGATGTTCCATGCTATTTATTTAGTGGTGTGAACCTGGAGCTGGGCAGAGGCACTGCTGCTTTCAGGTTATCTCTCCCAGAGGGAATTGCCTTATCTCGTCTGCTCACAGCCTTTACAACCTGCCTTAGCCCTACAGGAACATGTCCAGAGGCAGGGGAAGGGGGAGCCTCCTGAAGAGACAGTGTCCCCTGCATGTGTCTATCAAATAAGCTCTGTCACATCAGCGCTGGCCCTTGTCTTCAGAGAGATCTCCTCACAGGAGAGCCCTGGGACACAACAGAAGGGCTGGCATGAGCGTACCATGCAAGTACATCCCCAAATTGAAGGCTTTGCCATAGAAGACATCCTGGCTCAGGGAGCAGAACACATTCTGGAGTTAGAGTCAACCCCACCACCTCTGCTTTCCCTCTGGAGCGCAGCAAGGGCCCTGAAAAGACCCTGCCCAGCCTAGAGGAGCCCCTGGAGAGCATCACAGAGCTTGGGCTGTGCATGGCAGACCCCGGGTTGTTTGTCCTTGGCAAAGGGCTGAGGTTGGGCGGCGCTCTCCTGGCAGCCCTCTTCCCAGCTCTGCCTTCAGTGACCTTGAACGAGGGTTGTTATCTTATTTGTGAAAGAGGTTCAAGATATCTCCCTTCTCCAGGAGAGCACGCGAGCACCCAGCCAGGTCTGCCCGAAGCCCAGAGGCACCCAGAGCGCTCAGCAGCTGCTCCTGGGGGCCGGGTGGGGAGCAGCCCCAGCCCATACCCGCAGCCAAAAATTCGTGGCGTCGCAGAAGCTCGAGCAGCGGGATCACCCCCAGCCCGCAGGCTGCCGTGCGGAGGAGCCCGCTCGCCTGGAATCTGGGCTTGGAGCTGCCTCCAGGCTCTGCTTCCCCCTTCAAGGCATTCTGCCCGCTTCATAAATTAGGAAAGTCAACTGAAATGAGGCTTTTTCGCACAAACAATTGAATTCCAGCAAAGGGAGGTTTACCAGGTAAAAAAAAAAAAAAAGAGGAATCTTCCCCCCAAAAATGTGGGAAGGCGTGTGGAGGAGTCTGGGAGAAGCTCAGTGACAGGCAGCTTCTCCCTCCTTTACACCAGGATTTGTGCAAGGCAGCGCAAAACTGGGCAAGCTTTAAATTTTGTGGTTGTCCTGCACTGGGACAGGAGTTGGACTGGATGATCCTTGTGGGTCCTTTCCAACTCAGGTCATTCTGTGAAGTTGTGGGAAGAAGAGATGTGAGTGAAAAGCAATCGTGGTTCCAGTGGGGCAGGAGCCATCGGCATTTTATGTGGTCCTGGTGGAGCAGAAACCATAAGGTTTGTATGTGGTCCCAGTCCAGGAGCCATCAGGGTTTTACATGATCCTGGTGGAGCAGGAACCATCACGTCTGTACATGGTCCCAGGCCAGGAGCCATCAGGGTTTTACATGATCCTGGTGGAGCAGGAACCATCACGTCTGTACATGGTCCCAGGCCAGGAGCCATCAGGGTTTTACATGATCCTGGTGGAGCAAGAACCATCACGTTTGTACATGGTCCCAGCACAGGATCCACCGTGTTTGTACGTGGTCCTGGAGGAGCAGGAGCTATCGCATTCGTAGCTGCCTGCTATGTGGCCTTGGGCAACTCATTAAGGCCAAAACGCTCCAGCCTCAGCGATGGGAGATAAGCCCTGAAATAAAACATCTCATTGTTGAGGGCTCTGAGGTCAATGCCTGTAGAAGCACTCAGGTGTTTGAAGTGAAGGAGGCTGCGTGGAGGAATGGTTGGACTCGATGATCCAGTGGGTCTTTTCCAACCCGGTGATTCTATGATTCTATGATTCTATGCAGGCTGCGCTATGCAAGACCTGATGGTGCTCAGTGAGGACAGTGAGAAGAAGCATCTCTGCACTCTCCCTTCGATCAACACCCATGGAAAGGCTGTGAGTCACCCTGGCTTACGTCTGTCCACACTCTGAGGAGATGCTGCTCCTTGCAGGACAGATTCCAGCCCGTCTTGGGACAGAAGCAAGGGAATTTGGGGATGCTGAGCTCCTTGTTGGGCAGCAGGTACACATCAATGGGAGGCTGAAGCTGTGCCTGCTCTCCAGGTGTGGATAACACTAAAAATCCTTAGTGGAGACATCGTCCATCCCTGTGCAAAGAGCCAGATCCACCCTGCAGTGAGCACCACTGCCTGCTCAATCCTGCCTTGGTGTCCACTGATGGGATGGGGCTGGCTAGCCTGTGCCTGGCCTTGGGCTGGCCCCTTGCGCAGGGAACCGTCCCACCCCGGTGACTCCAGCCCTTCCAGGGTCTCTCCAAGCTGCTTTTGCTGCTGTCACTCCAGCCCGTGCCCTGCCAGTGGGTCTGGCTTGCACCCAGGACCCTCTCCACAGAACTTGTCAGAGGGCTTTGCAGCTTGCACATTGCCTGCAACAAGGGGTGGGAAACCCTCCAAGCAGGACATTGGCCCAGCTGGTGCTCCAGAGGGCCACGGTGCAGCCCTGCGTTTGGCTGGCTGGAGCAAACCTGCCCATCCTAGCAGGACACTGCGCTTTGCTGCCGTCCCACACGGATGGGAAGGATGCCTGAGGCTCAGGCTCGTTGCTGACTTCAGCATGTACCTTAGCTGACTGGGACACTGGTCACAGCCCTTAATCCTTGCTACGTGCTGGCTCACAGACCCGCTGCGTCCCCTGGCCTCACCCCTCGCAGCCCCCAGGGCTGGGCAGAGCCCCACGGCCCCGCATGACCCCGCACGAGGATGCTCATTGCAGCCAGGCTACGGTGACAAGAGCTCCCACGCGATGAGTTTGAAGGAGAAGCATCAATATTTAAATAGGTGGACAACGGAGCAGAGGACGAGGGGATGGCATCCTCTCCCACTTGAATGTGCTTCAAGCAGGGGCTTATTGTGCATCCCTGGCAGTCGCACGGAGGGGAACAATCACACAGATCCTATTGGCTGAGGTGGAATAATGAGTCAGTTTGAGGAAACAAAGAGCTGCCATCCAAATAATTAATAGCATCAGCAGAGCTGGTGTCAAGAGGTACCAGTGCGCAGCAGGATGCTCTGGTGCTGCCACGTGCCACACCAGGACATCAAACCCTTCATAAATGAGCGAGTGGTGCCCTGCACGGGGCCGATGCTGCCACACACGCGAGGGACCAGGCGCCTCCAAGCACGGCGCACGTAGCCTGCAAAAGCCTGGGCTGATACACTCTAGATGCCGTTGTGTACCTGGCGCCCTAGAGGTCAGAGGCAAGGCTTTGCCTGCTGCCATGGTTTTATTCTTCATGTTTGGAGCTCTTGAAAGGTTACCTGTAACTTTAAGCATCTGAGATTTCTCACATTTGCTTAGCTAATGTCTTGAAGTGGCTGAAACCGCTGCGTTATCCTCAATCCCAGCTCCAGGTCAACGGGGCTTCTCCTTTGGAACAGGAAAAATTGATTTTCATAGACTCATAGAATGGTTTGGCTTGGAGAGGGGACCTTAAAGATCATCTGGTTCCAACCAGGGACACCTCCCACTGGACCAATCTGCTTTGCAGATTTTATGCTCCTTTATTTTAACCGTTACAAATTGAGTAAGAGGATTTAATTCCGCACATTGCCAAGTGCCACAGGCTGGGGTGGACGGACCCTGCGGCATGTCCCCAGCCCCCTGGGACGTGTCTGCAGGCAGGGAGCTGCTGAGGAGCCACTATCTGTCCACGCTGCAAGGAGGCCCTTTGCAATGCAAATCCCCAGGCTCTAACCAGACTCCCATACCTGGAACCAGTTAGGACTCATCCAGTCTGGTTACCTGAGATAAAATGGAGGGCAGGCTGCATTTTTAAAGCACCTGGGAAGAGCTGTTAGGAGTAATTAAACCACTGAGGCGAACTGCAGATAGCAGCCGAGGATTTGAAGTGATTGTCAGGTGCTAATTCTGCAGATGCTGAGGGCCGTGCTCTCCTCTGTATGTGCCAGCAGGGTGGGGATGCTTTCCATTTGGTGGTCACCATCCTCATGCTGAGGTTTTATGGATTTCTGAGCGTGGCTTCAATCCCTGAATGCAAACCTGTGAGGGCAGGGGTGCAGCCTGGCTGTGCAGACCAAGCTGAGCAAAGTGTGAAGTGCAGAGCCCAGCGTCACAGCTGGGCAGTATCTTTAAAATACAGGAGTGTGGGAGAGCAGAGGGCAAGAGCTCAGGTTGACTTGGTCTCCTGGCTGTCACCGTGGGCCAGGCCCTCCGACGGGGTGAGCTGGTACTGCTGGCTGCACAGGAACTCACTGAGTCACCCAAGGCAAATATTTTTTTCCCTTTGATTTTCACCCTGAGAAAATCTTGAGCTGACCTTGTTAATCCTACGCGTTGCAAACCCGTATCGGCTCGGGGATAGTATTACCAGCTTAGCACCTCTGGCCGCTCCTGCCAGCATCCTGCCTGGCACCGGGCCACCCCGGTCATTCTCCTGGTCTTCCTGGAGGGAGAATTCCCAGGGCGACCCCCCACCTCGCTGGCTTTCCTACCTGGGAGGGATGGAAGGAGAAGAAAGGTTGGACGGCCGTGGTTGACTTCAGCACGGTGCTGCACACCTAGGAGGCGTTCACGAAGGTTTGTAGTGAGAGGACAAGGGGGATGAACTGGAGATGGGGCAGATTTAGACTAGATATAAGGAAGGATTTCTTCACTATGAGAGTGGTGGAACAGGGAAGCGGTGGCTGCCCCATCCCTTGAGGCGTTCAAGGCCAGTTTGGATGGCGCTTGGAGCCCCTGATCCAGTGGGAGGTGTCTCTGCCCATGACTGGATGGGCTTTGAGGTCCCTTCCAACCCAAACTATTCCATGATTCCATGAAGGTGCATTTGTTGGCTTCTCCATAGGGTGGATCCTGCCAGCTCCCAAAGTTTCAATCTCTTACGCTGCCTTTATGACTGTGTTTGGAATGATGCTCCAATGCCACACAAAGTGCTGGGGCCTCGGTTTTCTCCACCCTTCTCCGTTCAAGCCCAATGTCTCAAAACCTGAACTAGGGCTCTGGAGTGAGGTGTGCCTGCAGTCAAAGGTGTGACCCCAGCTCAGCTGGGTCCTGCTACACGCTCCTGGCCATGCCTTGCTGAAAAAAGCCTGATCTACACCTGGCTCCTGCTGCTCCTGGGCTTTGATTCCTGTGCCAGCAGTTGCTCAGCCAGCTGAGGGAGCTGAGCCCTGCTGAGTGCGTTTGTTTGACCTGCCCAGCTCTGGGTGTCCAAAAACGGATCGAGTTTGCTTCCATCTCCGGGACTGGGAGCTGCAAACAATATCCCTATTGACAGCGATGGTGCTTAACCACCTTCCAAACACGATGCTCAGCTTGGAGCTGTGCTGGGATGGGGGCTGCATCCTGCAGGGATGCTGGGTGATGCTGCAGAGCCTGGCCAAGAGGCTGCATCCACCGATGTTGAGGAGATGTTGTGGTCCAGCTGCCCCACGGATCTAGGGAGAAAGAACATGCAGAGCATGGAAGGGAATGGTTAATGCCCCTCTCCTCCCAATATTAAGTGACAAATCCTTTCCCGGCTGGGTGCCCAAATAAACAGGCTGAGCGTTGCGTAAGGAGGGAGGTGGGAACATCTCTAATGTGCCTCTCGGGAGATCGGGAGGCTAATTACAGCTCTGCAGCCCCCACAACCCCCTGGCCAAGCGCTCGCTCATGTTTCATCCTGTCCACACGTGCCCGCTTGTCCGGTGCCCCGGGTGGATGCTGCGCCACGCTGGTGTCATGTCTCAGCGGTTCTGGGTGAGGAACAGACCCTACAGCTTATGGAAAAGTCCTCACCACCCCTGGGACGCCCTGTGGGACCACTGCGGTGGGAGTGGAGAGGTCTGGAGGAGGGTGATGAGAGGGCTGGTGGTCCCACAGGGATCTATGGGGTAGGGTGCCCAGTTGAGGGACCTCCCCAGGTCCATCCAGGCTCTGCCATGTCTGGGCTGCTGCAGCCTTGGAGAGGTAGGAATGGGGCACTTGGTGACCATGGTCACCTCACCTGTGCCTCAACACGACTTCTTGAAGGTGGAAGGCGCCTGTGCTGGAGCAGGATGGATGCAAGAAGGGAATCGGGTGCTTGGCTTGGCTCCCAGCAGGCTCCCTCTGCCGACAGCCGCTCCGGCTGGGCCCCACTCTGTGTGATGCCTCAGGTGTCCCCACTCTCCTCACTCCTAAATTTGCACTGGAAAAATAACATTCAGCCCCACAGTGCATCTCCCTGCCCTGTGAAGCGGGCACTGGCTCAGAGCTGCTGGCCTCACTGGAGGAGAGTCTGGAGCTTGGCCCATGGGGCAGAGCAGGAGTCGGAGCTACCCACCCTGACCTCTTGCTCCTGGACCACAGGAGGTCTTAACGACACAGATATATAAATAAAAATGAAGTATTTAATGTCCTTCTATTTAAAAAAAGAAGAATCCCTGACAAAGTGCTTTACTGAAGGTCCCCATCAGTGCAGCTGGAGTTAGAGATTTGATGGGTGGGTGTGCGCGAGAGCAGGGGAAACTGAGGCACGGAGCAGTTCCATCCGGAGCAGCTGATCCTAGGAGTGGAGCCAGCTGCTCTCAGGGCTGTGCTGTGGCCACAAGCTGCACTCCTGCCCCGGCACAGCCCCTACGTGCTGCAAACGCTGCGATAGCCACCGGTCCGTATGCCAGGAATTGTGAGCCACGGGGCCAAGGTCACAGTCTCTGGAGAGGCACCAGGAGCACTGCCCACCTCCCTGGCACCGTCACTACGGAGGCATCACCCGCTCGGGTGCCAGTGGCATGAGAGGTCGGGGCCGCAGTGATACAGCGGCAGTACGGGAAGGTGGTTTTGGAGCTCCGGAGATGTGGGAGGCAGCAAACGCTGGGATGAGCAGTCAGCTGGCTCTGACACGTTGGGTGGTGGCCGTCCTGCACCCTGGCTTGGCCAGCATCAGTGACTGGGGGGTACGGATCCCCAGGTCGGGCTCCATCCGCCTTGGGCATCGAGGGGTGCTCGTGCAGGACAGCCCGGAGCACGGCAGAGTGCCCAGGGTCAGCAGCAGCTCCTCTTGGGCTTGTCGTTGGGAGTGAGTTTGATGGAGTCAGTTAAATAGCTCTCAAAAATCCCTTTATACTGGAAAAAAAAAACAAAGCCAGAGATGAGATAGAGTGAGTGAGGCACGGGTGGGTGAGGCACTGAGGGACACGGTTTAGTGTTTGATGGGAATGGTTGGACTCGATGATCCGGTGGGTCTCTTCCAACCTGGTGATTCTATGATTCTATGTGAGCTCAAAGCCAGAAGGACTGGGGAGCACAGGCTCAGTCCTGATTCGTGATGAAAGACAAAGTCCAGAGAAAGCCACCCAGCTCAGCCATGAAGTGGAGCCACCTTGCCTGGTGTGGAGACATGAAGGTCCCCATGGGGTGGCCACTAGAGGACAGTGCTGGAGCGCTGTGAGCTGCACGCCTGCTCGGGTCACTGTGGGCAAAGAGAAGTGGCAGTTCCTACTCCTTCCTAATTGGGTCAAAATCTCTTTCATTTCTTAAAATAGATCTTGAACTGAAAGGGGCTCCAGGAAAGCTGGGGAGGGGCTCTGGATCAGGGAGGGCAGGGATAGGATGAGAGGGAATGGTTTGCAGCTGGAAAAGGGGAAATTGAGATGAGATCTTAAGGAGAAATGTCTCCTGCGAGGGTGGGGACCCCCTGGCTCAGAGCAGTGGTGGCTGCCCCATCTCTGGAGGTGTTCAAAGCCAGGTTGGATGGGGTTTGGAGCAATCGGATCCTGTGGGAGGTGTCCCTGCCCATGGCAAGGGGTGGAACTGGGTGGGTTTTGAGGTCCCGTCTGACCCAAACCATTCTGTGATTCCATGAAATCAAACACTGATGCATTTCTTTTTCCTAGGTCTCTCCTACAGGTTGTAAATAGGAGATATCCTGCATCAGAAGGTGGGCTGGGAGGGTCCATCGGATCAGCTCTGGGGAACACGTGAGTGCAGCTCCCACCTGAATCCCCGCTGCCGGCACAGGTTGGGTGTGCAGAAGCGATACTCACCGTTGCCAACGCCTGCTTCGCGAGAGTCTCGAAAGCCTCTGCAACGTTGATGTTGTTCTTGGCGCTGACTTCAAAATAAGGGATGTCTTTCTCCTTGCACCAGGCTGAAGCAATCTCCTTGGATACCTGAAGGAAAGGAGGATGGGGCCACAGCACAGCCCTCTGCAGGGCTGCCTGTAGGTGATAGAGAGATGGTGGAGGGGACCCTTCTTGCCCATCCAGGCACTGTCCGGTGAGGGTAGGATGCTGGCAGGGCAGGCAGCTGTCTGATATGCTTAATTCCTACTCTTTTCAGTGCAGTAGGAAGCAAGGAGACACTGCCTATGCCCTCCAAGAGGCAGCACCAAGCTCCCAGCAGCTCCTCACCCAGAAGCCCTGGTTTTCATGGAGAGCATCAGAAGAAAGCTGGTTCTGCAGGCAGAGGATCAGTGCTCATTGGAGCACTAAGGGATCCCAACCCTGCTCTCTCTCCTCACCGCTTACCTGCCGGTCGCAGATGTCTATTTTGTTCCCCAGCACGACCATGGGGAAATCTTGCTCCCTCGGAATGACCTTCTCCAGAAAGTCGTCTCTCCAGTTGTCCAGGGACTCAAAGGACTCCCTGTCTGTAACATCGAAGGCCAGCATGCAGCCGTCCGAGCCTTTGTAAAAGGTTGACACCATGGACCGGAATCGCTCCTGTCCCCCTGTGTCCCAGATCTAGGGCAGAGAAGGGCAAGGGTACAGATAGATGAGATGAGCAGCGTGGGTATTTGCAGACCTGAGCAGGGGACCAGTTTCAGGGAGCACCATGCCACCCAAACTGGATATTAGAAAGGATTTCTTTACTGAAAGAGTGGTGCCCAGGGCGGCGGTGGAGTCTCCATCCCTGGAAGGGTTCAAAACCCGTGTAAGCACAGCACTTTGGGACAAGGTTTAGCAGGCATGGTGGGGTTGGGCTGACGGTTGGACTGGATGAGCTTAGAGGTCTTTTCCAACCTCAATGATTCTGTGATTCTAGGATTCTACCCTGCTCAGGGATGCTGAAGATCAAGCCCTGCAAATGCAGCCCTTCACCTCACTATGCCAGTAGGCACTTGGGCACAGTGGGACACACGTGGTATCAGGGGGGACACCCTAGGCAGCCCCAGCCCCACTCACTTGTAGCTTCAAGGGGGTGTTGTCCACGGCGAGGACTTTGGTCAGGATGCTGGCTCCCAGCGTGGTGCGATAATCCTCGTAGAACGTCTTGTGCACGTACTGGTGCAGGAGGGAGGTTTTGCCCACGCTGGTGGGAGGGAAGGGGTGCAGGTGAAGCTTTAGAATGTGAAGCCAGGACCGAGGGGCTGGTCACAGCCAGGACAGGAGCTGGGCACCCATAGGGTGCACACAGCACCCATTTAGGGCTTCTCCCTCACCACTCCTTACCCCAGAGCTCCTATGATGATTATCTTCAGATCCACCTTCTTGTTGGCATCCATGGACGGGCCCTGCAGGAGAAGAGGGTTTCACCGGGCTGTGGGGATGGGATTGGCTTCCAGCGAGCCCTGCGGCGCTGGCGGAGGTGTGGGAGCATCTTCTGGCCGTCCTGGGATCCTGGATGCCGTTGTGTCCGCACCGTGTCCGTGCTGTCCCAGCACTGTATCCGCACCGTGCCAGCACCCAGCTCCCAGGGGCGGTGGGGGCAGAACCCCCTGTGCTGAGCCCAGCCCCACATCACCACCCAGGACTGGTTCCCGAGGTGCTGCTGCACATCCCGACAAGCCATCGTGCCGGATTAAATCATCATCTTTGCAAACTGTGGTAAGCAAGCAACTTCCCTGCCTCTCCCTTTCCCTCTGAAGTGCAGCCCCTCTCTCTAAACCATGGGGGGGTCCTGGGGAAAATGATATTTGTTAAGGAATCATAGAATTGAATCATAGAATAGTATCACCAGGTTGGAAGAGACCCACTGGATCATCGAGTCCAACCATTCCTATCGAACACTAAAGGAGACCAGAGGCAGTTGGGTGGCTAGAGCACAGCCCAGGGGTGACACCCAGCCCAGGAGCACCCCAAAATCCTGTGTCCCCAGCACATCCCGGTGTTCCCACGTGCTCCCTGCCCAGCCATCCCAAGGCAGGAGCCCTGAGCGCCTCCAGCAACCCCCTCCCCAGCATCCTAGTATAGAATTATAGACCCACTAGGTCGGAAAAGACCTTCAAGCTCATTGAGCCCAAGCAACCCTCCGGTGTTCTCAGCCTCCCCGTCTCCCCAGCAGCATCAGACACGGCACCGGCCAAGGCGCAGATGGAAACACTTACTGACAGCCTCACCCCGGCATTTTTTCCCAATGACATGGGCAGTTCCCTGTGGCCCGTCGCCCCTGCCAGGGCGGCTCTCGTGGGCTCCAGGCTCTCTCGTGTCCCCTCTGCCACCCCAGCCCGGCCGAGGGCAGCGCCTTTGGCACAGGCAGAGCCTCAGGTCTCAGCAGGCACAAACTTTCCAGCCCTTTTGCCAGCGCCAGCCAACTTTCTTGGAGGCGAGGCGGTTTCAGGCTCAAAATGGAGTTTCTCAAGGTTTTCGCCTGCCGGCTGTTGTCCCGGGGGGTCCCAGTGGAAGGAGGGGCTGGAGGGCAGAGCACTCACCTGCCAGGGCATCCTTCTGCTGGACAACCAAGGCTCTCCACTCCGTTCCAGCTGGCGTCCCGGGGAGGGAAGAGGCGTAAGAGGAGGATCTAGGGAAGGGTGGCCAACCCCAGCACTGATTCCTGCTTGCTCACCGCCCGGGGAAGGCGGCTGCGGGGCCCCCGCGTCGTGACATCAGCAGAAAGGGGCTGAGATCCTGCCAGAGCTGCTGGAGGAGCTGTGGGCGGGTGCTGGGATGTCACGGTGGCATTTCTCTCAGCTCCAGGGCTCTGTTGGGCACTGAGGGTGTGACAAGGGAAAAAGAACAAAGTTCCCTTCGCCCTCTGGGATTTGGGATTGACTTTTGGCCTCTCCTCTTGCTCAGGATCCCCTGGTACCTTTCAACCCCTCCCCAGGACCCCTTATCTGCGTTCCTGCTGGGGAATTATTTAGGAACAAAGGCTTGGTGGGGTTATCAGCAACATCCTTGGAGTCTGCAGGAGCCACCCTGGACTTTGCTCAGGGGGATGGGATGGAATGGAATAAGTGGTTTTGGGAGCTGGGGATGGCTGTGGCTTCTGTGAGGCTTTGTCTCCTTTTGTAGGGGGGCAGGTTGGGAAGCAGGAGAGTTTGCAGCCCCTTGGTGCACTGAACCGCATCCCTGCAACCCCTAGTCCATAGGGGCTCCCACTCAGCCCCCACAGCCAACGCCAGCATCCCACGAGCACCCTAAAATGAGGTGACCACGTCAGGATGGGAGCCCCAGGAAGCAGAGCTGGTGGCATCTCCTGGAGGGGAATGTGTTCAGCTGGCAAGTGGGATATTGGGGATCTCAGCTGCCCCCATGGAGCAACCAAGGAAGCCTGTGGCCATCGCTCCGAGCATCAGGCAGGTGACCATGGATCTTTGGCGTGGGAAAACCAGCTTGGCCGTGGCTGCAAAGGCAGAGCTGTGCTCCCTGGTGTTCAAAGGCAAGCCAGGAGCCTTTGCCAAGGGTCTGATAGGATTTGGGGTTTGCACCAGCAGCATCCCGCCCCCAGTCTGTGAATCTCTTGGCTCCCTCACCCTAAACAACAGCCACTGGGGTACAAGGTCCTTCCGAGGCCACAGGTTTTTGCTTTTCCACTGGTCACCCTCATTTTCATAGATCTTTTGCTGCTGTAGCCGTCCCTTACAGGATCCCAGGGAAGACTGCTGCGTTCAGCAGGACAAACCCTCCTCCTCTCTCTAGGTGTAATTTTGGGACTTGCCTGGCCAGAAAAATCTGTTTTTCCCCCCACAGGGCAGGCACGGGAGGAGCTGGGATGAGGCAGCTGAGCCAGTTCTCAGTGGTGCTGGGTAAAAGGCTAAAGTTTCCCCACAGCACATCTCTTCTAATCCCTGTTTTCATCCTATTTTTATCATGCTGCTTCACCTTTGCTCTCGCAGCGAGTCCAACCTCTCCCCCAACTACTTTTGCCCTCGTTCTTCTCTGCGTGCCCCTCCAAGCCTGGAGGTTGCTCACCCAGTCAGATGATTGATGTCTCTCCGTGGTGGTGGAAATAGGATTTGCAGTTGCGCTGCCACAGCTGATGCCCACAGCCACTTCTGTTTTCGGGCAGGAGGGTCTGTACCCGGCAGGGTGCCCAGCCTGAGCTCAGCACTGGCTTCAGCTTCTATTTCCCAAGAAAAAGGATTTCCCCAAAGCTCCTGCTCTCTTTGCTGCTCCTAGTTCAGCCGCAGGAGTTTGTCCTCAGATGAAGGTGGTGGGAGCCGTGGTGTAGAGGAGGCGATAGCCAACTTGTTGCTCAGCAGCTTTTGCAACCGCAGCTACAATCCTGTCCTAATTGCTTCACCAAGTCAGCAATTCTGAGGAGAAAAGCTTGGGGCTTTGTGCCCTGTGACTACGAGGAAGACCTCACAGCTAGGAGATGATGAAACACAGGCTGAGGAGTGCCACGTCCAGGGGAAAAAAAAGCTTGTGTGGACACGGAGAGGACACGCTGTCCCCTGCCACAAGGCTCATGGGGCAGTGAGAGTGAGAGAAGGGGAAGAAAGCAAAAGGCTTCCACGTAACTAGACCATTCGCTACGGCTGTTTGGCCACTTCTGATCCGCAGGGGACAGAAGAGACTGGCTGGTCCATCTTGGGATGCTCAATATTTGCTGGAGCAAGATCTTAGGGAGAAATGTTCTGCTGTGAGGGTTGTTCTGGCCCAGGCTGCCCAGAGCAGCGGTGGCTGCCCAGTCCCTGGAGGGGTTCAAGGCCAGGTTGGATGGGGCTTGGAGCCCCTGATCCAGTGGGAGGTTTCCCATGGCAGAAGGTGGAACTGGATGGGCTTTGAGGTCCCTTCCAACCCAAATCATTCCATGATTTGATGAAAAACTGCTGAGAGGACATGGGATGTTTTGGGATGGGCAGCGTTCAGGGATACTGGGTGGTCTTCCATCATGCTGGGAAAGCTGGAGGCTCCTCCAGTTCCTACGGCCACGGTGATGGGCTGGTGCCCAGCAGCATCTTGGCTGCTAGGAGTTAAGCTGGAAGAGGGAAAGGAGACCTTTGTCCAGCTGCCCCAGCACCTTATCTGCTCTGTACCTGGGAAAATCGCAGCTGAAGTGAAGTCAATACAGGAACCAGTTGCAGAAACCATGTGTCGGTCAGTGGCACAATCAATTTTTCTGAGTGAGGACAGGTATTTGCTTTTATTGCAGATGACTGGGCTGAGCCGCAAAGTTTGCAGCCACCTCTGATTTTTCCAGTGCTTTCAGAGCCAACCCTGCTCCAATCAGAGGAAGATGCAGCAGCCGTGAAGCCTGGCCCTTGCCTGGGGGACCCCTTCTCCTCTACCTCGATGCCAGCGTGTTGCAGGGCCCCCCCTCTTCAGCAGCAGCCAGGAAAACCAAGCAAGGGCACGGATAAAAATAACCCTTCTCTGCGCTTCCCTTTCTCGCTGCCTTCCATGCGTGTCTCAGGATGCCTCATGCGTGAGCCACGATCACTCATGCTTTCTCCCTCATCCCTTGCACCGTCAGCGAGCCACACGCGGTGCAGTGACTCACGGGAAGCCCTGCAGACCCCCACGTCCTCCAGACCCCCCTGATCTCCCCGTCCAACCCAGCCCTTGGCTGCTGACTGCAGAACTTGGCCCCACGCAGCTGGTTGGTCGTCTCTTGCTTCGAGCACCGACCCTGCAGAGCCTGGGGGACCAAAGCAAAATTACTTGGAAATCGACGGTTTTTCTGGGAGTTTTGTGACACAGAAAGAGCCCCAGGGTCTCTCTGATCACCGTCTGGTTTGCCAGCACCAGCTCAGCCTGCTGGAGCTGCACATTTTCCCAGTGAAGTCACTGGTTGCCCAGTCCCTGCCCGCAGCCGTTACCTTGGGGATGCCCAAAGCCACCTCTGGGGACTTTCTGCTCTACCCGGGCAGAGTGTTCTCTTCTACCTCTTTGGAAATCCCAGCTGAGGACCACGGAGGCCAATCTTTCAGATCCAGCATCTCCTGCACTGCCAGGTCTCCCTCCAGAGCAGGAAAACTCAGGTAACACCGCGCACACAGCAGCGGTGTGGGTGCACCGAGGATTTTAGCTCAGTGGGGAGGAGAACAGGGGCTGGGGAAGGAGGATTTAACACCCCAGTGAGCCCTACGGAGATCCACAGGGTTGCTGCTGTGACAATCGCAACATGAGCATGGCAGGTTTTTTTTTTTATTAAAGCTTTTATTGACCTGGGTTTAAAAAAAAAAAAAGAAAATAGAATCTGAAGAGCAGATCACAGAGCTGCTCAAGGCATTTTTTTATGCATTAGGAAATGCCTTCCTGGACCAAACTTCTGCTGGGCTTCTCAGCCATGGGCCCTGGGTGTCTTCATCACCTCCAGGGATGCTGAGATGAAATGCCTGCCTGAGAGCAGCTGCACGGTGGCTCCGTTCCCCTCCTGCCCCACAGCCCTAAGGGACAGCAGGGGCCAACCCCACCCTGTTATTGCCACGGTCAAAGACGGAGTAATACTGGCGGATGAAAACGTCACCCAGAATCCAGAGGGGTCCAGCAGGAGGGGCGATGTCTATGCCCTGGAAGCCGCTGGTGCAGAGGGCCATGCCGTCGCTGTACTCCTGCGGGAGGAGAAGAGCAAAGCTGGGGATGAGCGCAAGAGCCTCGTGCACATAAAACCATGCAGGAATGGTGTCTGCATGGACACCTGTGCATGAAGCACTGGGGCTTGTCACCCGCTGGGACTCGTGCCTGAGCGCCTGAGGTGGCTCCGGGCCACCTTTCATAGAATCATAGACTCACCAGGTTGGAAAAGATCATTGAGTCCGACCATTCCTATCAAACACTAAACCATGCCCCTGAGCACCTCGTAAACCCATCCCTTAAACACCTCCAGGGAAGGTGACTCTGGAGCCCCAGGGAACCGGGCGCGGTGCTGCTGGCGGAGCTGCAGCCGTACCATGATGGTGTAAGCCTGGGCGTTGAGCGTGTACGGGAGCCCGTTGATGGTGAAGGTCACTTCGGGCATCACATTGAGGTTGCTGCACTCCACGGCGTACTGCGAAACAGCCGTGCTGCTCCATGGCATGTCCTTCCCGGTGGGATGGGCATCCCAAGGCTCTGCCCTCCTTCTCCCCACCCCGGCTCTCACCTCTCCATCCATAGGTATGGCACCTATATAGTTTTGCAATTCCTTTATCTCTTTTTTGGGACCTGTGATGAGCGACGTCCCGGTGTCCACGATGGCCTGGCAGCCGTTTGCGCAGAAAGTCACTGTCCCACCCAGCAGGATGCTGGAGGAGGAGGAGAGAAGGACCAGGAGGGAATCGTCCCTCTCCCCTGCTCCAACCCAACCCTTCTCTCCCTGCCCAGCACCACTCACTTGTCCACCTGGATCTGCCAATATCCTTGCTGAGTGACCGGCACCCAGTTCAGGGTCCCTGAGAAGTGCGAGGGGTCAAAGCCACCAAAGAGCAGCTCTCCTCCCAGGGACGATGTGGGATTCCTGGAAGGAGGAGGAGGGGGAGATATGAGGGGTTTCCTTTCATTTACTTTGCACATAGTGATTTAAATGTGGGAATCTATACCCACTTGCTTCCCACAAATCCTTGGGGTCAATCACTTGATTCCCGTAAAGTCTGTGATGCTCAGCACGGATCCAAAAAAACCCCATTTACTGTCTCAGTAAAGCATCCTTGTTTTAGCAGCCCCCCCACTCCCCCAAAAAAACCCCAATGCCTGTGTCTAAGCAACAGCTCAGGGCAAAGCCGCGTCCGTACGAGTTCATGTAGACGGAGAAGATGGGTAGCTCCACCAGATTTTGTGCCATCATGTTGTCAAAGACGGGAGTGACCCCGTCCACAGCCAGCGAGGGGTAAGCCAGCCCCAGGATCCCATCGAACTCGACATCCAGGAAAGCTGCTCCCGGCTCACTGACGCTCTCTGCAAAGTGCTGGTTGCTCACGATGAGGCCCTCAACCTGCGGGGAGGAGACTCAGTGGTGATGCTGAGTCTTGAGACAAGTCCCACGCAGAAGAAACCAAAGATGACTCACGACTACTTGGTCCGATCCGATGACCCCCGTCAAGCTGCCGGTCCCATACTGGATGGAGAACGGGGTCCCGACCGCCTGATACGTGCTGGACTGGGACGGCTGGAACTGGGTGTGCTGAGCTGGGAAAGGAGATGGGAGCTGTCAGCTGAAATGCTGTTTATCCGTGTGGCCATGGATGCCAGAAGGCCCCGACCGGCCTCAGGGCAAACCAAAGGGGCAACATGGCATCACCAAAGGTAAGAGATGCTCTCGAGCCAACAGGGCATGCGGGCATTTTGAGGGATAAAATTCACCCCATTGAATCATAGAATCATAGAATCAGCAGGTTAGAAAAGACCCATCGGATCATGGAGTCCAACCATTCCCATCAATCACTGACCCGTGTCCCTCAGCGCCTCATCCACCCGTCCCTTAAACCCCTCCAGGGAAGGGGACTCAACCCCCTCCCTGGGCAGCCTCTGCCAGGGACCAGTGACCCTTTCCAGGTTGACCCTCCCCTGGTGCAGCTTGAGGTCATTCCCTCTTGTCCTGTCCCTTGGGAGAAGAGCCCAGCTCCCTCCTCTCCACAACCTCCTCTCAGGTAGTTGGAGAGAGCAATGAGGTCTCCCCTCAGCCTCCTCTTCTCCAGGCTGAACACCCCCAGCTCTCTCAGCCGTTCCTCACAGGGCCTGTTCTCCAGCCCCTCACCAGCTTCTTTGCTCTTCTCTGGAATCCGCAGTGAAAGGCGTGAGGCTTGTTAAGGGGAGCTGGGTTGGCTCATGTGATATTTTTATGAAGATCAGCCCCGCTGTTGCTGTTTTACAGACAGGAGCAGCCCGGCGGGCACCGCCGTATCCATCTGTTTTCCCCACCTCCCCTTGGGCTCCGTTGGAAGCACTCAAGGAGCCGCGGAGCTGCTGGGAGATGCTGGTGTCAGCAGCTCTGGACTTGCCGGGGACAGCTCGTCGCGGAACAGCCCCAACAAGCGCGGCGCTTGTCACCCGCGGAGCCCTCGGGCAGCCAGCCCGGAGCCGTGCCGCGCTCTCTGTGCCCGCCTTGTTCCTGCCACCCAGCCCCACGCTGACAAGCTCCATTATGCGCTATCATCTCTCCTTGTTTGTTTAAAGGCTCTCCCACAAGAATGGCCTAAAGAGCACGTCCAATATCTCCCGTGGGCTGATGGGGCCGGGTCCTGGCGGTGCCATCCCCACCTGCGCCCGAGCAAACAAACCTGCGGAGGCTCCTGGCGCTCGCCCCCGCCAGTTTCTGTTATCTGTGTGTGTCTTGGAGGGCTCATCTGGGTGGGGAGCTCCCCGAAAGCTCTCCGTGCGCTGATGACCCCACGGCCTCGCTGGGGCCACCCCAAGGGTGTCACCCAGGGTCCCTTCGCTGTCGAACGAGGCGGGCAGGGAGACCCTACTCACTGCAGGCTTTGCTGACGCAGTAGATGGACGGCACCCAGAGGTTGGAGGAGCCCGTGTCGAATATCACAGTGAAGTTCTGGGGGGGCGTCCCGATAGAAATCCGCCCGAAGTACTCGATCTAGCAAAGAGCAGAGCAGATGCTGCTGTTACCCGAGAAATCCTGGCAGTGGGGAGCCTGTGCTGGGGTGTCAGCAGGAGATGGTGGGATTCATGACCCCCAGCATGGCAAAGGGGCCAAATATTGAAGGGACAGCAAGACAAGGTGAGAACAAAAGGCTGGATGGTTGGAGTGGGCATCATCCCCTTCCTGCTCCATTCAGCAGGAAGGTTGAGCCCCCAAGGAACCCTCATCAGAGGATGCGCACGGTGACAAGGGCTTTGGGGACAGGACCCTCATGCTGCTGGGGAGTGGGATGAGCCTGCGAAGCCCCCTCCACCTCCAGCTCGGGGTTGTTTGCTGTGGGATCTTCTCTGATGGATGTGGTGCTAGAAAAGTCGTGTCCCCATCACGTGCCCCCGAGCACTGCGGGCAGGGAGAGGGGTGGCTGCGCCAGCCGTCAATGCACTCCTTGTCCCTTCTCCTCATCACATTCCTGGAAACAAAGGAGCAGGCAGGCGGCGAGCCCTGGCACGCCGGGCACTGGCTGCAGGCGTGCTCGGTTGGCAGGCATGGGGTTTGCAGAAAATGTTTGGGCATTGGGAACCTCTCACGCAAACTAACGTGCTTTCAGGGTGTCCTTGGCACCCCTCAGCCCTTGGTGTGGCCGTGCTTACGTCCAGGTAGTTGATGAGGGGCTCGTTGGTCTCCAGGAAGGCAGTGCAGTCCTCGCCGGACTGGACCATGTCCAGCTTGTGGGCTTTCCAGAAATGGGAGAGGTGCCCACGGTCCCGCAGCGCTTTCCGCAGGGAGTGACGCCGCATCAGGGTCACCCTAGGGGAAGCAAGGATCCCCGGTCACTCACCCACAGATGCTGCTGAGGTTCTGCAGCCACCACATCCACCCTGAGGGTCCCAGTGCCCCGAGGATGCAGGGCCAGAGCCTGCTTCCCTGCATCCCTCCCTGCAATGGTTTTCCAGAGCAAAACTGGGGGCTTGAGCTGCTTTAGGAGGGTTGGAAAGATGATGCGAGGGCTGGAGCATCTCTCATCTGAGGCCAGGCTGAGGGAGTTGGGGTTCAGCCTGGAGAAGAGAAGGATCCAGGGAGATCTCAGAGCAGCTTCCAGTGCTGAAAGGGGCTCCAGGAAAGCTGGGGAGGGGCTCTGGATCAGGGAGAGCAGGAGAGGATGAAAGGGAATGATTTTCAGCTGAAAAAGGGGAGATGGAGATGAGATCTTGTGAAGAAACGTTTTGCTGAGAGGGTGGGGAGGCCCTGGCCCAGGTTGCCCAGAGCAGGGGTGGCTGCCCCATCCCTGGAGGGGTTCAAGGCCAGGTTGGATGGGGCTTGGAGCCCCTGATCCAGTGGGAGGCGTCCCTGCCCATGGCAGGGGTGGGACTGGATGGGCTTTGAGGTCCCTTCCAACAAGGGCAAAGCTGGCAGGAGAGCCCACATGCCCTAGCTCAGACCTGCTCTCAGTGGTGGGTTGGGCAGGAGCTCCACACGATCAATGGGAAAGGACCTTCGAGTTGGAAGAGGGGTGAGTACCAAGGTGAATTCATTCCAGCTTTTTTCCAGCACATAGCTCAGCTGGCAGCTCATTGCACAGAGTGCTGACAGTCTGCCTGGAGGGATGGAGACCACCACGGTGCTGATGCACTGATGGGAGCAAACCCTCCAAGCACCCCACGGTCCCCTGTTCTGGTGCAGCTGCAGAGTATCTGTCCTAGGGGAGCTCATCTGTGCCTGATCATCCCTTCTGCCCTCAGTGCTGGCCGGACCCTGGGAGCAAAGACCCTCCGAGAGGCGGGGGAGCTGGGGTGCACCCTGGGGACCCCCTCACCTTTTCAAGCTGCTGGCCAGGGAGAGGCAGAAGATGGTGAGGAGGAGGAAGCGCTTCATGGCGGCGGCGGCCTCGGCGGGGACGTGTGGGTGCGAGAAGTGCCGCCGCCTGGTTCTTATACCAACAGGTACACCCTTCCCTGGCGTACCTGTGCCGTGATAACGCCCCTTTCAGTGTCAACATGTGGCTTCGGCAGTGGAAATGAATCACTGGCCACGTCCCAGGCGACGCAGAACAAGGGCGCGGGGTCAAGTTTGCTTTTGTGGGAGAGGGGTTGGTGGCAACCGAGCCGGACGGTGCCCAGGGATGTGCTGGGTGCTGGGCAGAGGGTTGTTACCTGCGTTTAGGGGCTGAATGGAGCCTCCATCCCAGCACTAGCTCCTTATCCACTAGGAATTACATGGTCCAGCTGAGACCCCACGCTCTCCGGGGCAGCTTCTCCCCTTTTCTTTACCCCCCAGTCCCCTCCATGAGGTGCCCCGCACCCTGGCAGCTGCAGGAGAGGCAAGTTTCACATCCAAAGAAATAGGCAAAGACTAATTAGCAGTGATGAACTGCTCGGGAATCTGCAACTTTCCCTTCTAAATAGCAGCCAGTGCCATCAAAGCATCATCGGGAAGAAGGGCTTTGCGTGGGAGTCAGTCACATGTTGCCTCACAGCAGCTAATGGGCTCTTCCCCAGTGGCTGATTTTTGTTTAGTGCAGGATGCTCGTCTCATTAAGCCTCTGTGAATGCAAATCAAAATGGCTAATGAGCAAAATAAAGCCTTCAGATGGAGAGGGGAGGCGGGTTGGGGTAGGTGAGGCCTTTCACGCTGCCCCCGTCGCTTGGGCACGGATGCTGGGTTGTTCTTGTGGTTTTATTCCGTGTTTATGGCACTAAACTGGTGATGGGTGTCACAAAGGGAGGTGTTACACCTGGGAAGAAGTGCTCGTTTAATTAGCAGGGTATCTACCCTGAGCACTGCTCTAATCAAATTTCCATTGATCTCGTTTAGGCCGTTTTCATCAAATCATAGAATCACCAGGTTGGAAAAGACCCATCGGATCATCGAGTCCAACCATTCCCATCAATCACTAACCCGTGTCCCTCAGCGCCTCGTCCACCCGTCCCTTAAACCCCTCCAGGGACGGGGACTCAACCCCCTCCCTGGGCAGCCTCTGCCACTGCCCAATCACTCTTTCTGTGAAATATTTTTTCCTAATGACAGCCCTGACCCCAGGAAATTAAAGTCCTTGCTTGTGAGGCACAAGTATCGCTGGGGCTACGAGCCCAACCTGGCCACTGGCCACCCCAGCTAATGGGGATGGCTGGAGAATTGTGGTTTGGATTGGAAGGGACCTCAAAGCCCATCGCATTCCTCCCTCTGGATCCGTTTGCTGACTCGTCTCCTCTCAGGGGTCTGTGTCTCCATCCCCTGGAGCTGCTGCCGGGCTCCTCTTTCTGCAGCTTCACGGGGAGCTTAAGATTCAAAAAATCTCATCAAAAGGTCCTCAGCATGAGCGTGGAGAAGCAGGACACGGCAGAGTCGACGCTGGTGGCCTTTGCAGCCCGTTTTTCCAGGTCAAGCTCAAATTCCCTGCACTCCACTGCACCCAGGTTGGTTGCTGCAGGTTTTTAAACCGAGAAGCTTTGACATCAAGTTATCTAAATCACTTTTAAAATACAGTTCGATGTTCCAGCCTCCCTTCTCACCCTAATCTTATATTCATACAAAGGATTTAAAAAAAAAAAAAAACCAAGTTCCTAAAACAAAGCCAATTGCAGCGAGTGCCAGATCAGCTGAGAGCAGCAAACCGAGTGTTACGGACATGGTTTATAGTATGAAAATCCTGTCAGAAAATCCAGCCTGAAGGATCCTTGGGCTTCAGAGATAAACGGGAGCGTGAGCTGCAGCACAGATGAGGCAAATACTTCAAGCAAAACAATTTATTTACTGGAAAAAAATACCAAATAGGATCATAATAATCTGCAAACTCGTGACGGCGGATTCAGCATTAAAATACAAAGATTATAGAAATGAAGAGGACAAACTTTCAATTAGAAAATTTTGAAGTTAAGCGTGTCTATTTCTAGTTTTATTTAGATAAGTTTAGGACAGGCTGAGATGGACTGAACTGGACGGTCTTTGAGGTCCCTTCAAACCCAAACCATTCTATGATTCTATGATTTAAAAAGCAATTTTAAAACCCTTCAAGGTTGCCCATCCCGGGGGCACCTGCGCTGCCTTTTTGTCATCTCTGATGCGACAAGGAGAGCCCAGAGTGACAGAGCCAAACATGTGGAATTATTCATAGAACTGGGAGCCTTCGAATGCATCTTGTTAATAAAACAGCACAAAAAACGCTTATGTTCGGCAGGAACGTAATGAAATGTGACTGTCGGCTACTGGAACAACCCGGGTTTTATAAGTGGTATATGGCATATATACAGCCCAATATTGCTCCTGGGCAGTAGCTGTCACGCTGTGTATATCTCACTCCATCCAGCTTTACACACTCAGATATGTTAGAAATAGGTTATGCACCTTGTGTGGAAAACACTGGCTCAGTGTACGGCCCTTTACTCATTCTAAGAAACCTTCTTTCAGGCTAAAAATACGTTATCTGTGCTCTTTCTTTTATACGCGTTTCCTTTAGTTTAGCCCCTTCCACCGTCAGCTCAGACTGATTCAAATCGTGCCCGAGTAGCATTTTCTGAAAAGCCTTTTACTCTGTTTATCAAATGCTTCTTCCACCTTTTAATCTGACTGCACATCACTGAGCACTTGAAAGTGAAACCCTGCAAAAGCAAACACTTTAAAATACAAAGTAAAAGCAAGGTGCAGTTAAATATTTCTCTGTGGCACAGGGTAAAACAGGACTGAAATCCCCTCTGTGATGGAGCCGGTGGGCAGGGTGGTCCCTGCGGCTCCAGGGAGCTGGGGAGAAATAGAATCCTAGAATCGCTGAGGTTGGAAAAGACCTCAAGGATCATTCAGCCCCCATCATAAATATGGGCGGTGAGTGCCCACAGCAGGAGATCGGCTTGAAAAGCAGCTCCTGGGGTCAACCTTGATGGTCCCTGGCAATGTAGAGTTTCTCAAGACTGGTTTCTCCTTGCCTGCAGAAATTCCAGGGGGATTCACTGGGATTCTAGGATGTTTTATCCTTGGAGGAGGATTTCTATGGGAGTGTGGGGGTGATGGAGAAGTTTAATGTGGTTGACAGCAGCTAAACATGAGCCAGCAGTGTGCTAAGCGGGCAAGAAGGCCAGCAGCATCCTGGCTTGGATCAGCCATGGGGTGGCCAGCAGGAGCAGGGAAGGGATCAACCCTGTACTCAGCACTGGTGGGGCCACAACTCAAATCCCGGGCTCAGTTTTGGGCCCCTCAGGGCAAGAACAAGGACATTGAGGGGCTGGAGCGCGTCCAGAGAAGGGAAAGGAGGGAGCTGGGGCTGTTTAGCCTGGAGAAGAGGGGGCAGAGAGGAGACCTCATCGCTCTCTGCAGCTCCCAGAAAGGAGATTGTGGTGAGGTGGGTGCTGGACTCAGGGACCCCTTTTCTCCAACCAAATTCCGTTGCGTTTTAGCCCAAAGCTGCTGGAATATTAAACAAGAGGGAGATCAGCCTGAAGGGATAAAGTGTCCCCAGCCCCAGAACAGAAGCAGAGAAACACCCAAATCTATTTAAATGAACCTGCTGACAGAGCTGAAGCGTCATGGAACCTCGTGTAGGCTCGTTCTTGCTATCACCTTACGGGAAGAGTGAGACCGCATCCGGCACCGAGCGCTTCGGCTCTACTGGACCCCTGTAGCTGTATGGTCACCAAAAATGCTGCAGAAACATCCTTAATTCCTGCTCCCTCCAAGGTCCTGTGGGAAAGGGAAGGCGAGGACAGCTCTGGTCCCCAAGGTAAAGCACCGTTGGACGTTGCACTCCACCTACTATCGGAGGCGATGTCTCAGAAAGCAGAGGGGTTGTACATGAGGCAGAGAGTTGGGTTTGGTGTCCACATCCAAAGGATGCTTGCAGGCGTGCGCCTCCGCAAGCCTGAGCCTTAATTTGGGGCAGCAAGGCCTTTCTCAAACGGGATTAAAACATTTTGAGGTTTCCCCCTGAAGTTTCTTACCTTTGGCTTGAGCGTAGGCATCTTAAATTCACCATTGAGTGATCAGCCGTGCAGGAGCTCTCTACAAGCCTTGATTTCACTAAGGCCTCTTGCTCGAGCAAGGGTTAATATCCCAGGGGCTGCAGGGAGGGAGCTCACAGCCAGTTACCTGATACACCAAAAAAGTACATGTGCCGCCCGCCTGTGACTCGCTGTTATCTTCAACATAGACATTTCAATATGCAGATGCGTATCGCCTCTTCGATCTCGCTGTGCCCCATCTCAGCAAAGGAGGCTGCCTGCTGCTGATATTTGGATTTGGGTCTTATTTTGCAATTTCCTTTTGAGCAGCTCATTTTTCAGATCGTTATCTGCTGCAACAGCCTCTCCTGCACCCCCCCCCATAGGAAATGAAATGAGCCGTTTCAGAACGAGAGCCGTTTGAGAAGGATATTTGGGGACAGATCAGTTCAATAAGAGGGAGGGGAAAATTCCAGCAAGAAATGGACTTTTAGCTTGGCACTTCCCAGATTCTTTGGGTAAGTGGAATTGCACAGGAGGTTGGTGAGGTTATCGGAAAGGCTTTTGATGAATTGCTCTTAGAAATGTGTCGTAGAGGAAATTATAGAATCTGATCCTTAGGATGAATAATGCCGTTGCTCTAACTATCAATCTATCTAACAATCTATCAATCATATTATTATGGCTCCTTTAATCATTGTAGCTGAGCTTCAGCTGAAGATACCTCCCTATATTGGCCATTTATAAGCAGTAAGTATAGAGGCATTAAGTGAAAACTTAAAGCAAGTGAAATCTCACACAGCGAATGCTCCTGGTTGCTGCCCTTTATCATAAATCTCCAATATTGTGGCCAAAAATACCCAAGTTGATGGGTCCAGCTCAAGCTTCTGTGTTTGCTAATTATGTGCTTTAAGTCCGCTTAACCTCAACAGGATTGAAGCGCACACCTAAAACTAAATCCGAGGTGTTTCAAATGCAGTGGTGCTGAAGGAACCCAGACATTTCTGGTTGAATCTCCACTATGTAAGAGCCCAACACCAAACCCATGGCCTTCTTTTGGGTTCTTTCTTCTACGGGTGGTTTATTTTTCCCAGATTATAGGTATGAGATGTTTCTTTGCGATTTGAAACGTGAGTCGATTAAAGCAGTAAAACCAAATTTCAGTTCTTGAGGCTATCGGTGGAGCCTAAACACTCCAACCAAGTGGTGGACGGGACCAAGGTGGAAGTGTATAAAGCTGTTGAGCTCGTGATAACAACAGGGAGGGTCTAAGGCATTTGTAGAAGAAGAAATTGCACCTAAAGTGAGAATCTCTACACAGAGGGCAGGCTTGGTGCCTCTACTTTACATCTGACCATTGCTTTCAACTGCTGAGCCTGATCTTTGGTTGATGTGGAGCAGTGTGAAGCTCATTCTGGTTGGTTTGCACCAGGGCTAGCTGCCTGTCTCTGTCCCCCCAGAGACCTCCAGAGCTTCACCAGCCGTTGCACCAGGACCCTTCACGAGGAGGATGTGCACTTGCCAGTGGTGAGTACGACGCCGTGGGCTACAGAGCCATGGGTCACCCTTCAAGCCCTCCAAGATAGAAGGATAAACTCTGCTTTGGGGCACCTCTCTGCTCGGTTTCTCAGTCGCTGCTTGGCTTGGGGACGCCGTGCCTGGGTCCTGGAGGAGCAGCAGAACTCATGGATGCTGCAGCCCCCATTGCTGGTGATGCTGTGCCTGCTTTTTGCTGTGCTAGAAGCAATTGCGTGTTCTTGCTGGACGGTCGTGTCTGCACACACACAGACGAGAGTCTGGGAAGCGGCTTTTTGGTGGGAGCCATGTTCATAACTTCTCTCTTCCAGCAAGCACTGAGCAATGAGGCTCTAGAAAAGTCTCCTTAAGATGAGCACCCAAAGATGAAGTGCAAGGAGCACTGGTCATTTCTGGGACTGAAGCCCCAGATTTTTGGGTAGATCACGTTAAAGACAAAAAGTAAAATTGAAAACAGTACCTGTTTGGTCTAAAATATGTCTAGGACCTGAGGGAATGGCAGGAAGATGCCAGGGGAGGGTTAGGTTGGATATTGGGAAATGTTCTTCCCCCCGAGGGTGGTGGAGCACTGGAACAGCTCCCAGGGAAGCAGTCACGGCGCCAAGCCTGACAATATTCCAGAAGCGTTTGGCCAACACCCTCAGCCCCACGGTGTGAACATTGGGGTGTCCTGTGCAGGGACGGGAGTTGGACTCAATGATCCTTGTGGATGCCCTTCCAACTCAGGGCATTCTGTGATTCCATGTTTTGAAGCAATTGCAGCCGAACAGTCCCTGGAAGATTTAAATAACTCGGTTGTTTCTTTCACTTAGACAAAACATTTTTCTCTTGTTCAGGTGGATACTGGTGGCCTCCTCAGCTGTCACCTTGATCCTATACGCTCTCCTCTTACTAACACTTTACATCATGCTCAGCAGGCAAATAGGTAATTTATTGTCTTATTGGCTTTACGTGTTGTGTCCCTGTTCTCACTTCCAATCATCCAGTTCAGAGAGCGAAAGTAATTTGCCTAAAGCTTCAACTTTTAAAGCATCACTAAGTCCTTCTGGGTCTGGTTCTCCCCCCGGCTCTGGGGAGTGACTGATGCTGCTTTGGAGCCTGTAGATGCAGGAACCCATAGGATCCTGGTGTGGAGTGGCTACTGGTGTGAGCCAAGAGAGGATTTGGAAAGGGATTAACCATCAGCATCTCTGCACTGTGCCGGAGGGGCAGGATGAGGCCAGGGGAGGCTGCCCCGACAGCTCTAAATGATGTGGGCAGGATCACATTGGGTTACGTGGCCTTTTATTAATTCAAAACTATTTTATTTTATTGCTCTTGTTAGTAAAGTGGTGGGAAAATACCATCGGAACCCATTTGCAAAATATTAATTCAGATGAAGCTACAATTTCCAGCAGGAAGATCTTTCAGGCAGAACTGCTGCCCACGTCTGTACATAAACAAACCCAGCTTGGCCCCGTGGGTCAAACTAATTTCCAACTTGCATGAGAAGAGGCCCTCATGGCATGATTTAGCACTGGAATCTTTCATTGCAAGACAACAGGGCAGGCACTCAATCATCTTGGTAATTGAACTGATAGATAGTTGCCTGCTCCAATGCATAATAGTTATTATTTTTCACGGAAAGGGTCACTGGGCAGTGGCAGAGGCTGCCCAGGGAGGGGGTTGAGTCCCCTTCCCTGGAGGGGTTTAAGGGAAGGGACGGGTGGACGAGGTGCTGAGGGACATGGGTTAGTGATTGATGGGAATGGTTCGACTCGATGAGCCGGTGGGTCTCTTCCAACCTGGTGATTCTATGAATCTATGATTCTACAATTCTAGCCATGCCACCAGCTGGGGTGAGCTGGCTTTGCTGTGGGGCAGCGCTGGGGCTCAGGGGGGGTCTATGTGGCGCTGTGAGTGGGGCAGCACCTGACACTGGCGGCATCTCGTGCTGGAGCAGGGGTCTAACTCTCCTCTCGCTTGCAGCCAACCATTCCTGTGGGAAGCAGGTGAGCAGCAGCCCTGCGGCTCAGCCCCAACAGCCACCGACCTCCGCAGACGGAGGGGAAGGGGGGCAGAGACCCACCTACGCGGGGAAGGGGAGATTCTGCAGTGATGGAGGTATATAATTATCACATGGCTATAATTATCTGGTATCGCGTTTGTGCAATATTCTCTTCCTTAAGTGGCTGTGAAGACTCTCACTCGCTGACCTTGGGATGGGAGAGGGAGTGAGCAGCCAGGTCAAGGCAAATGCAGAAACAGCTTGTAATTCCAGTTGCTTCCACCTCCTCTGGGCTTTCCCTTCCTGATTCCCCACAAGCAGGTGGGTGAAGAGAGGAGGGATAGAATTATGGAATTGTTTAATTTGTAAAAGACCTCTAGGATCCCACTGATGGCATTTGGATTTTCAGTTGTCGCTCTTGAGTGTGTTTTCTTTTTCGCCCTGATCATTTTTTCCCTTTAACCCTCCAAGTAGCATTGAAGGTGGTAATTTTTCCTGTTTTTAAGGGAGCAGCGACACGTCTTCAGACACCTCAGAGGACTCGGACAGCAGCCCTGCCTGCCCGCAGGTACAGACCGAGCAAAGAGCATCGGCCAGAAGCAACCGCAGCCACGGCAGTGGAGATGCTGGTGCCGTGTCCGTGCTGCTCCTGCCCTCCTTGAGATGTACAGAGGCAGGAAAACGCATTGAACCACATTAAAAAACCAGCAGTGAGGCTGTTTGATGGTCATAACCTGCCATATGCAACGTTTCCCGTTTCAAGGGAAGCATCCCCAGGGGTCAGGGAGGTCGCTGGGCACCTTGAACGGCTGCACAGCTTCATGGGGTTCGAGGGCAAAGCTGCTGCTCCTGGGGGATGCTGGTGCCTGACCTGGGTTTGTTTCTACTTCTCCAGGGCCCTTCCTCAGAAGAAAACCTCAATTACACATCCTTGGTCTTCCCGTCACAAGGCCCCAAGCCGGGTTCCTCCAGGGATTATGAGAACACGAAGACTGGACCAGACTACATCAACGTGGACCCCAAAAAGAGGAAAGTGGATTACTGGCCCTGCTCCAGCCCCGTGGCATCCAAGTCCATCGAGTACACTGAGGTGAAGCTGTGACTCCTGGGATGCTGCTGGCAGGATTGCGGGTCGGGCTGCCGCCAGGATGAGGAGATGCCCAACGCGCTGGCAGACGCGTGACCAGGGCTTCTCCTTCCTCTCGCTCCGTGCCTGGCACAGGCTGATCCCTGCCAGCTTTTATTCTTGTAACACTCCAACCCGCTCACACAATTTGCTTGGTGTTTTACTTAAAAGCATCTCTGTTGCTGAGCTTGAGGTGGTGCAGGGAAGCGTTCCTCCTAGCCAGGATGAAATGTGCTCTCTGGTTTTGTGCGATGGCTTTTTTTTTTCTCGTTTCACAAAGGCAAATGAAACCTCCCCCCTTTCCTTTCAAAATGGGAAGTACTTTGGGGTGGGAAATACTGTGGTCTTCAAAACATCCACTCAAAGTGGCTGACATCTCCTGTGAATGATGCTTTCTCTGCTGATCGCTCTCATAAAATAATTTTAAATACAGTTCCTCCGCCAGCTTTGCCCTCGCTGCCCACAAGCCCGGATTCATCGCTCTCCCCTGTATCCCTTTTCCCTTTGATGCTCAAAATCTTTCCAAGTCCCCGTTGCCCTCAAAGTTGTCGCTGGAGCTGGGGGGGCTGTGCAGGTGGCTTGACATGCAGCCGTGCATCGAGGGGGATGCTGGGGCTAGGGAAGGAGCTTCCTTTCCCAGCTGAAAGTCATAGTCATCAGCCCAGTTGATGGGGTTCCCAGGGCATTTATATCCCCCCTCCTCAGGTGGAGGATCTGAGCTGGCTGCGAGGGGTGCAGGACTGGATCACAGAGCTCCATGTGAGCGCAGGCAAGCGAAATCCCTCTGTGTTTTGTGGGGAGGGGATGATGTTCCCTCTCTCCCACCTTTTGCTTGTCCTGCTCTGTCCCTGCACCAAATGCTCTGGGTACAGGAGCAGGTCTTCTCCCACCCGAGTGATGCCTGCAGCCAGCAGAGCTCAGAGCGGGGGGTCTGTGCCCCAGAGTGGGGGGCACATCACTGCCTCCTCTGGGGTCTGACACCACGTTTCACGTTTTCCTTAAGGATTCCTTCAATTCCCAAGGGACTCTGAGAACAGCACTGCAATTTTCTCTAACAAACCAGAGCTGGGGGCTCTCTGGCTTGCTGAGATAAGCCTGGGGTTTTGCGCTGGAGATCCTGGGAAGGTTGTTATCTTCTCAGAAGTGCTGTTTCCCCTGCTCGTCAATGACTGTATTTGTTAGGTCACCTTCATGTTCCTGAGGTCCAGAAGAGCCAGTGCCCTGTCCACAGGGCTCACTGTCCTTGCTCTGCTGCTGCAAACCGGTTCCTTCCCATCACTCTGCATTTTCTTACCTATGATTTTCCAAGAAATAAACTTTCAATTTGCTAGAAAATGGGGACCGTGGGGAACTCTGTTGAGCTGATGGAGCCGCTGGCTTCTGGTCCATCCCCCTCCACCAGGGATGGAGCCGCATTTCAAATCGGCTCAGCAGTGATGGGCTTTGATGAAAGGTTGTGAGACAATTGATTTGGTATCGATCCCGGGGAGAGCTCTGAGGTTGGGCAGTCCCGGTTTCATGACCTTATTGTGCAGATCTGGCCTGATTTGAAGGGCGCATGAAGGAAAATACTCAACCCCCTGAAGAGTCTCTAGGAAATGTTGCTAAAGGCCAGGAGAGTTGGCTTTATAGAGTTGGAAATGAAGTCAAAACCAGCTAACCAGCTAATGGGAGTTTCTGGAAAAACGGATTCAAATGCGTGGTGATTAAAAAAGTGAAAATAATTGAAGATTTCAAAATACTTTGCTCTTAATGTCTTATTTTTACAGATTCAGCCTGTGATCATGGGGGGATCTAGCAGGGAACTCAGCACCTTGCTCTCTGGGGCACTTGTAGCTTTTCAGCTCCACTCCCAGAGCAAATAGACACCCTTGCCTGCCCACCTCATGCTTCCTTCTTAAACAAAACAGCTTCTGGAACACCGGCAACGTGCAGTGAGAAGGGCAGGGGCCAGGCTGGCACTGCAAGGCCACGGCTCCTTCCCAGCTGCCCCTCTCTGTGACCCAAGTGCCCCGAAGCCATCTCTGAGCAGTGAGTGGTTTGGGCTTTCTGATCTCTCCCTAGTCAGACAAAAGCAGCACAATTTTAAAGCAGCTCTTTAATGGGATGCAGGAGCTGTTGAACAGCTCGGAGCAGCTGCAGGGCTGCAAGTAAACCCGGTGGAAAGTGCTGGGGCAGGGAGGGCAGCAGGATCTGGGCCAGGGCTCCTCCAGACAGCTCTCTGATGGTGTCAGCGCTGCATTTTGGATGCTCACACCAGCGCAGTGTGAGGTCGCTGTGCGACAGCAGGACCACAGTGCACAACAGCACAACCTTTGTGCCCTGTGTGGCTTTTGCTCCATCGCTGTCCCCAGGGAGATGGCAGGGGGTCCCGCAGAAGGCAGCGCTGTGCAGTGAAGGGGTGTGTGTGCAGTGCCCCAGGGTGCAGGAAAGCTGTGTCTGCATTAGCTGCTCTGCCACCAAAGCCCTGAGGGTGAGAGATGAGTAACATGCTCACAGGGAGTTCTCAGAGCAGATGCAGCCAAGTTGCCTCCTGCTGTGCTCAAGACGCTTTGCTGGCATCTGTTACCCAAAGCTCCAGTTGCTCCAGTAAGATGTGGTGGTGCAGCATCCCTCTGCTGATAACCGGGGTGGGGAGGCATCCCTGGAGGAGAGCAGCCAGGCAGGATGAGGCTTCCTAATATACGGGAGAGGAGGATGCTGTGGTTGAGCAACAGCTGATAGGGCTCTGCCCGTCACCCCAGAGCAGACGCACAGTAGTGAGCACCTGAGGACAAGCTGGGCAGCGATGCTTTCTGGGTTAAGTGCCCAGCTTCCTACAAAATGAGATGCTACCAGGTGGGAAGAGACACAGCTCTGCAGTGACAATGTTCATTTTGTCACAGCTGGTGGCAGCTGTCTCCGGTGGAGGGATGTGCCTGGGGACATCTCCAGCCTAGAGCACGCCTGACTCAGTCACCACCTCCTCGCAGGGTGGGTAGAAGTCCTTGGGGTTGCTCTCGTGCAGAGGGAGGCCGGTGGCGCTGGTGTGGTGGCTGTGGCTCAGGATGGTGGTTTTCCTGCTGCAGAGGCTGCCAGTGGATGCCTGTCTCCGCAGCCTGGCCCGGGAGCTGCCCCAGCAGGACAGGCAGCGAGCTGCGTCCTGGAGCAGGTGCCCGCTGAAGAACATGTAAATCCAGGGGTTGCAGCAGCTGCTGAGGCTGGCCAGCAGCATGGTGATGGTGAAAGCCACATTGGTGGATTCTGAGAAGGCAAGAGAAGTTGCTGAAACACCCACCAGGCTGGACATGGTTTGGGCAGGGTCCCCGAGTGCAACAAGCAAGACCCTGGGGACTCTTTCTGGCTCAGGTGAGTGTCCTTTGTCCCTCTCCCATCCCATCTGACTGGCATTTTGGGGGGCAGGAGAGTTTGCAGCACGGCAGGCGGAGCCGGGCTCTTAACCCTGGCTGAGGGTTGTGGGCTGGTGATGTGGGATCACACATCTCCCAGCACATCCTCAGGGAGAGACCTTTGGTCTTCCATTCAGCCTGCCTGCTTGCCTGTTCCTTCCACCCATGGACAGTCTAGGAGAGCTACTGGGAACTTCCAGAAAAAGTTCTCAGCCTGTGAAACTGGAAACCCACTTCTGACCCCCCTGTAGCTGGTTCAGGAAAGCCTCAGGGGCACCGGGCACTGCTCCCAAAGGACCTGCTCCAGCAGCACGGCTGCTCCATGAGGCCATGCCGGAGGAGGATGGGAGCAGCAAGCAGTTAAAACCCTCTCTGCAGTCACACACCAAACACAGCAGCTCCTAAAGCAAATTCCCGTGTGAGGGAAGGAACACACATGGCAAAGATATTGGTGCATCTTCACATATCCCTACCAGGGCTGGTCATTGATTTCTGGTAAAAGCAGTGATTTAACTCTGCAAACAGTTTTCTATACATTCCACTGCAGTTTTCCCCACAGCTGTTAAAAATGACAAAACACCAGAGAGCTCTTGCATGTTAAAGATGCAACAGGTACGGGCTGCCCCTTGGGAGCCCCGGGGCTCCACACCCGCTCTGGGCTGCAGCCGAGCATCCCTGATGCTACTCACCATCATCAGGAGCATCCTCATCCCACACCGACCACATCTGCATGCTGAAAAACGGGGCCCAGCAGACGATGTAGGCCACCACAATGACGAAGGTCATCTTCACCGTGCGGATCTTGGCACGGGAGATGGTCCGCACGCTGCTGACCCTCGAGGGCTGCCCGCCGGGGCATTGCCCGCTCCTCTCAGAGGAGCAGGGAGCAGGAGGGGAGGCTGCTGCGGCCCCCCCAGTGCCGGGGCCACCGCTCTGGGTCTTGCCCTTGAGGTTCTTGCAGATCTCGTAGCAGATGAGGCTGTAGCAGATGGTGAGGATGCCGACGGGCAGGATGAAGATGCACAGTGTGGTCCAGGTGACGTAGGCTCGGGCTCCCCATGGGTACCTGAATTCTGCCCAGCAATCCAGCACCCCTGAGCCCTGGCGCACCTCCCGCAGGGAGAAGATGAAGACCTGGGGCAGGCTGAGCAGGCAGCTGAGAAGCCACGTAGCCCCGATCATCACGTAGGCTTGGCGGCTGGGCTGCTGCAGGGTGCGCAGCGGGTGGCACACGGCCACGTAGCGGTCCAGCGTCATGACAATGAGCATGTAGGTCGAGGCGAACATGCTCAGCACCTGCAGGTACTTGACTGCCCTGCAGAGCGGGTCTGGCCCCAAGAAGCGGTATGTCACCTCCCAGATCATCTGCGGCAGCACCTGGAAGAGTGCAACACCCAGGTCGGTCAGCCCCAGGTGCAAGATGAAGAGATGCATCCGGCTCATCTTCTTCCTCAGGCGGTACATGGCCAGCAGAACCCCCACGTTGCCTGTGGTCGCTATAGCCAGGATAGTGGCCAGCACCCCGATCTCTGCCTTGGCCAGCTCCTCATCCCGGGTGTGCAAGAGGGTCATGTTTGGGTCCCCTGCCAAGGTCTGGGGCCTCAGCAGACCCTGGCCATGCCCGGGCTGGCTGTGAGGAGTGCTGTTCCAGCCACAGTCCGGCTCCATCCCTTCAGGAAGCTCTGCAGGAGTGCAGGCAGCTATAATGCTTGTCTCTGAGGGGCTGTTAGACCCTTCCCTGCCTCCCTGGGCTGAGCTCTTGGGGTCAGTGCTGCCCCTGACCAACGCTCCTCTGCCCCAGCTGGGGGTCTGGACATGCCTCCTCCAGAGGTCTCCAGCACTGGTGAAGGTCGTCACCTCCTCTGCCGTGTGCTCCTCAACATCATGCTAGGCTGCAATTCCCTTCACTGGCTGGGCTGCTCCATGCAAATTTTCTCGATAAGCAGAGAGGTACAAGAGCTCCTGGGTCAATCCTTGATCATTCTCTTTTCTGCACTAAAGATCTCCACATCCTTGCTTCTCCCTGGACTGCTCATCTTGCTCATCCCCTCTCCTCCCCACGCTGGAAGATTCGAGGGGAAAGAGGAGTCCTCTCTGCTTCTTTTTAGTGCAGTAAAGTAACAGAGAAGGCTACAGAGGCTGCATCTCTTTGACCTTTTCATTCCAAGAACAGTAAAAGCCAGGTAAGCGTTTTCCAAGCGTCTGTGTCTCTATGGGAATCTGAGCAGCTGTCTGTGATTCTCGGTCGCCGTATCTGTGTGAACACCATCCGTATGGGTCTGGATTTTATATCCCAGCAGCTCCCCTCCCTGGCTGGCCCCAGCCTCCTGGCTGCACCGCGCTGGCTCTGCTGCTTCGCTGGGCGCTGCCACACGCTGCGACGGGCAGGTGAGAGCAAATCCCCTCCTGCTGCTCCCTCCAGACCTCCAGTCCCTGGGCTTTGCTGGGGGCTTTTGCCAAATGCAATTTCTGGGCAAGAGCCAGAGGCTGGGAATCTTTCTGTGCTTCCAACCTCATCCCTGCATCCCCTCTCCTGCAGCAGGTCAGCGCTGGGGACTCTGAGTCCTGGATTTGAAAGGGAAAATACTTTCCAAGTCATGCAATCATAGAATCATAGAATGGAAGGGACCTTAAAGATCATCCAGTTCCACCCCCTGCCATGGGCAGGGACTCTTCCCACCAGACCAGGCTGCTCAAGGCCCCATCCATCCTGGCCAGGGATGGAGCATCCACAGCTTCATCATGAAGAATTTCTTCCTACTGTCTAGTCTAAATCTTTCCCCCTCCAGTTTAAAGCCATGGTGTGAGTCCATCTCATTCCCTGTTGCTGAGTAAAGATTTGCAGATCACCTCTAATAAGCATGAATAAGTGCAGTTTGTATCTAATTAAAAGACATTCATCCTTGTAAGAAACCCTGTGGATATAAAGTACCCATCACAAGAAAGCGCAGGGCTGAGGTGCTGGGGTTGGAGATAGGAAGGCGTTTCAGTGCATAATGTAATTTTCTGTGTTTGTGATCAGACAGCTGATTTTCTGGAAGATTAATAGAGGTCGGTGTGAAAAAAAGAAAGCCAAACTACAAAGCAATGAGACACTGAGATGGAAGGGCAGATTCTGCAGGGAGAAAGGAGCATTTAAAGCACTTGGAGGCTTTCATTGGCACCAATTTGATTTGGTAGCTATTCCCTTGGAGTCAGAGCTTTTACTCCAGATTCACCTTTTAGTTGCAGGGAGAATACTTGTACAGCGGCACTAAGAGGAAAGCAAAGCTGATTCACGAAATTAAAATGAACCTTGGAGAAGCAAAATTAGTTTTCTTTAGGGAGAGAGATTATCAGAGCAAGGAAATTTTCCAAGCAGGTGGGTTAAACAATAAACTCATTTTCTTTCATTGGATTCCTGAAGATTTGAGGCATCGCCGGTATTGCCAGGCTCTATGTGCTTCGGTTGGGTTCTCTAACTCAGCAGCTCCAGAGTTACTTGCAAATCATGGTGATGGTTTTTTTAGTGCTCTGGGAGGCCCTTGGAGGTGATGGCCCAGCTGTTTCCAACCCCACCCAGCCCAGCTGTGGCTATTTAAGGCATTCCTACAAGCCAGACCCTGGAGGTGATGGTGATGGTGATGGTGATGGTGATGGTGATGGTGATGGTGATGGTGATGGTGATGGTGATGGTGATGGTGATGGTGATGGTGATGGTGATGGTGATGGTGATGGTGATGGTGATGGTGATGGTGATGGTGATGGTGATGGTGATGGTGATGGTGATGGTGATGGTGATGGTGATGGTGATGGTGATGGGTTCATCATGGAATCAAACGCAGAGATCAATATGATCAGAGAGTATTCAACTTATTGAGCTTAGCTGTTTCCTTATAACCCCTTTTTGGTTACATAACTGGGTGCCCATGAGGGTATCTACAGTGTATTATTGGTTAAAGGTAACTGTCCATAAAGCTAATTCTAACATATTATTGGCTAAACTACTGCACATGCTAAGAAACCAAGTTACACTAAAATTAACTATGTTGATAGTTCTCTTTAATTGTTTTTCTTTCAGCTGGTACTTGCTCCCACTGAACTAGCTCTTGTATTCCTCTCAGCTGGCCTTTTACCTTTCCGTTCTCTGTTTCAAGGCCTTGTTAGAATTGCTCAGTATCAATCAGTCTCACAGCATCCAGGCCTTGTTCTCCATAAAATGTTCTGATGGGGATGGGGATGGTTCTGTGCTGATGGTTATTGCCTCCACAGGGTGACCTGAGCTGTGAAAGCCACTGTCATAAGGTCTGTGTTTCGTCCCTTCCCTCTGGGTGGGATGCTGAGATGTGGTACCACGTAACTGTATTTCTAAGCTCTTAGTGTTTAGTTTGTCCAGGCTGCTGGTATATCAATACCCTGTGAGGCACAGAAAATGCTGGTTTAACTGCCAGCCAGCACCCTGTGCTCCTCTACCGTAGAGCACAGGGGTTTGAGGATTGCTAAACGATTTGGCATAGTAGTTGGTTAATTTGCTTTGCGCAGAGCTCCTTGGTTACATAAATAAATACAATTTGTTGGCTTGGATTTATGCTGATTTAGCTCACTTTTCAACACAAGTACTTCGTTTGTGGTACTTGATGGTGCTAAACTTCTGTCGCTGCCAGCACAAAGCATTCTTGGTCTATCGTTAGCATTTAATCACTGAAATGCCTTCTGTGGTTCAGGTCAGATTTGGTCATTTTGCACTGGTTTATATGCTATAAAATTAATGATGTTGCAGCTTCTTTATAGGCACTTGGGATTGTCTCCTTGGGAAGGCTGAGGGCAGGAGCGAGGGCTGGGAGTTCCTGATATCTAAGGCTACTTTTAATGTCAACTCACCATCACAATTAAGCCACAAATGACTGCCATCTCCTGAAAATATAAACTGCTGAGACTTTCTGGTTCTTAAAGCCAAGCTGGCTCTTGCCGTTGACCTGACTCCATGAAGGACAGTGTTTCTTTTTTCTCAGCCTTGGGGAGTTTGGATGCCTAAAACTTGATATAATTTAATTTTTCTGTTGTTGTTGCTTGCAATATTTGTGAAGGATTCTCAGAAAAGTGACCTCGTGGTGTCTGTCTTGGGGTAACAAACTTCTCTGCAGGGTGGTCATCAGCTCTAGGGTCTGATGATGGGAGCTTCTGTAATTTTAAGGCAATTATAAGCCAGGTGTGTCAGGCAATCTTCCCTTTTCCTCCCTCCTCATTCAGATTTGTTTTTCCATTTAATTAAAGCCTCTGATAATGCTTAATTTTAGAGAGAATGTCTGGATGCAAAAATAAATATGCTAAACACGTGGCAAATGCCCCAGAGCGGTGCCTGTTGGGGACACAGCGAGACAAGCAGGTTTGGGTTTAGTGGAAAATCCACGGGAAGCTGTAAAAATTGGCAAGCAGAACAAAAGCTGACAGTGCTGCATTAAAGAACGCAACTTTAAAGTGGAGGGGTTCAAGACCAGGTTGGATGGGGCTTGGAGCCCCTCATCCAGTGGGAGGTGTCCCTGCCCATAGCAGAGGGTGGAACTGGCTGGGCTTGGAGATCCCCTCCCACTCAAACTATTCTAGGATTCTATTCACAGCACCAGAAGATAAAATAAATCCAGTCCTGGGGCCTTATTGCAGCTGATAACTCTATTACGGCTTACTCCTTCCTTGTTTTGTTGTGTATTTTTATTTGACCCACATGTGTGGAAACAGTCTGCATAAGCAGAGGCAACTGCCAGAGGGAAAATTGAAGCTACAGGCATCTTCGAGATAGCAAATTACTTGTTTATCATCCTGACTTTCTCCCTGTTGGTTTCCTCTGTAGCCAGGGGTGTTTAAAGACTTAGGTAGCTGTGAAATGCTTCAATTTCCTTCCCCTCTCCCTCATCTCCTTTTGCTATTCTCATCATTAGCATTTAAAAACCAGACACAGCCAGAGTGTTTACAACCTTCAAATCAATAATAAAAAAAACAAAATTACATTTCAAGGCTGGAAACAAATGGCTTTTTTTTCTGTCTTCTCCAGACAGGCCACTCAGGGGAATATATATTTCTGTTAGCAATTGTGGACAGACAGAGGAGCCAGTTTGGAGCCTCCTGGCAGCAGCACGGACAGGAGTAGCCACCGTTGTCAGGAGCCCCAACAAGGCACTAGTCACATCCCAGGCTGCAAAAGGTACTTTCTTCGAGTCCTGTATTCTCATGCAAGGATATCGAAGGGCTGGAGCGTGTCCAGGGGAGAGGAGCTGCTGCTTACCCTCCTCCCTCCCCTTGTAGACAAAGAAGAGCATAGGATTTAAGATACATTTAATTGAAAAGCTCAATAGAGGGGGGAAGTGAACAAGAACCTTTCCATGACCTCAGATCTGCTTTGTCTACTGCTCCACTTCGTGCCTGATGGAAATGCTGCAGTTATTCAGAACACATTGCCTTCCAGGTAAGAGAAGCATCCATCAGGATTATGAAAGGAGAGGAGCAGCTGTTTCAGGATGAGGTATTAGAAGCTGATGAATAATAGCAGCGATCTGTACCGTCCCTGCTAAAGCAAAGTTCAAGGCTTCATGATTAAAGGTTGTTCTTGTCCCTTTGATAGTGAGGCCCGGGTTATGCCCAGATATGGGGAAACTTTTGTGGGATTGTGCAGCTGCCTTGGTGGGGCGGCTTCCCATGGAGATCATCTTGGATAGTTCAATTAAAACATTGGGGAATGCCCTGGCACTATTACCCTGAAAACTCTTGAACTGTCAAGCAAAGGGACTTTAAGATGCTGAGAGACAAGCTCTTGGCTGCTAGAAGCTCTGCAATGTGAACACTTGATTCTATTAACCTGTTTGAGCAGCTTCTTTCTTTTTCTTGTTACCTTTTTGTGTATGTTGAGAACAGGACAAAATAAGCCCAATCGAGTACATGTTCGTAGTTTCACCAGTACTTTAGCTCTACGTGCTTAACGGATTAGAAGTGTCAGTGGAATTGCTGCCTTCAGCTGGCATGAAATGTGAGTCTTCTCCTCTAGTCCCCCCCCATCTTAGTGTGTGAAAATCTCCTAGGAAACATGACTCTAAAGGTCTGCCTCCTTCTTGTTTGTGCAAACAGAGCAGAAAGCTTTAACTATGCTGCCTGCTTCTCCTAATGGAATGGCAGAAGGTTCTTGAAATGTTGATGGAGTCGTAAGGCTGGGATGATGGCTCGGTTTTGGCAGCCTCTTGCTGTAGCGCTCAGTTCCTGGGCATTTGTGCCTTGTTACTGTGCTCCGATGATCCCCGTTGCCCAGGAATTGCAATGAAGAACTCCCTGATATGGAAGCTGGGGAGCATCTCAGCTCTGTGTGCCAAGGGAGATGCTGCCTGAGCTCTGTTCTGCCAGGCTTCTCTGGTTTAAACTGAGAGATTTGGCTTCAGCCCTTTGGAGGGTTTGGTGAGCAGAGACATCCCACCTTGGGAGTCTTTCCCTTACCATGAACATGCTCAAGGCTGCGGCGATGCCAGCCCTGCTGCCAGGGCTTGTTTGGAAACGGGCACCAGCTCTGAGGGCTGGTACGTGTGTGGTGAGCTCTTCCCTTGTGGCTTGGTTAACACCCACCCGCCACCTTTTCATTGTTTGTTGAGGACAGGAGTAGTTAATCCTCAACCTGCTCTCCTCCGGCAGGCAGAGCAGCAGGATAGGAGCCTTTGGGAAGGCAGTTAATGCTGTTTAATCCTCTCCTGACGTGGAGTGTTTAAGGAGAAGGTGATAAAGTACAGTTCCAGTGGCTGCACAGGGTGTTCTGCCTGCCTGGGAGGTGACTGCCTGGGGTCAGCTCAGGCAGCCCAGACCCATTACTGGCAGCAGCGTCAGTACCGTGGTGGAAGGGCCAGGGCAGGAGCGTGCGCTGCTGGCTGGGATGGGCTCTCTGGGATGTGTGTTGCACTCAGCAGTAGATCCAGCACAGCGCAGAGCTCTGTTGCCCTTGTTGTTCTCCCCTTCATGGGTTTGAAGACCATGGGGACACCATTCCCCAGCATTTCAGATGCTGAATGGACACACGTTGTGGTGAGAATTTAGGATTATGGCCTAAATTAGGATTATGTTAGTGTTATAGGTGGGTATGTTTGTCATCTAGCTCAAGTGTATGCTCCAGTGCTTAAGGGATTATTGAAGTTGATGGGAAATACGGTTCAGACTTCTCAGAGATCCATAGATAAACACCTGAATAGTCTTCTGCATGCTCCTCTACTCAACTCTGTTGAGACCTCACCTGGAGTCCTCATCACAAGAAGGACATGGAGCGGTTAGAGTGGATCCAGAGGAGGTCACGGAGATGATCTGAGGGCTGGAGCACCTCCTGTATGAGGACAGACTGAGAGAGTTGGGGTTGTTCAGCCTGGAGAACAGAAGGTCTCCACGGAGACTTTAGAGCAGCTTCCAGTGCTGAAAAGGGCTCCAGGAAGAGGTGATTTTAGCCCAAGGATGGGTTGGTCTGTAGCAGTCTGGTTTGTGTGCCTCCAACACCACTTAACAGGACCAGACAGTTGCTTTGTCTCCAACTCTTCCCTGCATGTGCAATGCTAATTGCCAAAACATCTCTTCAAAGCTATTTCCATATGCATTTGCACAACAGATTTGAAAGGCCATGACGATGTACTTAGTGCTGCTGCAAATGAGAAATGCTGCCCTGTGTTTCAGAATAATGACATTTTGGAACCTGCCAAACGCAGAGTTTTTATCACTTGTAATTCAGATGATCTGTAGGGCCAGTATTTTTAGATTATCACTTCATCATGCAGCCAAATCACAGCAAGAGCCTGTTGGTAGGGAAAGCACAGGCTGAAATCAATGGATTTCTTTGCTGGCCTTTACATTTTCTCCCTGTCTCCCCGAGCTGCTGTTGTCTAGAAAATGAACTAAATTAACATACAGGTCAAGCATCAACGGGTGATATGTCTCTAGGGTTTCTCTGTGGGCCATGAGCATGTGGGGATGGCAACCAAAGAAATTCTGACATCTGTTCTGCATCCTGGCTGCAGGGGAGCTCACGCCGTCAGCTGCAGGAATGGGGAGCACAGGAATCACGCAAGGAGTTTGAGGTGGGGAGGCAGGGAAGATCTAGCTCCTCCAGAGGAGATTGAGGCTGCACATTAGGAAAAAAATTTTCACAGAAAGGGTCATTGGTCCCTGGCAGAGGCTGCCCAGGGAGGGGGTTGGGTCACCTTCCCTGGAGAGGTTTAAGGCACGGGTGGACGAGGTGCTGAGGGACGTGGTCTAGTGTTTGATAGGAATGGTTGGACTCGATGATCTGGTGGGTCTCTTCCAACCCTGTTATTCTATGATTCTAAATGCTTGGTTTTTTTCTGGTGCTGGTTGAGTTTTTACAGGGCTTGGTTTGATAAAGAAAAAACAAAAGTTGAGAGTGAGCAATCATAGCCTTGTTCTTGCCAAATAAGATGGGAACTTGTGTAGACGTTCTGCCATGGGCCCTTCACAGCACTTTATTTGCCTGGGTTTAGTGGATATAAGCAGGCAGAAACTCTTGAAGGAGCTTTTGCCTTCCCATCGAGCACCAAAGGGAGATGTCTCTTGGATCTGGCAGGAGTCTGGGGCTGGATGTGCTGGGACTGTCACCCAGACTGCTGCTGGCTCTCCTTGCAGGTCATCCCTATCAGTTCAGGGCATCAAATCCCACCCTGAGACTTAACGAAGCATCGTGCTCCTCACACTGAGGTGAGAGCACACAACCTGGATGAGGGGGGCAGATTTACAGCTAACTGTTGGGTTAAGGTGAAATGTGACCATGACTGCTAAACCCCTTGTGTTTAGCCAAGCGTGACTTGAACCTGTCCCCGATGCCTCGTGGATCCAGTCTCTCTGATTGTCCTTCAACAGCGAGTCTTAAAAATAATTAAATTGGAGTCCAAGTCCTCACAAACTAATTGGGGAAAGGATTATCCTAGAAGGAAACCAGTGATGCAGAGGAAAAGGGATGGGTGCCTGAGGTGACCCAAGCCTGCTGCTTCAGTGGGTGATGCGCCAGATGCTCTTTTCCCTCGTGGTGATTTGTGAGTAACAGAACCTGCAGCAGCCAGGTTAGGGTCTCAAGAGCTCCAGACTTGGCCAACAATCTCTTGGGAAACGTGGCCTTGAGAAATCTCGCTGGATGCCTTGGCTACCTCTGGATGGAGGGCAGAGCAGCTGCAGTAGTTGTGAGGGGAAGAGAAGGTTTAATGTATCTTACTCTTGCAAATGTCCTTTCACACTAGGTGTGGGAGCAGCCTTTCTGCCTTTAACAGGAGCAAGCACAGCCTTTCGCTCCGCTTGGGGATAATTCTACTCCTGAACGCCTCACTGCAGGGAGCCATGGGTGCTCTTCTCATCTGCCCCACTTGAAAGACCACGGTCAGAATAGAAAAGCTCAAGGAATTGCTTGGGAAGCTACAAAGGTCCCCAGAGACCTGGGCAGCCCTATTCAACTAATATTCTGACTGTGACAACCAATATCCACTGTCCTGCCCCCAAACTAATTAATTTTATACATGAGTGAATTTAACACCATCATTTAGCTCTGTCTGCTGGCGGAGATTTTGAAGTACAAACTGATTATGTAGGGAACAAGCTGTGAGCTAGTTAATAAGTTCCGACAAAGCGTGTACTGCTGGGAGGCCATGTGAGATTAAATGTAGAGTTTTATTGTTATTTTGTCTTGGACTTCAGCTCAGAGAGAAGTGAAGGAGCAGCAGAGAACCACAATGGCAGCGTTGGGAGGTGTTTAAAAACTATATAACTGTTCATGGATGGGACCCAACTCTGCTGAAAACCTCATTCTTCACCTCATTAGCTTGGTTTTGCTTCTCTTCAGGCTGGTTGTTAATGGAGGAAATAAAAGTGAATCAGGTCAACAGTTCTGCTTTTGTGGGGCTGATTGGAGTAAAGTGTGAGATGGCTTTAGACCCGTGCTGGGCAGCCCTTAGGGGAACAGGTCTTGCCTGGTTCTGCCCTGGTACTTCCAGGGGCTCCAGATTTCATAAAATCATTGAGTAGTTAGGGTAGGAAGGGACCTTTAAGCTCATCTAGTTCCACCCCCTGCCATGGGCGGGGATGCTTACCACTGGATCAGGGGCTCCAGGCCCCATCCAAGCTGGCCTTGAGCATTCCTAGGGATGGGGCAGCCACCACTGCTCTGGGCAACCTGTTCCAGGACCTCCCCACCCTCATCATGAAAAAATTCCTCCTTATATCTAGTCTAAATCTGCCCCTTTCCAGTTTATACCTGTCGCCCCTCATCCTATCGCCCCAAGCCTTTGTGAACATTCCCTCCCCAGCTTTTTTGTAGCCCCTTCAGGTGCTGGAAGGTCGCTCTAAGGTCTCCTTGGAGCCTTCTCTTCTCCTGGCTGAACAATCCCATTGCATCCCACGAGGTTCTTCCCTGGGGTCGCTGGAGACTCTGTGCTCATGGTGAAAGGCTGAGGCACAAATGAGCTCTTCTGCAGCAAGGAGAAAGCGAGTCCCTGAGTATTTGCCAGGACGCAGCCCTGCTGGGAAGCATTTGTAACCTTTCTGCCAAGCAGCAGCAAGGACCAGTCCAGGCTGGGAAACATGAGATAAGCTCAAGCATCCACCCTGACTTGCAGTCAAACAGCACAACCTTTCTGACATCCTAGGTCATTGCCTTTTCCTCCTTTCAGATTCACAGTATGGCCGAGGAAGAGAGTGAGGCAGGAAAAAAAGGAGCAAATCAATACCAACGGCATGAGGCTTAACAAGACCAAATGCCAGGTCCTGCACGTGGGGCACAACAACTCTGAAGAGCTACAGACCAGGAGAAGTCTGGCTGGAAAGCTGCCAGGAGGAGAGGGACCTGGGGATGTTGGTTGACAGCGACTGACCATGAGCCAGCAGTGGCCCAGGTGGCCAAGAAGGCCAATGGCATCTTGGCTTGGATCAGAAACGGTGTGGCCAGCAGGTCCAGGGAGGTTCTTCTCCCTCTGGACTCGGCACTGGGGAGACCAAACCAAGAATCCTGTGTCCAGTTCTGGGCCTCTCACCACAAGAAGGATGCTGAGGCTCTGGAGCGAGTCCAGAGAAGAGCAACGAAGCTGGTGAAGGGGCTGGAGAACAGGCCTTGTGAGGAACAGCCGAGAGAGCTGGGGTTGTTCAGCCTGGAGAAGAGGAGGCTGAGGGGAGACCTCATTGCTCTCTACAACTACCTGAAGGGAGGTTGTGGAGAGGAGGGAGCTGGGCTCTTCTCCCAAGGGACAGGGGACAGGACGAGAGGGAATGGCCTCAAGCTCCACCAGGGGAGGTTCAGGCTGGAAAGGGTCATTGGGCAGTGTCAGAGGCTGCCCAGGGAGGGGGTTGAGTCCCCTTCCCTGGAGGGGTTTAAGGGACGGGTGGACGAGGCACTGAGGGACATGGGTTAGTGATTGATGGGAACGGTTGGACTCGATGATCCGATGGGTCTTTTCCAACCTGGCGGTTCGTAGGACTCGAGGCGAGGGCGCGGTGCCGCCAGCAGCCGCCAGGGGGCGCCATGACAGAGGCGGGGGGCCAGGGCCGGGCGGGCAGAGGTGAGGGGGGCCAGGGCTGAGGGAGGATCCCCTGAATTGGGTGAGGGAGGTCAGGCAGAGCTGGGGGGGTTTGAACAGGGCTGAGTGGGTCAGGCAGCTGGGGGAGAAGAGGGGTATCAGTGCTGGGTGGGGTGTCCTGAGCTATACGGGGGTTAGGCCGGGCTTGGCTGGGGAGGGGGACGTGGGCAGCGCTCCGGGGGGCTCAGGCAGTGCTGGGGGCGATGCCGGAGGGCTCGGCTGTGCCTCCACTCCCAAAGCTCATGGGCTGTCCCCAGCCAAGCCCCAGGGATGTTGAGCTAGGCTGAAGCCACCTAGGCCTGCTGCCCCTGGCCCAGGAGAAGCCTCTCCGGCTCCTCGATGGTCCTTGTGGCTTCAGCACAAGTGAAAGGAATCCCCCCTGGGTCTGCTGCTGCCCTTCTAGCTGAGGCTGCTGGCAGGTGCCGTTTGGCTTTTGCAGTCTCCGAACACGCTGGGATGAGCGATGGGGCTGCAGAGGAACTTGCTCCATCCCGAGCACTGCAGGGGCTGTGGTTCAGCTGCTTGTGCCGTTAATTCCCATCTTCCCTGGCTGCGGTAGGAGGACTCCAGTTGCAGCCTCCAAAATGAGTTGCCAGCGGGGTTCTAAGGTGGCCAGGGGGCTGGTGCCACCGTAGCTGGGCTTGGACGGGGTCTGGGGTGGTCACTCTTCTCACACAGCGTGTGGTCAGACCAGACATGAGAAGGTTTACCTGTTGTTAAAAATGAATATTGCTTGAGTCACTTTGCAACAATTAAGGGGAAAAGGGTGACTTTTCTCTCTTTTGGGCTGTCTCTAAAGCTGTGTGCGAGCATTGTTCTCACCCAGCTCCCTCGACGCTGTTGTTGGAGGCCATTGCTGGTCCATGGGTGAGTTATCCCATGTCTGCCCAAGTCTGTCTGATGCCACCGGGGTCAGGATTTCTGGATCAGGAAAACTCGCCAAGCAGCGTTGCTGCCGTTGCTTTCCCACTGTTAATTCCTGGCTAAATCCCTTGTAAATGAGACGGAGCTCTTTGCCCCAAGGATGCCTGCCATACCATTCCTCTGGTTGCACACGAGCAGCTGAGCGTTTTGGAACTGGTTGGGAAAATTTCACTGATTTTAAGGAGGGGTTCGGTAAGATTTTGTTTGGTTTTGCACGTGTGAAATGTCTGGATTTGTTCCTCATGTCTGGCAAGAGAGTTAGGGAATATTCATATCCTGATCTTGCTTATGTTCCTCAAGCTGTTTCTATTCCTACCACTACTCTATTCATATACTGCCTATTTTTCCCCCCTGTAGAAATCTCCTACATGCTTTGAACTGTGAGGAGAATGAGGAGGCTTGGTTTTGTTCACTAACCACCCCTATGCAATCCCAGGTTGATTGTTCTCCTTCTCCACCTTCCTCTGAATCTCCTGACAGAGCCCGTGGCTCTGGGAGGATGGAGCAACGAGCAAATAAGCAGCATTTCTTTTGAGTTAGATAGTGGCATTTCTTACCCCTGCTGCGTGCCTCAAGAGCGGCTCCAGGCTTGGCCCCGCGTCTCGCAGAACCCATTTGGCATTCTTAGGAGAGCTGATGTTTTTGTCTAGTTGGGGCTTCTGATAAATGTTGGCACATCTGATTTATTGTCTGACTCTGTTCCCAAGGAGACCACATATGGAGCGGGCTGAGATAAGCGGCTTATAACCTAAAGGTGAATGTCTTAAAATATCAATGTCCCTTTCTCTGTTTCCGTTGATAGTGAGTTCTCGCTTTTTCCCTGCTGTCTTTATTTCACCCTGTTATCAGAGAATTAAACACACTGTGTTGTGTTGAGGAACCTTTCTGCCTTTACAACTGGCTGAAGTTATAAATGTAGTTGGATTTTCTGTTATCACTCTTAATGCAAATTTGTTGAGCGTCGTGCCAGTGTCTTTTATTCTGTGGCCTGATGACAGCTCTCACACTGAGACCTGGAGCTGGAAGACCCTCAGATCACCACGGAACGTGCACACGCATGCATTTGCTCTGCTACCCCCATCCAGCCTTGCTTATTTGTGTGCTTCATCCTCCTCCTGCCTTGGTTAGAAGGAAGCATTGTTGTCCTGTTATGGCTGTGGGACTCAATTTGGGCTTGTTTAGCCTGGAGAAGAGAAGGTTGTGAGGAGAGCTTAGAGCAGCTTCCAGTCCTGAAAGGGGCTCCAGGAAAGCTGGGGAGGGGCTCTTGATCAGGGAGTGCAGGGAGAGGATGAGGGGGAATGGTTTTAACCTGAAAGAGGGGAGATTGAGATGAGATCCCAGGAGGAAATGTTTTGCTGTGATGCTGCCCCATCCCTGGAAGTGTTCAAGGCCAGGTTGGATGGGGCTTGGAGCAGCCTGGTCCCATAGGAGGTGTCCCTGCCTATGGCAGGGGAGGAACTCTATGGGCTTTGAGGTCCCTTCCAACCCAAACTGTTCCATGATTCTATGATGCTACCAGCTGGAGAAAGCATTTGATGTGTGGGGCACAGCTTGTGATGATGCTGGGTTTATGATGATGCTTTTCCAGTAGTAACTCCAGCAGGGAGGCTGTCACCTCCAGTGCACATCAACAACCAGGAGAACACTGAAGAGGGATTGGAGGGTACAGCTGGGGGTCTGCGGGGGCTGAGAAAGGGGTCTGTGGGGGCACAGACTGGCAGCACCTTACACTGGGATAAAAAGACAACTTGTCAAGCATGGAACACTTGTTATTTATCATTAAACGATTACTGGTTTGTGTTTAAAAATGGGAAGGGGAAGGAATTGTCTGTTTTACGAAGGAAGGTAGTAGGAGAGGCAAAACTGTTCCCAGAGCTTTGGAAGCACAGAAAGCTCTCAGGCGAGAGACCGGGGTGTTCAAGCACTCTAGGAATGAAGGCAGTTGGCTCCTGAAGCTTTAGCCAGGGCAAAGTCAAGTTTATGAGCTAGAGGGACCAGCCATCTTCTCAAGCATAGCGACAGACCCATCCTCAGAGTGGAACAAACGTGCTTCCTTGCTCAGGCTGGCATGCCCAGACATCCCTTACTGCAAAGCCAGCCTCCCCACCTCACCAGGGAGAGAAAGGGTGAGTCTTGTCAACTTTTTATACACCTTTTTCCCCTGAGCACATTCCAACCCGTTCAGCACCTGGGGTCAGTTTGTGAAGGTGTGGACGCACCTTGCAGGCTTGATGGATTCACCCAACTAAACCTGTACTTTGTACTCTCCCTGCCAGCTTTTCTCCAGTCGTACCTCAGCAGCGTCTATGGAAACAGCAATTTGGCCATAAGCATCTTCACCTTCCATGAGGCGGGTAGGACTCCCCTGTGATGAATCCTGATCAGACCACTTGCCAAACAGGGAAGGTAAGAAGAAACAAGTCACTGGGTCTGTGCTGTGGCATCAAAGCCTGTGTTGGTGTGGAGTTTCTGCTCTTCAAAGTGCATGTTTTTCAGCCAATATATGCTTGCCTGATGCCTCTCCCCCTAGGTCATTTGCAACCCAAGCTTGTTTCCAAGGAGTAAACTGGGGCAGATGCAGTTTTAGTGGGGGAGAGGTAAGTGACAAAGAGGGAACCAGTTCTTTTTCTGGCAGTGAAATGTTCAGACTGTAATTAATGTGTCTTCTCCACACATGTATGTGCTTGCACACACCCAGACATAGCTGTCTCTGATGTCTGCTGAGAGGCTAGGAGAACACAGAGACAACAAAATCAAATGCTCAGCACAGGAAGGACATGGTTCTGTTGGAGCGAGTCCAGAGGAGGTCACGAAGGTGATCCGAGGGCTGGAGCATCTCCTGTATGAGGACAGGCTGTGAAAGAGTTGGGGTCATTCAGCCTGGAGAAGAGAGGGATCCATGGAGACCTTAGAGCAGCTTCCAGGACTGAAAGGGGCTCCAGAAAAGCTGGGGACAAACTTTTTAGCGAGACCTGTTGTGACAGGACAAGGATAACAGTTTTAAACTAAAGGAGGGGAGATTTAGCCTGGATACTAGGAAGAAATTACTTTCGGTCACAGTGGTGAGGCCCTGATCCAGGTTGCCTAGAGGGATGGTAGAAGCCCCATCCCAGGAAACGTTCAGGGTCAGGTACAATGAGGCTCTGAACAACCTGATCTGATTAAATATGTTCCTGGTCCTGCAGGGGAGGTTGGACTGGATGTCCTGGAAAGGTTCCTTCCAAGCCAAAGCGTTCTACGATTCCATGAAACTTGTTAGAGACAGAGCATGGGAATAACTGCACTGCTTTCCCTTGGGCTTCGGCAAAGGGCAGCCTTGGATCCTCCTGGCAGCTCTTACTGTAGGATATGAAGAGATGCAAATGCTTTAAATACACCGGAGAGGCACTGGGAGGAGAAAGCAACACTGCTTTGTTGTCAGGTCTGGCAATATACACCATAATTAATGCCAAAGCCATCAGCGCCCACATTTTCGCCCTCCTGGCAGGAGCAAGAAGAGGCTCAAGTGATGCACGAAGAGTGGCAGGTGGTTATCAAAGCGCCGGCTGCTGCCCTTGTTATTAACTCCTGTGATTTTTGTGGTCGACTTGCAGCAGGCGCTGCTCAGTTTGCTGAGCATCTTCCATCGGGGTGGCATAAAGGTAAAGTTCATGCATCACTGGCATGTTTATATCAAATCAGAGTGGGGATCCAGTTAATAAGGTAATTTATAGTGGCCAGTGCAGGGTGCTTTAAGCAGGTTTTGAATTTTGATTTCCTGTAAGAGCTTGAATAAAAAAATGGACGTATTCTGCTGAATATACATTTCTTGACACTTATGAATGCTACCTTCCAGTAGAAGATGGGGTGAAAAACCTCATATTTATGTGAATTTTCCCTCCTAATGTACAATAAAAGTAATTTGGGCTTTGGCTAAAATTTGAAGCAGAATAAAATTCGCTTTAGAGTAAAAGGCACTTCCAGCCTGGGGTCCAACAAAAAGCACAGCGATGTTGTGGAAAGTCTTGTGATGGACCTTTGCACAAGAGCAGATTACTTATTTTTTTTCCAGTCATTTCAGGCGCTCATTAACATCTGAGTAGATGCTGGGGTGAATCTGCAGGAACTTTCACAATCTTCCCTCAAATGTGACCTGGTGCTATTCAATCTGTATTTTTAACCAAAGAATTCTCTGATTGCTTTACCTTCACTGATCCCCTGGAGAGGAAACTCTTACAGTTTTGGCATTCTGGTGGCCCAGAACTATTTACTTCATAGTAGAATCACAGAACGGTTTAGGTTGGAAGGGACCCCAAAGCCCATCCAGTTCCAGCCTCTGCCATGGGCAGGGACACCTCCCACTGGATCAGAGGCTCCAAGCCCCATCCAACCTGGCCTTGAACCCCTCCAGGGATGGAACAACCACAGCTTCTCAGGGCAGCCTGTTCCAAGGCCTCACAGCAAAACATTTCTTCCTAAGATCTCATCTCAATCTCCCATCTTCCAGCTGAAAACCTTTCTTCAGGCTGAACAACCCCAACTCTATGTCCATTTAAACAATGATGAATCAAGAGAATGAGTTAATCTTTCAAAGCAAGTGGCTCTAAAGCAGTTAAAAAAGTCTATAAGTGAAGAGGCCTCAATTCTGTGTCCAGCAGAGTCCCCTAACGCCTTAGAGCTTTGCTTGAATACGTGGGTTTGGAAGGTTCATTCTTTTTGGGGCGAAGGGTCTGTCTGTGTTGGTCGCTTGGTCTCTCCATGCGCTGTGTTTGCAATTCAGGCCAAAGGCTCCCTGCCGCGCTCCCGGTTCCGACTGGCACCCTTCGCATCCCGAGCAGCTTGCTGCACGCTCTTCCATTGCCAATGTCTCTCAAACCCACTTTCTGGGTATGCTCTATAAGCACAGCAGAAAAAATACATCCGATTCATTCTTGCTGGGGCTTTGCTTGTCTCAGACCTAAATATCTACTTACACTTTTGAAATGAAGATGGATAAATTGGTAAGAGAAGAACAGCTACTGGCAAAACCTCTAGAAGGTGCAAAGGGCATGTGAGCTTGGTATTTTGGATTTTCTCGGTGTCCTTTGGCCCTGAAATCCCTTTGCTTCTCTGGGCAGTCTGTTGCTGGCACATTATGTTGGCTCCGAGAGGTGGACAGATGACGGGAAGAGGTGAAATCAGATGACTGAAAACCAAAAATGAATTCTTATTAGATTGTCTTTGATCTGGAACTTCAGATGTGTCCAGTAGGCACGGGACCAGTTTCACTCTGGTTTGATATTCCCGTGTAAATTGGAATTAGAGTCCCAAACCCCCTGTATTAACAGCTTTGTCTCCATGAGTGGAAATTTCCTCTTCCAGAAGAGGCCATATGCCGGAGGGGGATCAACTAATAAGCTTCTGCCATAGCACAGCAGGGAAGAATCCTGGCGCGGCTGCAGTTGGGTTGGAGCGCTATCGCGTTATTTTTAATTAGCCGCTTTCCTCCAGGAAATAAGAATAGTCAGAGAAATACAAAAGATGAAGTATTTTTTTTTTTTATCAGTCTCGCTTTATAGCTGCCTGCACGAATTTCTCCACCCGTTGACGTGCAGATGGCAGTGCCGGGGAGTGCGATGGTGCTGATTTCCCTCGTGTGGCTCTACCCAGAGACATCAAGCTGTCAGCGTTCGGATGACACAAGAAGCGAAGCACTAGAAATTTTATTTGGCTTCTGTTTGACCAGCATTGTTGCCTGTTGTTTCTTTGCCCCCTCCTCTCTGCTGTCCAAAACGCGAGGCGTGCTTCCTAATGAGAAATCAATGGAGTGCAGGCTCACTTTGTTAAGCTCGTGTCACGCAGGCAAGATGACAAGAGAGGCTGCAGACAGCAAAGCAGCTAAAATATCCCCCTGGCTAAGAGCTGCTGGGAAGCGCTGATGCTTTCAAATCATAGCATGGTTGATGTTTCCTGATGCAAAGAGGGAATTTTAGGTGGTGCATCAATGACTTGGAGTTAATTTCATGGGAGATGTTCAAGGCAGGCATCCTGCTCTTCTGTCTTGTTGTTCTTGTGTACTGCATAAATTGAGAAGCGCGCGTCTCATGCTCTATCTGCACAGGTTTGGAATAACCTGTTTTCTTTGTAGGCTTTTTTTCTGGGTATTTGGCTAGAGGCTGCATCCGCTTTGTGTGCTAGAGCAAGAGAAAAGCCTAATCATGCAGGAGAAATCCAGACACACCGGCATAGAGAAGGATCTCTGCTGTAAATAGGTGATTGAGTCTGTCTGCTGGGAGAGCTGAATATATTCATAGACTAGCGAGTGCTTGTTGGAATAGGAAGAAGTGATCCATGGCTGCAGGAGCAGGCACGGATCGGTTCTGTGTTGTAGCCTTGGGACTGAGTAGTCTCCTCTTTGCGTTTACACGGACGGGGCTTTACTCTGATCCCCGATGAAGCTGATGCTGCTGTTCCCTTGCCATCCCCTGGCTGCTCTGTTTACAGGGCAAGTCCTCAGCGGTGCTGTGCCCGTACAGTTTCTTGCGCAACAGGTACCACAGTTGTTACGCTACACCAGCCTGCAGACACTCCCTTAATCCAAATAATAGCACACAAAAGCTGTTTACTTGGGATACGTGCTGTTCCTTGGGGTATGCTTTCAGAAACTAGGCTGCAAATGTAATGAAATATATAACGATGACCTCTCACAACAAAGTAATTGGGTGATTTATAATAAATGACCATTATACTTGACTTTAAAAAGCATGCTTGCTCTTGCACGCCGGAGAGAAGAGCAGAAAATGAAAGACAGCTCGGTGATTTCTGCCTCTTATCCTAGGACTCCATCTCAGATTCAAACCCTGGGACTCCAGGTTCTGTCCTAGGAGAGGTGACCCATCTGTCATCTGGCCAGAAGTGGATGAACCGCATTCCAACCCGTGTAAGAAGAGCGTCTTTCAAGTCGAACCTCCCTCAATAATCAGCATATCGGTTTGTGCTGATAGAGATCACGTACTGAATTTCATTACAGAGCGATGCTTTCCGTGGTCCTTGCAGCATGTTGTTTACTTGGCAGCTGCTTTGCATCCTGGAGTTGGCTGCGGTTCAATGGTAAAAGAATTCTTAGCTGTTTGTCTTTGGGAAGCATTTTGGAATGAATGGTGTTACCTAAATGTAAGATTATGCTTAGGCATGAATCTGTACTGGAATAGTGAAGATATTTAAATGTGCTTTTTCTAGCCTTATTTAATATAAAGGGGGATCAATTTATCACTGTCGCGCTGTGATTTCTCCTGCGCCTCCAGCCAGTATTGTGCATTGCAGATCAGGCATCGCAGGAAAGAAAGTGGTTAACCATCGATGGCAATGAGACTATGCAGGTCCCTGCGATTTAAAAATCAAATCAAAGTTATTTTATCCTCCATGGTGTTTGGAATTCTATTTTCAAATGTGCTCATCCAAACAAGTCTGTGACCCTGAACCTACAAGTCTGTGTTACACAAGACCTTGGAGCTGCAGAGCTGCTTGGGAAGGGGCCCGGGACGTGGCGTGAGCGAGGAGCACCCTGTGACAGGCGCAATCCGTGGGCATTAAGGCTCGCAGCATCGATTTCAGCTGGGCTGTCAGTGCCAGGAGCACTGGGGAGTCTTGCGGAAGCACTGCCTTTGAGTCTGAAATTTAAGACCCTTTGCCTGGTGTTCTGAACCTAGATCTGCTTAGAGCCGCTAAAATCCTTTAATTATTTGCCTTGCGTACTTTAATGAGCAGAAGAGAAAAGCCTCAGGACTCGGTTCTTGTCTGTCAGCTTTGTGCTTTGCTTTTGCCTCCATTGGCTGCGCAGCAAGGATGAGGGAAAATTTCACTGTGAAATCCTGCTCAAAGACAACAGCTCCATGGCTGCTCCAATCCAGAGTGACCATCGAGCCCTGCTAAGATATTCATTCTGCAACTTAGCATCTATTTTCACGTTCAGCATTATTACACCAAATACCACGTAACCATCATCTTCCAACTGACTCACACCAGATTCCCTGGTTGTGCCACGCACCTGCTTTTTATGTTGAGGATTATGGAGACAACAGAAAAGCCCACGGAAAATTGAGTTGTCTTGTTTCAAATGAAGCTTTGCGTGGAGTGAAGTACTTGAGAGTGTTTCTAGAAATATTGATCTGGGTTTGTGCCAGATCTTTGGCGCTAGATCTATCTGTCAGCCCTACACAGGGTGATCCTTGGAAGCTTAACCCAAAATATGAAGGCCCTGTGAGCAGGAGCAATGGCTTTAGCACAAACAGCTGAGCCAGTTCTCTTTTTATTTCGGAGAGAGAACAGATTTGTTTGTTTGGTAACACTCAGGACAGCTGGAGCAGTAGATGGTGCTTGTTTATTTTGTATATGATACCTACAACTCCTTTATCCTCAACAAAGAACACTGAACTGACTTAAACGTTGGCTCTTTTTTTTTTTTTTTTTTTGTTTCAGGCTGATGCCTGGTTGAGGTGTAATTAAGGCTGGTGTAATTAAATTAGAGCTGGAAGTTCTGCTATGAATGATGTGTATGAGCAGATAGGGAGTAAAACTAGAATTGTTGACTTGATGCGTGTCAGAGCGGCTCTAGAGCCAGCGCTGCTGCTCACACAGGGGTGACTGGAAGGGTCAGGGTTGTAAATGGCGAGCACCAGATTTGCACCAAAGCGGAATTAGATTATGGGAATTTTATTTGAACTATTGTGCTACTTACACAAAAACAATCGGATGTATTTTTAGCTGGTGAATTCTGTTGGAAAAAAAAAAATAATCTTTGTGTGCTATGTCACTTTGCCAGCTTAATCCTGTAGTCACAACATGATGGAATTCCTGGCAAGGAATGGGATGTTGTGTTGCAGAAGAGCTAACTGACTAAATACCTTTCAGACTGAGAAACTGTCAGGTTTGTCAGTCTAAAAAGGAGGAGATTTTTTAGGGTGTCTCTAAAACGAAACCATAGTAGTAAGAACCTAATTGTTCAACTAGTTTAAAACCAGATGCTATTTAATTGTTTTGATTGTCCAGTATCATTACACAAACTTTCATTTAGTGAGCAGATGCTCTTTAAGGTCCCTTCCAACCCAAACTATTCTATGATTCTATAACACAGGAAGTCAAAACGAGACTTACACATCCAAGTCCATGTACACATATATATCTATCTCAATATACATTTAAACAATGCAGAAGTGGTAGTACCATTAATGAAGAAATGTATAACATACAGTAAAAGTACTAAGACAATTCAGATCTGCCTTTATTGCAGCTCTTCCGGGTATTGCAAAAGGCTGTAGAATGATTCATTCAGCATCAGTCCAAGTTTAAAAACGTATTCTGTTCTCTTGTACTATTGCACCTTTAGTTTTCCAAAGGTGATCCTTCAGGGAAGTAGGCGAAGGAGCGTTTAGTTTATAAAAGTTAAATACTATGCTTGTAATAACTCTGATAATGAGCTTTGAATCCGTTATTTCTTACAGTAACCAGATTGTCTGTACGCTCCAGGGCTGTAAGGTTAGGCATGAACACCAAATATTTAACCTGATTTCTTTTTTTCTTTCTCTAAAAAGACCCAATAGGATGACTGAGTTCTGTTTCGGAGGGATGCCAAGGGGAAAAAATGAACTGTATCTCTGCAGAAACGTGATCGTAAGGTACTGAAAGATGAAGATGGGGAGACTCAGTCAGGCAGGTTCCCAGCCCAATTTCAGAAGCATCCTAGGATGTGCCAGGTGCCTGGAGAACAAGCTGCTGAAAGCAGGAGAGCCAGATCATAGAGCCAAAGCACCAACGCTTGCAGCCACTTACTCAGTACACTCAGAATAGAAGCTCTGGGCAATGGGCTGTGCAACCACGAAAGCAGAGCTCTTTCAGAACTTTGTCAGCCAGATTAACTGTTTCTTAAGATTTTTAAGCCGTATTTACAACAACTGAAAAACTTTGCTCTCTGAATATCGCTTTAGGAAAGAAGAAAAATACAGTTAAGAAGCATTGTCAACTCTTGAGACTTAAAGGTAAAGAACAAATCAGACCTAGACCTCAGTAAAAGCACCTTCCCTCTGCATTTCACATCTGATCAAGGCGCGTCTCTAGTCAGAGGATAGACTCTTGCATCTGCTTAGTATGTGCAGAAGGCTACAGTGAAAGAGGAGATGATGCCTTCCTTTTTTGGGATCGTTTTCCAGATTTTCTGGTTGCCTGTATTGTTTAGACTGTGACAGGTCAGCAGGAAAAAGCTATATTCAAAGCAAACAGCAGTGTAAGGAATCCAGGGAAGATGCCGTAGTATGCTGTAGGTAACATTTATCTGATATACTCCTCCTCAGAGGTGCAGGACATATCTTCATCTGTGCTTTCCTCCAAATCTGGCAAGTTGCCCCAGAGCAAAACATTCACACCTGGTGGGAAGGAGACAGGAGGAAAAAAGAGTATTTTTGGCTCATGACTTTATTTTTCAGTTGCACAACTGTATTTTCAGAGAAAATAAGTACTCTAATTATTGCAAAACCTGATAAGTCATGTTCATGATAAATATATCTCGACTATTCCCTATTTCTCTTCCGAAGTAATCTTGTAAGCGTTGCGGTTTACAGCACGGTTCGAAGAATACATCCCTGCCCACAGATGTATTTATGTAGCTAATTCATGTAGCTATTGATAATCCCCTCATGGCTGATTTATTTATAAACGCATTGATCTGAAGCACAGGTGACACTGAAAGGTTTAGGCAGTAAGTTACTCCCATCTGTAAGGAGGAGGAACGATTTGTCAGTGCGCTATGCTCTCCTGAGGACTTGAGGCAAATTATGCTAGACAGTTGGCATCCAGACAGCACCGAGCTGGAGAAACTCGCTCGCACGGGCTGTAACTTCAGCTCGAGCTAATGAGGACTCAGTTATATAGGGTCAAAGCGCTATATGAGTCACCCCGAGTGCCTGTTGGACAGCTGCCTAACAGCGCAGTAAAGCTATACGTGCCACTATAAATAGCAACCGGTGGTTGTCTTTGTACTGGTTGTAGCGTTGCTTCAGAAAATCCTTCAGTTTTCTGGTGAAGATAAATTTCCACATTTCCACTGAGAAATTTGCATTTGCAAAGTAGCTACAGCTACTTGTTTTATGCCTCCATATGTTAGACTCTTTCCATATGCTTTATCTATATTGAGACACTTGATTAGAAGGGCTTAGAATTCAAGATTTTAGAGGTGAGAAGGAAATACGTGTTCCTTACCAGATGAGTCAAGTCTGTTGATGCCAAAGACTGCGTGGCTATGGAACATCCAGAGGTGGCCGTTGTTGCAGGACAGCAGGCAAGGTTTGCAGGGAGAAATCACATGATAACCCACAACGTTACCACTAGGAAGACAAGGGAAGGCATGAGCAACACAAATCAGGATACAAAGATAGACGCTGTTGGCTTTTTCAGCTCAAACTGATGTGAAGTAGCCGCGGTGCCAGACCATTATGTAATGGTCCTGTTTTGATAAAGTTCAGGGATAGCTGTCAGAAGTTACAGAATATCTAGGTTTCAGATCTTTGGCACAGAGAACCACTTAGGAACCTAAATTGTGTAATCCAGATTAGTTTGCACACCAACAAATGGTGGTGTGTCTTTTTTTTTTTTTTGGAAGGCCAGTCATTCCATTGCAGTCAATGTAGAAGTTCATCTCATACACAAAATCCACTTGTGCAGAAGCACTGTGCATGGGAAAGTGCCAGCAGCAGGAGTAACGAGACTGGGAGTATCGAAGCCTTTCCTGCTCTCCTAAGTTGAGACCATTTTTTTTACTTTCTCAGTCAAAAAAAACTCTAGTGAGAAGTTCCTGTTTCTCTCCTCCTGTCTGAAATATAAAATACTGTGTTCCTGTCACACCATTTAAATCTGAACAAGGTAAAAGTCTTTATTGTGAAGCTGAAAGGATCTTCTCAAATAACTGTGAGCTATTTGAGAGGTGCTGTTTTTACTCTTAAATATCAGGCATTAATAAAGAGGATAAAAGAACTCTGAGAACTTCAGTGACAGCATGTTCCATCTGCTAGCAACAACTCGATGTGCCAAGAGGATGTTCTATTAATTAGAATGTGAGTAACTACTTCTTACTGCGGTCTTATTCACACAGTTATCTCAGCATTGCTGCAGACATTTACTCAGGCAGGTGGCACACAAGCTTTCCCTTAGACTACTGACAAGGTTGTCACATTCCCACCAGGGATTTGCACAGAAATAGACTGGCAGCCGTGCCCACGTGTAGTGGGTTGAGTTTCTATCGAGCAGCATTAAATTTGAAACGGAGTGTGCAAGCTGTTCATTCATCCCTTGACTCTCCAGTCGCACTCGTCCCCAGTGAGGTTAAGCAGTAGTGCTCAAGGAGGTGTTGGTGTCGCTGAATAGCGTTCTTACCACTTCAAGCACGCGATGTTCTTCAGCTTGCATTTGCAGATCTCTGTGAAATAGCAGCTTCCGATGAAATCAACGGTACTAGATGGGAAGAAAGGGAAAATACAGATGTTTAGATGGGGCTATGATTACAGCTGTCTGGATAATACAGGTCTGAAGTCACAACAACTTGTCACCAGTAGACTTGTGGGGGGTGTTTTTTAACTTTCCCAATCACGTTATCACAGAATAATGGAATGGGTTGGGTTGGAAGGGACCTTAAAGATCATCCAGGTCCAACCCTTTGCCATGGGCAGGGACATCTTCCCATGGCTCATGTTGCTCAAACCCTCATCCAGCCTGGCCTTGAAAACCTCCAGGGAAGGGGCAGCCACCATTCCACCTTCCTACCAGCTGCCAAACGTGCTCAGATGGACACAGAGACCTGTGTGACATTGCAAGAGCGTATTGCAAGTCTTCTCAAATCAGCCTAGGAAGCACAGCCGCTCCTGATGCCAAAGCTTGCCCACTGGGCCCTAAGGCTGCCAGGCACACACCCAGCTATGGACATCACCCTGGTTCCTGGCAAACCTCAGCTGAGGCCACAGAGCGGTAGCTTAAAGGCGAGGACATTTAAAACCAAACCTTTGATTTCTTATCTCCATTTGAACTCATACTTTCTTATTAACATATGATTTTGCAATCTTATTTCCTTAGTATTCAAATATTATTATGGGAAAGGAACATGCAACTGGCTTGGAGGAGAGTCCTGGAACCAGTGTGAGATCAGGTTTGTTCTGTTCGCACGATTTATTTCAAATTCCAATCTTTGCTTAAGGAGGGAGCTGGAGAAACTCCCCGTGGCTTCCTCAGCCTACGTTTTCCTCAGAGTAAGATGAAATTAGACTGTGACTCTGCCCCTCTACTCCGCTCCTGTGAGACCTCACCTGGAATATTGCATCCAGTATTGTGAAGCATCAACAAAAGGATATGGAACGGTTGGAATAAGTACAGAGGAGGCTATGAAGATGGAGCACAGGCTGAGAGAGTTGGGGTTGTTAAGCAGGGAGAAGAGAAAGCTCCGTGGAGACCTTAGAGCAGCTTCCAGTACTGAAAGGGGATCCAGAAAAGCTAGGGAGGGACTTTTGATCAGGGAAGGCAGGGATAGGAAGGGAGGGAATGGTTTTCAGTTGAAAGGGGAGATTGGGATGAGATCTTGGGGAAAAAATATATTCCTGGGGAGGTGGTGGCCCAGAGTGCCCCAAGAAGTGGTGGTTGCTCCATCCGTGGAGGTGTTCAAGGACAGGTTGGATGGGGCTTGGAACAACCAGATCCAGTGGGGGATGTCCCTGCCCACGGGTGGAACTGGATGGGCTTTGAGGTGCTGGTTGCTGAGAAGCTTGGCATGAGCCGGCAACATGTGCTGGCAGCCCAGAAACCACCAGTGTCCTGGCCTGCATCCAAAGCAGCGTGGCCAGCAGGGCGAGGGAGGGGATTCTGCCCCTGTTCCTCTCTCGTGAGACCTCAGCTGGAGGATTGTGTCCAGCTCTGGAATCCTCAACATATGAGGGAGATGGAACTGGTGGAATGGGTCCAGAGGAGGGCTAGAAAGATGATCCAAGGGCTGGAGCACCTCATGCATGAGGAGAACAGGCCAAGAGAGTTGGGATTGTTCAACTTGGAGAAGAGAGGGCTCCAGGGAGACCTTAGAGCAGCTTCCAGTGCTGAAAGGGGCTACAAGAAAGGTATTTGCAAAGGCTTACGGTGTCAGGATGAGGGGCAATGGGTATAAACTGGAGAGGGGGAGATTTAGACTAGACATAAGGAGGAATTTCTTTGCGACGAGGGTGGGGAGGCCCTGGAACAGGTTGCCCCATCCCTGGAGGTGTTCAAGGGCAGGCTGGATGGGGCTTGGAACCCCTGATCCCTGGCAGGAGGTTAGAACCGGGTGATCTTTAAGGTCGCTCTCAACCCAACCCATTCTAGGAGGTTTCCACAGCTTCCCCCCCGCCAGGCCCTTGTAGTCCCCGCGCTTACCCCGAGGGCGGGACGTCGGTGGAGTACAGGTCGGTGTCGGTGTCGGCCAGCAGCACGGCTTTCATGCCCCGCGAGCTCAGCTGCTGCGAGCAGAAGCGGCAGCAGAGCACGGACACGCAGCGCTCCTCGAAGGCGCCGCCGGCCATGGCCGCTCCCTCCTGTCAGTTTGAATCGCCGGCCTCTCCTCCTCATTGGCCGCGCGGGGACACGCCCCCTCGCTCTGATTGGTCCCCTCCTCTCAGCCCATTGGCGGATACGCCTAGCCCCGCCCCTCACCGCGTCGCTATTGGCTGCGGGGCACGCCCTGCCTCGCCCCCATTGGCCGCGCGGGGCGCTCATTCGCATACCTCGCCCCGCCCCCGCGCAGTCCTAGGGGCGCTCCTCGGCGAGGGGGCGCGGCCTGCGGGGGTGACGGCGCTCAGCGATTGGTCGGTACTTCTGTCCGTCTTCCCCACGGCGAGCGCTGATTGGTTGTTGCGCCACGAGGGGGCGGGGCTAGCGGCGCGGCGCGGTGAGGGGTCCGGGGCGGCGGGGCGGCCGCTCAGCAGCCGGAGGACGCCGGGCTGCGGGGAGGCGGCTCCGCGGCGCCCAGGTAACCGCCCCACCCGGCTCCACGGGGGGCTCCGTGCCCTCCCCTCCTCGCTACCTGCACCCCCCCGCCGCCGACGGGACCCCTCCCTTCACCCCAGGTGTCCCCCAAACCGGGATTCCCCCCCCCCGTCATACCGGGACCCCCCCGTTTCCTCCCCCCCCGGCGCTCTCATTGTTCTTCCCGGGAGGGTTTGGATCCGGTTGGGTGTCGTGTTTATTTGTTTCTTCCTCCCTCGGGGGCGGCAGCTTCGTTCCCCCCCCCCCCCCCCGCAACCCCCGCCCCCCTTTTATTTTTTTCCTGCTAAAAAAATTTAAAAAAATGAGGGAAAAAAATTAAAAATCAAAATAAATAGCGAGAAAAAAAGTTGTGTCCCGCTCCCCTCCCCACTCATCCTGGCTCTGACCCAACCCCTAGCTGGAAAACACCCTAAAATAACATCCCCCCCCCCCTAATCTGGGGCTGGTCCTGCCGAGGGATGCTGGAAACCGGCTGCTTCCCGACCCCCCCCGCCCCAGTTCCTCCTCTTGCCCCCTCCTGGAGGTGTTTCTCTCCCCCTTGAGGTGTTTTTCCCCTCCTCACCTGCCCCCTCTGAGCTTCCCCCCTCCCAAAAGGGCGATTTGCAATGTCAGGGCAGCTTTTCTTGCCCTCCCTGCGCGTCCTGTGGCTGCGAGCTGTGCCTTTCTCTCTCAATATATCTATTTATTTCGCACTTGCAGGCAGGCACCTCGAAGAAAACGGCTCCTCGTCCTCCTTTTCCGCCCTCCGCTGGGATTTGGATTGAATCAGCCTATTTAAAGAAAAAAAAAAAACAGAGAAGAGGAGGGGGAAAAAAAAAAAAAAGGCAAACCAAGCCCACCCAAACCATGCTGTGCGGAAGGACTTCCACTCCCTGGCTTCGCTGTTAACGTTGAAGCATCAGGAAGAGCCTTTGAGGGCTGCAGGAGCTGCCAAGCTGATGCTGCTGCTCCAAGGTTTGGTGCAGGGAGAGAAAAGTGCTGCCTCTGCCATCCGCTGAGCTCCCCAACATCTGCGTCTCGCTGCTGCTCAGCTCCCTCTCCCGCCCCGTCTCCATGGACCGATCGATTGGTTTTTTTATTATTTAATTTTTTCGAGGCGTCACGTTGACAGGAGCGAGATTGCGTTTCTGGCTTGCGTTCGGGTGGGTCTGGTTTGAGGTTAATTTTTTTATTTTTTTTATTTTTTTTTTTTGGAAAAGAAAACATGACGTCGCCGGCCAAATTCAAAAAGGATAAGGAGATCATAGCTGAATATGACACCCAAGTTAAAGGTAGGGGTGGTTTTATTTGCGTCTCGGTCGCTTGCCTTGCAATTGTAGGAGTTTGCAGGCGGTTTTTGGGTGGGGAAGGGGGAAATCATTTGCAGATTGCCTGGAATTTGCAGAGCTGGTTTGGAATATGATGCTGGATTGGGGTCATAATGCTTTTTCTTGCCCCCGTGGGGTAGGTTCCTGCCCTGGTATTGCTGGAAGGGATCGGCGTCAGGGTGTTTTTCATGGAATGCAACAAATCTCTGAGTTGTGCGAGATCCATATTTTTCTGTCTGCCGTTCAGAAATACGCCTTTGAAATACGAGAGCCAGTTAATTGCTTTTTAATCCTTCTCCTACCATGGGAATCCTTGAAAAATCTGTGTAATGTCAGCAGAGCCTATTTCCACGGGTGCCAGCGGGGACTGTGCTGAGGGTCCCTGCAAAGCTGTTTGTGCTAGAAAGTTCCATTATTCGAGATTTTGCTTTTGGTTGAGCCCATGATATCAGTGCTGGGTTTTATTTCCTGTGCTTGTGTTACACCTTCAGGTTGCAGTGTGTGTGTATCCACAGATATATACGTACACACGTCTATAAATGAATAAAATGAATGCATCACTGTTCTTCTCATCATCATAAGGAAGGTAATAAAGACTCAGAGGTAGATTTTCAATGCTCATGCGAATCTTCTGCAGAATTCTCTTGGCTGCGTTTCAGGCTATCATGTGCCCTAGGTGAAAAAAAAAAAATGAAAGGATGGTGAAATGTCTACTGAGCTGCTTATTTTTGCAAAGTTTTCAAGGTGACTCCTGTTGAAAAATGGAATTGTGGCTTGTGCATCGTTGGATCTATCAGTCTAGGGGAGTCGTGAGGTTGAGTGATTTTATCTGACCGGGGAAAACTCGCGTGGTGTGCGCACAGCAGGCAGGAAAAATGGCCCGTGGGCAGAGCTGATTGAGTTAAATCAATGCGATTTTAAAAAAATGTGATTTAAATCGAGTAGGAAACCTCAATTAAAGCTGTCAATTAAAATATTGCTTTGCAATTATGTGCTTAGTTATTTTTTCCTACTGGGGGGCTGCTTGCTGGTTGAATGTCCTGATCTCGTGTCCCGCAAGATGCGTGTCCTGCGCTGACCCTACTGCTCTGTACCTCAAAAAGTTTTGATATTCATGTTAAAAATGCTGATCTGAGCAAACATAAAGCTGGGTAGGAGTTTATTTTCCTATTTTATTTCTTAATTTTCGAGTTCTTAAAGTCAGAAATGGAGAAGAGCGTGTTTCTTTTTTACTGGTTTAGTTTCTATTCCTGTTTTCTAGCTCTCTTTGGAAATGGGAATTAAACTCAGTGTAAAATTAGAGGCTTGCATGTTCTTTCATTATTTACTCCATCAAAATGCGCGTGATGGATACAAGCTTGTAGTCACAATATTTGTGAATCAGATGCCGTAAGAAGAAAAAAGGCTTTAGAATTAACAAAGCGCTTCGTCTCACCTCTCTGTTTTCTCATCTGTAAGAAAAGCGAAGCCGTTTTTTCGAAAAAGAGGCCCATCGGGATGGGTAAAATGGAGATGAGCCCTCCCTGTGTGCTGAGCTCAGAGATACACATGGCAGCGTGGTGACAATCCTCTCGCCATCACCCCATCTCTTTCAAAGAGCAGGGAGGAGAGTCCCTTCTTCATCTGGCTTCAGCCTTTCCGCAGCCTCCTTGGATATCAGGGATTGCTGTTCCCCTCTTTTGAGGTATGAGTTTTGGGGGAGAGGTGGAAGTTATAGGCTTTTCTTAAAATGAAATTTGCTGTCTCCATCCCTGGAGGGGTTCAGGGCCAGGTTGGATGGGGCTTGGAGCCCCTGATCCAGTGAGAGGTGCCCCTGCCCATGGCAGGGGTGGGACTGGATGGGCTTTAAGGAGTCTTCCAACTCAAACCATTCCATGATTCGATGATCTCATGGACACTTTGGATCCGAGTTGGATAGCGATTTGGCTCTATAGGCAAGCTCCAAGGTGGTGAATTAGATGTCTTGACTCTCTAATTCCAGAGATGTGCTGGTTTCTGCTGCAGTGAGAAGATGTTACTAAAGACGCACTTAAATCTCAACGTTGGGAACTGCCTGGTCCTTAAACATACTTAATTTTGTTGTCCTAACCACAGTCTGACTACACCTACTCCTACTTGTACTCTGATCGTGGAGTATTTGGTTTATCCTGTGTTGTGAGACGATGCTCTGGAGGAGTTGCTGTGGGAGTGAGATGAATGAGGTGTTGGTGTGCTACATGAATTATCAGGTATCACTTGTTTCTCATGATACGTTTCAGAGGCATCTGGAAACTCTGTGGCTTTGTTTCTGTGCTCCAGCCTGGCTCTGCCTTGGGTGCACCGTTTAGAGGCTTCATTGAAAACCATTAATCCACAAACACGTACTTAAGCACTTTAGGTTGTTACTAATAGAACGATTGAGCTGCGTTTAAAAATTTAACAGCCATAAGTTGTTAATCAAAACAATAGTTTAGTTATGGTTAATAGATAATTGTTACACAGCTGCTGGTTTTCTGTTGCTGAATGCACTTTGTAATTTTTTTTTGCGTGTCCATGGGTGAAACTCTTTGTTCTCCCCCGTTTGTCTGTTATGGGATTTGTTGTTGTCTTCCAACAGACGGTTCTTTGCTTCTTCTGGGTCGGCGTTAACTCCTCCCGTGCACCTAATGGCAGGAGAGACCAACCTTAGGGTGAAATGAGTTTCTGAAGATGACACGTTTTACCTCTTGCACATCCAACTGATCACGCAACGGTCGGGGGACCTGGAGGGAGTTATTTCTGAATTACTGGTGCAGTGTGGCAGAGAACCAGCTTTGCAGTCTGTAGGTGTTGGTGCAGTGCATCCATCCTTGCAGGCTGGAACCAGGCTGTGTAAAGCCTTGATTTACTTGGTCTGACCTTATAGCTGACTAATAGCGACTGGGCTGGATGACCTCCTGAGCTCCCTCCCAGCCTGGATTATCCAATGATCCCCAAATCCTATGTTCAGTTTTGGGCTCCCCCTCACTGCAAGGACACCGAGTTGCTGCAGTGTGACCAGAGGAGACCAGGTGAAGGGTCTGGAGTGGCTGAGAGAAGTGGAACTGTTTAGCTTGGAGAAAAGGAGGCTGAGGGGAGACCTTACGGCTCTCTGCACCTCCCAGAAAGGAGGTTGTGGTGAGGTGGATGCTAGTCTCTTCTCCCAAGAAAGACGTGACAGGATGAGAGGAAATGGCCTCAAGTTGTGCCAGAGGAGTTTTAGATTGGATATTAGGAACAATTTCTTCATGAAAGAGTGGTGGGGCCCTGGCAGAGGCTGCCCAGGGCAGTGCTGGAGTCTCCATTCCTGGAGGGGTTCAAAAACTGTGTGGCCATGGTGCTGGGGGACATGGTTTAGTTGGCACAGTGGTGTTGAACTGGATAAGCTCAGAGGTCTTTTCCAGCCTTAATGATTCCATGATCTAGAGCTTCGATTACAAACCTGCTGCCTTCTCTACCAGTGCATTAACCTGCTGAGGTGTCTGGACAGGGTGACTCTGCTCAACACCTGCGATGACCTCGAGTCTTTTTGCCTTTAGACGATGCAAGGAAAGTCCACGTTGTATGTGGTTGCACCATCCGCGCTGGGATGTTTCGCGCTGTTGGCCAGATGAGGTTGCCACTCTTAGCAGGTTCTTCCTGCGAGGCTTTCTGAGGCTGCTCCTCTCATTGAGGAGACTCCGAAATGGCTGCGTGCGTGCGGTAGGAATTCTCCTGGCAAGATGACACGGGGTCAGCAGGGGAGGGAAGTGCCGCTTTGATCCGTTCCTGTACCACGTGCTCCCAGAGATGGTGAGTTCTGGGAAGCCGGAAAGTGAGATTCTGTGGTCTCCATATGGAGCCTTTGATATCCCGAGCTCATTCCCTTGTCTGGATTGTCTCTCCCAATTCCTTTGTGTAAGTTGTGGTACAGCAGAGATAATTAATTGATGCTGTGTAGCGTGTTCCATGTGAGATTTGGATGCTGCCTGTCTGTGCCCAACCAAGGACTGTCAGAGTGTTTTTTTGGTTTAGTGTGTTAAATTGGAGCGTACGTTTGCCGAGGAAAGAAAATCCAGTGATTTATCTCTTAATTCTTCTTTTCGTTCTCCTCGTGTCCCGTGAGAGCCTTATATTTAATTAGTTTGGGTAAAACTTCAATAAATAGCTTCATGGTTTGGGCTGCAGAAATGTAATACTGAAGTTTTTCACACAGCAGTGGCTCATAAGCCCCTTCTGTCCTTGAGGAATCCCTAGCAAAGGTTAAAATGCACGTCTTGCAGATCTTGCAGCACAGACAAAAAGTATTAGGAATATGAAAATAGAGAAAAATAAAGAGTTTACAGCACAGCACAGGGGTGACTGTGTGGTCATGTAGCTGAGGGCATCCTAAACGCAGAGAAGATGCTGGAGAACTGGGTCTGTGTGAACCTCATGAGGTTCAACAAGGCCAAGTGCAAGGTCCGACACCTGGGTCGGGCAATCCCTGGTTTTGATCTGTGCTGGGGATGATGGGATTGAGAGCAGCTCTGAGGAGAAGGACTTTGAGGTGCTGATTAATTAGCTGGCAGCCCAGAAACCACCCATGTCCTAGCAGCGTGGCCAGCAGGGCGAGGGAGGGGATTCTGCCCCTCTGTTCTTCTCTTATGAGACCTCATCTGGAGGATTGTGTCCAGCTCTGGAATCGTCAACATAAGGAGGAGATGGAGCTGTTGGAACGGGTCCAGAGGAGGCTACAAGGATGATCAAAGGGCTGGAGAACCTCATGCATGAAGAGGACAGGCTGAGAGAGTTGGGGTTGTTCATCTTGGAGAAGAAAAGGCTCTGGGGAGACCTTAGAGCAGTTTATAGTGCGGAAAGGGGCTCCAGGAAAGCTGAAGAGGGACTTTTGATCAGGGAGGGCAGGGATAGAATGAGGAGGAATGGTTTTCAGCTGAAAGAGGTGAGATTGAGATGAAGAGAGGTGGAACTGGATGGGCTTTGAGGTCCCTTCCAACCCAAACCCTTCTGTGATTCCGATTTCCTTCTGTGTCTGTTCAGGTTTTTCAGTTGCTTGCTGCGCTCTTGCTCCGTTTGCAGGCGCGGGCGCCGTGTGTGGGTGCTTTGGAGAGTCACGGCTGAGCTCTTGGCAACTTCTTCGGCAACGCCTCTTTAATACACTCTGCAAACAGACTCCTCGGCCACGCACCCTGAAGTGGTGGAGTAGAATAGTTTTGAATTTTGAGTTTCTATATATTGGATTACCATTTATATTGCAAATGTAAAACTACCTTTTAAGGGGTTTTTACAGTTAATCAGTACTCGGTGCGTGTAAGTGATTCCAGTTGTTTGCAACAATGACTTGCTGCAGACTCCGGCGATGGAATTGCTGTAGGATCATCTGGTTTGCTGCAATTCTTGATAGTGCTAATCCCTTGAGTTTTGGAGCTGGCTTGGGCCAACGAAGCAGCCTGCTGCCAGAAAGGGGGAAGGGGCTGTGGGGAGACGGAGCTGATGTTAGAGCGATAGTTTATATTTCTTTGTCCTGTGTGTGTGCCGCTCCTAGTAATGGATTATTAACGAGACGGGAAGAGGTGAAAGAATGCAGTCTTCCTTCTCTCCTCTTCATCTCTGAAACTGCTCTGTTACGGATTCATCACGCACGGCAAGGCGAGGGACCAAAGCTGACCGAGAGCACCGTACGCTGAAGCAGCACAGTTTCTTCCAAAAGCAGAAGGAATTGCCAGTGTAACTCAGTAGGATTTAGCCAGTTTTCCCTAACTCTCCCAACTAAGGCAGCCCCACAACATTTTTTTTCTTAGCTCTAAATTATTTCCTTTCCTGGTAAGGGTACACATTAGTATCTTGACTTTTCTTTTTTTTTTATGTTTCTAATACTTACTAATTTTTGCCCACTTGGGGAATTTACTTGGAAGAACCAATTTGCTCAATTGACTCTTCCAATTGTCATTATGAAGAGTGAAGAATCTAAACCTGTGTTGAGATGGAAAGTATGCTTAAACACATGTTCTTCTCAATAGCTTTCGCTATGCCACGCACAGGTGATATTCATGACTTAGGACTTTATTTAGTTCATTTTTTTATGACTTTTGCAGATTCCGTGCTTGCTTTTTGAGAATCTCTACAAAGTCATGGGAGTTCTGCTCTCCACATATTGGCAGCGCTTTGTAGGGACTGGGAGCGAATACAGAGTTATTTGCTGGGGATTTGATTTTTGTTTTGCTGAAAGGAGGTTGTGCTGAGGGGAGTGTCGGTCTCGTCTCCCAAGAAACAGGTGATAGGATGACAGGCAATGGCCTCAAGTTGTGCCGGGAGAGGTTTAGATTGGATATTAGGAACAATTCCTTTACTGACAGAGTGGTGAAGCCCTGGCAGAGGCTGCCTGGGGCAGTGGTGGAGCCTCCATCCCTGGAGGGGTTCAGGAACTGTGTGGCCATGGCACTTGGGGTCATGGTTTAGTTGGCATAGTGGAGTTCGGCTGGTGGTTGGACTGCATGAGCTTAGAGGTCTTTTCCAACTTTAATGATGTAATGATTCTATGATAAAAAACCATAGGAGAGAATAGGAGGAGTAATTCTCTAGTAATTCCATCACTAGAGACAATTCTTCATTTCTACTTTCTGTTTCTCCTTTTCTTCCAAAACAGCAGTATTACAAAAGAAAAGCAGAACCTTCTCTTTGTGAAATCTCTGAATTCTCAATGAAACTCTTGATGTGCGTGTTTAAAGTTGGAGAACACGTGGCTGCACGATAACTGTGTCCAGGAAGCTCAGCTGGTATTTTTTCCAAGTAGATGCTGCAAGTGGATTTGAGCCCTTTAAGATATCGGGGTTTGCTTTCAAAGTGACTACGTGCTGTTGTTAAACTCTAAAGCTCCTTCCTTTAACGAGCACCTCTTCTCCACCGTTTTCTCCCAAGGTCTTGCTAAATATGGTGCAAAAATTCTTAGGTCTTAAGTGTTTCCAGCATTTGTGCCTCAAATTTATGCCTGCGAAATCAGCTGAATTAGGGCAGGGAGCTGCCTTATCCTGCGGCACATAAGCAGCTCCTGGCTTTTTGACTCTTGAGAAGGAGCCAAATAAACAGATTAACTCTAAACCAAGAGCGGATTTTAATCTACGGTCGCAAAGTGACAGCAGGGTGATTCGGTCAGTCTGACTTTTTGATGTTGGTTTTTCTTATCGTAGGACTTTTTGGTGTTTTCTTGGCCTGCTGTCGTGGGACAATGGTTTTCCTGCAGCGTGTAAGACGTGGAGCTGTGCAATTTATAGACAGGGAGTGCTTGCAAATTGAATCTACTTAAAATAACGACAGTTGTTGCCTGGGAATTATTCCCGGACTCTTTGGGGAGCGATCCAGGCTGCGGGGCTGTGCTCTGACGGTCCCGTGAGGAAGGGGGGAGTTGTTCCCGACAGTCTGTAGCTGCCAGAATTGCTCAGAACAAGCGGATCGATTGTTTTCTAACCCGAGATCCCAAGTCTCGGTCCATCAAGACAGTTTTGTGTCACTGGTGGGTTTTTGAAAGGCGGACTGTACAGGGCAATGAGGGTGATTTTCTTGCTGTGACCTTAGTTTGCTGCCTGGAAAGGGAAAGGAAGAAATGTTTTGCTATGAGGGTTACCCAGAGCAGGGGTGGCTGCCGCATCCCTGGAGATGTTCAAGGCCAGGTTGGATGGGGCTTGGAGCCCCTGGATGGGCTTTAAGCTCCCTTCCACCTATTCTATGGTTCTATGATAAGCAGCACAAGCTTCTGCTTATTCTACTTGTAGGATTGTTTAGAAAGATCTTTATTTTCTTTGGTTTTTAGCCTGTATCTAGGGTGAGGGGAGGCTGAAAAGCTGCATTTCTCTGCCTGCTGGTCACGTCATCATCGATCCCTGTAGTAAAGGAGAGAACAGGGCTCTAAGCTATTGTTGTAACGCATTAAGGTGTTTTTTTCCCCCTTGCATTTGCAGCTTGAGACTTAATAATGATGGATGAGGTGCTGTTCTGTTTCTCATTTCTCACCTTCCCCACCTCCCATCATCCTGTCCCACCGCTCCTAGAAATTGTGAGGACGGTGCCGCAGAGAAGGCGGTGAATGCCAGTGTTTTAATTGCCAGCCTGTTCAATTTTGTTTGGAGCGTGTCTGGATACTGCAATAATAAAATGGGATACTGTCCGCTGCCGCTGGAGGCTTAGCGGCCAGGAATCTTAAGGGAAAACCCAGTTTGCAGCACTAAGTCCTTTGCAGCGTTTGCTCTTTGTTGGCTTAGCAATCTGAATGAAATGAGACAGGGATTGTCGTTTCCCTCCATCAACCATTATATTTAGGCATTAACGGATCCCTTCGTTCGCCTTCACGGCAGGGAGGGACCAATCCACGCAGGACAGGAGGAAACCAAACTGATGGACAGTTTGAAGGAACTTTCAGGGCTGTGACATGTTCTTATGATTATGACTTTATTTGGATGCCTGTTGGGTGAGGTTTAAATACAGTGGGATGCGTTACTTGTGTGTCTTTGAGGATGCTCCTACTTATGTTACTCGTGTGTCTTTGAAGATGCTCCTACTCGTTAGCACTTAATTTGCCAAGTTAGATGGATGGGGAAATTCCACAAAACCCTTTTCTTTATGCTGGGCTTTGAGATCCCTTCCTACCCTCTTTCCTACCCTCTACGCAACCTGTCCCAGTAAATAGAATCACAGAATAACCAGGTTGGAGGAGACCCACTGGATCATCGAGTCCAACCACAATACTTTGTGTAGTGGATATATTAATGACAATGAGGAGCTGTAGCCCATGCAGTGTTTTATGGGTGATAGTTGAGAGCTCCGAGCAGGCCAGTAGAGGATTTTCCTCTGTGTTTGATAACCAGTTATTCAGAGATTTAATAAATGACTGTCTCTGTGAAGTGGGTTTGGAAAGGAGCCTGGTTTTGCTTTGGTCTCTTTAATGAAAGTAACTCGCCCTAATGCTTCTGCGTTCTCTCCATCTGTTGAAGAAGGAAGCTTGCCTCATCCCATCTAGTCTTTAAAAAAAAATAAGCAACCCCCCCCAGTATTTCTGCTGCTCGTAGCCATCCGTGTCCCAGCTCAGCAGGGCAGGCTCCGGGGCTGCAGAGAGATGCTGAAATATGAACAAAAGACTTTGCCAGTAAGCAACGAAAAAGTGTGCAGCTGGAAAAGGGAGGGGAGTGTGCTGGATGGGGGGAGGAACAAACGCCACGCTACAAAGGTCACAGGATGCTGTAATGATGTTTGGATGGAAACTTAACTTGCGCTGAATGAAATTGCGCTCTTGTGTTTTCCCCCTGGAGCCGAATGTCTAAAAACTCTGGATGCTTCTTGTTCTGTTCCTTTTTTTTTTTTTTTTTCCCCTTTTGTTTTTTTGGCTCCTGTGAGCTTCCATGAGTTGTGCTGTGGAGATGAAAAGCATGGAAGAACGGAGGCTGGACAGCACGTGTGATAGGGAAGGCTTCAGTGCACTCATTTCTCTTGGGTTCTCCAGAGGTGTGCTGTTATTTGTTTCTGGTTACGCTTGTACAACTGTTTGTGAGTCAAAGTTTTGTCTTTGTTAAACAAACATGCAATATTTCTTAACCGTACAGGGTTGTTGGTTAAACTCAGAACTTGGGCTGAGCACCCCTTGGAGCCGACTGCTGGAACCCTGATTGGGTTTCCCATGTCAAGTCTTAATGCCGATTGCTAAATTCCCTTTTCTCCCTCCACGTGCTGTCATCCCGTCCAGATTATCTGTGTTGTCTCTGAGGTTGGTTTGATCTTTTATCAATCCATGTGTGGTTGTTAACCTTCCATGATATGATTAACTTCTGCCTGTAATGAATTACTTTACCCCAAAGTGGAAGAGAAATCTTTCTATTTAGTCCAGTTGTTTAATGCCAGACACGTTCCTATGCATTGTCTCATATGCAAGGCATTAATCTTTACTTAAGCTTTAAATGGAATTATTCCCCCATCCCCATCACAGCGAACTTGACGCGAGATGGCTATAATGGGCTCTTTGTGTCCATTAAATTTCTGCCTTTCCCTCTTTCTCCATAGAAATCTTGGCTAAAAATGCTTCCCCCAAACATGCTCCCAGAGGTTCAGATCGTAGGGTTGTTTCAGATTTAAAACAAGGAAAGCCTGGAGAAGAGGAGGCTGAGGGGAGACCTCATTGCTCCTTCTGAAAGGAGGTTGTGGAGAGGAGGGAGCTGGGCTCTTCTGCCAAGGGACAGGGGACAGGACGAGAGGGAATGGCCTCAAGCTCTGCCAGGGGAGGTTTAGGCTGAAGATTAGGAAAAAAATTTTCAGGGAAAGGGTCACTGGGCACTGGCAGAGGCTGCCCAGGGATGGGGTTGAGTCCCCTTCCCTGGAGGGGTTTACGGGACAGGTGGACGAGGCGCTGAGGGACATGGGTTAGTGTTTGATGGGAATGGTTGGACTCGATGATCCGGTGGGTCTTTTCCAACCTGGTGATTCTATGATTCTATGAATTCTGGCACCGACATCTCTGGAAATTGTCTGTAAGTGGAATTATCTTTTATGCCTTGAAAGCCCTGACAGCTGCTGCCAGCAAATAAGACAGTTGTGTGGTTTGGTTTGGGGATTTTGTCTTATTTTCTTCTGAAACTTCAAGTCGTTTTCTGGTTAAGATGCTCCAACAGTTGGTTGTTCTTGCTGTGACTTATAAATTGGCTTGGCCATCACTGCTTAATTTTTCAAGCTCAAGCCTAAGGAGCAATCGTGGTGATAGTCTTGGAGGGGAGAAGGCTCTGACTGTATTTTGGGTAGGAGCTTGTGAAGCCCGGACCAAGATGTTTGGCGTGGACAAGCATGTTGTGTTTCTGCTGTGGGAGGTTCCTCCAGAGAGCAGCGTCTGTAGCTTGTGAGATTCCATAATAAATACCTGCTGTAAGCTGGCAGATCAGCTATAATGTTCTGTGTCCTCTCTTGCCTTTTCCAGCTCGCTCGCGTCGTTTCAGTGGTCTGAGGCTTTGTGCGAATAGTTCTCCTTCGCACCCCACCCTTGCCCAAACCTCAAGCAGCGTGGACGGCGGAGATGAAAGTGCTTCTGATGTGCTGCTACCTGTACTTTAAGGTTTCTGCATCTCCTGGACGGTTTGCTGTTGCCCTTGCTGCAGGAGTTGTTTAGATGTTGACTATCTAAACACATTTATCAGAGCTCGGTGCCTTTCCCTTCAAGAGGGTTGCTTGGAGACCTCGCAGGGAGAGGCGTGTGCAGAGGGTGGCAGCTCCACGTGCCTGTGGGAAGGAATTAGTTGGGTTTTATTAATTCTTGAAGGTGATGGGCACTCAACCTTGCCTGGGCTGTCTGTTGTGGGAAGGTTATGCTGCGCTCGCAGCGCTGCTTTGATGGCGATAGTAAGAAGAAATGCTGCTCTCTGCACGAAGGGCTCCCCGATACACAAGGAAAACGGGTTTCTTTGCTTCCCCTGCCTCCTTTTTTTTCATTGCTTCTAGTCGTGTGCCTCTCAAAGCTTGTCTTGTTCCCAAAACAAAGCCCCCCCTGAAGCCTCACTGTGCCTACTTCTGCCTTCCAGTAATAATATTAAAATCTGTTGACCATTAACATTTTGGAGCACAGGTGTTCTCACTTCTTTCATATAGTGTTTTTTCTCAGAGAGAGGAAAAGCTCTTTTGTTTTGATTTTCAATGTACAAAGTATTTTTTTTTCTTACTTTGGAGAGGTGAGTTGAGTTTCAAGCCACCCAAAGGAATTCCCTGGTGTGTTTGACGTGCTGAAGAGCTTTTTCAGCTGCACTGTAAGTCTCTTATAGGTCAGGCTTTGTTATAGCATCACTTTCTAAACTTCTGCTTCACTTAACATCTTACCACAAAGACTGGAAGCAGATTTGACCCCTCAGCTATCAGTGAAAGTGTGGTCATTAATACATCACACATAATATTGGTAATTAATGGCTCTTGTATCTCTGATATTTAAAGAAACCCCGCAAACCTGCTCGAAAGCCAGAAGTTTGTAGAATTCTCCCATTCTGAAACTTTCTGTAGGGTATTTAAGGCATCATAGACGTGATTCCTTGTCGACTTTGAAGCTAAACAAAGCAAATTATTTCAGGGTATAACTGTGGGCATAACTGTGTATTTATGACATGCCCGTCGTAACAATTTACTTTTTCTGCCTCAAAATTCCTTCCATTTCCCTTTCAAATAGCTTGAAGTGTTTTATAATCGTTGGAAGAACATCCAGTCTAAATTAGCATTTTTCGCATTTTGATGGTGTTGGAGCTGCGTGGGTGCCGTTTTCCCTTGGATGAGGAGAGGGATCCTGCTGCCTTCGGTGCTGTTGGAGGAGTCCGTGTTCCTTGGGTCGTGGAATTAGATCTTTCAGCAGATCTTGCCCCGTTGAATGGCGTCGTGTTCCGAGCAGATAGTCAGTAGGGAGAGAGATTAAAGGGTAGTGAATTACTCAAAATGACCTAAATCAAGGTCTCCATTGAGATTTAAAGGATTCAGTTACAGATCTTGAAACATGTTGAGCGAACATTGAGCTCTTTTTCTTTTTTTTCTGTCTGGCAACGCAGTCGGCATGGCTGGAAAGGATGAGCCGCTCTCTTTCAGAGGAGATAGTTGCATAGTGAAATTGCTTTTTTATTCTTTGTTCTTGTTTGGGCTTTTTGGAGGTGATGGATTGACAAATCCCAGAAGTTTTGGAATGAGAAAGTTAAGAGTTGAGAGGTGCTCGCTGGTCCAAATGGAAACAAGGAGCAGGGGAACAAATAAGTCAAATAAATCAAATAAAACTCCATTGAGTTCACTGCAAAACAGTCAAAACTGATTCCATGAATGAGTCACAGTTGTGCCATCTCAAATGAGGTTGTTGTGTGGCTGAAGCATGTCTAGGTATCCCTTCTTTTAACTCCTTTCTCCCTTCTCTTTTCTTCTTCCCTGGCTTCTGTCACTGGGAAATTGTTGGGGTAATCAGTAGGAAGTAAACACTTCCCTGAAGTTTCCCAGCACAAATAAACAGGTTTGCTATTTTAAGTGCCAGTTTTTTTAATGACTCTCCCAAAGCTTTTTGCTCCACTGGGATCGAATCTTGAACGAATGTTTTCTTTAAGGTTTATTTTTAGGAGTTAAAGGCTTATGTGAACCTCAGTGTTGGCAAGACGCAGGGTTGCTGGTCCTAGATGTCAAATCTGTAATTTAGAATTTGTACATCTTTAAGCTGCCAAGAAGAGAGGCCAGTTGAGAACGTTGAGAGAGATGCTCGTTTTGCCACCTCTCGTGCCAGGGTTTTGCTGACACTTTCCTGCCTCCGTGAGAAACGCTCAGTGGTGAAGCAAACCTTCCCTGTTCCCTCTGCAGCTGAACTTCAGAGCTCGGTGAAGGTTTTCAGTTTAAATAGGAGAAAGTTTGTGAACCTTGAATGTTAGTGGTGGAGCACACAGGTCAAACTGCTGGGGGGCTGATTCTCTGTCTTTTTCTTGTGATCTGGTTCCGTGGGGTGGACTCTCTTAGTCTTGTTTGTGGTTGTGCCAGAGCAAACGAGCCCCAGTGCTGCAAAGCCCTTCTCTGTGGTTTTAACGCGTGCTGCTGGGAATCGCCGATTTATTTTATCCTGGAATTTATTTTGTCCTGGAAGACAAGGGTCAGGGAGGCTGCTCCGGAGCCCACACTTGCTGCGCCTTTTAGGAACCTTTCTCAATGCTCCCAAATACTGTTAATCCTGATCAAAGTGTTAACGCTTTCTTTTTTTTTTTTTTTTTTTTTTTTTTCCCCTTGGCAGCCAGGACTAGAATAGACAAGGAAAGGGAAACAAAGCGATTGGACGCGTTGGAGGAAGGGGGAGAGCGTGTCAAGAGCGAAGGAAAATCCGCTTTGCCTTGTCAGTTATTAGGGTAGATTTAAAATTTTAGCAAGTGCCTGGCTTCTTGGTGATTTCATTTTCTGCGCACCTTAGCTTGGTTTGAGGTTAGATGGCTCATCCCCTTGTGTCTTTCCAAAAGGGATATTCTCTGCGCCGCGGTGCCGGTGGGTACGTCTGCTGTTGCTGGTGGCAGGTTGGTTAATAATGTGGTTACTCGAAATAAACTTAACAGTGCAGACTGTGCTTCTTTCATTGCCTAAGTTAATATTTTTGTACGCCTACTATTAACTTTCTGGTGACGAGTTTACTTTTAGTTTTTTTGCTCAGCCGAGTTGGGGGTTTTTATACATCGGTTCTGCAGCCTTGGGAGAGTTTGAACAGCAAGTGGTGGTTCCTCCCTGGGAGGGCTTAAAAATGCCTTGAAGTGCTGCAGGCTCAGGGCTTGAACTCATTTTTATCAAGCCAAGCAAGTTGTTTATGGCTTCACTGCTGTCACTTTGTTGTGGATAGAGATTCATTTCAGTTTTCTCTGGCTGGCACGCTTCTAGGTGGAAGAAACGAATCCTATGAACGCAAGTGGAAGAGGGCTGGGTGTGAGTGAGTCCACTTTCGGGGGCTGATTTCTTTCCTTGCTCGCTGAAGAGTTCCTTAATTACAGTTTCTTTAGTATACTGCTCATATATAGCAGGTTGCAAATTGGGAATAAGTAAAATCTATTTTAATGCGAGAGAAGTCAGCGTGGATGAATCAACCTTCATCTTTTTTAGGTCCAGATTCCAGTTCATTCCCTGTTTGTAGCGATTGAAATGTCACCAAATGTTCACACTGTCGGAAGAGCTGGGAGTGACTCCCGTCTCGATGAGTGATTGCACTACGCTGCCAAAGGTGGTGGGCTCCGAATCCTCCTGGCAGCTCTGGCTGAGAAGCAGGAGCCTGGATGGCGAGTGTGGGTGGATGAATCACTTCTCCGCTCCTCTGGACCCACTTTGGGGCAGGGAGGAGCTTTTGGCCTTGCACGGCTGCAGATAGAAGAAGAAATTCTGCCTTGGGTTTTTGCAGATGTCATACAAGAGCTGAGGCTGGGATGGGGCTCCTGGGGCTTAAGGAAAAATGGTTTTGTTGAGGCTGATATTTCTGTGTTGATTATGAATCAACAAAATTAATGTTTTTAGAAATCACCCGAGTACGATGATTTATTTTATGAATGGAATATTACTTAGAATCATAGACTCACAGAATGGTTTGGGTTGGAAGGGACCTCGAAGCCCATACAGTTCCTCCCCTGCCACGGGCAGGGACACTTCCCACTGGATCAGGGGCTCCAAGCCCCATCCAACCTGGCCTTGAACCCCCCCAGGGGTGGGGAAGAAGCTGTCTGGAGGCAGCATGACTTCTCTGGGCAACCTGGGCCACCCCACAGGACAAGATTTCTTCCTAATATCTCTCAATCTCCCCTCTTAAGTCTACCCTACTTCATAAATAATTACGCGCTCGTGCTGAGATGTGCGCAGTATCTGTAGGCAATGACACTCATTCCTGGTACGTACCTGCTGGTTTTGATGTATTTTGACTTCTTCACAAATGGTAGAGGTGAGCTCGTGTTACTTTGTTCTCGGAAAGCTGAGGCGCAGCCGTGGCTTCCGACTTCCATTTGTGACTGACGTGCTGAATGATTTACCTGGTACCCATCGTCATCGTCAGCAGAGGGATGATGGTGAATCAGAGCACCCAGTGGGATTCTGGTACTCTCACAAATCTCTTCAGGTAATTCATGAGAAAGTTAGAGTTGGTGGCTTGTTGCAGGTACAGTGGGAGAGACAGTGGTTGTAGCTGGGATGTATTTACTGTATGAGGTCAATTCACTGCACAAGGGAGCTGGCCTCTTCTCCCAAGGGACAGGGGACAGGATGAGAGGGAATGGCCTCAAGCTCCACCTGGGGAGGTTTAGGCTGGACATTAGGAAAAAAAATTTCACAGAAAGGGTCGTTGGGCACTGGCAGAGGCTGCCCAGGGAGGTGGTTGAGTCCCCTTCCCTTGAGGGGTTTAAGGGATGGGTGGACAAGGCACTGAGGGACATGGGTTAGTGATTGATGGGAATGGTTGGACTCGATGATCTGGTGGGTCTCTTCCAACCTGGTGATTCTATGATTCTGTAGTTCTCTGTGCTTCTGTTTATCGTGGATGCTCTTTGAAACCTCCACCAGGTTGACGATGATGACGTTGTCATGCACACCTTTGCAGACCTGACCTGGTGTGTTTCTCCTAGTGAGATTTTTCCTCTCCTCCGTCTTTAAATACAACCCCTCCTCTGCTCTGCTGAACTCGTGAGCAGAGTTTGTAAAACCCAGGGAGCTCAAAGATTGCGTTAGCTCCGACTTCCCGTACTCCGACGTTCAAAGAGAAGCTTGCGTGGCGTACGCTTTAAATAGCTCTCTGGCAGGGAGGTGGGCAGCGAGAGCTCACAATGCAGCCAGCACTGGGGTTATTATTAGATGACAATAGCCGGAATGGAAACCCGTAGATGCTGCCCCACGCTTGGGGCATTGTGTGCAAGTGATATTTTCAATCTGCAGAGCCACAGGTCTTTTCAGATCTCCGTCTCTTATGCTTCTCGCTGGAGACCTCTTCCTTTTTTTCTTTGCTGGAGAGAGTGGAGGGTTATGAAGGGAAGTGGCTGCTTTTAAAGCAGACTTTCAAATCCTGCTCGCGCGGGTGAGCTTTTAGGCTGGCTGACAGGCGTTATCTGGGTTCCCCATCGGGTGCTTGCAAGGTGCCAGCTGTTGTGAAGATGAGTCAGCTGCGAGTTGTGTATGGGCCAGGAAAAGAGTGCGCTTAAATATTTACCTTGCAAAATAAAACCTTTTTTTGAAGCTGTGGATGGACAACGACATCGTGTTGTTCACAATGCGCTGTGTGATATGCCTTTTCCTAGTCTGGTTTCCTCCGTGTGTGGTTTTCCCTTTGCCTTCTGAAGCTTTAGAGGGAAAAAGCAGCTGTTACACAAAATAAATGTGACTTTTTCTGGTTTTATCGGGAGATCCTAGAGGACAAATTTGACAGTTTCACAGTTGATAAAGGCATTTTTTGTCTGATGCTACAGAGAAGAACATCTAGTGCGAGCCCTCTGGTCCTTGTGGATCTGCTGAAGGGATGTAAGTGGCTCCTCATAAACAATCCCAACTGCCTCACAGCACTTAATATAGTTCTATTATTTAAATATATTTTTAATATCTCTCTATCTGGCTTGTTTGCCGAGTGAGATGTTGGTCTGTTTGTCTCCCAGCGTTGTATCCTGTGTTTTTCTGGTCTGGTCTGCAGTTCTGTACGGTTAATTCACGATTAATGACTTTCAAAAAGCAAATTGAGTCCCAAAGAGTAACTGGCAACTGCCTGTTTTTGGAGATGTGAACGTGTCAAGCAAGGAACGGTTTGGTCGTAAGTCGTCGATGCAGCTTTTGAGAAGAGGGAACTGAAACCTCTCATGGAAAGAATTTTCTGTTCGTTCTATTTCGAGTATATTGTGAAATCAAGGAAAATACCAACTAAAAGTGAAGTTAAGATTGAGGTAGCTGTGTACGCTGCAGCAAGAATCGGTGCTTTGGGAGAAAGGTATGGTGGTTGGGAGAGTGTATCCATCAGGGATCTTGCAGTAACAGCCCTTCAGCTGTGCTGAAATGTGGTTTTTAAACTGAACCGCACGAAGAAACGTTGAGCAGAGAAGTGATGGGGTTAAGCCACAACCTAGTGTAGAGTGGTGGGGACTTTAAAGTTCTCCTCTTGGAGCGTAGTCATCTGAAATCTTCCCAACAAAGTAGAGGGGGAAGAAGTAGTTTCTCTTACAGCTTCATTTTTAACCATGGGGCTTTTTGTAAGAAGCTGCTGCCTGCTTCTGCTTCCAGTGGCTGCTGTCGGCGTCGGCTGTGGTGGAAGCAGCTGCTGTCACCAGGCGCATCGACTTCTTCCTCAGCAGCTCCTGAATTTGAGGAACATCATTTGCATCGCTAAGTACGTTGCTGATGCAAGCTCCAAACGCGGAGCTGCTCGGTTCGTTGTGATCCGTTTGTGCATCAGGATTGTCACAGCCGAGGGTCGCAGGGGCCAGAAATGAAGGTTTTCAAGGGGGGAATGAGGTGGAAAGCTGGAACGCATCAGTCTGTCTTCAGATTGATGGGCTTGGCTTCCTTCCCACGCAGTGGTCCTTTAGCTCTCCTTGAGGAGATTAAAAGCTGGACATCCTGTTCTTGAGGAGGTTTTGCACTTTTGGCTTGCCGTGTCGCTTACTTGTGAGTAGGAACGCTGCCACGATTGATGCCTTATGCTTATCTCATTAGTGTGATGGAATTCCCAGTCCAGCGCCGAGCGAACTTCCAGCCACGCGATGGGACAGCCAAGTGCAGCGTCAGCAGCTGGGAGATGCAGGGTTTGGGGGTTTCATACAGCTCTTTTTAGTCTGCCTGCAGACATAAGGGAGAGTGCAAGGTTAGGGATGCGAATCTTAGTTGCTGCACTCCCTTAAGCCCAAGTCAAGGGGCAGGGGTTGGTCCTGCAGGGGTGCGGGTTGAGACTCCGCTTCACATCCGTGTTCTTGCTTACTTTGCACTATTGCCACTTGCCCTTCACTGTGTTTCTCGGGGTCTTTATTCCTTTTTGAAGTCATGTCGGACATTTAATACCAAAAAAATACACTTTGATTAATCCTTTTTGGGTTTTCTTCTACCTGGTGTCCTTTTGCCTTTTCCTAAGCTCAACCCTGACTTCCCCTTGAAAGCAACTTGCCAAGAAGCTGCTGGAATTTATCATGCAAGAAAAAGCTGAGGTGAAATACTTAAGAACAAGAGAGAACATCTCCTTTGCTTTTATTTTTGGAATTGCAGTAATGTGTGTAATTCAGGACTTCAGCGTTTGCTGACTGACTACTTGGTGTTGCCGAAGAGCATCTGCACCTCTTCACTTGCTATGAAATCTGCTTCTTCAGACAAATAAGCTGATTGTGTCCAGGCTTTCTTTTTAAACATAATTTCGTTCTATAATTACAGCATCCTCTCCAGATGTCGGAGTGTCATGAAATGAAATGTGGAGACAAATGGTGAAGTTGTCGTGGCTTGCTCCAAGTTTGAAGCAGTAATTAAGCTGTCGGGGGAGCAGGGAAAAGTTTGACTGGTTCTATCTGTATGGCCTTCAGCAAATGACCTGTGGAGTCGTTAGTGGGAAAGGCAGATGCGAAATGAACTGTGTTCAGTGGTTTATCTGTATCAGTGCATCTACTTTGGCAGATACAGGATAAAAACTACTCTGGGTAATTAAGTCTTAAGTTTTTACTGAGTCCCTAGTTGCTGTCTGGGGAAATCAAGGTAGATACAAGCAGGAATACCCAGCTCTGAGTGTTTCTTTTCTGGTTGATAAGACAAAACAGCATTCACCTTGGGGGAATTACTGTTTTAACTTGGAAAAGTAGGTGTTGAGGATGCGCCAGCAGGTCCAGAATTGCTCCTACATGGCAGGAACTAAAGGGGGTGCGTGGGAGTCAATTTGTTACAGCAAACAGTGACTTGATCCTATAATGACACTTCAGGTCCGTTTTCCTTTAACGCTGGTGCGTTATCCGCTCTCGGGGTTCTGGATCTGAAAAAGCTGAAAGGTAAAAGAGATAAATTGTATGCGGATTCCAAAAGGATCCGCGTTTCCTGCCCTGCGTCTGCTTTCAAAGCTTTCCTGGCCGTCTCCACCACGTTCGACGGAGCGGTTTGTGTAATCCTGTCTGGCAATTTGTTTCGAGATGTTGGCTTTTTTTAAAGCTCTTGTCTGAATGTTTTGTCCAGATGGTCTCGGTGTGAGTCAGACTGCAAGGTACAAGCGTCTTGCTTTGATAAGGTTCCTTGCTCTGTTCAGCTGGCTGATGGCTTTATAGCAGCAGCAGAACAATCTCCTGTTCAAGGGAAATGACCGTTCATCCTCTCGAAAACCAAAATAAGTCCAGAGCTTCTGAAGCTTTCACCGTTCCCTTCTCACTGTAAGCGACTCTCATGTTCCTCCGAAGGTGTTGGATTTTCGAGGGTGATAACAAATCCATCTGTCCCGGCTCTTTGCAGGAATGTCTGTTGATAATAGTGATTCACCACGTTGAGAATTCACAAATGTCAATCACTGCTTCGTAGCATGAATGGTTTATGCATGTAATGAGCAAAAAATGAAAATTAAGTGTCTTGTATTGATAATTGATGATTCGGGGACGTCAATAACTGAGTTTCATGAGTTATCTGGGTGTTGTCAGCATATAAATCAAATTTGAATAAGTTTTACTTGAAGTTACACATGTAATTCCATCAATGGAGATTTTACTACACCACTTATTTTCTCGCTTTGTGTTGTTAAAGACGGTTTTATTCTTATCACCAGCTTTTGTTAAGTCCATATACTTCCGAAAAAAACCTCAAACCACTCCCCAAACAAAACATCCCTGGGGGGGTTCAAGGCCAGGTTGGATGGGGCTTGGAGCCCCTGATCCAGTGGGAGGTGTCCCTGTCCCACCACAAGAGGTGGAACTGGATGGGCTTTAAGGTCCCTTCCAACGCAAACCATTCTATCATTCTATTATCTAACTGGTACTGGGAACCCAGACTGGTACCTGGTTCAATGTCTCCTACTCTGGCTTCAACTGATTCAAAGTGATATATATTAATAAAAAAGTTTTTATTTTATTTTGACTATTAGTCATATTTCTACACGATCATCTTAATGAATGACTGCAATTAGCGTGGTGGATGACCTCTGCGTTTCTTTGGAAAAAGCTTTTTCTGCGAAGAAGGTGGTTTTCGCCAGAGGGTATAGAGAGGAGCAAAGTGGATTTTAATTTGATTTTTATTACAGAAGTTACCTAGTGTGCAAAACCAAGGTGGAACCTAATACATCTTCCCAACCGTGTGTGTGGTACGGAGCTTTGGAGCCGTTTGTGTAAAAGTTGGAGCCAAATAAGTGATATTTCCAAATGGCAAAGTGTGCGTGCGTGTGTTTGTAAAAGAAGAGCTGGATTTTTATGTTAATTTTCTGACAAAGGCAGATGAAGAACGAGCGTCTCCGTGTTCCTGGTCTGGGCTGAGCTGCACCGAGCAGTGGGTGTTGCTGTAGCTGACAAAGAACTGATAGAAAAATGATGATTCACGTAGTTAAAGCTTTGTGGGCTCTGTCAAATACACGTCTCCCCTCTTCACGAGAGGTGCTGTAGAGTAAAACGCGAGTTCCTTTGAATGCAGCAGCGCTCCACTCACACAGCTGAATATTTATAGCTCTAAAGGAACGACTTCTCTCTTTCCTATGGTTGTACGGAAAAGCTGGCTTGGGATGCCTTTGCTTTCCTTGAGTATTCCTGCTGTAAGCTCCTTCTGGCTGAACAAGGATTGAGCCGGAAAGCAACAGAGCGACTGGAGGCTCTTTGTATAAACTCAGTTTGTGGTTTTAAGTCGAGCTGATATCTGCTGGTTTCGGGCTGCGCTGTATTTGAATTAAAAACAATGCTCCAATTAGATTTCTTATGTAAACAGTTAAGGCTGATTTATCTTAAACTCTGATGCCGGTTTAGAGGCATCGCTTTGATTTTATGGCACGGTTCTGGTTAATGGCAGGGGTTGATCATTACAGTGGGGAAAATAAGAGGTGGGAACCAGCTCCGTCATCAGAGGCCACTGCTCCCGCTGGCACATACCTTGGACCTCTTTGATCTCGTTGAAGTCATCTGTGAAATGTCTGTAATGATGCTCATTATTCACCTCTCCTGGAATGCGTACGGTTAATTAATAGCTCTCCAAACCTCCCCGAAACAGGCACGGCGCTCTCCGGCAGGGAGGCAGGGGTGGCCGGATCAGTCTGCTGAAATATATTTGACTCACCTTGTTGACTTCTGTGAGCAGTTGTCGTCGTCTCCATGGACTGAGAGCCTTACCCGGTGTTGCAGCAGAAAGAGAGACGGGGACGTAGGCAGCGGGGCTGTGGGATCCTTGATGGGTCACTTGCAGCGTTCCGCGGGCTGCTGGCCGGCGATGCCCTTGGGTGCTCGCTGGGTTCTTCGTCACCGACCAGGTGGGTCCGGCCGTGCTGGGATGGGGGGCCAGGAGCACCTCCAGCCTGGTGGCTCCTGGGGACCTCGAGCACCTCCAGCCTGGTGGCTCCTGGGGACCTCGAGCACCTCCAGCCTGGTGGCTCCTGGGGACCTGGAGCACCTCCAGCCTGGTGGCTCCTGGGGACCTGGAGCACCTCCAGCCTGGTGGCTCCTGGAGACCTCGAGCACCTCCAGCCTGGTGGCTCCTGGGGACCTCAGCTCTGGAGCTGGAAATGTGTGTTAGGGGTGAGGCTGCCGATCTGATCCGTTCGGAGACCAAGGACTGGAGGAGAACTTATTGGCAGGATCGGGGAAAGATGCTTGTTTCCATGGTAACTTCAGGATGCCTCTGGAACATCGCTGCTAACCTAAGGCTGTCTTTCACTCTTATATAAATTACCAGACTTCAAAAATGAAGCTTCCTTCCATTTGCTTTTTTTTTTTCTGCCTTTTAAGAGCTATCCCAGGTAAATGGGTGTTGGTTCTCTAAAATGCCAGCTTAAATATACGCAAGGATGAAAATCATTGATGCAATTAAAACACCAACCCCACATTTATCTGTCCTTCCCCTGGCTGCGCAAGACAAGCGTGGAATTTGTCAGTCTACAGGGTGGAATTTTGGAACTGAATTTACTGAGCTGTACTTGAGGAGTGTTTGCAGTCCCTTTCTGTTCCTCTTCATTTATTTCTCACTCGCTTATGCGTGCGAACATGTTTAGTTACCAAAGAGGAGAGGGACGGAAGGAGGGGAAGAAATCCTGAGGTGAAATTAAATTAGACACCAGCATTAATCATTCTGTTTGTATCTCTAAATATGTGACATAATTCACCGAAGGATTTTCCTCTTGGTGAAGAGAGTAAAACATGTAAGACATAAATTGCCACTTCTGTTCTAGCAAGGTTATTGATGTGAAAAATGCACTTGATGCTACTTTACGTGAAGTATTTGTGCATAAGAGGGTAACGGTGGAGTCGCAGGGACAGGGTGAGGGGGAATGGTCAACGTTTCTGCGGCTGCTGGGTGCTGTTCAGGCTCAGGTTTTGGTAAATGCTTCTGGAGCTCGTGTCTCGTATCCTGCGTAGCTTTATAACCGGAGAAAGCGAGACAAAGGCTTAATTATTTGTTAAAGGATAAGAGGTCAGGAACAGAAAATGCCTCTCAACTCTAGTGCCAGGTAGCTCATATGGACCGAGGCTGAGTGTTCACTGCTGACCCAGCCAGGTAATCAGCCCACTCGATCTTTTGTTGAACTTAACTCCAAGATAACGCTATAATTCAGCATTGTCCAATCCACTTCTCCAGTTTTTGAGGGGTTTGTGTGCTTTGTGTAGTGCGCAGGAGAAGTACCTGCACGCTCCAGAGTGAAGATGAGCTCCTACACCTCCTGCTTAGTGCTGATTTCAGGTCAAGGTTATCACTGCTTGGTTTTCTTCTGGATTTTTTTTTTTTCCGACTTTCTCCAGTAAGGTCTGTTTTTTTCCAAACTGCTTTCTGTGAAGTGCACTTAGGAGAGTATCAAGGAACGAATTGAGCTGGTGTGGAGCTGAGGGGGTCCCACAGCCCTTGCCTTGGAGCTCAGCAGCATCTTCACTCTGCTTTTGTCTCACGGAACTGTTCTGCTGGCTTCCTGATGGATTTCCATGCTAGGATAAATAGACATTTCTGTTGAAAGCAAGCGCAGCCTCTCCTCCTACAGAGGAATTTACTTTCCTTTGTGAAGAACAACATTCTTCATTCAAATCTCCTCCTGTTTTGAAAGGAAGAGCAGTGAGTACCTGGCTCCCCTCCCTCCCTCTCTCCACACCCAGGTGGCTCATTGCTTGCCAATGCGTTTGGTGGTTTCTGAAGGGTGTTTGTGCACATTTCCCACACTTTTGGGGTCAATCTAATTAATTCTCACACTTGGACGGACAAGACCAAGATAATCACTGCTCATGAGCCTTCCCTGGACTTGATCTTTCATTCCTTCATACTTTCTCATGGCGTTTAAAAGTATGAAGGAATGAAAGATCAAGTGTGAATAGCGATGTCCGGGGGTGGCTGCCCCATCCCTGGAGCTGTTTGAGGCCAGGTTGGATGGGATGGGATTTGGAGCCCCTGATCCAGCGGGAGGTGTCCCTGCCCGTGGCAGGGGAGTTGGACCGGGATGACCTTTAAGGTCCCCTCCAACCCAAAATATTCCCTGGTTCTACTTTGTTAGACAAAACAATATCTAAATATTTAATTAGAATTCTGAGGATTAAATGCCTTGGCGGCTTTGTCGGTGTGTTTAATTGCATAATATTGAGGATTTGCTTAAAAGCTTTGCAGATCTGAAGCCTTGTGTCAGTTTGCAGTCTGAATTGCAGATGAATGTTTTATCATAGGGATATAGAAAACCAAAGTATGGGCTTGGTACCTTTGTGAGATTCTAGTGTTAAGGGTGCTCCAAGTTCCAGTTCCAGCTCCTGGTTGTGATGGAGGCATCGCACGATTGAGAGAAAAGCAGAATCCTCGCTTCTCCTGCGAGTGACACTTTGTTCTGCCTTGCAGAGCAGGTAGGCTCAAGTAATGCAAATATATTCTGATGCAGGTATTGAAATAAAAGGCGAGTGTCCTCAGTGCTGCACTGAGACCAGCCTTGACTTTTGCTTTTGTCTCGCGTCCTCTTCTTGGACTTCATCAATGCAAAACTTCATGCACTCGTCTGGCCCCTCGAGACTATTTATTGATCTGGCTAAGAGTTTCAGCTCCTAACTCCTGCAATTTTATTGGTGTTTGACAAGAATCCTTTTATAGTTATAATGTGCATGACCTGATGTTAATAGTTCTCAAGTGCATAAGAAATAGCCTGTGTTTTTAAAAGAAGATTTACCTTTTCCAGGGTGTGCAATGGATTATCAACCTGAACCTGAATCTTCTTCCTGGCTCTGGTCTTAAACAAAGGAGTGTATTTCTTCCTTTTAGCTCATTCTCTCTTCAAAGCCTGGTTTTCAAATTACCAGCGAGGTGTCCGCAGCTGCGATGATTGACAGCTTTCGGCTAGCAACGCCGTGTGCCCCGTCAAACCCTCCCTGTTACTGGCTTTTTGAAGTCCTTAAACCTCCTGGCCATAGTCAGGGTTCATGGCTCTTGTTTATCACAGTCCTATTTGTAATCAGGTATCAAAATAATAATATTGGGGCTGTTTTCACAAAATGAATCCTTTTGCTTTTGGGGCACAGCCTTTCCTTTGTGTGAGGTGAGGGGAAATGTGAACAGCTCTTGGCTCTTAGGAATGTGCTCTCAGACTATGCAATCCACAGCGTCTTCTAAAACTTATTTCTGTATTTAAAAGGTTTAAACCTTTACTCAGAGCTGTAGTGTTGGTTTGTTTTGGTTTGGTGTTTTTTTTTTTTGAGGAGGAATGGAGAGTTAACTTCACACTAAGCTGTAATCTTCACCTGCATCTCTCTGGGGTTGGTGAAGCAAGGAGGAGGGTCCCTGTGCTGCTGCCGTTCTCCTCTGGTGTTTAGTACCCAAGCACGTGGCAGCTTCCAGGAGACACGGATTTAAGAAACCCAGCATGGCGAATCATAAAATCATGGAATGGTTTGGTTTGGAAAGCTCATCCAGTTCCAATCCCCTGCCGAGGGCAGGGACACCTTCCGCTGGATCAGGTTGCTCAAAGCTCCATCCAGCGATGTGCAAGATCTGAAATTACTGCTCCAGTTCGCTTATGAGATTTTGTTCATTTTGGACTGCTTTGTCTTTCATACACTGCTGAGGAGCCTGGGAGATAAGACCGTGTTAGAGCTGTGTGCACAATTTAACGCTTGGTGACTTCCACTCCTTCTCTATAATAGCATCTTCTGTGCTGGAGGGGTCTGGGATAACTGGACTAGGAGCAAAGGTTTGGAATCTGCTGACTTCCACCTTCCCGTGTGTGCTTTAATTCTGTTTTGCTTCGGTTTTGGCGTGCCTCCTGCTTGTCCTGAGCTTGCACGGTGTTACCATGGGAGGAGAACTCCTCATATAGCTGCCGTGGGGACCACTAAGTTAGGGAGAGGGCGCGGGAGGGTTTGGAGTTCAGCTCTGCCAGTTGGAGCAGGTTTGTGTGGGTGAGAGGACGGTTGTTTAATCTGGGTGGGGGCTGGGGGTTGGTGGTGCTGTTTTGTTGTCATCCCACTCCTTTCCCAAGCTTGTCATCCTTTTGCACAGTGTGGCAGCCGGGATAGGGTGGGAACATCTTGGGGAAGCTCTGGAGCAGATACATGGAGATGGGGTTGATACTCAAAAGCTGCTCAGGCTGCGTGTACCTTCTCCTGGTACCCTGTGCTGTGCAGGCTGTGATTCACTCTCTTGCTGTCCAGGGAGAGCAGTTAAAGCTTAACTGCTGGAAAGAGCTGAAACCCTGCCTGGGGAGATGATCTCTCCTGGACCACGAGGTCTCCTGAGTGCGAGTTCATCCTTTAGCTCCGTTCATGACCTACTGAAGAAGGAGCAAGTTAGTACAGAAACTTTCTGTACTTTCAACTTTAGTTTACAGGATGCTTAAGCCAGAAAAACCTCAATCGTTGTGGTAAATTCTTTTTCAGAAGCTGTGCGCTGTAGAAGAGCAGGGTACCGTCTCAGGCTAAAGCGCGTCTGCTTCCTCTGAGCTGATTCCTTTATAAGAGCACAGAGCCTCTATAGAAACCTTTTCCTGTTGGGTGTAGTTTGAGAAGCCCCCGTGGTTCAGTAAAGCTCCGTAATTGCACTAGAGTTCTTAAAATTTGCTCAATTGTAAAGGAAAGTATCAGTTTTTAATAATAAAGGGTAAGCTGCTATTAATTTTGTTTGCTGGATCCTTCCCAGGATTGTAGGGTGGGAGTGTCTGGGGACCTGGGGTTTGCAATTTAAGTACTGGGGCACTCATCTACTTTGAAAGGATGGAATTTTTCAAGCAGGAATATTCAATTCACAGAGGTCATCCAGAATTTTTTTAAGGAAGTGACCAGGTATGGTGGAGCCTAAAATCATAGAATCGTAGAATGGTTTGGGTTGGAAGGGACTTCAAAGCCCACCCAGTTCCACCTCTGCCATGGGCAGGGACACCTCCCACTGGATCAGGGGCTCCAAGCCCCATCCAACCCGGCCTTGGACACCTCTGGGTGCTTCAACGTTTAAGAAGGGGAAAGTCAAATAGGTTTTTAATGTTGAAAATGACAAATGTGATTAAAAAGTGGAGGGCAGAAGATCCTTCCTTCCCCTTTGCATTCGTTAATAACTGGACGTGCCTGCTGATAGCTACAGGGAATGCTGAGAAGATAGGAGAAAGGACAAAAGTCCAATTATGCAACTGCCCAGCATTATACAGTGCTCATTCCCTCTGCCACCTGGGTGACTTTAGGATCTGGTGATGGGAGTGAATAAGTGGTTTGCTTTAAACGGATGGGGAAACTTTTCTATTGCTACTGGGGATGTTTTAATTATGTAGTTGTCAGCCACGTGAGCTCAAAATATAATAGAAAGGTTTCTGCAATGCAGGGCAAGGCTTATTGTGAGAAGAACAATACCTGGTGTTTAATCCTTATTCCGCTACAGCCATCCTGACCTTGAATTAAACGTGGTTATTCACCTTCAGGCACTTGCAGCGTTGGCAGCCGGTGCAGAGTCTGTAGGATGCTGTTCTGTGTCCTGAACCATCCTGGTGGGTGGGATCTCTAAGGCCTGTGAGTTATAGAGAAGGCGAGGAGATGGAGGGCTTTTTGGTGTTTAAAGTAAATTACAAGATGCAAAAGCAGCAAATTCAAGATTGAAGTGGTTGTCGTGACTGCAGACATGAAAAGGTCCCGTGTAACACGGTGACCCTCGGGTTACAGCATGCGGTATGTTCTCCGAAGGAAAATATCTTCGGCTTGTGTAAGCAAGGGGAAAACAAGCAGACGCTTTATACCCTGGAAGGCTGGGTAAGCCTCAGGAAATTCCTGCATTCTTGATTTGATTTTCTGGGGAAGGACCGTGCCGCGTGTTTTTTTGAAAGATGAGCAAGGTTGCCCTTCTCCAGCCCAGCGCCACAGCCCCGATAAGCTGGAGCTGAATAGCTCGTTGTTGCCTTGCGGGCAGCCCGGTCTGTGGCTCCGTTCCCCTCAAAAAACACGGAGGTTAGTTAGAAGGAAGAAGTGCTGATACTGCATTTCTTACTGAAGGGAAAGGTTACTGCTTCGTGCTGCTGTTAAGCAGGAGAGACGCACGTGGAGCGTCCCACCTGGAGAACCAAGAGCTTGGGCTTTGTTGTAGCTCTGTAATAAAAATACGTGTGCTTTGATCTTCTCTAGACTATGAGAACTGCTAGTTCTTTGGAATTGGCCCTTTGTATGTCTGCTTTTTCTCCTCGAGCTCGTTTCTCGATCGAGAACGTCGTGATGGAGACTCTCGGAGTTTGCAAGCTTGTCACCCTTGTGAAAGGTCTGTTGGTTGAGGCACAGAGAAGGGTACGTGGCCACACCATCACCTGTCTGAGCTGTATCTGGTATTTTTTATTCCTGCCTCAATCCTTTTGTTAAGGTCTAAATACGCAAATGCATCAGACACGAGGAAGGTTTACCCCATCCCTGGAGGGGTTCAAGGCCAGGTTGGATGTGGCTTGGAGCCCCTGATCAAGTGGGAGGTGTCCCTGCCCATGGCAGGGGTGTGACTGGATGGGCTTTGAGGTCCTTTCCAACCCAAATAATTCTGTGATTTCATGATTCTAACCTCTGTCTGACGGCGCAGGGCACAACCCTCGATCCGTGGTGCAGCACCAGCCCCACCAGGTGAACCTGCCCGTCGCCTTCCTTGCCAGTGCGCGCAATCTGTTTGTTTTGAGATTTCTTTGTTGTTTGCTCAAGTATTTCAGGATTAGCAGGGTCTGGGAGGGGCACAGGGAAAGAACGAATCCTTGTGTACATTAGATCTTCCAGCACTTAAGCAGCTGCTTGATGCTCAATCTATGCTGTGTGTATCTGTATCTGCTCCATTCAGCTTAGTCCCTAATTACAAAACTATGTGATTTGTAAGGCTCTGCTCAAGTGGCAGGCTTAGTGCAAGCAAGGCAACCCCATTCTGCTCATGGCTCTGTCATTAAGACTGTCATTTTGAGTTTGAATGCTCAGAGTTCTTTAGAAGAAAATGCGTCTTTTATTACTTTTGTGTTGAGTTCATTGCCTACGTAAAAGCAAAATACTCTCTACTAGCTGCATTGCTGAATATTTTTGCTTTTTTTAGACTGGTACTGATGCATTTCTGCCCTGCTTGTCCATTTCACTGTTTTATCCTTCACATTCAGGATCGGTAAGATGAGGTTACCAGCCTGGCTAAAGGCCTAATTAGAAGCTTATGTATTTGTGAAATGCTTGAAAACTGTAAAATACTGTGTTGATACAAATATATCACTTCAGTAATAATTACGCATAACAATAACAGTGTTAACAGCTCTGTCTGTGTGCTTTGTGGGTCCTTTAGATGTAGCTACGTCACTTGCAGATCTTCTAAAGAAAGAGGGTCCTCCTGCAGATCATTCCGGGATGGGAAGCGCTGGCATGTTGGCTCTCCAAGAGAGGGTCTCTATCTGTTTCTGTGGCTTGGTTTATAATGAGAGCAGCACAGCTGGAGCCCCAGGAACCAAGTGAATAAACTGAAATCAGTGCCTTTTGGGAGCACCCCTGAATGTGCGACCTCCTGTTTGGGCATCCAGAGTTGTCTGCAAAGGAATTGGGTAGAAATTCCCTGCAGCGATTCCCTGAGCATTGCAGCGTTCGGTCTTTTCCCAGACTGAGGTTCAGTACATTTTTAGGCAGTGACCGCTGCTTCTTGATGCCAAAAATGCGCTTGTGCTTGATGCGTTTCTTCAGCAGCAAAACTTTGCTTGTCGGGCTGTGCAGCAGGTTGCAGGTATCGGGTGCCTTTCCTACATCGTCAGCGCATCCGAGGTGCGGTTGCAATCACCTGTCTGCAGATAATCCTAACGGAGCTTTGCTGGGATGTTACTAATATATTTGCAACTGTGTTTTACTGGAGAATTGTTACGGTCTTTAATGGGATTTTGTTTAATCTGTAGTGCTTTTATTTGTTGCAGAGATCCGTGCCCAGTTGGTAGAGCAGCTGAAATGCCTTGACCAGCAGTGTGAGCTTCGGGTCCAGTTACTGCAGGACTTGCAGGATTTCTTCCGCAAGAAGGCAGAGATTGAGATGGATTACTCAAGGAATTTGGAGAAGTTGGCTGAGAGATTCCTGGCTAAAACTAGGAGCACCAAAGACCAGCAATTCAAGTAGAGTATTTGCTTTTTGTTACTGCCCCCTTTTTTTTTTCCCTGCAGATGTGGTTGCAAGGGTAGGAATGCAAAAAAGAGCTGATTGAGCGAACGTTGGTGTCAGCAGCACCGTGGATGTCAGAATGAAGTGTGTCCCGAGTTTGCAATAAACGCAGAACCCATTTCATGTTCCCACACGTGTTTCATTTCAGTAATTCCTGGTAGGGCATATGTTGTCAGTAGGGAACGGAACAGTAAAAATTGGCACAGTCTAAAAGTAGTCATTTTCTTGGGAAGCTGGGCAAAGCTGTACACCAGATTTGATCGACAAAGCCAGGATTTCCTTCAATGTCAGTGGCTTTGGTCTGGTGTTTGTTTTTTTTTAGAGTAACTGTTTCTAATCTGTTATACGCTGGGATTTGCCGTTGCAGCACTCTGTTTTCAATATCTTATGCATACTCCGTGTAGGATTTAGATGTTGTCTCTCTCTGCTAGTATCACATCAAACCAGTAGAGAAATAAGGCTGATAGTAATTCCAAATGGAGCTGTGCCATTTGGAGGGGTGGGGAATCCCTAGATATCAAGTTGAGGGGACTCAATTGAAATTTAAATGTGTCCTGATTGGTAATCAGTTGTCTCAGCTGCTTGAAGCATTATTTATGAATAGGTCTGATGATACCTCGTTGTTCCCCACCTTATTCTTTGAGTTGGTATGACTAACGTGTATCGAATGTGGCTTCATGGATTCAAAGCCTTCTGATTTACTGACTCCTGCCTGGAGGAAGGTGCTTTTCCCAGGAAGAAGGAGGCAGGAGAGGACCAGTGGGTGAAGGAGGGGCTGGTGCAGACCGTGTGGCACGGAGACATCGGCCCCGTGAGGAGATGACCAGCACCAAGCGCAACCACGAGGCTCCAGGCGCTGACGTCTGGGCAGTGTGCAGGCTCGGAAGGGTTTGTTGTCAGGGCAGCAGTTGAGGAAAACACTGAACAAAAGCAGCCCTGGGATGTGAATCACTTCTGCTTTGGACAGATTGGGCTGAGAGGATCCATCTGGGTCAGCCTCCGCCCAAAGTGCAACTCACTTTTAGCCTTGTTTGGGTTGGGCTCTGTGTGTTTGTTTTGCTGTTGTTGCTGTGTTTGGAGGGAGATGGGGATATATCGGCTTTCCCTTCCCACTGGAAGCTTATTTGTGAAAGCCATTAAGCAGGCACAACTTCAGCTTCCTTTCCGTACAGCTTTGATGTAGTTTGCTTTAGTTCTCATTTAAGCACACATTGTGTTACTCTGTTGGGAAGGGGCTGGTTTAATTTTCCTTTATGATGAAAGTGGTTTTGGAACTATGAGGTGCACGTATTCTGCACATGCAGAATTTGAGTCCCAAATGCACTAGTTGTTAGCTTAGTCAAGAGTTGGAATGAAGGACGAAACCAACTCTTGACTCTGTGGGTGGTGGTGTCACAGCGATGGCACATGGTGCAGAGCCATTTGTCCTGGGTCACATCGATTGCCTCTTTAGTCACTTCTGTCTCTGGGCTGTAACATCCAGAAATCAGAGAATCACCAGGTTGGAAGAGGCCCATCGGATCACCGAGTCCAACCATTCCCATCAATCACTAACCCACGTCCCTCAGCACCTCGTCCACCCGTCCCTTAAACCCCTCCAGGGAAGGGGACTCAACCCCCTCCCTGGGCAGCCTCTGCCAGTGCCCAACGACCCTTTCTGTGAAAAACTTTTTCCTGATGTCCAGCCTGAACCTTCCCTGGAGGAGCTTGAGGCCATTCCCTCTCGTCCTGTCCCTTGGGAGAAGAGCCCAGCTCCCTCCTCTCCACAACCTCCTCTCAGGTAGTTGGAGAGAGCAATGAGGTCTCCCCCCAGCCTCCTCTTCTCCAGTCAAAATACTGCAGGGATCGGTAAGGAAGTAATTCTAGTTATAACTACTCTGCTTGCACAGGGTGGAGGAGCTCGGCTGGTGCCTCTTCTGTAGAGGCTGGAGCCATAATCTCATTTAGAAGCCCCCAGAAGACCATTTGATCAAAGCCAACCCTCAGATCCTCCTCTAAGGAGCCTCTGCTATTACAGGACTTGGAGATGCGCACAGGCGGGCGGCCGCTCTGTAATCGCCTGGCTGCGACCCTATAAATATCCAGTAATAGCATGTTCTTTCGATAACACCATAATTATGTCGGAAGGTACCGTATCATTCAGAGGCTGCTTACCCCATCGCTTGGCGTTTTTAGATCTCGTAACACGCTGTCAAGGAGGGAACCTGTCAGGCAGTAAGCCTGTAATTTGCATGTGCTGTCATACTCGAGAGCTCTCGTGTAATCGCCAAGTTGCTCCCGATGCGTTCATTTAAGGGAACGCTGGCAAGGGCAGGAGGCTTTAGTTTGACCCTTGAAATTGTGGGTTGTGTGGCTTTCTCCACCGTCCCTCTCCAAGCTGGTTAAAGCAGGCGCTTAAAGGCAAGAGTGAGGTGAAGCGCAGGCTTGGGCTGGCTTCCCAACAAATTTGTTGTGTAGTGTTTATTTTTCCTGGACGTGGCCACGTCCCAGGGGAAGCTGCTCAGGTGGCTTTCCCTGCAGGTTTGGAATGTTGGGTTTTGACAGCAAATTGTGTGTTGCCAGTGATGGGCTTCAAGGGTGCTCGCACACTGCACGCTCTGAAGCTTCACTGGAGCATCCTGAAAGGGTTTGCAGAGGTAGGTGTGTGTGATTCTCATCTTGTATCTTCGAAGAAGGGGAACAGATTGGGTTAGCCAGGGTGACATGTGAGTCGATGACAGTTGGATCTATCCCAGATTTTACTTGCCTTTAACTACTCTACTGTGGCTGCTAGACCTCACGTTGGCTAGTCACCTCGAAAAAACGGCTTTTCAATCAGAATGGGCAATTAAAGAGAATGATCTTATGAACCATATATATATGTTAAAGCTTCTTGAGTACCTGTTGGTAAAATCCTTGCACAAGAAGTGAGAGCTGGAGGGGAAAGCAAATACATTTCACAGCTCAGTTCTTATAACTGCTGCTGTTATGAGAGCTTGATGGTCACAAGGTAGATGTGGTCCCTGCTCCTTGAAGCTCTGCCTCAGGGAAGGACTCTGGTGTAGCAGTTAAATGGGAGCATCCCTCTTGGCAGGTGCCTGTCCTGCCTCTGGGGAGATGATCTGATGTTGATCCTTGGTGGAAAGCATTTCCCCACAGCTGGGAAACCCTGGAACCTTGAATTCTGGTTCTCCTCTTTCACGGGATTTTGTGGTAAAGGTGTTTGTTAACTGATTATTTGAATAGGCAATACAAAAACTGTGGCAAACCTTGAGTGATTCCTTTAAAAATGGGAAAAGGGGAGGGGGAAAAAAAAAAAAAAAAAAAAAAAAAAAAGGAAAACCTGAAAAGCAAATGCTATTTTAAGGCTGTATTTTAAATCAAGATAATCTTAGGATACTGAGTAGCAATTGTCAGCTGGAGAGCTGGATGTCCAGGATATCCCAGCATGGGGTTCAGATGGCTTTCTGGCAGCCTTTGCCTTGCAGGAGAAGATGCAGAATGAGTCTGGCAACCTCCAGGCTGAGCCCTTGTAAACAACAGATGTTCGTAACCGGGATCTTTTGGAAGAGAAGGGCAGGGAGCAGCGTCTGTGTCCATGCCTGTGATTCTCCAAATTTGCAGTTAGCACTGAACTGTGTCGGGAAAGACTTCGAGGGGGAATCAAACGTTGATTTGAACGAGCAGCTTGTAGAGAAATTCAGCTTTGGTTTTCGTAAAAGTGAAAGGAGAGGCGATACAGGCTATGCGAGAGGTGTCAACAAAAGCATTTGGGTCAGTTGGACTTTAGCTACATTATCATCATGATCATAATTATTGCAATTATTATTATTGTCATCGCCATTGTTGATAAATATTGTCCCAGCCTATTTTGGCCTGTGATTCTTTTTGGTGGAGCCGAGTTCTGAACATTTTTTTCTTTCACATAATGGCATTTGGAAGGTTTTTCTACGCATGAAACATTCATTAATTCATTGACCTCACAGAACCCAGAGAGCTGCGAATAGATGACCAGCAAAAATTGATATAGAACCCCAGGGAGAATCCTCGTGGTGCTTTTCATCCTGTCAGCAATCCTAGCATCACACTCCAGTGGTTGGTGTGATTGTGGCTGCTTTTACCGAGCATGCTCAGAGGACAAAATTCAGTTGGGTTTGAAGAAGCGTGTACAGAAACAATTACATCTCTGCACCAGCACTGGGTCCTGCACTGATGGTTTGCAGGGTAGACTTCACAATTGCCCAGACCTGAAAATAGCCTTGCAATGCCCAACGAGGTGTCACTGGGCTTTGTTGCTCTCTTTTCCTTCCCTTAAAGCTGATAAATCTTCGGTTGTCTGCCAGTTCCCTGTATGAATGAGTAATTTAATTAAGATGTTTCAGATACTTGGGACTCAATCTTCCCTTCTGATCTTTTGAAACCGGCTGAAACCTTTGAAGCAGAAGTTGCACAGGACCCAATCAAGATAACGCCTGAGAAACCACAGCGCTTCATACTTTGTGGTTCCCTGAAAATCTGTGCACAGCTTCCTCTTCCTGCTCCTAGACACCCCCGATCGCTGTGATCTGCTGTAATTTAGGCTAACCTAAATAAACTCTCCAGGCTCACTATCATCACACGATCTTTATATGAGTATAAATAACGCTTGAAATAAACCTGGATCTTGGCATCTCCCTGCTCTCCTTGCGGGGGAAGTTTGAGTCAAACAGCTGTTGTGAACGAGAAATCGCCAGCACTTTGAGAAAGTTCATAGCCAGGTCTTCAAGTTTTGGGTTGATCTCATCAATTTTGTTTCCGAAGGGTATAATCTTGACTGTAGTCGTTCTGCAAGGTCTGTGGAATCAAGCTCACTCTCCATTATACAGAATGCTCCTTATTGCACATTTCTCTGCCCTTTCCCATCCCTCCTGTGGTGATGTGAATCTGGAAGCCAGGTCTGTTTCCCAGCTCCTTTGAGAATTGAAATGGTTAATAAAAACCACAATTTGCTTCTCTGCCATCTGCTCGCGGCGATGATAGAAAAGGCTCCGTTGTAAACACTTGGATAACTTTTGCTCCGTGTTGTGAAAACTGTTGCCGTGTTCCACTCCAGAAAAAGCTGTGTTTTCAGAGGTGCTTCAACAGTTAATGTGTGTGTAGTTCCAAAGGCTACTCGGAAGGTTTGAAGCAAGGAACTGCCTCTTCCCTTTTGTCCTTAATTTCTTCCTGAAGGCCTTTATCTGCTTTTAGCCAGCACTAGGAAAACTATCACTAGCGAATAATGGAGAAGTTTTGTCTCGCTTCCTTTAAAAACTTTGCTTGGAAGACACTAAACTTGTATGAAAGCGAGACATACCATTTAGACAAGGTACCGAAGGGGTCAGGGACACCGAGAAAGCAAAGGAATTCAAGCGAAAAAACCTTGGAGCGTTGAGCTGTGGTTGCGTGAGGTTGAGCTCAGGGTGCGGCACTCGCTGTGCAGACCCGAAGGTGGCAATCCCGGTTGCGGATTGGAAGCGTCGAGGATTGCGATTATTTTTCTCCTTGCAGGATGGCCTTTCATGTCTAACCACATGGAGTGTGTCAACAACCCATCTGGCGCCATTAGACACCAGCAATTTTACTCACCGCGCTTTTCATGGGCTCTTGGTATTCGTGCTATGCGCTGCCTTAGAATAGCTCCGGGAGTTGTGGTAGAGCAGCCTGGACAGCTGGGAATCGTCCGATTAACTATCGCGTCTCCTAGGATGAGAGGAAATGGACTCAAGATGAGGGTTAGATTGGGTGTTAGGAAAAAAATCTCTTCACTGAAAGAGTGTTAAAGCCCTGGCAGAGGCTGCCTGAGGCGGTGGTGGAGTCTCCATCCCTGGAGGGGGTTCAAAAACTGTGCAGACGTAGCACTTTGGGATGTGGTTTAGTTAGCACAGTGGGGTTGGGCTGATGGTTGGACTGGATGAGCTTAGAGGGGTTTTCCAACCTTAATGATTCTGTGATTCTGGTTTCATCTGTTGCCTCAGCTTTCTTTGGAGAGCGAGGCGCTCATACCGTGCTGCTCTCTGGTCCCATGCTTGTGTTCTTATCTGTAGCCGCAGCCCTTGGTGGACGTTGCTCACAGCTCTACCGAGCTGCTGAAGGTGGAGTTGGACTGATTCCTGAGGTGGGGGCATCCACGAACATCCAGGTGCTTTTAGTGGAGTGATGGTGAAAATTCATAACAAGATGCAAAATGCGACGGGACATTTAATGGATGAGAACAGCGGGGTGGTTGTGTGTTGGCAGTTGTGCGGATGAATGGTGTGAAGACTGGTCAGCAGGCTGCACGCAGCTGGAGGGCTCCTGCCTGCTCAGAGGAAACCTGCGGCTGCCCTGGGCTTGGGAAGAGGGGAGCAGTGAAGCGATGCAGCAGTAACGGGCTCTTAAGGGGCTTCGAGGCAGGATTTTGAACAGGTAGGAGAGGGTCAGCTGGTGGAGAGCCCGGAGCCTTTGCTTCCTAACTTTCATTGCCAAATTTTATGATAGTTGATTCATTTTCACTTACTGCAGAGGGAAAAATAGGAAGTCAGATCCTAAGATCTCGTCTCGGTCTCCCCTTTTTCAGCTTCAAACCGCACCCCTTGCCCTATCCCTGCACTCCCTGATCAAGAGCCCCTCCCAATCATCACCTTCTCCTTATACCACCTACAATGTCTTATTCAGTTTGCTTCCTGACTTCTGCCTTTATCAGTTTGCCTGTTGGCAGAGATGGTTTGTGCACCTCTGACCCAGCACTGTTCCTCGGCAGAGCTCCTTCTAGCTCTTCCCTTTCTCCTCTTACCCTCTTTTATTGGAAGAAACTCAATCGTGGCTTCTTGTCTCACCTAAACAGAAAGCCTCCAAGCTTTTATTTTATGTATTTATTACCATCCCTTGTGGTGGCAGCTTCTGTATCAGCATCTGCCCCTCTGAGGGCCGACTGCGGCCTGGCTGGGGCCTGGAGATTCACAATTCTATTAGCCGAGCCTCGCGGTCGCTAATTAGCGCTCTGGCTTATCAACAAAACAAACAGTGTGCTGCAAACGCTGATTGCAGGAGATCTAGGGGCAATGATTTGATTTATGTAGCTTAACATCTGGCAGCGTCAACCTTGTGCGGTTCTGCATTTTGATCGCTCCATCTGGTTTTGCGCATCAGCCGTATCTGCAGTACGGGATGGTAGGGTATGAAGGCGAATATTGTCTCTAAATAAGACCCGTGCCTTCTCACATCTTATTTCCTATTTTTTAACTCAAAACACCGCGAGAACCAGAAGGCCAGGACCCTCTTTATACCCCCTCCCACTGTACACACCCCCATGTGCTTCAAACCGTGAAGGAGTCCAGATCCCACGCTGCAGTCATTTCCTGAGCCTCTCATCCTTATTTTTAAAGAAAGGAAGCAAAGCATTGAGATCAGCTGTTCTCGAACATTAGGAAGAAAATTTTCACAGAAAGGGTCATTGAGCACTGGCAGAGGCTGCCCAGGGAGGGGGTTGAGTCCCCTTCCCTGGAGGGGTTTAAGGGACGGGTGGATGAGGTGCTGAGGGACATGGGTTAGTGATTGATGGGAATGGTTGGACTCGGTGATCTGATGGGTCTTTTCCAACCTGGTGATTCTGTGGTTCTATTCTTCTTTACCTAATATTATCCACATTGCACTACAAACCCAACTGTCGGTGTTATGAGGAAGGTAATGCAAGTCTGCCATGGCTTCGTTGTCACCTTCTCCCGATGCCAGATGTCTCTTGCAGCAGAGATTGCTGTGCTTTTCAGTGCAGAATATTCCCTTTTCCAATGGAAATTAAACTGCATTCCTTTTAAGAGGAAAGAAATCTGATACAGTCACGTACAGTAATCAAGAAGAGCTCTGGCTTTCGCTAGAGATGTAGCGTGCTCTTTTCTAAATAAATAGTTTTGTACTGCAAACAAATGATCAGATGAACAGGTCTAAAGAGAAGTAAATCATAAAATCACAGAATGGTTTGGGTTGGAAGGGACCTCAAAGCCCATCTAGTTCCACATATGGCAGGGACGCCCATCCAACCTGGCCTTGAACCCCTCCAGGGATGGGGCAGCCACCACTGCTCTTGGCAACCTGGGCCAGGGCCTCCCCACCCTCACAGCAAAACATTTCTCCCTAAGATCTCCTCTCGATCTCCCCTCTTCCAGCTCAAAACTGTTCCCTTGTTCTCTCCCTGCCCTCTTGTCTCCCCTTTCGTGTTGCTTGTTTGCAGGGTGCAGAGTGAATCAGCCGTAGCAGGGTGGAGAAAGTTCAAAGATGAGAAAATAAAGCTCGCTGTGTGAACGTTGCTTTCGCTCTTGCTCAGGACAGATAGGGACACTTGCACATAATTGGTTTTGTACATGAAACATAGCATTTTGTTTTCTATGCAGATGCTGTTTAGCAAGCTGGGTGTTTGAAATCTTTTTATTGTGGTTAAGTCCCAAATGCCTGAGACAGGGCTGTGAAACCTATATCGTCAGACGCCATCTCCTTCACTCTCCCTCAGGCACTGCAATTTATGCACCGATTCTTGGATTCAAAAGGAAAAATTAGAGCCTGCATTCGGAATACTGTGCCTTGCATTGCCTGATGTGTTTGTTGGGGGACAGGAGCCCGTTTCCATGTGAATGTAGTCCTGGGTGGTTGAGAGTGTTTTCCACACCTGCAATTTATAGCCTTCCTCTGCTCTCCTCTCCCTCAGCTAATCCATACATCCCAGCCACATTTCTATCGTTTATAGCTATAGAACATCATGAACAGAATCATTTTTGTCCACTTCAGGTGAAGTCCTTTCCAATTCTTGTTTCTATTTTGTGTCCTTTATAGGAAGGATCAGAATGTGCTGTCACCAGTCAATTGCTGGAACCTTCTGCTTAATCAAGTGAAGCGGGAGAGCAGGGATCACACCACCTTAAGTGACATCTATCTCAACAACATCATCCCACGCTTTGTCCAGGTCAGCGAAGATTCGGGGCGCCTGTTCAAGAAGGTAACTGAATGCTACAACACATCTCTCTTTGTCTGGCCCTTCTGAAATATAAAGTTTTAGCTTTATATTACTTCTGGTGGATCAATTTATTGTTGACTGTGCCTAACACGTGGAGCTTTTTTCCTCTTCATGGATAACTGGGTTTCACTTACCTTTGATTTCTGTAGTTATTTTCTTCTCCTTGTATTTTAGGGTTGTCCAGAGAGTTATCAGTTGAGATCACTGATCTAAATTCAGGCTGTGGTTTTTCCCTCTGTAACCTGCACACAGTTTTGTATGTGTTTCTATTAAATAAGCAGAAACCTTCCAGGTCTTAAACTCTGAATATCACAGAATGGTTTTGGTTGGAAGGGACCTCAAAGCCCATCCAGTTTCCACCCCCTCTGGACAACCTGGGCCGCTGCCTCACCAGTATTACCAGGAACAACCAGATTTTTATCTGCCACGGAGGAGAAACTGCTGTTAAAAGAAAAGTTAGGGAGAATTCCCACCGTGCCAGATAATAAAAGGACATATCATCCTTCAAGGCCAGGTTGGATGGGGCCTTGGACGGCCTGATCTGGAGAGATGTGTCCCTGCCCATCGCAGGGGGCTGGAACTGGATGGGCTTTAAGTTTCCTTCCAACCCAAACTATTCTATGATTCTCTGGAAGAAGGAGAAATGCAGCTGAGGTCTCTTTTGTTCGCCGTGTCCCCTTTCTCTCCCTTTGATTGCCACATGGAAAAATAGGTGGGACAGTGTGGGCGGGTATTTTCCTATTAAGAATCTGCTCTTCCACTTGAAGGAACCAGATATGGAAGCTTTGAAACTCCTATTAAATGGTAATGCCTCATCTCTTCAGAGATTTGCCAATCGCTGTAACATCTGCTGGTTAACATGTTAAAACACTGCAGTTCTAGCTTTGAAATCGATTTCTCATCCCCCACTCCCACCCCTTTGCAGTGTGATGATCTCGGAGAGTTATTTCTAGTGCTGCCAGACCTGGAGACTGGGTTTGCTAGAGGACTTGAGCTTTGCAAGAACGCTTTTGTGGAGACACATCTGAAATCCCATTGTCTCTGAGGGAGAAATGGAGGAGGATAAAAATCCTCCTAGTGTACTTTCATCTCTTTTTACCTTCAGTGGAGTCAGGTGTTATTTTTAAAAAAGTCACATGAATAGTGCGTGACTTCGAAATTAAAAGCGTGTTGGAATTAATAGCGTGTGACTTCAAAATTACAATCTATTCAGGTGCAGCTGGCAGTAACTGGAGACCTTGTCGACTTTTCACTCTGGTCTTGGCAGGCTTTGGAAATATCACGAGGGAAGAGCGTTGGGGTATTTTTTTAACATCTCTATATTACTTTCACTGCCCAAGAGCGTCTGTTTAGTCTGTGAGCAAATGAGCAGCGCTGGATAGCGTGTGGGGTGTTTTGTGTTCAGGTGCACTTGAAGCAGCGGCGCCTCGCGTGGTACCCGAGAGCAGGATTTGCTCCTTTACAACAGGTTTTTGTGTGTCTTGGCAGCTGATTTCTGTAGGGAATGAACCTAAGTGAGGTGCCCGTGTGCTGTTGTGTTCCTGGCCGTGGCTGTGAGTATTCCTTGAGTTTTTAATGGATGGCAAGAGGGTATAAAAAATACATTCAAGTGGTACCTTCTGCTGCTTTTTTCTTGAGGCATTACCCAAGCAGATGACGAACTGTCTCTTTTCCACGTAACGTCACACGGAGGCCTTTTTGACCTTTTAAAACTTTGTGGTAATTACATTACAGTCGATTAGATACTTACACGGGATTATTGAATGGCAGTTACTCTTCAATTCCTTTAATCCTTCCAAAGGAGAAGTAATCTCCCTGCTGAATTTCAGCAAGGGCTGAGCTTGAGCAAGGTGGCTGAGAAAATGCCTCAGTTTGTTAGTTCAGGGCAAGTGTTTCCATCCCAGTTTGGCTGGAAACAAACGCCTTAATTTTCAGTCCCTTGTGTAAGCCTGGTCTCACATGATTTGACTTTATTTTGGGCAGCAGGACTTGAATAAAAACAAAAAACTAACCAAAACCGAGACAACCCTCTGGTTTCTTTCTCGCAGACCAAAGACAAACTCTGTATTAATTTGTGCAAACAAAAAGGCACTTGTTACTGAATTCTGAGGCCTTGCTGTCTGTTTGCCAGGCAGACCAAATTGGGTGAAGGCCAGAACAGGTATTGGATTGCTGCTCCACTTGTGCTGGGAGGATAAAAACCAAAAATTGCATCCTGTCTTATCTACAGACTCTTAGTTAGGTGAGATAACAGCTGCTAAACAGAGAAATGGGGCTGAACTCGCGTCTGCTGCTACTTGTGTGTTTTCACTGGAATCTTTTACCTCCCTGAGCTACAAGAAGTAGCCTAAGCTGGTAGAAAAGCCAGCGTAGATGTGATGTGTGGATTTTGAAATGAAATCCCAGGGCGTGAGATTCTTTTTGCTGGGTTTTTTTATAACGTAGGGCTTTCTCAACTCGGCGCTTTGTGTCGTGCTGGGGTTGGAGAGGCGAGCTAGGAAGGACAGATGAGATAAGAAGGACGTGCTTCAGGTCCCTCTTGTTGCTCAGCTCTCGAGTTGCTGTCTCTGGGGCTCTCTGAAGTGGTGAGATTTTTCAAACGGGTGAGATCTAAGTACAGCGTGCAGCTGTAATCCAGCCTTAGGGCTGCGAGGGGCCTGGGTGGGTGTGATAAGGGCCACGCTGGGAGGGAGACGCATCCTCAGGGGTGGTGGAGATGCAGAGGGAAGCAGGAGAAAGCCCGAGGTGGGCAAACAAGGAGTGTCCCTGTCTAGAAGGGCATCGTTTGTGGCGGTAACGTGGAGCTGGTCTCTTCCAGCAGCTGTGGTGGAGGATCCTCAGGCTGAAACAGATTGTCTGCTCCCTCTTGGACCTCTCAGACCAGTCACACAAAGGGCAGAGCAGCGCTGACAGCTGAGCTCAGCCGCGTCCGTCCTCAACCTCTGACATTCCAGTGATGGTGCCTGCGTTGCGTCCACATTTCCAGCGGGATTGTGTTCGCGGGCTTTGGATTTGCGGTGTCATAGGAAGCCCGCGTGGTCTGGCTTTGCTTAACGCAGTTTTTCTGTTGGTGCCATACGATGAAGAGATCCCTCTCCAGGGCTGTGTTCCTGTGTGGAGGGTCTCATTTGTTTGAGCGCTAGATGGAAGCTTGCCAGCCACTTCAAAGGTATCTTTGCTGATAAGAGAAGCTGTGCTTGCTGCCAAAGCCAGCGCTTGAGTGGTGCTGGATGTGCCGTGTGGGTCAGACCTGTTTCTTCCTGCCTCTCAGATCTGTTTACTTCCTCAGTTACCATCCCCTGCAGAACCTTCACGTGTCTGAGCACGGGGCTGTTTGCACCGAATGTAGGTTTGTATCTTACGGGAATTTTCATAGAATCATAGAATCACCAGGTTGGAAGAGACCCACCGGATCATCCAGTCCAACCATTGCCATCAGTCACTAACCTGTGTCCCTCAGCACCTCATCCACCTGAGGGGGATTGATGGGGTTGTCCCAATAACAATTTTTTACACCTTGTTATGGATAGATCTGTATTCTAAGCAGCGACCAGCTCCTTCCGTGGAGGGGTTTAAGGGATGGGTGGATGAGGCACTGAGGGACATGGGTTAGTGTTTGGTAGGAATGTTCAGACTCAATGATCCGGTGGGTCTCTACCAACCTGATGATTCTGTGATTCTTTCCTACACTACTGTGGTGAGTTCATTTGTGGTATTTATGGGGACAAGAAGGGCTAAAGAAAAGTGAGGATTTGAAATGCGCTTCCTGTTTAACGCCTTTGATCGGGGAAAAAGCAGTTTCCCTGCTAGTACGCTGCGCGGTGTTTGATGTGAGATGAAAAATCCACAATGAGTTGGTTAAAAGCCTTGCAGTAATCAAGGCAGAAGAATTATTAATTCTCCGAAGGGGTCCGTGCTGCAGATGACCTACTTTACAGCTGCAGCATATCTCATGGTACCAAGATATGAGGAACCTTAATATGCACCACACAGGGAAAACCCACGTACTTGAAAGACATGCAGTGGTCAAAATGTTGTGATAATATTTCTCCATAGCAGTGTCAACCCCTGAATATACAAATGTCGTGAGTGAAGCTGTCACTGGGGTGCAGAAGTGGTAAGTGTGGCTATATCTGCTCTCACGCTTGCATCCCTACCCACTGCGTCTTCCTCTGCGCCTTAGGAAACAGTAATGCTGATTTCTTACTATTTTCCCAAAAGTTAAAGGCCGCAGAAGGCTGTTGAGAAATTGGAAAGCATCATTTCACATCGAGGACATTAAATGTGTTTCCCTACCCGCTTATTTTTAGAACAAGCGGGATGGGAGAAGGCGGGGGGGGGGGTGCAGCGATTTGTGTGCCGCTCTTATCTGCGTTGGTGGTATATAAATGTGCTTCCGAGGTAGAGGTTCAATTCCCCTGCTGGTAACCGGAGTGGGTGGTTTCTGTTAACACCGCTGGCACTTTGTACCCGGTCCGATACGACGAAGAGATCGGAGCCTGTTGCCCAGGGAATGTGCCGAACACCAGCGCTGCAGCTGGAGTGATTGTACTACATATGGTATGGGCTAAAGTGTCACTGCTGCGCATGCAGCGGCGAGGAATACGCTGCATTTGGCCCTTTTACATGTGGGAAAGTAGTCTGTTGTCACTGCTTTTTGTTTCAAATTACCTGTATGCTTATGCTGCCTTGCCCTGCCCCAGTCTTTGCTTCGCTGCAGCGCAGATTCGGGTCAGCCAGGAGGAAGGTGACGGTGCTTCTGCGCTCCAGGTCATCCATCTGATCCCTCCAGCCGCTCTCACCTAGAGATAAATCACAGCCCTTTGAAAGAAGGTACTGGGGGAGGTCGGCAGCACAAAGCCGCCTTGCAGAGCGTTAAAACTGTGAGCAGAATTACAGAACCTTGCTTCCAGTATTTCACAGGAGCTCCCCGCTTGGTCCTGCCACCTTCTGAAGCCCGTTTCACGTGCGGCTCGTCAGCGAGGGCGAGCGTGGCCGGCTTCGCAGCAAGAAGGAATGCTCTCAGCCATAAAATTGCTTGGTTTGTTGTAACTGAGTGCCCCAAGCCCAAGATTCAATGGCATCAGCACAGAATTATGCAAAAAAAATCGAGGAGAAAATGGGAGTGAGGATTGTTGGGAAGCGAGTCTTCTAGCCTGGAGTGTGGGAGGCAGTGGTGTAATGTGGTTTCATGTAGGAATGGCTGTTTTGGAGTACAATATTCTGCTGTAATAAGGAAAATTCCTTATTACTGACATAGTGGTGAAACGAATCACTAGTAAAATGGTGGAGAAAACTAGATAATATGTCTGTGATTTAAATATGACCAGTGGATAACGGATTACGAAACTGGGAACTGATGATCTGTCAGCCCAAATATACATGTGCAGTGTGTGACATAGTTTTGTTTTTCTGGCTTCTCTTTAAATTCTGGAGAGTTTGAAGCTGTGGAAGAAGTCCTTAGAGAATTCCTGTTCGTTAGGGCTGTGTGTTGATGGCTGAGTGCTTTCTCCATAAAATGTTGTGGGAGGAACTTGCAGAAGATTCAGGTGAGCTACAGGCTTAGGTAAGTGCGCCCTTGTGAGATAAGGATTATATTCCTAATCGGATAGATCGGGCTGCCCAGAGCAGTGGTGGCTGCTCCATCCCTGGAGGGGTTCAAGGCCAGGTTGGATGAGGCTTGGAGCCCCTGATCCAGTGGGAGGTGTCCCTGCCCATGGCAGGGGTGGAACTGGATGGACTTTGAGAACCATTCCATGTTTCTATGATCTTGATTTAGGCAGGAATAAAAAAGATCTTGCACATCTAGAAATGCCATTTCAGGTCTCAGTGGGAACTCAATCCACTTGCTTCCCAACTCCAATGATTCCAAAACCATGAGAACATTTAATGTTTGCTTTCCAGTCATAAATATCTAATTATTCCTTTTAAAAAGATGTAGAGAAAGGATTCTCCTAGAGTGTGGTTTTTGGAATCGGTGGATTTGGGTTCCAGTTCCAGCCCTGTCACTGCCCAACAGAGTTTCAGACAGCGTATCAGATAAAATCTCTTATCTCAGTGTGTTACGCGTTCACCCGCCAGTGGTTTCTGAGCGTGTCCTTGCTGCTGTTGAGTTTAGCCAGAAAGCATCTCGTGAACCTCGCGGCGTGTTTGTTTTGAAGTGGTACCATCTCTCTATCAGATTTGGAACCACATTGCTGCAGCTTGAGATCCGGGGCATAAAATGTTGACAGCATTCCTTAGCTCTCGTATTTATTATGCCCCCTAAATATTTTGTAGCTGAAGTCGTTAATGTTTGCTGGAATGCGGAACAGCCGGGCGAGAGCTGCAGTAGATCCCCAAAACATCTTGATTAAATTAGAGGGGAGTTGGAGGGGAGGAGGGCTGGAACAAAGGGGCCGTTGAGAAGCTGGCACGGCGTGCTGGGAATTTATGTTCCAGCGAGGGGTGGCAGCAACCTACAGCTCTGCACTTGGTGCCTGCACACACCCTGCTGTAACAAAGGGGTATGTGTGCATGGGTGAGCCCGTCTGGGGATGCGCGTGCACACACGCCATGGGCATCTTCTTTACTGTTTTGAGCTGAAGAAAAGCCTTGAGAAAGGTGGCTTGCGAGGAAATAGTGAGCTTGCAGTTAGCATCCCTGGGCGAGAGTTGCTGTTGTCATCTAGGTAAAATAACCTCCTTGTTCTCTAATTTTCCTGATTGGCAGAGAAAAGGGAGCCTGTGTTTGGCTTTGCTCAGCCCAGGTGAGATGGTGCTGGCTCTGTTCTCCACTTCCCCAGCCTCTGGTGTTTGGTGGGTCCCACACCTTCTTCCTGGGGTGTTGATGGTGCGTAGCGATCTAGGTAATTGTCCAGAGCAAGAGGACGAGTGTTTAGCCCTGATGGGATAAGAAGGAGGCAAGTTTTGTTGGGACACCCCCACTCTCACAGTTCATCATTGGAGCCACTTAGAGTCATGGAATCATAGAGTAGTTAGGGTTGGAAGTGACCTTAAAGATCATGTAGTTGCAACCCCCCTGCCATGGGCAGGGATCCCACTAGGTCAGGATACCCAAGGCCCATCCAACCTGGCCTTGAACACCTCCAGGGATGAAGGATGAGATTGTGCTTCGGAAGCTCTTCCTCAGGCTTTTAGGGGATGTACAGATAAACTGGGGTTGCAGATACAGCCAGGAATAGGTAATAATCCAATTTATCAGATTTTCTTTTGCTTTTATTCATTGCTTTACCTGAAAGATTGTTTACAAAGTGAATCATTCTAAACTCTGCCTTTGGTAAACGTAATATAGGATTTGATGTTGAAATAGGAATCGATACCTAGAGGCGTTTACAACTGCAGAGATGGTGGTTTTTACCTTGGCGTGTATTTCATCCATCATTCCACACCCCATTCTAATGTGATCTCGGAATCTCCAGTGCCTGTGTGGTGATGGTGAAGATCAGCAGCTTTTAATCCAGATGCACTTTTGAACTCATGAACAATTCTCTGTGCATCAAGTCATCACGCTCGAGCAACAATTCTTTTGCTGATATCTGTGGCTTTTTCGTTGACTTTCCCAAGTGAACCATTCTGATTTTTCCAATAGGTCTTCATTTATCAGGCTCAAGTAGCTCAACATTTTTCTTCTAAACCTTTTTTTTCTATGGAATCAGTACTGAGAACAGCATTAAATTAATGATGTTGATTGCATAGTTCTTGTTTTCATGACACCTATGATCTATCTTACCTTCATCTTAATGTAAGGTTTTTTCCAGTCCAGCAATCCGACGGTTTCTTTCTTGAGAGCTTGTTTGGAAGCACAAAGACTTTTGTGTTTTGACAATTTGGCACTTGCGCTCCTTTTCTTCTTCAACCTGAATATGCATGAAAATATTCATTTTAATCTATTTCACATAATTGATGCTTCAGCAGTTTGTACAGTGAATGAGCAATTTTATGCACGGAATAAGCAAATGGGCTGAAAAGAGCAGGGTGAAAGGCAGATGATTGGGCAAGGCCGGGCAGTTTAAGCAGCACAGCGAAGCGTAATGTTAAAAAGCTCCTTCTGTGTGAGAAGTTCAGTGCTCAGGGCGCTGAGAACAGATCCAGCCAGTCACTTCCATTCATCATCTCCACTGCTGAGCAAAAGGCGCAGTCAGGAAAGCTTTGCAGCCCGTATCGCTGTGGCGAGGAGCAGCAGCTTCAGCTCGTTCTGTGCTCTCAGAGATGGGAAGCTGTGGATGTTGTTTCTGGGAGTTTGGGTGTCACCGACTTCTTTTCTTGTCTTTAAATTCAAGACTCCTCCGAAAAGGTCAGATACTCCCTTTTGTGAGCAATTGTGTCAGACTCTTTTTTTTTTTATTTTTTTTTTTTTTTTCCAGAGGCACATCTTGGGTACCTGGGGAGCAGGTTTAGGATCCTGGGACTGGAATGTATGAAAAGGTGAAGGACCTGATCTTGGATGCTCCTGCTCGTGCATCCCATTGTGCTGCTGGCAGCAGGGTACCAGGCTGCTCTGAGCAGTCACAATGTTCATCAATGTAATAAAACATCCGTCGTCCCAGAAACACAGTAAACCACTCTGGACATCATTCCCCAAAGGATCATTTAACATTAAATCATATAATCTTTTTGCTTTTAGTTGATCAGGGGGTTTATCTTTTCGTGGCTCTCTCGACTCGTAGGCAGAAATCTTAGTTTCAATGTGGATTTGTCTGCATTCCTTCTTTCTTTTCCTGGACTTAGTGGGTATAAGCAATCTTGAACCTGTGCAATTTGCTTGGCCTGGTAGATGTATTATACTTCAGACATGCAGGACATGAAGCTTCAGTCAGGCAAACCCTTCCTTAGCAGTCAGTGGATGAGTAAAAGCCGTAAACTCAATCAAATGCTTCTTGTTGCGTTTGTGCTTTCTAATTAGTGGAAAAATGTGGAGAAAACGTAGTTATTAGATGATGGGTGTTTAAGTCTACCTGTTTTTTTTGTGCATCGGAATGTCAGCGTAGAGGGACGAGGTGTCTGCTCTCTTCCTTGGCTTCTCCGGTTACTCACCTGGATGCCTTTCATGAATAATACCTCAGGAAAAGTGGGATTTGGTGTGCTTTAGCTCTTTCCTGCTCCTCGGAGCGATTAGAGCTCTGAAATTACAGATGGGGCTTTGAGAACATCGAGGATTGTAGTGCAAGGGCTAAGACTGCTTTTCTGAGATTTGTCATTAGATACCAGTAACTGTTGGGGTTTTTTTCCGGTTCAGCATTTTCCAGGGGGTTGGAACTGGGTGACCTTTAAGGTCCCTTCCAACCCAAACTATTCTGTGATTCTATGATTGTGTGATGCTCTGAACCCCCCCGCACTGCTGTTTGTGTAGAACGTGGCAATCTCTGCCGCTCGATACAAGGCAGGGGTTGATAACCGGCTGCCTGTTGGAACGGGTTTGGATTTTCCTGGAATTTCAAAGCGATGGTCAGGTGTGATGATGTGCACCACACAAGAGGGCTGAAGCAGTAAGTTAAAATCACTTCAGCAGCCCGTTGGGATGAGCAGTGTAACAGTCGGAACATTACTTCTTGGAGTCTCCAACAGCAAAGAGGCGAAACATCTGTTTGGGTCTAACTATAACCATTGGCTTTAATCTCTTCCAGCGACTGTAGGCTGAAAGATGTAAGTGGTGTTGCAAATACAGAGATTTGTCTTGATTGTGTCATACTTCTGCTAGAGAAAAAGGGGGTTTGTTAAGGTTTGTGTGAGCTGGAGACGGCAAGGCTGGAGCGTGTGGCTGCCCCTCCACGCTGCTCTACAGGAGTGTCAGCAAATGCCTGCTCGACGCGCTGCCTGATGGGGCTGACTTTCTCGGCTTTTCTCAGGGAAGCTCTTCAGAATGCAAGCAGTGACAGTTTCAGCATGAAATCCCGTCTCTAATGAAGTGAAGATTAATGGTACCATTGAACTCATTAAGGTAGACATTCGCTTCACCCTTCTTTGCATGCAGAAACGCCTCTTCAAAGAGGGCTTTGCATACAGAAGTACCATCTATTGGTAATTATGGATGCACGTCGTTCAGTGTATTTATTAGAAAGCCAGAAGTTTATCTGTTCCTGTGCTACTAGCTAAAGCCAGATGGTTGCTGGCATCAGCTCTCCATGCAGTAGTTGGGTCCAACAGTGACGTGGAAGTGCTGGCTGCCTGTTACCTAGCAGGGAGTTTAAAAAAGTAAATATATTTATATATTACGAGGACAGGCTGAGAGAGTTGGGGTTGTTCAGACTGGAGAAGAGAAGGCTCCAAGGAGACCCTTCCAAACCAATCAGTGCTTCTGTGTTCAATAAAGGAAGATTATTCTTGTTGGCTTCCTCATCCTGCATTTCTCCAGCTTCCATACCAAGGTTGCCTCGATTCAGTCTTGCCTTATCCTGCAAGTATATTTGTTTTGAGGCTCGTGGTGTTGAAAGCATCGTGCTGTCTGGAAGTCTCCCTGCCTTCACGCTGCAAGGCTTTTCTAACTGTGTGTGTATAACATTCCAGTTTATTAATACTGTTTGTGCAGTGTGCCCATGAATGGCTCTGAGCTGAACAGTTATTGGATTTGCTGGCATTAATAGCAGTCCTTAATTGAGCCTAAGTCGTTTGGAGGTGCGGAGCATGCGCTCTTCCTCTGCCTTTTCACCGTCTTCCGCAATTAACTTTCATTTCTCTGTTTTGTTGCAGAGCAAGGAAGTGGGATTGCAGCTCCAGGAAGACTTGATGAAGGTCTTGAATGAACTGTACACGGTAAATCAAACTGACCTCTTGGCGTCTTTTCAGGCAGAAGGGAAAAAAAAAGTGTTTGATTTCTCCCAGCCTGTTTTTACAGCAGGGACTAAGTACCAAGGCTGATAAATGTCTGCAGACGTTGCACTGGGAGGCAGCTTGTGTTTGCCAGACTATAGAGCACCGTAAATCTTCCTTTTTCACTCTATCCCTTTATTGTTTCAGCTCTATAAGTGCTGGCTCTGCTTCTCAAAGGGCTCACCTTAGCACACACCTGCTGCTAGCTGCAGCATTGGGTTTAAAAAGAGTGAGAGAGGTTAGAATTCACTCCAAATACACTTAAAAATCTTCAGGCTGTGGTTTTGTGTGGTCTGAGCATTCAGCTTCTGGGGAGGGGACGGCACTGTGTTTATTTGTTCCTCAACTCTTCCAGCAAAAGAGCTCTCTTAATAGAAATAGTTTTCCGTCTATGCTTTCTGCTTCTCAGTAAATCCATTGGAGACACCAAGAAGGAGGCACTGTCTCGGGAAGGAGAAGGAATGTGTTCATAAAAGTTCATGAGCTGCTTGGGGATTTTTCCCTGCACGGAGATGAATGGAAAAGCCTGTTGTTTGATTTCATTCTTGCTTTCTGCAGCTGTTAGCAAGCTAGTTCTCTTTTAAAAGCGGAACCTAGACATGTTTTTCTTGCTCAAGATGTCTTTTCTTTCACCCTTCCTAACGATACATTGGGTCATTACGCCAGGGTATGTGTTCTTTCCTTTGTTTTATTGAATGATCCAAGGGTGTTGCTCAAGCTGTGGTGCATCAACTTTGCAATGAAATCCGGTGTCAAGGCTGGACTATGAGGAGGTTCTTGGAAATTTCCTGTATCAACATGATGTATAGAAGGGAATTTTTTCATTAGAGCATCAAATCCTGGTGTTTAAACTGATCTTTCCGGTAAAAAGGAGCTCAAGGGTAGGAAAAGGGAATTCATTATGCACTGACATTCCTGCTGCTGTAGTGGCTGTTGAAGAGGTGAGGCTCATTTATGATTTTCCTTCTTTTCTGCATTAGCATTTAGCATTGCTGAGTGTTTTTTGCAGATACAGAGAGTTCGTGTTCGTGTTCGTGTTCCTCGACAGGAGAGCCAAGGATGAGCAGGATGGTGGAAGCTGGAGGTGCTTTGAAGCCGACCCGTGCTTTGACGTTCTGGTGCTGTAGTTGTTAGTGCAGCCTCGGTTTATGATAATCTGAGCAAACTGTGTTGTGCTTGGGTTCCTGAAAGGCAGACCATTCACCCTGGGTGTGAAGGCGGCTTTGTAAATGTAGCAGTGCCCATCGTCAGCGCTGCCTGCTCTAGAGATGGTTCTTATTTGAGGGCACAGTCTGATTCAACTTCTGAGTCATGTACTTGGATGAGATCCTAGGGAAGGATGTAGATCTGTCTCTAAACACAGACTTTTAGGAACGGATATTTATTCCTAATCCAAGTTCCCATGGCTCTGGAGTTGATCTGGTGGCTGGTTCTTGGAGCTCGTATAGCCATGTGTCATCATTGCTGCATCTCTGACATATCATTGAGCCAAATACCAAGTCCTGACCATTTTTCTGTCTCTGGAAGGTCTTCCAGAACTCAGCCTTTGATAAAGTGATGCAGAATATTACCTTTTTTTTTTAATGTCAGTGCTAAGAACTTGAAATCTATTTATTCATCCCTTCTGCTGCAAAATTTTTAACTGTCCCTTTATGAGAAAATTTCTTTTCTTAGAGAAAGCCACTGGTGCTGATCACATGAAAAGGAATTTCTTGCTGGACTCGGTTTAATCCCTGGTGGGATTGCTTTTACCGGTACTTGTAGAAATACTCAGCGAACCAGAGGTGCAAGTATAGAATCATAGAATCACCAGGTTGGAAGAGACCCACTGGATCATCGAGTCCAACCATTCCCATCGATCACTAACCCATGTCCCTCAGCGCCTCGTCCACCCGTCCCTTAATCCCCTCCAGGGAAAGGGACTCAACCCCCTCCCTGGGCAGCCTCTGCCACTGCCCAGTGACCCTTTCTGTGAAAATTATTTTCCTAATGTCCAGCCTGAACCTCCCCTGGTGGAGCTTGAGGCCATTCCCTCTCGTCCTGTCCCCTGTCCCTTGGGAGAAGAGCCCAGCTCCCTGCTCTCCACAACCTCCTCTCAGGTAGTTCTAGAGAGCAATAAGGTCTCCTCTCAGCCTCCTCTTCTCCAGACTAAACACCCCCAGCTCTCTCAGCCGCTCCTCTTGTTCTCCAGCCCCTTCCCCAGCTTCGTTGCTCTTCTCTGCACTTGCTCCAGAGCCTCAACATCCTTCTTGTGGTGAGGGGCCCAGAACTGACCCCAGGATTCAGTTGGTGCGATACCTACTTTCAGGCAAAGCAGATGTCCATGAAAATGAGCAAAGCCTCTGGTTTTCCCTACGCAGGTAAAACAGAGGGGGTTGTTATCACCTGTAGGTTTTATCCTGTGCTGTTTTCTCCAAACGCGGGGCAGGCAGAGCTTGTGGCTGCTGGTGCGGCGCTGTCAGCGCCATGAAATCGTTAACATCGTGATTTCTCTTTCTGCTTCCCTTGCTTTCTGCCAGTTCCACTTCCAGTGATAGGCGAGAAGGAACTACTTTGCATCCATTATTATAAACGCCTGCTTTACAGTCTGAGCATATGCAGGAGCTGAAAGTGCGCGCGTAAATTATTCAGAAAGTCTCTCTTGAATACTGGCCACGCTCACATTCGCTTTCATGTTTAAATACAGCGACTCTTTGTATCTGGGAACCTTTGCCAAACGCTGCATCAGGAGAGAGAACGCATCCCACTTACGTAAAATTATGTTGTGGTTTACATTAAGGTGAAATAGGTATAAATGAGTTTTTATCTGAAATAAATCACATGATTTGCGAGCGAGGGCTGGATTAGTGCTAGAATGACGCTGCCGGGGCGTCTTTATGCAACTCTGCATCTTTTTGGCCCCCTGTCAAAATTATATCATCGTAATGCTTGCTTTGGGATGTGAGTTGAGTTGCTTTGTGGATTAAAAAAAGCTCATTTATATTTTATGTCCTTTGTTTTTTTTGGTTCCGTTTCCTTAACGTGAAGCTGGACAAGAATATCCTGTGAGGCAAATTGGTTTTTTCTGACTTTGGGGGATATTTATCTATAAAAAAATGTGCTATAATATGTTGTTTGTATAACACGAGGTCCAGGTCTCCCTGAGCAAAAAATCCACACTCTTTAATTAGTATTTTTATTACCTGAGGTACTTTTAGATATCAAATTTGATTTAAACAAATCCAACCTAGGCTGCTTTTGCAGCTGTCAGGTTCAGCCGATTGATTTGTATATAGTTCCCCGAGACCTGTGATGTTTAAAGGACTGATTCATCCAGGTGAAAGACTGAAAGGCTCCCTTCAGCACCCTTACCTGCTGATGAAAAGCGATCAGTTCCTAACGCTGGCATGTAATTTTCTTTGAATAGTAAAGGAGGCTGGATTTAGCCTCTATCTTGTTTGGGGGTTTATAACTCCTTTATTGGATTCCGCAAGAAGGCGCGTGCCAAAGTTAAACAAAGAAACAGCTGCAAAATAATCCACTTTGATTTTTAGATGCATTTTGAGAGCTGTGCTTTCATTCATGCATCTTCTGTTGTGGTTTTTTTTTTTTTGAGATGTGAGATTTCCCCGAGTATTTTGCTGGCTTAGGTGTTTCTAACTCACAACTAGCATCCAGATGAGACTTGCTGGTCACTGACCAGACGCCTTTACTTGGTTAGCACGATGTCTTGCATCTAATATAAACATGATGGACAACAGTTAGCATAGAATAGTTTGGGTTGGAAGGGACCTTAAAGATCATCCAGTTCCACCCCTGCCACGGGCAGGGACACCTCCCACTGGGTCAGGGGCTCCAAGCCCCATCCAACCTGGCCTTGAGCCCCTCCAGGGATGGGGCAGCCACCCCTGCTCTGGGCAACCTGGGCCAGGGCCTCCCCACCCTCATTGTGAAGAAATTCTTCCTTATGCTCAGTCTAACTCTGCCCCTCTCCAGTTTATCCCCATTGCCCCTCATCCCATCACCACAAGCCTTTGTAAACAGTCCCTCTCCAGCTTTCTTGTAGCCCCTTCAGGTACTGGAATGTAGCTATGAGGTCTTCTTGGAGCCTTCTCTTCTCCAGGCTGAACAACCCCAACTCTCCCAGCCTGAGATGCTCCTCAGTTTAAAGAAACATAACGGTTTTGGAGAGTGTATCGGCCAAATCAAGGAAGAAAAGTATTGCAGCCTAGAATCAAAGAATCATTAAGGATGGAAAAGACCTCCAAGCTCATCCAGTCCAATCATCAGTTCAACACTACCGTGCCTACTAAACTATGTCCCCAAGTGCCATGCCCACACAGGTTTTGAACACCTCCAAGGACATGACTTCTTTCCTAGAATTTTTCCTCCCTTCTAGAGTGTGAGTTTTCCAGACACACAAATGGACTTGGTCATGTAGATAGGACAAAACATCTGTGTGCCCTCTTTATGGGTTAGGTAAACCCATTTCTTGCTCAGCAGGATGAACTGTGATGCGCTTTCACTCTCATGTTGTTTTTCTGCAGGTGATGAAGACCTACCACATGTACAATGCTGACAGCATCAGTGCTCAGAGCAAACTGAAAGAGGCAGAGAAGCAGGAAGAAAAGCAGATTGGGAAGTCAGTGAAACAAGAGGACAAGCAAACGCCACGCTCCCCTGACTCAACTTCCAATGTCAAGTTTGAAGAAAAACACGTTCGGCGAAGCTCTGTCAAAAAAATAGAGAAAATGAAGGAGAAGGTACTTCTACAGCATCTCTGCTGCGAAGTCACGTGCCGTAGGAGGGGAACTTCACAGTAGCTTAACGCAGGAGCTACTGAGTTCCCTCCTTTGTGATGTTCAACTGGAAGTCTCAGTTTTTGTATGAGTTTTAAATGCTCAGGCTTAAGAAAGGCAAGAGCATCAGGTTTCTTTTTAGGACAATCAGATAGGCTTTTTATGTCATCCCAGGGTATACAGGCACGGCACGCAACGCTGAAACGAGGTTACAGTGTGAAAGTAGCAACTGCCGCTTTGGGAGTCGTGGTTAACGTAGGTTTTTCTTGTGCAGAGTACAGGACTTCTGTTCTCCGTTTCATGCCAGTTTGAGATCTGGCCTGTGGTACAGGGAGACAGGCAATCCCAAGCTGATTTTGTGGGCAGAACTGGTTGCATTAGCCATCAGTCAGTCGGTTCAGAGGTTCAGCACTAAGATTCAACGCAACGGAAGGTGGAGAGTTATTTTTGGATTGATTATGGTCTGAAAGGACCAAGCTTAGGTCCATCTTCTGCTGGAAGAAGTGGGATGTCTGCAGTAGTCCTCAGGCTATCTCTAGGCTTCTAGCAGCCATTCTAGTAGTGCTGGAGCTGGCCTATAACCTCATAAACCCCCCTTGTTCCTTTATTCTTCTCTTAATCTTCCCCAACCTGCAGTCTGTTTTAAGAGACGACTTTAGATGCAAAGCTATCTGGTATAGTAATGCTTAAAACCATCTAAATAATTAATCTAAATTTTGAGTCCTTGAGTTTTGATAAAACTGGAGTCCAGATGAACAGTGAGCAGAGTGAGATTTGCTCAGTATTCTCTGCTGTTACTAAGAACGCTGCTACACCTGCTGCACCTCTTTTTGAAAATGCATTCTGTTTTTTCTGTTCTCTTTTAGCGCCAAGCCAAGTACACAGAAAATCGACTGAAGGCTATTAAGGCGAGGAACGAGTACCTGCTGGCTCTGGAAGCCACCAATGCATCCGTGTTCAAGTATTACATCCATGACCTGTCTGATCTTATTGATGTAAGTGCTGCTGCTTGGGTGCTAAGCAATGAATATTGTCATTAACCCTCGCGTGGGCCTCTCCAACATCTTATTTACCAGCACAACTGGAAACCTCTGTACAGCTGTGGACTGATGGTCTTGGCTGGGCAGCTTAGAGGGTAACAGTGGGCACAATAATTGGTCGTTAAGCTGTTAAATGAGCTGTTCTTAGGTGGATAACTCAGAGTTTGTTGCACAGATTGAAGCTTGCACAGTAAAGTTGGCATTGAAATGTGTAGAAGGAGGAGTTGCTTAGTTAAAACCGAGCTCAACTTCACTATCACACTCTTGCTTGACATTTTCTATTTACTATTTTAAGCAAACCTGCAAGAGTATAGCTCTGAAGCAGATTTTTTTAAAAAAGGAATGATAACTGTGGAAAGAGTGTCCTAGTTTGTAAAAGAAATTGAAGACAGAAGCATTTTCTAAAGCTGCTTTTAACTTGTTTTGAAAAATTCCATGTATCTCCAGGTTAATGCTTTCTCTAGCTTATCTCACAAGAGGGATGAACCTCCCTGCTTTTTAGACCTTCCATCCTCTGACACCCTGTTCCTCCAGCTCTGCAGCAGCTTGATGCGTTTCTGGGACTGCAGAGGACTTTGAGTCCAGCTCTGAAAGGGGTTGGAGCGGTGTCAGCGATGGTGGAGGTTCCATTGCTTGCCACTCCATCCTCTCTTTGTCTACGCAAAGAAATGGAGAAGTAAACTGGCTATAGAAACCGGTTCCCCCTTTCATCACAGAATGTCCTGAGTTGGAAAGGACCCCTAGGGTCATCGAGTCCAACTTGTGTCCCTGCACAGAGCACCCCAACATTTATACCGTGTGTCTGAATACATTTGTGCAAATGCTTCTGGAATATTGTCAGGCTTGGTGCCGTGACTGCTTCCCTGGGGAGCTGTTCCAGTGCTCCACCACCCTCTGGGTGAAACGCCTTTTCCTGATGTCCAACCTAACCCTCCTCTCACATCTTCTTGCCATTCCCTTGGGTCCTTCCTTGGAACGCTCTGCAGAACCAGGCAATGGAGCAGAAGGTGGAGGGAGCTCCTTCCCCTGCTGCCTGCAGGCTCTCTCTGTTCTGCAGCTGAGTGATGTCCCTGCTATTCAAGAGGCGTCAGTTCTGCTTTTGATAAAATGCACAACAAAAAAAAAAAAAAAACCCAAATCTGTCTTTGAGAACTCAGAAAAGCCAGTTAGGACCCCTAAGATCTTCCACAAACACCTCACTCCCCAATTCAGCCTTCAGAGCTGAAGTACCGACTGCACTGAACGCGTTGTGCCTGGGTCACTGGCTGTTGCTCGATCTTATTCTGCTCGCCAAGGGCAGCCCGTTGCCGTCACGGTTAGAAACACTCAGCTGCAAAACCTGCAGGGAACTGCCTTGGTAGGAGGGGGAGTGATGAGCACGAGAGTCTCCAGACACAGGCAATAAAGAGCACTCAGATCACTATTAATTAGCCAGCTATTATAATACCTAACAATATATATAATGCATTTATTCAGCTGATCATAAAAGCGTATCAAGTGTGCTTGTGCTAGGCATTTATTTAAGCCTGTCCTTTGGAGGTCAGGCTCATCAGAGCTGCAGGAGTTGGGAAAATACTGTTCTTTGACAATGTCACGTTCTGCAGAATCGCTGTACTGCAGAGGCGCGTTTCCTTTCTACCTGCTGCCTATTGAGCAGACCGTTTTTGGGGACCAGTTGCTCAAGCTGAATTGTGCCCCCCCTGGTTTTCATCTTTCTGCATATTTTTATATTGCAATGTAGGCAATAGGGATTCGTTTGGCTGACATCTGCCTAATTCGCTTGTCTTCATTTTTTATTTTAAAATCTTATCTCTAAGTCCTCCCCTAAATATTGCAAATGAGCTTGGTTCAGTTGTCTCCTAGCAGACTGCTCTTGGTACCTTTTCATGAGTCGTATATAGTAAAGAATCCATTTAGATTTCATAAACCGATACCGGTTTTCCCAATTTTTAGGCTCTGGCCCAGGAAGCCCAAAGGTGTCCTGGCTGCCCCGTCCCTGGAGGGGTTCAAGGCCAGGTTGGATGGGGCTTGGAGCCCCTGAGCCAATGGGAGGTGTCCTTGGTCATGGCAGGATGGGCTTCGAGATCCCTTCCAACCCAAACCATTCTATGATTTTATGAATTTTTAAGCACAAGCCCAAGGTCTTTTAAACAGTACTTTGACAGCTAGAGGTTCTCCAGCCTTGAAGGCAGCGCTTCTCCCACTAGGCAGTGTCAGCCCTCTCTGAGTTGTGTTGGGCAGTGGTGCAAGACAAGAAGCCAGGCTTTCGCAGGACGTGCATTTGTCACAGTTCCTAGAGAGCAGCCGTCCTGACTCTGGGTGATTCCACACCCGTGTTAACCCCCTTGTGTTCCTTGCAGCATTCAGTTTAACACCACGTTACAAATTCTCATAATCTTTAAAAGGAAAGTATTATCTGCTCTGGTTTTAGAAGGAAAAATGTGGGACTTGCCTAGGAGCGCAGGAAGCAGAATTCAGTTATCTCATTGTTAGGATAGATTTACTAATGCCTTTGATCCAGAGGGATCAAAAATTAACAATTATAACCAGCGATGGTTATCTGAAGCATCTGACTTAAACAAAAATGTGATTTCTAAGCTAGGTCATAATTCTTTCCCTTGATCTAACAAGTCGATGATATTGAGTTTTGAAATATAATATAAAAGCATTCTTCAAAGTTACTTGCAAGCAGATTGCGTTAGGCCAAGTGGCATTAAACTTGTTGTGTTTACCCAACACATTGTGTTTCCCCTCCACGGAAGGATAACAGAGGGTTAATTCTTCATCATGACTTAAGAGCAATGAATTGTTCCTGACATAGCTGAGTAGTTTTGTATTTCCTGGCTTTGGGGACTGAGGCAGCTCTTTGATGCTGATGAAATATTACAGTAATGGGGAAGTTTGTATTAACTTGTGCTTATGGAAGGGTCACTAGGACAGAATTAAAGAGAGATAAAACGTGTGTGAGTGCTTAAGCCTAGTTTTCTCTTCTAAGAATGGGTATCCTATTGCTGTGGACTCCAGGATCTCATGCTTTCCCTTCCAACTGTAAGTCACATTATAAAATAGAGCTCTCTTTCTCCTTATGTCTTCTATTTGGGCCTATTTGAAAACACTGGCTGACAAAGGGTTAATTGCTTGTCATGCTAGGAAGTGAATTTGAATGAGTTATGATTAAATTCTTATAAAAAATTGATTTCCTTGGAGAGCGATTCCATCAAACATTTATATAACCCAGAAAGGGACGGCAGGACCGATACGTTGGACTTTTTAAGACATTAAAGTGGGGGAGTGGGCTGAGAATTGTTTTCTGTCACCGGCTTCAGTAACATAAAGCTAAAAACCTTCATCATTTTAACACAGTCCTGCTGCTCAGTGTTTGGGGCTGTACAACGTGAAGTCCCCTTTGACTTCCCAGTCCCCCCCCAGCAGGTCGGCACCGTAACGCGCGTGCGGAAGAGCAGTAGCTACGCGCGGCTGTCGATGTGAGACCTCCACACGTGCAAATTCCCAATCAAGCATCTTTTGTGGGGTTTTGGCTGCGTTTTTCTTCTCTCTGATTGACTGTAATGTCCTTTAATTCTCTGCCTCCAGCCTAACCAGCAACTGCAGCTCTTTTTTATGAGACTCCCCACCTGCCACAGCTTCTTGGCAGAGGCGCCAGGCATCCAGCGGCTCTTGGTGGCAGGAATTCTGTGAAAGCAGGGAATGGTCCAGTAGTTGCTCTCTTCTTTCCCTCCACCCCTCCTTTTTTTTTTTGCCTTTGCACACAATGACAGTGATGAGCCCCAAATGATGGGCGAGGAGGAGATTTCATGTGAATTTTGCTTACGGAGCAGCACAGCAATCAAGCAGATGGTCGCTTGCTTTCTTTTTGGATATTCTCTTAGTGTGCGTAATCTTGCTTCTGATTCCAAGAAGGTGGGCTCCTTTCTTGCTCACTTTATTAGACGTCTGAAAAATTTAGGCTGTTTCTGGTGAGCTAATGAAAAGCGCCTTTTTTTTTCTTTCTGAAACATTAAGTCTTGGCTGCTGCAGAGATGAAGCTGCTTGATTGTCTTCCAGTGACATCATCTTGGTGTTAGTAACAGCCAGGAAATTCTTGACCACGACCACTTTCTGCTTGAAAGTTTTTTGCTCTTCTGTTTCACCCCAGCAATGAAGTCATTCCCACTGCTGGCTGCGTGCTCTTTGGATGACTCCGTGCTTTATGCCTGTGATGCGCAGGTCGTGTTCTTGCTTCTTGACGTGCACTGAATTAAGCAGTTTGCTGTATCTCGGGTGGAGTAATTTTGATGCAGATTAACCTTTGCGGGTGATCCAAATCCCGTGTCTTCTTTCTCAGAGTTTTTAATCTGTTGTTTTCCTTGCACTTTAAATAATTTTATTGAAGGAGTTTGGAGTGTTTTCAGTGGGAATTAGTCCCCTTGAAGGTAAGGTTAGGATCTAAAGAGATACATTGAACATACCCACTTCGAGGTTACTTTTTGGGTTTTTAACTGCATGAAATTACCTCTCTAGTACTCCACAAGAACTCTTATAACAATTTAAGCTGTAGTTGGCTGGGTGACTAATTATTACGGTGTTGCAGTTTGCAAGGGGTTATAGGTTGAGAGTTCTTTTTAGGACCGGCTCCGTGGAGCCCTAGTCAAGATGCCTCCACAATCAATGAGAGATGTGGGACCGCTCTGGTACCCAGAAGATGCTAAAATATCCACCCCACTTATATAAGTTCTGGCTTTGGAAATGTTGTTTTTTTCCATTTCAGAATTTCTTTGCTTATTCATATAGAACTGTGTGTGTTCTTCCAGCAGTGCTGTGACCTGGGATACCACGCTAGCCTCAACAGAGCTCTCAGGACCTTCTTGTCGGCTGAGCTGAACCTGGAGCAGTCAAAGCACGAGGGTCTGGATGCCATTGAAAACGCCGTGGAGAACCTCGATGCCAACAGCGATAAGCAGCGCCTGATGGAGATGTACAACAATGTCTTCTGTCCGCCCATGAAGTTTGAGTTTCAGCCGCATATGGGTGACATGGTCAGTTTATGGTCCTCCTCTAGCTCTGTAAACAATTGCAGCTTCGCCTCTTCCCTCGTTTTTGATTCGGACCCACTGAAGACCACCCGTTCGGCTCTGTTTTTAGGAGATGGGAGGGAGCCTTGGAAAAGGGAGATGATTTGAAAGTTAAGCACAGGCTCATGGCACAGATACCTGAATACAATTGACTCTCACTTTTGACTTTCAAAGGTGTTGAAGATGAAAATGCTTAATTAGGTGTAGTACTAAATGTAGAAAGAAACACTGGTGTAGCCTCTTGTTTAAATGACAGTCAACCTCTGCACCCTGACACGGACTCTGAAGTTAGAGATTTGAAGGGCAAGTAAGAATCGTAGAATAGTTTGGGTTGGAAGGGACCTTAAAGCTCATCCAGTTCCATCCCTGCTATGGGCAGGGACACCTCCCACTGCATCAGGGGCTCCAAGCCCCATCCAACCGGGCCTTGAACCCCTCCAGGGATGGGGCAGCCACCCCTGCTCTGGGCAACCTGGGCCAGGGCCTCACCACTCTTATAGTGAAGAAATTCTTCTTAATGTCTAGCCTAATAGCTGTGATAAAGGACCTTGAGACATTCAAAACTCATGACAAGCTTCTTATTACTGAAGTGGATGATTTTTTTTCTAGTTCTTCCTGTTCTTTCTCTTGCTCGCTGTCGGGAAGTGACCGCCAAGTGGGTAGAATTGGCTTTGTCTATAGGTTGAAATCCAGGACTACAAAGACTTAAAATTAAGCACTTTAGAGGATGTTTGTTTATGGTAATATAATGAACTACTTGTGGTGTTCTCAGTCATGCTGACGTCTTTTCCTTGCCCTCTAAAGCGATACTCTGTCTCTTCCAGGAGTCACAGCTCTGTGCCCAGCAACCCGTCCAGAGCGAGTTAGTGCAGAGGTGCCAGCAGTTGCAGTCCAGGTTATCCACGCTCAAGATCGAAAACGAAGAGGTGAGCTAACAAAACAAAACCAACCACCCTTTTACTACTTCCAGTGGGGACTAGTTAAGGAAGAATTTAGCTCTCTGTGATCCTGTTTTACAAAGTAAAGTTCAAGAATAAGGCACGACGTTAGTGCATGGAGAGGAGCCTTTAGAATACGCACACGCATCTTCTTCTTGAGTTGGTTGCCCAAGTTGTGTTCGGATAGCCAGTAGTAAAAGAGGAGTTTAATGGTTTGAAGTGAAGACAGAGAGTTTGCTTAACTTAAGGTAAGAAATAATTTTTGTTTAATCAACAATTCAAGAGGAGGAGACTGGATCGATGGCGTTTGTTTGGGAACAAGTCAAAATACCTAATCTACACCTCTGTGTTCAAGCAATTTTAATACTCCTGGGGAAAAATTTGCATCTCCTTTGTGTCTAGGAAGTAGATTCAGGCCTTCAGTAAAAATTTACAGTGCAATAAAGTCCTATTTCTAATATCTTACATTTGATGCTTGGTAGATATAGTTAGAGAAGACAACTAGAAGGTCTTTGTTCCAGCAGTCTTTGCTTTGAGGTTAAATTTCTTTACATTTCCTCATCCCAGCCTGTAAGACTACAGATGTTTTTCTTCTCCTGGCAGGTTCTGTGTGCTGCCAGCCCCCCCCTTTTTTTTTTTACATCAACTAAGAAGCAAACCTTGCACCTTAGTTACGGCACACAGCGTGTGAAACCAGGAACATCTGTTTATCACTGAAGTGCTCCAGGGTAGTTCCAACTTCTATTCTTGACTTGTGATGTGTCTTCCTTTTTTTAAGTGCTCTCATTCTTGCTGGGCAGGTGAAGAAGACTATGGAAGCCACGCTTCAGACAATCCAGGATATAGTCACGATAGAGGACTTTGACGTCTCTGACTGCTTTCAGTACAGCAACTCGATGGAGTCTGTTAAATCCACTGTCTCGGAAACGTTCATGAGCAAACCGAGCATCGCCAAGAGACGGGCCAACCAGCAGGAGACGGAGCAGTTCTATTTCACAGTAAGGAGCTAATTTTCTGTATGAGCACATATAATGCATTTAGAATTATCCTCGCAAGAGAGTGCAAAACAGGGCGATCGTCTTTCAAAAATGCTTCTGTAATTGATTTTGGACAAGCAGAATAAGCGTGTTAGATTTTAAAAGCGGGTGCTTTCAATTCTTTACAAATATATTGGGATACCTTTGTTGATGCAATCTTACTCTCTGGATAAATTGTGTGAAATCTGATTTCTTCTGCGTTTAAAAAGGGCTTGTCGGAGAAAGAGTGTAATGGCTTGTAAATATCAGTTTTCAAACATAACACAAACTAAAAGAATGTTTAGCTTTCTTGTTATTATCGTCTTACAACATCAGCTCACATAAGCTTCTAATTGTGTCATTGCATTTTTACAAGATGCCAAGAGCTTTTTTCATTGAATTTCTGACCATACTCTGTGGGTTTTTTCCTAAATTTGATTTATGTTAAACTGTTGGATTCGCTTCTATTTTAAAAATATTTCAAAAGGTGAAAATCATACCCTTTATCCTGCTTACTTTGTCATTCCTTTGGGCATCCTTTGCTGCACTTGCTGCCCTTTACGTCCCTCTCCCACGAGTGCGGTTGCTGGTGAAAACCTGAAGTTCCCGTGCACGTCGCAGAGGCTGGTGGGATGGTTCCTGTCAAGCCTCGACTAAAGAAAATTAAAAAGTCTTTGTAGAAGGTGAAAGTGGCTGCAGAGATAAGCCGGTGGAGAAGCTGATTCCATTCAGAAGGGATTGACCACCCTGCCTAGGATTACAAAGCTAGAAAAATTACTTTTTAATTGAGCTCTAAGCGTTCCCTCCCTAGAGAGGGGCTGCTGCGAGTTCACAGGAGGCTGAACCCAGGGCTTGATTTGGATGGAGTGTTTTTCTGTTTCCCCGTGGTAGAACCCTGCTGCAGATCAGCGAGGTCCCAGCAGGTTCACCAAGCATCTCGGCAAGCAGAGGTGCGATCTACCCTGTCCTGCGCGATGCAGGTGAAAGAACTGCTGGCAGAACAAAGCTGCTCCCAAAATTGCTCTGTAACCAGCCTGGTCAGATGCTGACGGATCTGCTTATTGGCCGGGCTTATAAATACCCTTTATACAGACTGTGAAACTACAAGGAGCAGTTTTTTCAGTGTGTGAGGGAACGCTCAGATGGCTGTTGCTGAGCCAGACGACAGAGCTGTGCAGCAGCATGGGCGAGGCTTTCTTTGTGTAGGGGAAAGTCAAAGTGCGGTGCGGAGCAGAGATTTAAAACCCCTTCTGGTATGCTAAATGCTGAGCAACAGGGATCGAAATGAAGATATTAATTTCAAAGAATATGCCAGGTTGGAAATTCCACGTCCTGCATCGCTAGGCAAGGCTTTTAGGTAAACGTGGTGATGCCAGCATGGGAATTGGACTGCAGGAGGAGTGACTGCAGCATCTCTGAACTGCGTTTCCGCTAGAGGCGTATTGCTGCACGCTGGTGCTGTGCACGCTGTTGTCAAGGCTTTGAAGGAAGATTTGTATTCAGAATAGAAGCTTAAACTTCCTCGTGTCACCTTCCCTGGAGATGTTTAAGGGATAAGTGGACAAGGTGCTGAGGGACATGGTTTAGTGATTGATGGGAATGGTTGGACTCGATGATCCGGTGGGTCTCTTCCAACCTGGTGATTCTGTGATTCTATGAAAAGCTTGGGCTTAGCACTGAGCTAATGCAGGTGGCTAAAGCAGGGAAACAGAGGTGACTTGAGGGAGCTGGGATGCGGGGATGTCTCCTGGGTGCCCGGCAGGCGGGTACCGCTGCTGCCATGGCTACGCTGCTGCTCCCTGAGCCAGCAGAATCCGAGCTGGGGAGGATGCTTGTCAGCGCCGAGATCTGCTGCTGCTGCAGCTGGCACTCCGCCCTCCCTACCTGCGAGTCAAACGGGGAGTGAACGATTGGATTCTTTCCACCTCTAAAACAAGGGGATAATTTTAGTTCTCCGCCGAAATGTTATTTTTCCTTCTAGAAAGATTAAACCCCGGTACAATGCTCGTTCTGTCAGGTGCTTTAAAATTGTATGTAAATTTATTGTTACCAAAGCCTTAAGTCACGGGTAGGTATTATGCGAAGTTCCCTTGCTAACCAGCCCTGCGGGAACGTCGTGCTGGTCGTGTCAATGCGCCCCTGTTCCCACGTTGCGTCGCTCGCCGGGGAGCGGGGAGCGGATTCGCCCTCTCCTTCAATCCATGCCTTGTTTGAAGTCCTGGGAGGCGGAGAGGGCGGGGAGGAAACCTGCTGAGCTTTCCGGATTGGAGACAGTTAAGGATGCACGACGGTGGCAGCAACTGTTTTTCGTTACAGCTTCAAAAGCATAAAATCTCCTTTCCCAGGAGGCAGGAAGATACGCTCTAGGCTGAGTTTTGAGCCACTGGGCAGCTGGAAGAGCCCAGCCCTGAGGTTGGGCTGGGAGAGGGTCAGAGTTGCCTGGTGATGCGGAGATGGTAGGTGCAAAACGCTCACTGTCTCAGCCTAACGACAGACCTCCACCTCTTAACTTTATAATGCAGAAATAACATGACAGGGGGACGTTTCTCCTGCTTTGTGTCGATTGCCCTTACTCTGACTCCAGCTCTGCTCTGCCAGAAGTGAAATCCTGAGTTCTCCTGCAGCTTGTTTGTTATTTTTCTTTCCTTGACTGCTTTTATTAAGCCAGAAAATAAAATACTGGAGCATCTTTGTAATTCATTGAAAAAGCCTGAAGCCTGATTTTCAAATTGGCTGTTTCAAAAGTGACAGGCAGGGTATGGAATGCTAGACATGAGGAAGTAGAAAGAACGCCTGGAATACCGCACTGGATAGGAACCTGACCTTTTTCTCCTTTAAAACAATCCCTGGTACCCAGCTGCGGGTGGGTGATGTTCTTGAAGCGAGCGCTGCAAATACCTCAGAGCTGGAGCTCTGGGAGTGCTGGCAGCACATCCCTACCCTGCCCAGGGACCCTCCTGCCGCGCACCAACCGCAGGAGCCTGAGTTTTTAGCTCTGCTTCAAAGAGCAGCTTAACCCTCGCTTAGATCAAGTTGATTTGCTATCTGCAAGCTTCAGTTAGAAGGATTTGGAGCTTGAGCCTTCAAGCCCATCTCTTTGCCTGATCATGACTGGGCAGCTCAGCAGCTCCCAGAACCAGATTTATCCACACATCCCCGCTTTGAATTCACTGGTTATATATGTGTATATATAAAAATATATATATATATACAAAAACATGTGTATATGTATGTATATAAATGTATATATTACTTCTTGGCTCTTGACATCTCTCAGATGCTGGTGTAATAACTGGCTTGGTACAACCAGGGTCCAGACACTCTCATTTGCAATCCAGTTTTAACAGTTCCAGACCAGGACTGGGAGAAAGTGGATCAAACTGGGAGTAGCTGCAGAGAACAACTGGAACGTTTTGTTTTTAAATGACAATCCTTTCTTTGTGTTCGTTTTCTATCTGGATTTTTGAAAGAGCTCATGATTCTAAAACGTGGCCTGTGCTATTTGAAGAGTTATGTGCTATTTATGTATTTTTTGAGTGTAAACATGTCCTAATTATGCAGCTACTGTGCAGCAGAGTATTTAATGCGCTGCAGCGCGGTGAGGATAAATAATGCTGTTCTGAACTGCAAAACGAGAGATGAAAGAGCTGTAAGAAAACGAGCTGTGAAAAATCAGAGGCAAGTGGGAGAAATGACTCTGTGATTGTATAATATTTCACCGAGAGGGCAAATCTGCACTTAAATAATATCTTTATTTGTTTTGTCCCGTGTCCCCCCCGCAGCCCCGTGCATCATCCAGCGTGGAGGCAGAGACACTATTTGACAAGTAAAGTGGGGTGAGAGAGGTTAAGTGAGAGAATAAGCACAGTAGCAGCCTTTTAGTTTGTTAAAACAGATTGCTCATTCAGCTGCCCGGGACGCGGGAGGGAATCGCGTTTCCATTTCGCCCTGTCTGGAGAGGAGCTGCTTGACAGCTTCTCGGTTGGGTCGAAGACGCCAAACCTTCAGCTGATTCTGCGGTGAAACAATAGGAATCGCTCCACGGCTACATACGGAACGAGTTCCAGGTTTGCGTGGATACATAAAGCAGGAGGATGTGATTCATCTTGTGCATCGTAGACTTCAGTGTCATTCTATACCTCAACATGATGTCAGAATCCAAGCACCTAAAGGTGCAGGCAAAGAAATAAGTTGCCCGCTCGTGATCTTGATGTTTTTTCTGCCTTTCACAGAAAATGAAGGAGTACCTGGAAGGCAGGAACCTGATAACGAAGCTCCAAGCTAAACACGACCTCCTTCAGAAGACGCTGGGAGAAAGTGAGTTGTTAGCCAGGCTGTTACACGCATTGAATTAGCCAAGCGGCTGGTGTAACGCTCTTGGGTCACTGATGCAAAGTGGACAGCCTCATGTTTTATGAATTTACTTTTCCGATCTGCTTGATGGAGAAGCCAAGTGACCCACACGGCTCCTTGAATAATTGTGAACAGAAAATGCTTAATGAATCACTAGTATGCATCACTTACTTGTTGAAATGAAGCGTGTGCCCATTTGTTCATCCTGTCCTCTCCCTGTTCCCACACGTTCCGCTTCTCGCTTAAGAATCTGTGTTGGAGTAAACCTTGTGATTTATGGTTTACTGATCGGTTGAGAAGTATTGCCCTGTTAGGCTACTCAGAAGTTCATCTGTGTGGTAGATCAGCTGGTTCTCACCTCCGTGGGTTCCATCCAGACCAAGCTAATGTGTGTGAGCACAGGCTTTTGTTAGGAGGGTAACAAACACACTTCAAAGCATGTAAAATATGTCGCCTATCCAGAGGGCGTTCGGCAAGGGGCACCAGCCAGAACTGAACATGCATTTGCTGTTAGTGTCAGAACAAAGGCAGATTTCTTTCCCTTCATGATATGGGCAAATCCTGTTGGCCAAACACACTTGAACTATGCATCCAAGTTTCCATAGAAACCTGTTAGCCTCATATTTGCAGAGGAGAAAGGCTTTAATAGTCTAAATGTCAGGTCAGAACATGGCTGGAGTCGTTGCTGGGTTTCTGAGCAGGAGCGGGTCTCGTGGTTTGGTACGTAACTGAACTGGACTCCCCGCAGTTTATGGTGTGCAAATCTTCTCAATGGAAACTTAAGCAGCATGTGGTCTTTGAAGTGCTTTGCTCTCAGTTTAAAAATGCTCTATAAAAATAAAATCCTTACTGCTGCAGTAATTAAGAGTCCCGTGTTTAGCAGCCCTAAACCGCTAGAAGGTAGGGGAAGGATGTTGCTGTTGGTTTATTGTTGAGCTTTATTGTTTAAAGTTGTTCATCTCTTCAGCTGTCCTGTAGAGAGGGTGGGTGAAGCCAAAGATCTGTGTCCTCAGGGTATTTTCCTTCTGCCTCTTAAAGATCTCAGAGTGGCACCCGTGCTGCCCCTGTGACTAATCCCATTCCTGGATCATCGCTGACCTCTGCATACCGAGACCAATTTCCTCTTAACCTGCCTGCCCCTTGAACCCATCTCAAGCTGTGGTGGGGGAAAAAGAAGAGGAAATTAAATGTGATTTCTGTATTGCTCTGCAGATTTAAAGGCTGCTTCTGTTTTCATCTGGTTGCTTTGCAAACCAGAGCTTGCATAGTCGCTGGGAAGGGACTCAGTGTGTGTCAGGATGAGCTCCAGCAGCTTCTGAGAAAAAAAAAAAAAAGTTTATCATTTGTGGGATGAAATAGAGCTGAGAGAGGGAGGTATGACCCATCTCCAAAACCGCATTAGCAGGTTAATGGTACAAACTGGGGACCGTGCCTAGACTTATCCATGAAATGTCACTTAATTGGGAAACAGGAAAATAAAATCCCTTTCACAAGTCCCTGGAGTATGGTTAGGAGCTTTAAGAAAGAATGTGCATGCAGCTGTGGGTCTTCAGTCCCTGGAAATTCATGGGTTCGTTACTTGTTTTATTCTTCTTTGCCCCATCCGCAGGTGACATTTATTAGTCCTTTTGCAAATTACCTTAATCTAAAGATGACAAGTTTCCAGTAATAAAAATAGCAGCAAGTCTTCCTATCTACAAGTAATTATGTCCCTGCCTACAGTACACATTTGTCACTCTAATGCTGGAGCCCCTTGATGTTGCCACAGCCGTGTAATTTATAGATATGAATATTCTGTGATGGAAATTGGACAGATGGCTGGAAATCCTCTTCAGAATAACGTTTTCATGTAAATTATGCGCTGTTTTGGCTTTACGTGGGGAGAGGAAAGTGCCTATCGAGATGTGTTCAACTAATTGTCAGCCATCAGCAATTAGACGTTTCCCCAGTTCATTCTTCCAGCTCCCCAGGAGCAAGACGACCACTGTAGGGAAGGTGGATTTTCAGCTCTTGTAAATCAGTATGATTTCACTGATGATCATACAACAGTTTGGGTTGGAAGGGGACTTGAAGATCATCCTGTTCCGGGGGGCAGGACACTTCCCATTGGATCAGGGGGCTCCAAGCCCCATCCAACCTGGCCTTGAACCCCTCCAGGGATGGGGCAGCCACCACTGCTCTGGGCAACCTGTTCCTGTGCCTCCCCACCCTCGTAGTGAAGAAATTCGCCCTTATGTCTAGTCTAAATCTGCCCCTCTCCAATTTAAAGCCGTTCCCCCTTATCCTATCACTCCAAGCCTTTGTGAACAGTCCCTCCCCAGCTTTCTTGTAGCCCCTTCAAGTACTAGAAGGTCACTATAAGGTCTCAGAGGCTTCTCTTCTCCAGGCTGAACAAGCTCAATTCTCCCAGCCTGTCCTCGAATGGAGGGTGCTCCAGCCCTCGGATCATCTTTCTAGCCCTCCTCTGGACTTGTTCCAACAGCTCCGTGTCCTTCTTGTGTTGAGGATTCCAGAACGGCCTCTCTTGCTCCTGGTTGTGCTGTTTGAGAGCGATGCTGGTGTTAGCAGTAGCCCTTAGCTTGGCCGCTTCCTTGCAATCTCAGTGCAAGTTAATGGAATGTTGTTATAAATATGTTTGTGGAAAATATCATTAAACGTCTGTCTCCCAAAATAGCTCGATGCCAGCACGTTCGGCCTGTGGGCTAACAAAACCGTGAATGTTTCCAGTCTTACGAAGGGGCTTTTATAAAGTAAAATCTCTCACCCTGCCATTCCCCTGGGAAGGGGAGGGAGGGAGAGGTTGACAAGCCCAGTTTTTTTGGCAGCGAAGCCGACAATTAGAATGCACTGAGAACTCATTTTCAAAAACAATACTTACCAAAGAAAGAGTCCTCTGGCAGCCCAAGCTGTTTCCTGCCTTTTCTGGTCGGCTGCGGCAGAGCCGGGCCCGCAGGGATGGGCTTTGGTGGCCTCCCCAGCAGCGCTTCTAGGGGAGGCAGCTGCTGCCCGGCTCCCCAGACCTACTCCCACCCCCTCCAATGGTTTTTCTCCTTCCAAAACTGGCTTTACAAAATACAAAGCCATTGCAAATATTTTCCCGGTCCGCTCTCTTAATGCTGTATTCCTTTGTCTTCTTAACAGGTCAACGGACTGACTGCTCCCTTGCCAGGTAGGTGTGGCTCAAGGGATCACTCCTTAAGGAAAACCTGCTGCAAATTGCTCATTGAAGGCAGGGAGATTGAGATGAGATCTCGGGAAGAAATGCTCTCCTGTGAGGGTGGGGAGGCCCTGGCCCAGGTTGCCCAGAGCAGGGGTGGCTGCCCCATCCCTGGAGGGGCTCAAGGCCAGGTTGGATGGGGCTTGGAGCCCCTGATCCCGTGGGAGGTGTCCCTGCCCATGGCAGAGGTGGAACTGGATGGGCTTTGAGGTCCCTTCCAACCCAAACCATTCCATGATTCTAGCCCAGAATATGCATCTGTTAGAACACGTAATTTATTTAGCTAATATATAACCAAATTCCTACTGGTTAAGCTGGCTTTTAAATGCCGTTGCTGTTACCTGCGTCAGGTAGTGGCAGAACTCATATACGTGTTTAGTAACCTCTGGTCAGCTGTGTAATTAGTATTCTTTGTGATTCAATGCCTGATTAAACACCTCTCGCTGCCTTTCACTGCTCTGGGCACCCGCTGCAGTCGTGCCTGTACACAGACTAGCAGGGCTGCCTCTTCCAACAGTTCTAGCAACTGGTTGGGGTTAAAAAATAAGCAAGGATCAGGAGAGAAAGGTACACGGAGGTCTTCTGCTCTTTCTTGCCCTGATGCGTTTAATCTGGATCAGGAAGTGGATGGGCAGGTGTGGAAACCATTTAATTTGGCGCTGTCAGCCAGAGAGTTGTGCTTCAAACTCGGGTTTTAATAAACCCACTTGTGTTTGCACAGCAGAGGTGGATCCGCAGGGTTCATCCACAGGGTTGGTGTACGGGGCTGAGCGATGTAGATCAGGAGACTCTTTGTCCCATCGGTGAGCTCTGCTTCGCCGTGGAACCGGATTGTGGCAGCTGAGAGAACCTGGAGAATAAACTTTTCCTTTAAAACTAGTTCCAGTCACAGAACTGTAACTAAGCTGCTCCTGATGGGGTTTCTATAAGACATGACAGATCTCCATCTCCAAGGTGATGGATTCAAGGGGCTCTACTGGGCATGAGGGGCTGGAGCAGGGGCTGTGCATCATCCCGCTTCGTTAACAAAAGGAAGGTGATTACTACTGATCTGGAGTCATTACTACTTTTCACATTCCTTACAGCAAAGCAAAGCTGACAGGTCCTAATTAGAGCCTGACATCTGTAATAATAAAATATTATTCATCATGAAACAATTTTAAATATCAAAGAATCATTACTGCTAGTAGTTTAAAAAAGACCTTATTGTCTGTGACAGCCCCTGGAATCTGATTTCGTCTTTTTTTTATTCAGCGGTTTTGATTTTTATAAAAGGAATTTCCCCTGAATTAACACATTGTACAGTCTTTTTAGAAATCACACTTCTAATCACCTTATTTATAATTCAGCAACCATCTGCCCTAGCAGGGAATTGGCTTGAGTGATACGTTAGGGCTTCATTTTTACAAGAAACTATAGGAATTTTAAACCCCAGTAATAAATTTTGAGGGGAAAAATCCTGGCAAAGCAAGGCTTTTTTTCCATTTTCCTACAATTAATACCTCCTGACATGAATAAATAGGACTATTACGGTGTATACTGGAACGGCTGAGCCTGGCTGATGCGTGCTGGGGCTTGAGGGGGAGCTGTGTTGTTTATTTCTTTGAAGTCTTATCGGAAACGCTGATAAAGACGCAGCGATGGCAGCTGTGACCAGCACAATAGGCACCAGCGGCTCCTGCCTCTCCCGCTGGAGAGCGGCTCGTGGGGAGAAGAGCTCTGTGCAGCTTAGAACAAACTTCAACAAGGAGCCCGATATTACACGTGTCCATATGGTTGGAATTAAAATGTCAAGGGTAATCTTTTCTCCAAGCCGATGACTCCCTGGTCTCTGTTTCAGGTTTTTAGTGATTTAAAGTCGCTTAAGTTTTTCTTGTAGTTCCGTAAATTGAATGAGACAAAGTCTTTATGATTGACTTGTCTATCTGGCTCCTTCCCTCCTCCGAAATAGGGGTGGTTTGGAAATGCTGAAGGAATGAACCGATGATAGCAGTGGATTATGTTGACTTTTCTGTTCTGTTTTTCCTTCCTCGCCAATGGGCTGATCCCATCAGCGGCAGGCGCAGCTCCACCGTAAGGAAGCAGGTAATGACCATTTCCCTACGTAACGGAACAAGGAGGTGTCTGTAGAGAGAGATGGAAAACAGGCAGGTGGCTTTGCCTTTCCATCTTGCTCTTACATTGACCTTTTCAGTCGTGTTCAAGCAGAACTGGTGGCTGCTCATCCAGTAACGGAAATCGATAAAACCCAATCCACAACCTTGATCCATTTAACAGAAATCGATAAAACCCGATCCACAACCTTGATGCATTTAATGGAAATTGATAAAACTCAGTCCACAACCTTGATCCATTTAATGGAAATTGATAAAACTCGATCCACAACCTCAATCCATTTAATGGAAATTGATAAAACCCGATCCACAACCTTGATCCATTTAATGGAAATTGATAAAACTCGATCCACAACCTCAATCCATTTAATGGAAATTGATAAAACCCGATCCACAACCTTGATCCATTTAATGGAAATTGATAAAACTCGATCCACAACCTCAATCCATTTAATGGAAATTGATAAAACCCGATCCACAACCTTGATCCATTTAACGGAAATCGATAAAACCCGATCTACAACCTCGATCCATTTACTTGGACAAAATGCAGAAATAACATTACTGGGTTTTGGCAGACCTGGCACCAAAAATGCTAAAAAAGCACTGACTTTCTGGGCGCCGAGATGGCTTATGGCTTTCATGCTGTTGTTTCTTTGTCCTCTTTCCCTTTATTTTCCTTGAAATCCCCCAACAGTGCCGTTAAACCAGTGACTGCTCACTTAGTGTGCCTTGGTGCAATAAAGACTTAGAGCAGCGATGCTTTGTCTCTGGCTGTGGTGGATAATCTGTTCCTCTTAGTACCTGACGAGCTAAAATGTGTTTCTGTGAGGTATTTGAACTGCTCACCGCAAAAAGAGTAGAGGTCTGATTCAATCCTGAAATTGCTCCTATTTGAGATGTTTGGGGATCAGTCCACAAAGTGAACACATCTGGAACTGCGTGGAAGCAGAACGCGGCAGATGAGAGGACAAATTTGTTTTCCATCCCCCCAACCCTTCCTTTTGCCATCACTGCGCTCCGATTGCTGCTCTTGATGTTCTTGCTCTCATTTCTCTTTGCGCAGGACTCCTCGCAAGCCATTCCCCTGGTCGTGGAGAGCTGTATACGGTTCATCAGCAGGCACGGTGAGTTCACAGACAAAAGGCATCCTGTGATAAATCCATAAAATGAGTGATGATATACACCTGAAATGCATTCAGAGTAGCTTGGGACAAGGTGCTTGTGCAGAGGAGAATCCCAGAGACTCAGTGTAAAGAAACCACCCCCGGCTGCCTCGTTGATATTGTGTGTGCGATCACTTTTCTATATGGTTATTGCAAATAACTGACCTTGCAGATGTTGTTCTTCCAACAACATCCCCTTGTTTCTTGCAAAATAAGATTGCCATCCTTATGTACCACTCATACCTCACCTCCCCTCACCTCGCTTTGAGGTCTGGGATGTGGCCTTCACCGACAGTCGTCACGCTTTTCCTAGAGGCAGTGCTGTATTCTTAAGTATTTGAATGTAGGAGGTCAAGTAGTGAATTCATTGCTTGCTTCTCGCTGCAATGAGATGATTTATACCTCTTTCAGAGGTTAACTTTGCAGCCTTGAATGCTGTAAAAGATTTGATATGTTTATTGTAATTTGTTTTCATTTTTAATCGGTATCATTTGTTAGTAGCATGTGAAGCAGCTGGTAATTAACATACGTAGAAAGAGGTTGAATTTATCTTCATTAACCAAGACGCAGAGCCATGTAGTGGGGCCTGTTTCATTTTCCTTGTTTAATTACCAGTTTAGAAACTATAATCTAGAGTCTCATTCTCATCATCACTTGAAGAACCAAGCGCTATGCTGCTTCGTTGAGGCCGTGCTTGGACATGTGCTGAAGAAATTGTTGAAACCACATGGTCGTGTGAACCTAACCGGGGCCTTCGGGAGGTTTTATTTTTTCATAGAATCACAGAATGGTTTGGGTTGAAAGGGACCTTAAACCCCCCCCAGTTCCGAGCTCTCTGTCATGGGCAGGGACACCTCCCACTGGATCCGGGGGAATCAAAGCCCCATCCAACTTGGAATTTTTATACTGGTATTGCTGGGTTAGCTTAGATCCCCAACAGAAAGGTTTTCCAACAGACTCAGCTGCTACCTGCTCTGGCAGTCAGATTGCAGCCTCGCAGGTACAGTTTGTGATTAAGAGGAATGTGCCTTTACACGACGAATGCACTTTAGCCAGAAGAACTGCTAGAACTGCCTGCCTGACGCATTTAGATTGCAGGGATGATTTTTCTTGGAGGTTGTTGCCTGCCTGGCGTTTCTAAATGTGTTGCTGCGGAGGTGTGGGATGAATGTCATTTTCATTCTTGCTTCTCTGCACTTGGAATTGTTTCTCTTCACTGTTCCTAGCTGTGTGTCACAGCTACCGGCTACAGCCGCGTCCTCAATGGTTTCGCTGCGCTGCGATAACAACGGTTGCAGAAACTCAGGGGAAGAAGCCACGGGTGCCTTCAAGAGAGCTTAGTAGCTTATAGCCAGTATTCCAAATAAAGCAAGGATGTGGCAGCATGTCCTGTTTCAGAAAGTCTGCAGTTAAAAGGCTGGAATGAATGAATAGGAGATAATTTCTCTCCGTGAAGCATATGCTTTGTGCATCAGTTGATTCATAATGGTCGTCGCTCACCTTACACACACACCAACAAAACCCTTATGATGGTGTGTTCCATTTTACGCTGGAACATCATGCCTACTTGGTGATTGGTTTTAATAGAATCATAGAACAGTTTGGGTTGGAAGGGACCTCAAAGCCCATCCGATTCCACCCCACTGTGATGGGCAGGGACACCCCCCTCTGGATCAGGGGGATCAAAGCCCCCTCCAACCCGGCCTTGAACCCTTCCAGGGATGGGGCAACCACCCCTGCTCTGGGCAACCTCTTCCAGGGCCTCCCCACCCTCGTAGTGAAGAAATTCCTCCTTATGTTTAGTCTAATTCTGCCCCTCTCCAGTTTATCCCCGTTCCCCCTTGTCCTATCACTCCAAGCCTTTGTCAGCAGCCCCTCCCCAGCTTTCTTGTAGCCCCTTCAGCACTGCTGATACTCACTTTTTAGCAGGAATGCTTTGAAGACTCCCCTAACCCTGAGATGGCAGGTAGTCCATGGGTAATGAAATGCTTCCTTTTCAATGGGCTGATTTGCTCTGGGCCTTTGCGGTCTCGCTCTCACAAAATAAACTACTTCATTGTGTCGTTGGCCATACTTCACTTCTGACTGATGTACTGTCAGTTTATGACTTTCTGTGGGTTATAAAATCCTTGGGGGATCCTTCAGGGTAAGAGATAACAGGCATGGCTGTTCGAACCCGATTATTCTGTCAGTTTACAGAGAAGGGTTCATATTTTTTTCCCCTCCGTGATGCCGAGTTTTTTGGTTTTACATATTCTGTATGTCTATAAGAGAAAAACAGCCTTTAAAACACTGTACTTTTGCTGCTGTTGTGTGTGTTTCCTTTATCACGTTAGCCGTCATCTGGTTGAGGAAGGTGCCAGCTTATCTTATCTTACTCTTACCTGCATCTCTTATTATTGTCTTACAGGTTTGCAGCATGAAGGAATATTCAGAGTGTCTGGGTCACAGGTTGAAGTGAATGACATCAAAAACGCATTTGAGAGAGGTAGGGAAGATCTATTCCAACATCTCAGAAGTTATTACCAAATGCATGAATTTGTTTAAATATTCCAAAAGGGCCTGTTTGGAATGCAGCTTCTATATTCTGATCCTTTGATTCTTGTTTCCCAAGCGAGTCAGGCTCCGACACTTCCCTGGTGCTCATTAACCTTGAGTACTCAGTTGTTTGGCATTATGCATTCTACCTTGTAGAGCGTCTGTATAATAAATACTCTGGATTCAATCTTCTGTCATGTCTGATAGCTTATTGATTAGTTCTAACACTGAAGGATAATAGAGGATTTCATTATTGGGTGTAACTGCATTTTCATGCCCTCTCCCCCCTTCCTCGGCTCTTTGGGAATAGGCTGCCTGCTAGGGAATGAAAAGTCATGTTTTCCGTGTTCTTGATGCACAGCTTGTTACATTTATTCTAAATATCAGCAAGTGAGAGAGTAAATTTCAAGATGCTTAACTTGACAGAGCTTTTAATAGATTTGATTTTCTGTGTGAAGAACCTTTCCATACAAAGGCAAAGAACGGCTGGGAGCCTCCTGACTCATCAGCTTCTGGCTGGGCTGTTCTGCCTAGCAGAGCAGGTTCCGAAGAGCTTGCTCTTCAGATAGTCGTCGGATCCTTAAGGTTGGAAAGACGTCTAAGATCATCAAGTCTCACCATCTTCTCATTCCTGTTTGGGTTGGTGAATTGATGGGGCTCGTGTTAATTCCCAGAGCAGGTCACTCTCCAAGAATACAGTTAATGTGTTTCTGTGCTCGCTGTTGGAAGAGATGAGGAGTGATTGATTAGGTGCAGCAAGCTCAGTTTGCTTCTGGGAAGAGGGGAGTTTAGTGGACAAGGTATGTGAAAGGTGGCATCTAATTCCACCTGTCTTCATCGCCACCTACCTGACAGTTAAATCCTCGAGAACAAAGGGAGCAGAAGTGTGTAACATAAGCTGCAGGAAAAGGCTTGGTAGCAGGCTCAAAGATCACTTTTTTAAAATGAGGGAAATTGCCTTTCGTTCCATGTTAACGTGCAGAAATAAAAAGGGGATTTTTTTTTTTTTTTGCCCTCTCTCCATCGCACTTGTCTTTGTAAAGCATACAATATACAGAGCTGATAAAGTTAACAATAACGTCTCTGCAGTTTATTGCTTCACCCAGGACCCTTGGTGGCAGTTAATATCGAGGCTAGTGCTCCGGTTTGTAGTGGCCCATTTATTATCTTGTGTGTTATGAAGATAATACGCAAGCTTTGGCAATTTCAGTCACGTAATGGATATATATAGCTTCAATTTGAGGATTGCCCCATCATTAAATCTAATTATGTCTGAAAGGGAGTTTTCCCTAGGGACCAACTCCTTAAGTGGACATCTTTTCTTTTGTAACGCAGACAAGCTGTGGCGTATGCGCAGTGACAAATTATCTGTCCCAGAGACACTCCCCCCGCATCCAATTCGACGTCAGATGTCTGCATCCTGCTGAGCCGAGTGCGCGATGCTCCGTGGCATCCTCTGAGTCCACTGAATCCCTCTCGGCTTCAGTTGAGTTTGCATAAAGCTCCTGGACTCGTGTAACGTGCACCTTCACGGTGGAGCTGTGAGCATCGCACCCACCAAAATATGTGGAGCGCAGAGCCTCGAGGTGTTACTGCTGCTCTCGAAGCATCATGACGCGCTGTGGGTGAGAGCTGGGTGCTCCAGCATCAGCCAAATCTGCCTGATAGAAGGTTGTCCCACGTCTCCTGGGGTTGCTGTCAGGGCTTCCCATCCCGTCTGATCCACACGGGGTGTCTCTCTCCCCCTCACACTGGTTGTAGTACAGTTGGAGTAGGTGGCGTTAACTTCGTGCTGCACAAATCCTCGACTCCAGCTTAGGTGCATCCTTCCAGTCTGATTCCTTTCTCTGGTATCCTGATTTTTCTTCCCTGTTTTTCTTTACTTGTCATGAAGGGGAAGATCCGTTGGCTGGGGACCAGAATGACCACGACATGGATTCAATAGCAGGAGTTCTGAAGCTCTATTTTCGAGGGCTGGAGCATCCCCTCTTCCCCAAAGATATCTTTCATGATCTGATTGCCTGTGTCAGTAAGTATGTGAAGATCTGAAAAGAAATAGAAATGAATTTTCCACTCTCATCTTCCACTTTCCTCTTTTCCCGTTTCCCCTTTCTCCTGGCTCCAAAATAACCTTTGTGTAGTTGCTGTGTTTGGGCTCGTGTTGCGCTGGTACCCAGGGCTCTGTTAGCATTTACCTGGTTACAGCCCTACTTATTCTGATAGCAATTTTCTTATGAATGAGCGAGGAGATAAAATCAAATAGATTTTAAGGATGGTGTCATGGATTTTTCCAAGACGCTGCTTCGTGAGCAGAATCTCTTGAAACAGAATAAACCAGAAACCTCCGCTTATGAAATATCATCTTCACAAACTCCCATCAGGTTGCGTCAGAGATGCCCTTGTGGGAGCAGAGGTTTCTTTCCCAGCGTGTTTTCCCAAAAGCTGCTGGATACAGGCTCCTGGGATGCCTGCTGCTGTGTTTCCACGTACTCTCTTTAGTTGGTGAGGTAGCAGTCATACACCTTTTAGCTCCATAACCACACAGAGCATCTGTTGACTTCTCTTAGAGACTATCCATCATGAGGGCAGTCACAGACCCATTGTTAACATTTTTGATGGTTTCTAAAGGTGGTTCTGGTGGGCAGAGGGTTATTTGTGGTTTTTGGACATGAACAACCTCATTTTAACTGGCCTGACTATTGCCACATCATTCAGATGAATGATTCTATTGTCCAAGTACTGAAATGGCCTTTGCAGTGGCAGCCTTTGAAGTCAAGCAGAAGATAACTGCTTCTAAAATGGCTTGTGGTTTTCTTCTCCTGATAAATGCGTTTACAGACTTGAATTCACATTATATGAAAAGAAAAATCCACTTCCAAATAAGTTCTCCCTTCTGAGATGATTTATTCTGCCCACTTATTTCTCAGTAGGCTGCTGCACACAGAGCTTTTTGCCTCACCCTTTAACTATGTTAATTTTCCTTTGAGTGTTACACAAGTTCTTTTTTAAACACCCACCTTTCGAAGCTAACTTGAATGAGCTTTTGTGCCAGAACTATTGAAACAGATGACATCCAGTGCTCCCACGCTGGGAAGGATCTGACAGTGGAGTTTCGCGTGTTCGGGGCCCTTCGTTGTCCAAGGCTTTGCCAGCAGGTTCCGCAGCCTCTGCCTTTCCGTGCCATGGAAGGTCTGGGAAGCGAGCGGAGCCTTCCTCCTGCTGCTGCTCTGCTGCTTGCCCTTCGTAATGGTTTGTCAGGAACCATCATAGCTTACTGGTTTGGAGTCTAGTTGTGCGGGCATGGCCATACGGTGACTCGGTGGTGCTCTTTTCTTCCTTTCAGCAATGGATAATTTACAAGAGAGAGCGCTCCACGTCCGGAAGGTGCTACTAAACCTGCCCAAGACCACTCTGATTGTAATGAGATACCTCTTTGCCTTCCTCAATCAGTGAGTATCAGCCCTGACCCTGCTGTTGTACTTGATCCCGGTGCATTTCGGCAGAGGGCACTCTGGCTGCAGGTGGGCTGTGGACACCAATAAGGCAGAAGAGTTAGATGAAGATTAAAGGAGAATGCCCTCCCCTTGCTAAGTCAGCACCCGGTGTTTTTTACGTTCCCTCAGACAAGGAACAGGACAAGGGGAATGGCCTCAAGCTCCACCAGGGGAGGTTCAGGCTGAACATTAGGAAAAATTTTCCACAGAAAGGGTCATTGGGCCATGGCAGAGGCTGCCCAGGGAGGGGGTTGAGTCACCTTCCCTGGAGGGGTTTAAGGGACGAGTGGACGAGGTGCTGAGGGACATGGGTTAGCGATTAATGGCAATGGTTGGACTCGATGATCCTGTGGGTCTCTTCCAACCTGGTGATTCGATGATTCTATGACTTCTAAACTCCTTCAGGGTTTTCTATTCACTTCTCCGCTTTTCACACAGACCCAGACCCTTCAGCATTGAACGGTGGGAAGCCCATGGCAAACCTTCCTGGCTCAGCTGTGCGTTCTCCAGCCGACGATGTGCTGTTTTCTGCTGTTAACCCTCCTCCCCGCTTCTCTCTCTTGCAGCTTATCTCAGTTCAGTGAAGAGAACATGATGGATCCCTACAACTTAGCCATCTGCTTCGGGCCGACGCTGATGTCTGTGCCTGAAGGTCACGATCAAGTCTCTTGCCAAGCTCACGTCAATGAGTTGATCAAAACCATCATCATCCAACATGAGAACATCTTCCCAGGACCAAGGGAACTGGAGGGCCCAGTCTATAGCAGAGGTGGAAACACCGAGGATTACTGGTATGATGGATATCGCTGAGGAGAACATGAATGGGTGGATATTTATTGACAGATTAGCGTGCTACCGTCATGCATTCTGCGTTGTCTAATTCTGGATTCAAGCATCTGGTCCAGCCTTTCAAAAATCTGCTTTATGTAAGAGGAGATGGCTCTGATATCTCTGGAGAGTCACCAACTAAAAAGAAAAAAAGCTGTTAGAAAGTAGCTATTCAGTTGTCAAACCTAGTTCGCTTATCTTGAAAGGCATGGTTGTGTAGGGATTTTCTTGGATGTTCTGCTATGGTAGCTGCCATAAATCAATCTTTTTTTTTTTTTTTTTTTTTTCTTTCTCCTGCTTTTGCCTTTTTCTGCTCGTCTGGAGCATCTTTGCTTCAGACGCAGGGGTCACTTGCAGCTGAACCTGGAAAGCTGCGGCATGGTTTAATTTTCAGGGCAGGACTGATGGTGGAGGAGGGAAGAGGGGGGAATGCAAAATCACCGTTTCCATCCAGCTTAAAGCTCCAGAGGCCTGGCTGTGCGCTCAGTCTGAAAGCCACATCTGGAAGCAATTCAGCCAGAGCGGCTCCTGTCATCTGGGGTGGAAGGTTGGGGAGTGGGGGAAGGAAAGGAGGTGTTTTCTTTCCTACTGGCTGAGCTGATCTCTCCCTCTAAAAATGAGGAATGTTGAACTGTGTCCTGCTTCTCCCCCCACTCCCTCCCTTCTCCAATGGCCTGGGAGTGCAAATGATTATTTTCATACACTAAAATAAATACATTTTTTAAATGAAGTCACTCTGGTGACAGAGCCAGCCTTGTTTCCCTGCCTTGTTTCAGAGCAGCTTTAACCATCGACTCGCTCCTCTGGACGAGCTGCTGTGTGCGGACTTGCCAGAGCCTCTTTTGGAACCTCAGTTCATTTTACCCTTCACTCTGGTGTTTTTAGCTGATGTTAGATGGGAAAGAATTGTAGAGAAAAGAAAAAAAAACATTTAAGAATCTTTATGACTTTAAGGTAACACATTAACTCGGACAAGAGGGTTTTGTCCTGTAAGGTGAAGGAGATAAAAATGTTCAATAGGCTCAGCGTGGGTGACACTTCCCTCAAGTGTGTGGGAGGCAAAATGGATTGATCAAAACCATCATCATCCAGCAATCGTGATCACTCTGGCCAGGCCAGAACGAGGAACGAAGTCATTACTGCGTGAGGAGAATTAAAAATCACCTTTGACGAATGACAGTGTAAGAGCGCAGCAAACGCATTTTGTCTTTAGTAACAGCATCTGGTGAGATGAGGACCCTGTTTGTGGTCCAAGGCAAGCAGGCAGGGCAGGAGGCAGCGCTGCCAGCTGGCACGGGGCTGCTGAGCTGCCTGGGAGAGGCAATGGATCCTCTTCCAGTTTCCTTTCTGCTCCTGTCCTGGGGGAACTGCTTGTGTGTAGCTTCTTAGAAAAACATAACCTTGGGTCGCCACTTGTTGTCTGCTGATCCTTTCCAAGCTTTTCTTCACGCAAAACGTAAATGAATACTCTTGGTGGCTTAGGCGCTCTGCGGATAAAGGTTACAGGTGATCGACCTGGCTCTATGACTCGTTCAGCGAAATGCATGAGACGACCTAGGATTGCGATAAAAGGGAAGAAGGGAGATGACAAACTCGGTCCTGGAAATATCATAGAATAGTTTGGGTTGGAAAGGACCTTAAAGATCACCTCGTTCCAAACCCCCTGCTATGGGCAGGGACACCTCCCACTGGATCAGGAGCTCCAAGCCCCATCCAACGTGGCCTTGAACCCCTCCAGGGATGGGGCAGCCACAACTTCCCCTTCTCAGTATGAATTGAGAAAGAATTTCTCCCCAGGAAGTGTCAGCTATCTCATCAGTCATTTAATGAGCTAATTAGAGCAGTGGGGAACAGAGCTGAGGGAGTTCTGGCATGGCAGAGAGAGGCTAGACCCAACATGCTACTGCTACCTGGCTTCTAAACACCTCCAGAGGTCCGGGTTGTAAGATCTGAAGTTGGGCTTTCCTGATAAGGTACAAGAAGGTTAACAAAGATGTTTGGTTTGCTCAATCAAATAAGAATATAAAGTTTTATACACACTGCCTGCAGTATGTGTAAATGCATCCGTGAAGTGTCTGTCGCAGTGGAACTGGGATATTGGCTTCCAATATGGATGTTCCCAGTCCTCTTTGATTTTTGCAAATGAAGGAACTCAACTTCTACCACTGTAAAGCACCGTCTCTTTCCTTCTGTTGTAGTGAAAGTCCTCACGGAGAGAGAGCCTCAACAGAAGACTCAGTTCAGGATGTTACGGCTGAGCACCACACCAGTGATGATGGTATGCATGAAAACATCTCCTTTTTGGTGTTGTACCTAACGAAGGAGCAATTTAATTGCTGTGATGAAGGAAAGGCTAACTCGTCCTGCATCTGGACAGCCTGGGACTGAAGTCTGCAGTCTGGGAGCACTTGCTTAGTTTCCATGTGGGATTTTTAGATCGCTTATGTGGTTGAGAAAGAACAAGGATGAGAAAATGAGCAGCTAGAGATTAGAGAAGGACAATGTGTTAGTCTCTGGAACTAGATTGCGTGGGGCTCCTGAGCGAGGTAAAATTCAGAGGCACTTTGGATCGAGTTCTGCAACCTACATGGAATATTCCATAGGAAGCATTTGGGAGGGAGCATTTGGCACTGAAGCAGAGGAGGGAGCTGGGCCTCTATCTCTTCTGGGGAGGAGCAAGATGTGGTTAAGTAAGGAGCCTAATTGAGTTGTGCATCATCACACCTTGGGTGAACTTGTCAGACGTGCAGCATAAAACACCACGACCCAGCAGGACAGATGTTCCGAGGATTTTCTTGCTCCTTCAGTCTGGAGATGTGACCAAGCAATTGCTCCTTTAGGTCTTTAGTGCGGCTGGCACTGGTCCTCTCCAAGGAAAGCTGCCATCCCAGGAATGGGGGTGGCATCCCGAGGAATTGGTTTTGGGGTGGGGGGACAGATCATCTTACACAGAGCATCCCTGCTGTTCCTGGCTGTACGAGTGAGCAGGCAGCTCGGTTTGAGGCAGGCGTAAGAGGTCAGAAAGGCTGAAGGAGAAGCAGGTTGTATAGAATGTTCGTTATTTGTGTGAGTGGAAAGGTTTTAAGCGGCTGCTTTCCTGCCCAGGCTGTCAGACTGGCAGGGTTATTGTTTGGCGTAGCCTTGTGGCTCTTTATTCACACAGCTTTCTTCTCTGAGCAGAAGTGTGGTAGGAAAAAGCTACTGGAAATTAGAGTCTAAAAATCACTTCTTTGGATAAAAGCCAAAGTCCTAAAAAGCAAATTGGAAACATAAGAAACCTGAGTGCCGCACTCATCTGGAACAATAAACACTTCTTAATGAAACAGATGGAATTTACAAACCACACTCCCGTCCCCTTTGTAAATGGAGGGGGACACCAAAAACCAGCATTATCGTTGGTTTAGTGTTATAAAGAAGCTGGCTCTGGAGGCAAAACAGGCGAGGGGAAAGAAGGAGCCAGAACCAGATACCTGTGAGCTTTGGGGAGTCTGGAGCAAGGCGGCTGCCGCAAGCTGCAAATGGGGACCAGGCTTGTCTCGCCCTTGCAAACATCCTGCTGGGTGTGAGGGCTGAGAACGGGATTCGTGTTAGGTTGGTCGCTACCTAAGATGATTTGACAGGATTCTGAGTGGTCTGGTTTAGGAAGGGAGAAATTGTTGGGGAGTCGATCCAGCAGGTGCTGTTGCCAATTGCCCTTGGTGTTTGGTCACTTGGTGCTTTTGATGCTGACGGGGCTCGTTGGTGGGAGATGCTGCTCTGCTCTCAGCCCAGCTGATGGGATGGTGCTCAGCGTCAGCTCGTGCAGGCACACAGTTTTTCTCAAGCCCAGCTACCACCTTGTCTGCCTACAGGCAGCCTTGGAGACCTAATTCTTGAGCGTGTGGTCTCGCAAGGAATAATTCCTAGAATTGCAGGAATGGTTTGGGTTGGAAGAGATCTTAAAGCCCATCCAGTTCCACCCCAGTTGTGGGCAGGGACACCTCCCACTGGATCAGGGGCTCCAAGCCCCATCCAACCTGGCCTTGAACCCCTCCAGGGATGGGGCAGCCACCCCTGCTCTGGGCAACCTGGGCCAGGGCCTCCCCACCCTCACATTTCTTCCTAAAATCTCATCTCAATCTCCCCTCTTTCAGCTGAAAACTCTTCCCCTTGTCCTGTCCCTGCCCTCCCTGATCCAGAGCCCCTCCCCAGCTTTCCTGGAGCCCTTTCCAGCGCTGGAAGCTGCTCTAAGATCTACCCAGAGCTTTCTCCTCTCCAGGCTGAACAACCCCAACTCTCTCAGCCTGTATGAGAGTTGTTCTAGCCCTCAGATCATCTCCGTGACCTCCTTGTGACTCTCTCCAACAGATCCATGTCCTTCCTGTGTTGTAAAACTTGTGGCTTGCGTTTGGCCTTCCAGTCCCTTCTGGCTGGCCGATGCTCTCTAGAATCCTCCCATGACGCAGAGGAGGCCCCGGGGAGAAAGGGCGTATCTTTTTTTGTCCTGGAGGAGGAACTGCAGATCTTTTTCCCCAGAAAAAAAAGCTCAATTTCCATGGACCGCTTGGCTGTGTTAAAGCTCCTTTAAAGTGATTAGAGGCTGAAGTCCTCTGGGGCCGTGTGGCTGAGCTCATCTCCATTCCCCTGCTGCCTGCCTGGGACTGGGAGCTGGCTTAATGTACGTCTTTAGAATCAACCAATGGCAGATTCTTCTGAGTCTTAAAAATAATCCACCTGAATTTTGGGGGTTTTCCCAAGTGTCTCAATGCCCGTATTGTCCCTCTGTATATCAGAGTCCCACAGGGACCGGGATTAGCGGCTGGTCGGGAAGACAGCGTGGCTAGACCTCTTTGAGCTTTTCCAGTTGGATTTGGAGCACGTTGTGCAGCTCCAAGCGCATGCCCAGCTCAGCCCAGCTGTACGGAGCCCAGAGGAGCAGCTCGCTCTCCCCAGCGCCGCACGAACCGCAGCGGTGGAGGCGCTCGGTGTTTTGGTTAGAGTCCTTGACAGTTGGATGAATAGCACGGCCTCCCACCATGCCAGCATCCCGTCTCCTGGGTCAGGTGGACCTCAAGGCAGCGGAAATTTCCTTCTGAATAGCTGCTTTATTCCTGCAGCAGCTTAGAATCAGGGGATGTTTCCCACCCTAAATGCTAACGGCAGCCTCGGAGGCTAAGTTGAGGCGCCTTTAGGAAGGCAGATTTCTGTCTGGAACAAACCTGGTTGCTACCCAGCTTTGAATTTTTCTTTGCTTTAATGAGACTCATTTTTGCCTTTGCAAATTTCCGTCTTTGTACTCCGAATTGCTATGAGGGGGTCGATGACTTGGAAAACACGGATGCGTTCATCGTGTAGGGATTGGGTAAATGCTGAAATTGCAACATCCCCATGTTATAGGGGTTGCCCTTCAACCCTCGAGAAGGAACACTTTATGCTCTATTCCGTGCTGTCATCATAAGCTGTTTTATGGTAGCTTTAAACTGTTGAATACTTGCCTGAGCCCGAGTGCTTAGTGAATTATTGTTTATTCCCTTCTATCTCCTAGAGTGTGAGCCCATAGAAGCGATAGCGAAGTTCGACTACATTGGCAGGACTGCACGAGAGCTGTCCTTTAAAAAAGGAGCTTCTCTCTTACTCTATCAGCGGGCCTCAGATGACTGGTGGGAGGGACGCCACAATGGAATTGACGGCCTTATTCCTCATCAGTATATCGTCGTTCAAGACACGTATGTTGCACTTCAAGCCCATCTGGGCTTGCTTAAAACTCAGGTGTGGAATGGAGCGTTGGTGGCAAGGTGTTGACACCAGGTGGGGAGAGAGAGTTCATCCTTCCACCCTCCCTGCAAGGAGGGGATCCTTGAAACAAGCAGAGATGTAGGTGTCCAGGTATGTGGAGGTGATATAAAAATTATTCTGGTGCTCCAGCCGGTTAAAGACGCAGGGCTGGGATCTCCAGGTTGCTCAGAGAAAGCAGGCTCTCTCGTTTGAAAGATACGTAATGATTTGTTAGAGAAAGATGCCAGCGCAGCGTGGTTTTCCTGTACGTGTGTTTACTTAGACAGTGCTGTATTGGAAATTCAGGGCTGCTGGTCCTGCTTGGGTTGTGATTTCCTTCCCTCCTCCTTCCTAGTGAGGATGGTGCCTCTGAAAGATCCAGTCCGAAGTCTGAAATAGAAATAAATTCTGAGCCACCGGAAGAAAAAGTCACAGCTAGAGCTGGCGCTGGTTGCCCGAGTGGGGGTCACGTCGCAGATATTTACCTTGCAAACATCAACAAGTAAGAACGGCCTTTTGTTATTTTACCTCACTCTAAAGGTCTTGGTGATGAGTCCAGTGCTGGATTTCCTTCCTTGAAGAAGGTTACCCAGTGAGCACTGTGCCACCATCATCCTCTGCTTCCCCCTCTTCTAACGTGCTTGCATTTTGCTGTCCCCTCTCACTGCCACTGGTGTGGCCAATGCTCATTTACAGTCCCACTGGCTTCTCTTCCCTATCGCCAAGGTGCCATCTGTTCCTGTTTTCCCAATCACATCCTATTTTTTAAGCTAAGCGCACAGAGAAAGGGTGGGGAGCAGCAGAGTGACTTCTTGTAATTGTGTGTTCCCGTTGCGTGTTACGTTTGTTGTGTCTCGTTTACATTTAACACGTTTTGTTTTATGGGGCGGGGGACAATTTCTTCAGAAACCGGTGTCACATTCTGTGCTAAATGACGTTCCTCAAGTCCCACCATCTGGCGTTGCCCGTAACGTTCTTCCGTTCCCCTGGCACCTCTCACCTTGGGTTACTAACCATATGCTTGCAGTGAAACGAGCTCTGTTGCTCTGGCTTTACCTCCTCGACCAGAAATCATTACTTTAGCCAACACTCCACGTAATCAAAAACAGACTAAATTTCTTCATCTGTCATTTAATTATTCTAGAGCAGACTTATCCCCCATATCTTTCTGATTCTTCCCTTCATATAAAAAAAAAAAACAACCATGTCTCTCTATTGTGCAGTGAAGGTATTAATATGATAATTGCAGTTGGTTGGGAGTGGATATTTTTAACCTTAATTTAATGAATGTAGGCTGTAAAGGCATTAGTAGAAATGCATCCTTGTAAAGGTTTGGATCTGCTCGTGTGCTCCACGGAGCCTGGTCTGTAGCTTGCAAGTCAGCAGAGCTCCGCTGATATCGGTGAAGCTGCATTAAACTGCATCGGCTTGGGATCTGGTCTTTCTTTCGTGGTATTTGTTGTCTGAGCCATTGAGGTCCAGTCATGGAGAGATTTGTCTAACGAGCAGACCTGTCTTGGAGCTTCCCCATCTGCTGCTTTGGTAGCGTCTGTAGCGTTTGTAAGAAGCCCGGCTAATGTCCACTCCCGCTTTATTTCCCTTTCGGAGGGGAATTGATATTTAGCAACAGTAGCATAAGACTCATTTTGTTGTTTTTTCTTTAGGAATGAATCTTCTGACCTATGTGAGAACAGACTTGAGCAAAATTAAATCAGATGGTTTCGCAGTGACAGTTGTGCCACCCACTGAATTATTATTTGGATGCCAAAATCCTACTGGAGTTAACACTTTCTTGCAGTTATTCGTGGGGCTGGTGCTATATATAAACGGATCCTTCCCTGTATAATGGATGCCAAGCTTCAGACCTATGGCATAAAGTATTCTGCTGCTTTGATTTGAACGGAATCGTGCTATCAGACTGCATGGTGCTGGGGTAGAAATAAATTGTTTGGACCAGCTCTTCCATTTGACATCATCTTTTGGTATATCTGTAGCCCTACCTAGATAACGCCTCATGGTCCTGCTAAAGCAGTGGAAAATAAACATCTCTTACCACCAGCAAATATTGGAAATGTTCGTTAACCCCAAACTGGGGTTCTTCGCTTGCCAGTCTCTGAAAATAACAACTTGATGCCTTGGGCCAGGAGCTTAGTAGACTTATACTGTGTCCTCCAGTAAAAAAAAAAAAAAAAAAAAATGTAGCTCTGCTCTTCTAATGTAATAAAAACACATCATCAAAACCTTTCGATGGCACAGAGGGTTTTTTTTTTTTTGTTCAAATATAAATCCTTTTCTTCCTGACCAAGTTAATTGCACTCCATCCAAGTTTTTTGTTCTTGCTGTGAATGTGCACAGCTGCCAGAACCTCAGTCTTGTTGTTAGAAGTGTTCAACTGGAACGGGTTACAATCCTGCTGTTTCACAACGATGCCTAAAATCCTGGGTGTGTTTGTAATCTGATTATCCTTATGTCTCTTCCCGTTGTCCTCTGTGTGGTTTTCGGGGGGGATGGCTTCAAATGAGAGCCCGTTACGTGTACCTGCTTGTATTGACTTGTTTTGCTTTTGTGACTGAAGGCAAAGAAAGAAACCAGAGTCAGGCAGCATCAGAAGAGCCTTCCGTCAAAGTGACAGCCACGGCCTAGGTAGTTCAATGGCAGAACCCGCCTCCCCAGGAGCCATAGCCGGTTCCAGACCCTCATCTCAGCCCATTCTGAGCCAAAGTCTTCCCAAGGAGGTTCCAGATAAATGCTCCATCAGTGGCCACGGCAGCCTCAATTCTATCAGCCGACACTCGTCTCTGAAGAACAGGCTGGACAGCCCGCAGATCCGCAAAACGGTGACAGCTGGGAGGTCCAAGAGCTTCAACAACCACCGGCCCATGGACCCTGAAGTCATTGCACAGGTAAGTAGGAGCGCTTTGCCGTAAAGATTGGGTTTGGAAGCTTAACGTTGGATACAGTGAGATGTTTTAACGTGAATTCTGATTTAATCTCCCAACCCTCCCCTTCTCTCAGTGCAATACGAGCTTATCACGCAGCGTGAGTCTAGGCTTTCACCTCGCTCGGTGTAAGTCACTGAGGCTCCTTTCATGAGTGAAGATAAACAGCCAGGTCCTCCCTCCTTAAAAACTTGGCCCTGTTCATTATTCAGCGTTTAGTTTCAACAGTAAAAACATCCATTTCAGAAAGTTACACAGATTCCAAAGCTGTCAGCAAAAAATTAAGCAGTCATAACTTGGGGACATGAGAGAAGTGAAGTATTTAGTGTCGATGTAACGTTCTCCTGTCAGTTATGCGAACTTGCCTGTGGTTCGACAGTGGGAGCATATGGAGCCGTGCAGTCAAAATAAAAGCAGGCTGCTGAGTTGTACGGGGCTCACAGTGGCATCTTTATACGCTTACAGGGCTCAGGGGGTGATTAGAAACCACCTTTGAACAGAATACTGCTAGTTTTCATTAGCTGGTTATTTAGACAAGTGCTTTGAAACCAGAGCAGCACTCGGGCGCCTGCAGCCGAGCTTTAACTTTGCAAAGAGCTTTTTTGGGATTGACTCCACCAGACAACAAGGAAGCCGTGTCTCTAGCTTCTTCTGCGCAGCTTAAAGGGAAAGGTGATGATAGTATTTTTCTTCATCCTTGATAACTGGTTTATTGCTGATTCTCCGTGCGCGCTTTCTGCATCTCCATCGGCAGCGGTCAGAACTGAAGGTCAGAATTAGATTGGAACAGCTCCTGATGGGGTGAAGGATGGAAACGTTACCCATTTCCCTCTTCCACGAAGGATCTTCCCTTTCTCCCAGTCCAAGCTGTTTGATGCCTGCACATGAACGTGTCCTGTACCAACTGTTCTCACTATGCGATGGATCTGTCTAAAGCCAAGGAATGCTTGGGTCTCGGATTACAAAGCCAGCCCTGGGAGACCTGACTCATGAGTTTGTAGGGTTTTTTAGGAGCTGAGGGGAAAGAGACGTGAAAATTAAACATCATTTTTATTGACAAAACAGCAGCATCAAGTCGTAAATAAGGTCCAACTAAAATTCCGCTGCATATCCTGATGGAGGGATGGGGTTTGCTGTGTGTCGTGAATATCTTTAGGCCATTTGTTCAGTGAAATTATGATACACGGTCTTTGTTGTCTTCATATTTCATCGTCCTTCCAAAGCTTGTGTTGACATAATTGGAAAAAACAAAGATGCTGATTTAAGCTCTAGCAAAAATTGTTCTGTCTCCTCTTCCTGCCAGCACGTTACCTCCATTGTTTTCAGTGGAGAAGAGTCTGAGGAGGAAAAGAAAGGAGGAAGAGGGGGGAAGAAAAAGAGAAGGGGAGCAGGAAAAAAAAGCTCAGTCAACTTAGTGTTCCTCTTTACCCTGTAGTACCTGTTCAAACACCATCTCACAAGCATCGTGCGTTTTTTGTGTTTCCCTAACTTTACACGTACAGTCTGCCCGGCTTCAATAGCCTTGGAGGTGTCAGGTTACTGTCTTTGGGCTTCCTCCACCATTCCTTGACTGATTTACCTTCCCCACGCGCTGAAAAGCCTCTCTAAGGAAGCGAAAAGCCTGGAGCCAAACTGTGAGTCACTAAAAGGCGGAGTTGTTCAGCTCTCCCGTGAATCGTGTGCACCAGTGGGCTCCACCGCGTGGGCTGCAGCCTGCACGGAGGTCCCACTCCGAGTGAAAAGCCACGTCTTTATCCCCACGTTCTCTTTATTTGTTCATAACTGCAGTATTTTATAAGAGTGAGGAGCACCCACTTGAATTTCTGTATATTTTCCTGAAAGCTTCTGTGTTCTCTGTGATGTTCAAATGTTGAATCGCACGTAATGCCTTTCTGGGAAGAGAAGGCTGCTCGCCCAGCAGGAAAACCAGTGAGGTAGTAAGAGCGCACAAGGATTTCAGCGTTCGGTGTGTGGCCCGTCAGTCCTTTCGTCAGGCATTTACTCTCCTGAATCTCCCATGCCAAATAAAGTACAAGTGTCGTAGAATCGTCGAATGGTTTGGGTTGGAAGGGGCCTCAAAGCCTCATCCAACCTCCCTGCCCTGGGCAGGGACACCTCCCGCTGGATCAGAGGCTCAAAGCCTCATCCAACCTGGACTTGAACACCTCCAGGGATGGAGCCTGCTACTTGGAATCATGTGCTTTTCTGTTTGTTTTGGGATTGTACTCATCTTTTGAAGTCCAGGCAGCATCAGGCCCAGTAAAAGACCAGATTAGTGTCAAGAAAGTGCCAGCTATTATATTGCTCCCCGTGATGGAAAACATTACAGCTTATTGGCTTCAGTATATAACGCTCTGTCATTTGGCGTGGCCTTTACTTTGACACCTAAAGGTCCTCAGCCTTCCAGTTGATTTGAGTGTTGGTGCTTAGAGGCTGAAACCTAATATATCCCTCTCAGAGGCTGACTTTATCTCTGTATTTATGTGTCTGGGTTCTGTTATTTACTCTTGGTTCTCTTTTGTGCTTGCAGGATATTGAAGCTACTATGAACTCTGCTCTGAACGAGCTGCGGGAGCTGGAAAGGCAAAGCAGCGTGAAGCACACGCCAGATGTTGTTCTCGACACCCTGGAGCCTTTGAAAACGTCTCCAGTGGTGGCCCCCACCTCTGAGCCTTCCAGCCCTCTGCACGCTCAGATCCTCAAGGACGCTGAACCCGCTTTCCAGCGCAGCGCCAGCACGGCCGGAGACATTCCGTGCACCTTCAGGCCCGTGAAGTCCATTAAAATGGCCACCCAGGTGAAACCCCCGGCAACTCGGCCCAAGCCAACGGTTTTCCCCAAAACAAATGCCACAAGCCCTGGTGTCGCCTCCTCTGCGTCTCAGCAGCCTCCTGACAAGTCCTGTACTGTCTGATAAACTCGATGCTGCTCTGTGGATATAACTGTGTTGTTTCAGATGAAGAGACTCTGTTAACAAAGACGTTAAAAATCCCTATTTAACTAATTGGTTTTGAACTGCTGAAGGTTAGTTGGGAACAGCTGCTTGCTGCTGGGAGTAAACTCAGCGGTAACAACCTCGTCCCAGGTACAAAACAGATGCCACGCTTAGGAAATCCGATATCGGGTCACTGTGAAGCTGAGCAGGAACCCACAGAGAAAGCGATGAGTTGGATCTTGGTTTCTAGATGATGCCTCGTTCCAATTGTTTGGCCGCTGAAAGAAATATTTAGTGGCCTGATGTTTTGAATACTGGTGTAGTGACTTCTATATTCTGTGTTTCATTTATCACAGGGAAACAATAGGATAGATTTTAGTCTCTTGCATGTTTTGGTGCCACTGGTTACGTGGAGCTTGGACATGCCTGTTTCTTGTGCATTACTATGATTATTCCGTCGCCCGCTGGTGCCACGGTGGTTAAGGGTCTGTCTCGACTTCCATCACATCCTCTGGTTTTGTTTGTTCGCTTCCCCTATTCCTCCCCCCAGGGCCAAAGCTCTTGGCCATCCAACCTCATCCTTTAGTCGACACTTGTCATGAAAAATAGTTTACTCTGGAACGCTCTTAGATTTTGTGGAGTTAAACGTAATGTGTGTCTGTGCAAATATAAACAAACATGTTCCTGAGGTCTAGGAGCATAAGAAAGAGCCCAGTTGTTGCTTATGGACAATCTAGCTGTTTTCCCCCTTTGCTCTCCCCTATTTAAAAACAGCTTTATTGTTTTTCAGTGTAATTTTCAGCCCGTAGGCTCTGATGCGGTGTGTGGTCTCGGGAGACTGAATGTAAAAACAAGTTAACTTTTGGAAACTAAGCATCCTCTGATGGGAGTTCATTTACTAACGCACACGTTCTTGTTTTGATCACGTTATCAAGATGGATCCTTACCAAAATCTCAGTTACAAGCACTGTAAAGACTTCGATCCGAAGTTCTCAAGCTTCCCGTCTTCTCCCTCTTCCTGGTTGCAAACGCTTCGGCCGGTGGCCGTGCTCGCCGCGAACGGCTTTAGGCTTCTTCGCTCTCATAGAGCAGGATGAGGAAATGCTGCTGGGACGAGGCCGTGGCGGCACGCAGCTTCTGGAGTGGCTTCCCTACGCCTTCCTTGGTAGCCTGGCCTGCCTCCGTAGGACTCCGCAGACGTGGGAATGAAGTCTTAGGATTTGTATTTATATTGTAGGCAGCAAGTGCTTCAGCTGCTAGCAGGCTGCAGGAACTCTTCTCTACTCGACTGGGAATCTTCCACAACCTAAAGCTTATTTAATTTAAAAACGAAAGGCATGTGCCACTTCCAGCCGCAAAGATGATCTCGCAGTCCTGCAGGAGAGGAGACTCTGGCTGACCCTCCGTTCACGTTGTTCCTAAACTCTTCTGGGATTTAAATAAAGCTGCACATCTTATTTTTATCATCGTCTAAATTCAGGCAAGGACAAGATAAGGAAGGATGTTCTTCTCTCCCATTTAACTGAGTTTCACGTTTAAATCTGTGGGTTTCTCACAGTTGCAGCTGTAACATCCTCTTAATTGGCACTCAGTAAGTAAAAAAAGAAGAAACAAAACTTACATTTTTGAGAACAGTTCCTGAATTGTACTTCTCTGGTTCATTTAGGATGCTACCTGGAGAAATGAGTAGGGCTTTACTTCATCCCTGTCCATCCCTGCTCACACACCCCCATCGCTGCAGGAGGAATTAACCATGTTAATGATGGTTTTTAGCAACGGCAGCTTTCCCTGTGCCCTGAATGAAGAACATCTGAAAACTGGGGAACACGGAAAAGATTTCGGTGAGAACGCTTCTCATTCCTCATTTCTCCGTAGCGGATCTGTAGCACCAGTTCCCCTCGGGAAGCACCGCGGTACGTGTGTGACCGTCACTGGACCTCTCGCAGGGGAGAGCCCAGCAGTGTGACCAGCGCCCTTTGCTCTCAGGTTCTGATGGACTTCTACCGCCGAGGAATCACTACTTCTTTTGGGGAAGAAATAGAATTAAACTGGTCATTTTTTTGCTCAGGCAGAACTTTTTGGCATTTACTTTAGGTAGGGAATTTGTTTTCTTTTTGGTCTTGAAGGACCAAAGTCAGTCTGTGTCAAGAGCAGGATCTCTGTGCATTTACTCCGACTCATTTGTAATGCCTTATTTTCTTCATATTTTTACGCCTAGCTTCCATGCTTTTAAGTGGCCAGCCACGCACAGCATATTTGGAGGAGATGCTCTTTTCTGTCTTCGAGGTCTGAAGTGTGAGTGGGAATTCAGAGGTCAAAAAGACATCAGGTTACTGTAACAGCGACCGTCTGTATCTGAATTACTGTGCTTATCTCGAACATCCGTAGCTCTGGGACAATCCTACTGTCCAGGGGAATACTCTTAGCAGGATAACCTGTATCCAGAGCAACTCAACTGGAATTCTGGTGTGCACTGTGATTGACACTTACCCCTACAGCAAGCAATACGGCAGGCTGGAGACCATCCTTCCTCTTCCTCGTGCTCCAGCTCTGGCCAGCCAGCGGAAAATTCACACACGCACACAGGTGGGAGAATTCAAACCAGGAAAAGAAACTTTTAGCTTGTCTCCTTCGCTCTGTGGACACAGGAGGCTGAGAGAACGTTTGCTACAAGTGTTTGATGACCGGTTGTTGCGGGAGTGGTGGCAGGGAGGAACTGGAAGTGCCAGCTCCGCTCCCTGCAGAACTGGTGGGCGTCTTGGAGAGGACACCACTGTGGAGAGGACGAGTACGACGCAGCGATTTGCTTGGGGAGGTATCCGTGTTACTTCATATCTTCGTATCCAGGAGAAATATTAGCTCTTCCATGGAAATTCATGACTTTTATGTAATGTTTGTGTCAAATATAAGGACAAGAAGTGTTGGATAACTGGAATAACGTATGTCTGTTCGCTAGTGCTTTGTATGAACAAAGGGTTCTTGTTCATCAGGTGTTGGATTGAAATAATCCAAAGTGAAACTTTTAAAATAAAATCTGAATTTAGGTGATCAATCTTCATAGTTTCTGAAGCTCTAACCGGTTATGTTTTATTTCCCTAATTGGGAACTGAGCAGTGTGCTTTAACGACTGCTAAATTTCTGCCTCTCTAAGGTAATCCAAAGGCTCGCAGTTCATAAACGGTAGATCTGTTCTTCGTGTCAAAGCAGTGAGACACCACCAGCCTCTCGCTTTATCTGTACTGGGTATTTCGTTGCAATGAAAATGATTAAATAATTAGAGTGCACTGTGATGGCAGAAAGCAAATTGTTGTTATATGTATGTATTTTGATGCCTGTTCGAAAAGAGTCTTTGGGTTTCCTGTGCTGAATACCTCATGTGTTGGGTTTGGGGAGTGTTTGTTGCTTTATTTTAATTCGTTTCTTTGTTTTTTTTAAAGCAAGATTGTTCTTGCACTGAAGTAGGTTAAGGTAACCGAGTTCTCATAAATTTATTTACCGCATTGGAACACCTCAGACTTTGGCAAGAAATTCCATCTGTACTAGTTCTCCACCTTGCACTTGGTCCAGAGCAAGCAGTCGCTCGGCTGTTCTCCTGCGCCCTCAGAAGAGCTCTAGCAATATTCAAGCGAAGGAGGTTGTTGGAGATGGAGTTTGCTGCCTTATTGCTCTTCTTCTGGGTGTCAAAACCTCAAATTCAGTTGAACGTTGTGTAGGGTTGGGGGTTTATAAAGCATCTGAGGGCTGTTCTTCAATAGAAGTAAATGTCTCTAGGTAGCACTTCAGATCCGTTATGGACCTGCTAGTCTGGAATACTCTCACCTGAGGGAGCGCTTCAACGAGCCCGTACTCCCAGCACGGCAGAGTTTGCTGGTAAGGCAGTGGGTAACGATGGAGAAACACCCATCGGGAAAGTTTTTCTGATGGCCTCAGTCAGAGGCTGGTCTGTCTGGCTCCTCTCCAGCACGTTGGTGAGCGGAGGAACCAGCTCTGCTCCCATCCCTCCAAGGGGCAGCGTGTGGAGCTGGTGGAGCGGAGCAGCTCGGGATCAAGCCCTGACTGTACAGGGATGCGTATAAATACATTTGTCACCAGCCTGGGAAACACGAGCTAGGAAAACAGAAACCTTTGGGCACTCCCGTCACTCATGAGCTTGTCCAGAACGGAAAATGAGTTTAAGGGAATTGATTGATTTTGAGTTATTGTAGTTTTCACAAATTAAAAACCATTTTTGTGAGCTTATCTGGTTCTGGCTGACATCCACAGGTGCAGCTGTAGACAGCCCAGCTGGGTTTTAGCAGGCTGGTAGCACCAGAGGCATTTGGAGAAGGGAGCGATGTTGTCTCTCATGGATGGACGTCATTCCCGAGGGTCTGGGAAAAGGCCAAGCACTTGCTGGCGCTCTGGATTGAATGTTGGGATTTGCACTTACCTTTCACTTCGGAAGATAATCCTCTCTCTGGATCAGCTTTCCGCTTGTCTCTGTGTGTGTGCAACAACCTGGTACTTGAAAAAAATACAGAATACTTGACCCACCGCCTTGTGCCGCCGGGGCCGGGCTGCTCCGGCACAGCCTCACGCGCAACCAGCTGCTTTAGTCGCAGGTGAGTTATTTTTCAGGCTTGGTCCTAGGATTCTATTTTAGTGGATGTAGAGATGCCAAAACAGCAATTCAAGGCCTGGAAGACAGGAGGTTTGTGGGGGTTCTTTCATATTACATTTTGTGCTTCCTATAAAGTAGTTTGAGACGAGTTGTTTCTCGCTGATGGACTAGAAAGAGGTGAAGGTGGAGGGGGAGGCAACTCCCAGCTGCACTGATACTTGATTCACCCACCTTGTACAGGGTAGATACTTGGTGGTTTGCAATGGAATGGTGAGCGGACCCTTCCTCTTAAAGGCACTGTCGTAACTTTACTTCTGAAGAGGACTTCACCAGCTTTTTGAATACCCGAAGCCTTGTGAGTGTGCCAAACAGCCGGAGCAATACTTGAGAGCAGCGGGTTCTTTGGGAAACCAGCTCCATGGAGCCCAAACAAGGCAATTGAAACCATCTCCGACACGTTGGAAGGATGGCAGGGATGTCCCTGTTCTGTTTTCACATCGGAAGGCTCCGTTCCGGGGTGTGTTTGGTTTCTCTGTTGGTCTGAAAGCTCCGTCCTGCAGCGATGGGCGTGGGCTTGGGCGGCGCATTGGGATTTGGATTATTAACAGCGGTTGTTTAGTGATGGGATGGAATGTTCTTGCTAAAGCGTTTCCATTGTTTCGTGTCTTCTACACCAATATATATACGGTGTATATATATTAAACTGTGTAAAGTTGTACTTTGTACATACAACTGTACAATATGGAGGTTCAGCCTTCCCCCCCTCCCCTTTTGGTACAGTATTGTACAGTATTAGGAGTAAACGTGTTGGAAATGTTAAATCCCTACTGGGGCGACAAAGTGTATCCGTTGTCAGTAGCAATAGTTTTGGAGAAATAAATGTTTGGGGTATGGTGGAAATCCTGACCGATGGGTGCCAGTGCGTGATGTACGGAGCGCGTGGAGCGAGCGTGTCTGGGCTCCCGCGGGCGAGAGAGGAGGAAACTCCCCCCGCCGGTGCTTCCTCGGCTGGAGACGCCGAATTCTGGGAGCCCTTGGGAATTTGAATAGTGGCTGGTGCTGGTAAGTAGCTGAGGAGGGTTCTGCCGCACAAATACAGCGTGTCGTTCCGTGGCACCGGTGGGGGCTCGGTGACGGCGAGGATCGTACAGTCATGGAATGGGTTGGGTTGGAAGGGACCTCAAAGCCCATCCAGTTCCATGTCATGGGCAGGGACACCTCCCACTGGATCAGCGGCTCCAAGCTCCATCCAACCTGGCCTTGAACCCCTCCAGGGATGGGGCAGCCACCACCTGAAGGACAAGTGGCTCAGCTCTGGTGCTTTGAAGAGCCGCAGCCTACCAGTAACAGCTTTCAGCGAAACATAAACCTCCCTTGCAGTGACCTGATTTAAAAATGCTTAATCCTCATCATTTTTCTGGCGAGGATGGGCCTCCGACTGTCTCCGGATTTAAGGTTGAGGTTATGGATTGTGCTGTGATGAGTATTTCCCCCATCTCAGTTTCTTAATTTGCTTTTTTTCAGAGTACGGTGAGGAGACAGCGTTGGGGTTTGGGCATTTTGGATTCTCTTTGTTTAGGTCTCTAGCGACCTGAAGGGGCTACAAGAAAGCTGGGGAAGGACTGTTCACGAAGGCTTGTGGTGATCGCACGAGGAACAATGGGTATAAACTGGAGAGGGGCAGGTTTAGACTAGACGTAAGGAGGAATTTCTTCACAATGAGGGTGGGGGAGGCCCTGGAACAGGTTACCCAGAGAAGCTGTGGCTGCCCCATCCCTGGAGAGGTTCAAGGCCAGGTTGGATGGGGCTTTGGGCAGCCTGATCCATGGCAGGAGGTTAGAACTGGATGATCCTTAAGGTCCCTTCCAACCCGAACTATTCTACGATTCCAATTAATTATTGATGCTGAGGTTTAATGCTTAGCTAAGCCGGTTTTTGCTGTGCTGGAAGCCAGTGTCCCTGGGATGGAGCATCCCACGTTCCCCAGGGACCAGGGCGAGGAGGAGGCTCGGGCAGCCGCTCCCTTACACTGATGATCTCCCACATCTCCTCAAAAGCTGCTGTAGGGGTTCAGGAAAGCCGGGCTGCTTTTACTCATTAATTCAGCGGCTCAGATCACAGCAGCTTGAACGGTGACACCTTGAAGTCAGCCCGGCGCCCGCAGCGGGCAAGGCAGCGATGCTCGAGATCTGCCTCAAATCCCTGCTGGGGAGGCTTGTTTTGCAGAGAAATATATAAAAAAAAAAGCAGCCTTCTGCAGAGCGCGGCTCTGCTTCGCAGCGAGGTGGGGCAGACCTGTGCCTCTGGTACACACAGACATTCAAGGTACTTCGGGGGCTGCAATTTTAGGCTTTGCCCGGGTGCTTTTCTTGTTTGCTTTGGCAGATCTGCCTCTGCCACCCTGCTGGCAGCCGGTTAGCAAAGCCCCTTGGTTGTAACTGGGGGTGTAAACAGTGTGCAGTCTGGTGTGCAACTGTGGCTGTGCAAGCCAGTATATAGTCTGGTGTGTAACTGGTGTGTAACAGGGTGTGCAAGCTAGTATATAGCCTGATGTGTAAATGGGTGTGCAACTAGTGTGTAACTGGGTGTGGAAGCCAGTATATAGCCTGGTGTGTAACTGCTGTGCAACTGGGCATACAAACCAGTATATAGTCTGGTGTGTAACTGGGTGTGCAAGCCAGTATATAGCCTGGTGTGTAACTGGTGTGCAACTGGGCATACAAACCAGTATATAGTCTGGTGTGTAACAGGGTGTGCAAGCCAGTATATTGCCTGGTGTGTAACAGGTGTGTAACTGGGTGTGCAAGCCAGTATATAGTCTGGTGTGCAACTGGTTTGTAACTGGTGTGTAACAGGGTGTGCAAGCCAGTATATAGCCTGATGTGTAACTGGGTGTGCAAGCCAGTATATAGCCTGGTGTGTAACTGGTGTGCAACTGGGCATACAAACCAGTATATAGTCTGGTGTGTAACTGGGTGTGCAAGCCAGTATATAGCCTGGTGTGTAACTGGTGTGCAACTGGGCATACAAACCAGTATATAGTCTGGTGTGTAACTGGGTGTGCAAGCCAGTATTTTGCCTGGTGTGTAACTGGGTGTGCAAGCCAGTATATAGCCTGATGTGTAACTGGTTTGTAACTGGTGTGTAGCTGGGTGTGCAAGCCTGTATGCAGCCTGGTGTGTAACTGGGACGGTGGCTGGGTGTGTAAGCCGTGTGTAACTGGGGTGTAATCCAGGCGCAGCCTCCAGGACCTGCTCCTGCTGCAGACACAGCACCCCGCTTGCTTTTTATATTTTAGGCTTTGCTGCCACCAGCTGGAACAATTATTTTTTTATCACAGACTTGGCTTTGAGGCTGTGGTTTCCCTCTTTCTCGCATCCCGCAGGGTTTTATGCCCCGTGGACACCTCGTGACCCCCAAGGTCTCGCTGTTTTGACCATGGATGTGAAAAACTGGAGCAGCCAGACAGGATTTCAGTGTCAGCCTTGAGATAGGAAGGATAAAACCTGCTGTTGGGGCAACCAGGGAGAGGGAATAAGCTGCAGGATTTAAAAGGATAGCGAAAGAAAGGCTGAGAGAGCCTGAAAGGAGCCAAGTGTTGGACCAGGGTCTCCTACTGGGGCTGGAAGTGACTGTGCAGCCAGCCAGGAGAAATACTGGGTTAACTGGGATGCGCTGAAAGTCCAAGGGCTCCGAGCTCTCCAGTTAATTCGGGGCGATTCAGCCGTCAAGGCGTACGAGGGTTCCCTTTTGCACACACTTACGGGGAACTGTGTGAAAAAACACACAGCACAACCTGAAAATAATCTTTTTTTGGGGGGATGTTATAGAGTATTTTGATAATTTCCTTCCTGTCTGTCTTTCCCCTCACCAGCCTAAATCTGCTCACCCGTCAGCTAGACCTGAAACAACAGGTACAAGGTTAGAAGTCTCAGAAAATGCCTGAGTCTGGGTTTTCTGTCTTTAAAAAAAAATCTCGTTTCAGGGTCGAGGGATCTGCTTCTGCCCCTCTGCTCCTCTCCTGTGAGACCTCATCTGGAGGATTGTGCCCAGTTCTGGAATCCTCAACATAAGGAGGAGATGGAGCTGTTGGAAAGGGTCCAGAGGGGGCTACAAGGATGATCAAAGGACTGGAGCACCTCATGCATGAGGAGGACAGGCTGGGAGAGTTGGGATTGTTCAGCCTGGGGAAGAGACGCAGCAGTCCAGAAGCACCCATCCCGGCTGCTGGATGTGGAAAAACTCTGGGACTTGTAAATCCTGCTAAACGGCTCTCACAGATAGATGGGTTGAGCTAAACCACCCTGGCATGCCCTGTGAGCATCCCTGGGTGCTCCAAAGCACCCACCCAGAGCAGCTAGAGGCTCTGTGAAGTAGGACAGGGGTGGCATCCATCACAAGTGCACCCCTGTGCTGGGGTTGAATACTGCAAATCACTTATTTGCAGCACGTATTCTGCTTTATTGCTGTTTGCCCCATGCCCCCTGGGCACCGGGAGAGCCTCGGGGCTGTGAGGAGCCCACATACGCGTCATCCAACGCGGTCAACAAGGCTGAACACAGCCCTGGATATGGATCCCAATCTGACTTTGTCTCCCATCTCCACCCTGTGAGCAAGGCTGCGCGCTGGCTTGTGCTCAGCACCCTTTGCTCTTCCCAGGGTCCATCCCAGCTGCTCCCAGCGAAGCGGCTGCCGAGCCCTGTGCGCCGGGGAATCGCTGCAACACTGGGAATTTTTTCGCTCAATCAGGAAGCTGAAGCATTTCCTCCTGCAGCCACAGCTGACGCTTGCAGAGCGTGTTTTGCAATGCCAGAGGTTTCTGTTCTCGGGGTGGGGAGGTGCCTCTCGCCACCTTGCAGCTCGCTGCTGTTTGTTTGCTGCCTCTTGTCAGGGTTGAGCTGCCAGCCCGGACAGGTCCCAGCGCCAGGGTGGGTTTTCTGGCAGTGCCAACAGCTCCATCCATGCGCAAACCTTCGCTCGACGCCGGCGAGGTAGGAGGCTGGCGGCGAAGGGGCATGTTCTGCGGCCGGCGAGGATGGGTGAGCGCCGGAGCCTGGTGGTGGGGCTGCCTGAGGATGACTCGTGTGCTTTTCCTCCTCCACAGCATCGTTGCTGGAGATGCAGAGCACCCCAAACTACCTCTGGAGCACCGAGGACCTCCTGGGCCAGGGCGCCACTGCCTCCGTCTACAAAGCTCGCAACAAGGTGAGTGGGAGCAGCGAGGGGAGCAACCACCCAAAAGCCACCGTCCATCCCAAAGCCACCATCCACCCCTAAGCCACCGTCCATCCCAAAGCCACCGTCCACCCCAAAGCCACCGTCCACCCCAAAGCCACCATCCACCCCTTCCTCCTGCCCGTGCTCCCCTCTGCTCACCCTCCCAGGAGCTTCCCAGCGTCTGGGGCCGCGTTGGGTTGTATTTTCACTTTTCATTTGGCTCCTTCCTCCCAGACACCAGCTCAGGGCTGGGGTCGAAGGCAGCTTTTGGGGTGCTCACAGCTGGGTCCTGCTCCCCGATGCTCCCGTGCATCACGGGAGGAAGAAGCTGTTTGCGGGGGAATGCCCGGAGGTTTTGAAAACCCCATCCCCAGCGATTTGCATATTTCGTGCAAACGCTTGCAGGGTTGGAATAGAGACTCCCCGCCTCGCCGGCTTTGAAGTTTATTGAGCAAACTGTCCGTGCACGGCGCAGGGCAGGAGAGGTGGTTTCAGGGATGGTTTGGAAGCTGCCCTGTGGGGAGCTGCCAGCCTCTACCCCAGCTATAAACATTTTATGAAGCTGAATAAACACGCTGCCCCGTAGCACGTGGGCTTCAGGGACAGGAAGCAAAGGGAGGTGAATAAGAGCAGGTTGCTTTTGCAGTGGAGAAAACAGCCTATGGGTTCAGAAACCATCTTTTACTGTCAGAGTGCTTTGCATCTCAAGTGGGATGTGGGAGCCAACAGAGCTGCTGAGGATGCGGATGGAGTCACCTCCCATTTCCTTTTTAATCTTTTTCCTCTTTTCCCAGAAATCTGGGGAGCTGGTTGCTGTGAAGGTCTTCAATAATGCCAGCTACCTCCGGCCCCAGGAGGTCCAGCTGCGAGAGTTCGAGATGCTGAGGAAGCTGAACCATAAAAACATTGTCAGATTATTTGCCGTGGAGGAGACGGTAAGTGGGACCTCAGCTCGGAAACCCGCTGGACCAGTACCACAGGGGAACTGGACTGGGCTGCAGGAGGGGAGACCTTATTACTCTCTACAACTACCTGAAGGGAGGTTGTGGAGAGGAGGGAGCTGGCCTCTTCTCCCAAGTGACAGGGGACAGGACGAGAGGGAATGGCCTCAAGTTCCGCCAGGGGAGATTTAGGCTTGAGATTAGGAAGAAATTCTTCACAGAGAGGGTGGTTAGGGATTGGAACGGTCTGCCCAGGGAGGTGATTGAGTCACCGTCTCTGGAGGTGTTTAAGGTGAGGGTGGATGAGGTGCTTAGGAGCATGATTTAGGGATTGGTGGGAATGGTTGGACTCGACGATCCAGTGGGTCTCTTCCAACCTGGTCATTCTGTGATTCTGTGATTCTGTGAGGGGAGCGGTGGTCCTGGGCTGCCTTCTCCTCCCACCTCACTCCAGCTCCATACCAAGCCTGGGAGCACTGGGTGACTGGGCTGGAGCATGGATGTGACCTGCTGTGGTCCCTGGCCAGGCACGTAGCTCAGTGGAACCATCCTCCAGCTCTGGTTTGTCCAAGCAGGAGAATCCTAGGGACCCACCGACCAAAGAAGGGGACCTGGCCCCGCCTGGCTGGGACATGGGGCCAGCTGAGCCCTTCGCGGCTGCTCCGTGTTGCAGGGCAGCAGCAAGCAGAAGGTGCTGGTGATGGAGTACTGCTCGAGCGGCAGCTTGCTGAGCGTGCTGGAAGACCCGGTGAATGCCTTTGGCTTGGCCGAGTCCGAGTTCCTCATCGTGCTGCAGTGCGTGGGTGAGCAACCCGGTTGCTTCTCCCCTCCCCAGCCCATCTCCTACATTTAAAGAAACCCCACTGGCGCAAAGTGCTCCAGCTCCACGCACAAAAACTCTCTTCCCACTTGTGCCCAGTGGCAGGGATGAACCACCTCCGCGAGAACGGCGTCGTCCACAGGGACATCAAACCTGGCAACATCATGCGGCTGATGGGGGAGGACGGGCAGAGCGTCTATAAGCTGACGGATTTCGGGGCAGCCCGAGAGCTGGACGACGACGAGAAGTTTGTGTCTGTCTATGGAACGGAGGAATATCTCGTGAGTATGGATGTCACCGTGCTGGAGTCCTGGGGGAAGCTGGTCCCCATCCTTCCATCCAAAGGGCGACTTATACAGAGGAGCAGTGACCTGGAGACCCCCAGTGCACAGGGGCCACGTATTTTGAAGAGGGAGGGCTCAATAGTTTTGTTGTAGAGTTCCAGGCAGTATTTTGCTTGGAGATCCAGCAGTAGAAGAGGTCAAAGCAGTCAGTTTTCAATTCCAGCACCCAAGGCTTGATACCCGATGGCAACGCCGCTCTCTGCTTCATCCCTGCAGCACCCAGACATGTACGAGCGAGCCGTCCTGCGCAAGCCGCAGCAGAAGGCGTACGGCATCACCGTTGACCTCTGGAGCATCGGCGTCACCTTCTACCACGCTGCCACCGGCAGCCTCCCCTTCATCCCCTTTGGGGGACCCCGCAGGAACAAGGAGATCATGTAGGTACCGCGGCCGGCTGGGTGCATCCTCGCGACTTTGTGGTTAAAGAAGAGGAGGCAGGGTCAACATCTAGTTGAAATTTTTTGAAATATTTACCCCCTTTGTATTTTTTTTATGTCTGTGAATAGTGTCTCCCCAGCGCGTCCCCACGGCTGTACCCAAACGGTCCTTGGCTCGTTTCACCTGCGAGCAATTCCTTCTTGACAGGTATAAAATTACGACTGAGAAGCCTCCAGGAGCCATCGCAGGGGTCCAGAGGCAGGAGAACGGGAGCATCGAGTGGAGCTACGAGCTGCCCATCACCTGCCGACTGTCTGTGTGAGTGTTCCTGGCCGGGCTCAGCTCCCACCGCGCGGCCCCTGACCGCGCCTGGCATGGGCATCCCACCTCCGAGAGCGTGGGAAACGTGAACGAGGCAGAGGAGCTTTTAATCTGCAGAGTTTGCAGCTATAGGACTGAGTCTTTGCTTTACAACCAGGAGAAGGGGGTGCAAGGCAGGGCAGCGGCTCCATCAGGCGGGTGGCTCAGGCGCAGAAGAGGGGCTGCGGGTCACTATTTACAGCTCGTGGTTGTGCTAACATCTCATCTCCTGCTGCAGGGGCCTGAAGGACCAGCTGATACCCATTTTGGCTAACATCCTGGAGGCCGACCAGGAGAAATGCTGGGGATTCGACCAGTTTTTTGCGGAGACCAATGACATCTTGCACAGGATCGTGGTCGACGTCTTCTCCCTGCAGCAGGCTTCCTCGCATCGCATCTACATCCACTCCTACAACACGTAAGGATGCCGAGGCTGTGCTGAAAGCGAATCTGAGAGCTGAGCTCAGGAGCCTCGGCCCCTCATTTCAGTAGATAACGCAGGGAGGAGCTCCTCTGCTCTGCGGTTAAACCAGATTAAAGCAAACGGGGTTCAAACCAGCCTTTGCGGGGGAGTGCACGAACTAGGAGTTGTCGGCTCCTGGCGTGGCACATGGGAAAACACCACCAGGTTGTTTGTGGGGCCCCACTGACCCTCTGGGATGTTTTGCTCCAAGAAGAGGGTGACAGGCTACTCAAGCAATAGAAGTCGGAGTGCTTGCCTTGTTGCTTATTCCTCATCCTTTCATTTCTTTCTCATTTCAGTACCACCAAGTTTTTAGATGAGGTCTTCAAGCAAACAAACATAGTCCCCCACCATCAAGAATACTTTTTTGAAGGTCACCTCTATGAGTTGGATCCTAATCTACAAGCTCACAGCTTCTGCAGAACCACAGAGCACAACCCTCTGACCTTACTGAGCACCTCTGAGCAACCAGAAGATGTGGTGGGAGTCAGATACAGAGATCGTGAGTATCTTTGGCTTGGAGAACGATCATGGCACGCAGGGTGGGCACCAGAGGAGACATTTGCTTAAATTATTACCCTAATGTGAGGTAAATGGTTTTAAGCTGAAAGAGGGGAGATTGATATGAGATATTTGGAAGAAAAATATTGCTGTGAGGGTGGGGAGGCTCTGGAACAGGCTGCCCAGAGCAGGGGTGGCTGCCCCATCCCTGGAGAGGTTCAAGGCCAGGTTGGATGGAGCTTGGAGCCTCTGATCCGGTGGGAGGTGTCCCAGGGGTGGAACTGGATCAGCTTTGAGGTCCCTTCTAAGCCAAACCATCTGTTGTTCTGTGATTCCACATTTCCAAAACATCTCAGTGAGCTGCTCTAAGCCTTCAGCATCAGAGCAGCTCCTGAGCTTGAAATCCTGAGTGGCTGTGGGTCTGCAGTCGCAGCTCAGGGGCTCCAGGCTGGCTCCCCAGAGCACCATGAAAGGGTCATGGAAAGGGTCACTGGGCACTGGCAGAGGCTGCCCAGGGAGGGGATTGAGTCCCCTTCCCTGGAGGGGTTTAAGGGACGGGTGGACAAGGTGCTGAGGGACATGGGTTAGTGATTGATAGGAATGGTTGGACTCCATGATCCGGTGGGTCTTTTCCAACCTGCTGATTCTATGATTCTATGACTCCCACCTGTCTTTCCAGCCGCACTCGAGTTCCCGAAGTTTGTGCCCCAGGTGGACGTGGTGGCCGACTGCAGCGCAGCGAAGGTAGGAGGGGGTGTCCACTCAACCCCGGGGATCCCCAGCTGCGGAGGCGCAGCCGCTGGCAGAGCCCTTTGCTTTGCAGAGCGCGGTGGGTGCCGTGCACCAGACCCTGCGCATCGCCCTGGCCCTGCGGCGCTGCCGGGAGCTGCTGGCGAGAGGTCTCCACTGGGTGATGTGAGTGCTGGAGCCACCGCCAGCGCGGGTGGCGTGGGGGGGGACCCATCCCTCCTCTGCACCAAGAGTTTTGTGTGTTAGCGTTTCGACGGCTCGGAGGTTTCCAGGGAGCACAGGACCACCGCGTCCCCTCACGGGGTGCTGGGAGGGAGCCCAGCCCCACGGCCAGCATGTTCTCTGACTCAAGAGACGCGTGCCAGGGGTTGGATGGGGCTCGGATCCCCTGATCCAGTGGGAAGTGTCCCTGCCCATGCCAGATGGGCTTTGAGGCCCCTTCCAACCCAACCCATTCTGCAAAAGGACGGAGCCACCAGCTCCATCCTCACCCCCTGGCACACGTGGGCAGCCCTGGGATGGAGTTCGGGCTGCTGGGGAGCCTGTGTTGGATGGGCTGTTTTCTCTCGTGGCAGTGGGAACCTGAAATCGGAGTGCTCGAGGATTTTGGAGCAGAGGAGAGGGGCTGTTTCCGTGCTTGCTTGCCTGCAGCTCACTGAGGTGAAGACCCACGTGCTGTAAGTGTGGCTGGGCCAGGGCAGCTTCGCGGCTGTGGGGCTGTTGCAGGCACTGGCGCTGCCCTGAGATAAAATACGGGACTCTCAAAGGTGCCTGAATAATCAGAATTATGCAAAATTCCAGGAATAAGGTAATAGCTGGGAGGTACAAGGCTTTTTCACTGCATGTGGGGGCTGCGGGAAAAATCATAGAATCGTAGAATCTATGAAAGGAGCCACTGTGGCTGTTTCTGCTTTTTGCTTCAGTTTTTAACGCTCGGTGCCTGATTCCCAGATTTAGCCCCCGCTCCCTGGCTCCGGCTATGGGGTCTTCAGGCTGTCACGGCCCGTGAGCCACAGAGTAAGTACGAGGAGGAGGCAGGGTTGTTACCACCAGCTGGTGGCAAGGGGAGCAAGAGCTATTGCTGCCAGGTGAGTTAAAATAACAAGGCAGGATGGCATCAGCTGCCAGGTCTGGGTCTGGCCGGCGTCGCTGACCCTGCTTGCCGCAAACAGCCTCAGCTCTGCGCTGGGCTCCCCAGACAACATCTGATCTGGCATAAAGCTGGTGGGGATGAAACCAGCAGCTTTGGAACAAATTGGAAGCGACGGGGTGAGTTTCCCAAGGATCAGCACTTTGCATCTTGTGGCTCCGATCCCGTACCCCGAATGCAGATTTATTGTCCAAGCAATCCACTGTCCGGCATCCCCAGGATTGCGGCATCCACTGTGGGATGTGTTTTCTTCTCCCAGGCGATGGCTGCTTCTACATTGTAACCTGCTCCAGGAATGTGTATTTTCTGACTTTCTTCAGGTACAAGGCTGTTCCTGGAGGCACCGCGGTGCCGGCTCTGAAGGATGCGGCCGTGGTGAAGACAAGGCTGCAAAAGGTGAGACTCGACAGGGCAAGGGGCAATGGCTCAAGCTCCCCCAGGGGAGGCTCAGACTAGATATTGGAAAGAAATTTTTCACAGAAAGGGTCATTGGGCACTGGAAGACGCTGCCCAGGGAGGGGGTTGAGTCGCTGTCCCTGGGGGGGGTTTAAAAGATGGGTAGACGAGGTGCTCAGGGACGCGGCTCAGGGACAGATAGGAATGGCTGGACTCGATGACCCAAGGGGTCTTTGCCAACCTGGTGATTCTGTGCGGGGCTGGGGAGCATCCGCAACCACAGACAGCACCGGGGTGGGACAACCCCAACTTCTCTTCCCCCTCGGCAGGTTGCCGAGGAGCTCTCGCAGTGCTCCCACAGCATCTTTGGCTTCCAGCGGGTACTGGATAGCATTTTGTCAGAGCTGGTGAAGCAGGGGCAGCAAGTGCATGAGGACAAAAGGTTCGTAGCGCCAGCTTTGCCGAAATCCCTGCCAACGCTTTGCTGTTCTCAGCCGGATTGAGCAGACGCTGCTGCATCCTCCCAAGGAGCACAGACCCCTCGTTGCCTCCCAGTTCCCCCCAGTGCCCTGCCAGTTTCCCCCCAGTGCCCTCCCTGTTCCTCCCAGCGCCTCTCAGTGCCCTGTCAGTTCCCCTCAGTGCCTCCCAGTGCCCTGCCAATTCCCCCTAGTGCCTCCCAGTGTCCTGCCAGTGCCTCCCAGTGCCCTGTCAGTTCCCCTCAGTGCCCTCCCAATGCCCTGCCAGTTCCCCCCAGTGCCTCCCAATGCCCTGCCAGTTCCCCCCAGTGCCTCCCAGTGCCCTGCCAATTCCCCCTAGTGCCTCCCAGTGTCCTGCCAGTGCCTCCCAGTGCCCTGTCAGTTCCCACCAGTGCCTTCCCAGTTCCCCCCAGTGCCTCCCACTGCCTTGCCAGTTCCCCCCAGTGCCTTCCCAGTTCCCCTCATTGCCTCCCACTGCCCTGCCAGTTCCCCCCAGTGCCTTCCCAGTTCCCCTCATTGCCTCCCACTGCCCTGCCAGTTCCCCCCAGTGCCTTCCCAGTTCCTCCCAGTGCCTCCCACTGCCCTGCCAGTTCCCCCCAGTGCCTTCCCAGTTCCTCCCAGTGCCTCCCACTGCCCTGCCAGTTCCCCCCAGTGCCTTCCCAGTTCCTCCCAGTGCCTCCCACTGCCCTGCCAGTTCCCCCCAGTGCCTTCCCAGTTCCTCCCAGTGCCTCCCACTGCCCTGCCAGTTCCCCCCAGTGCCTTCCCAGTTCCTCCCAGTGCCTCCCACTGCCCTGCCAGTTACCCCCAGTGCCTTCCCAGTTCCTCCCAGTGCCTCCCACTGCCCTGCCAGTTCCCCCCAGCGCCCTCCCAGTTCCCCCCAGCATTTAACAGCCCTGAACACCCCCCCCCCTAACTCCTGGTGATGTCCCTGGCGCAGACGTTGGGCAGCAGCAGCGTCCCCCGCTTTAGAGCGTGTTTGGATTTCACCCCAAACCAGCTCGTTTCATCCCAACCTCACACCTCCTGTCCCTCAATTCCAGCATCGGGCAGCTCGAGTGCTGCCTGGAGAAGATGCAGCTGATCCACAAGCAGTTCAAGAGGGCCAGGACGTGTCTGCGTGAGTGACGGGAACAACAGCCCCAGGGGCACAAGACGTGGGGCTGCAGCGGGAGCATCCCTGGGCTGTCGTGGTGGAAGAACGAACCGTAGAATCAGATAATCATTTCATTTTGCTGGGGTTTGCCATCATTCCTGCACTGTGAGAATTACCCCAGGCACCTGAGCCCTGAAAAGCCCCTGGAGTGGTCTCTGTGCGTTACGAAACGCTGGATTGCTGAGGCGAGCTGGCTGCTTGTTACAGTCTCCTCTCCCTCTCATCAAGCTGCACCAGAGGAGGTTTAGGTTGGGGTGTTAGGAAATATTATTGCACTGAAAGGGTTGTCAAGCACCTGAAGGGGCTGCCCAGGGTGGAGTTTCCATCCCTGGAGGGGTTAAAAAGCCGTGCGGCCGTGGCACCTCGGGACGTGGTTCAGTCAGCGTGGTGGGGTTGGGCTGGATGAGCTCAGAGGTCTTTTCCAGCCTTAATGATTCTATGATTCCATGGTTTATGGGGTTATGAACAGGATAAACGAGCTGACCACTGTCTTTTCTCCGCAGGGCTGAGCTACAACGAGGAGCAAATACACAAGCTGGATAAGTAAGTCCCAACCCTCTCCTCTTTCTGGGGAGAGGGACTTGCTGTTGGGCCAAATCCTTGCCTGAGACCATGAGGAATAAACACGTTTCAGGCTATTGCTCCCTCGCACTCAATCTGTGGTTCTGAATTTGTCGAGATGCTGATTTAGGAAGCGTTGGTGCTTTCATATCTGCCTGATTTGGCATGGTAGTAAAGTGAATGATGGTTTTTGTACCTTTAAAAATCCTTCTTTCAGTTTCCAGTGAAACCAGGGGAATTTAACAGGAACAAGATACACAATGCACGCTTCGATACATATGGGGAATGGTGATGTTTAACAGGCAGCTCCTTTATCTTAATTAATCTTCAGTCTAACCTTGGCCATTTGCCTTTAACTCCAAGGTAAAAACTCTTTGGAAGGGGATGGCAGCAAGGACATCCCTGCCTGCATCTCTCTGTCTCCCGAAATCTCCCTCTCCTCTCCATCATAATTCAATATTGTTTTCTTTATAACACAGGCACAACATCCAATCCCTCCTTCTCCACTCGGGAGTCAGTTTTCGACCTCCTGCCATGTGAGCTGTGATGTTAACTTTCACGCAGCAAAAGAAATAACAGCGTGCTCTCTTTTTTTTTTTTCTCTTGATTTTAGGGTGAACTTAGGGCATCTGGCCAGGAAGGTTCTGTTGATTTTCCAGGAGGACTGTGTCCAGCAGTACCAGGAGGCTCTGGCTCTCCACAGCAGCAGGATGAGGTACCAGCACCTCCTCACTTTTAGGGGTTTGGTGGGGATGGGAGAGGGGCAACAACCAAGGACCAGGGCTTCTGGATGCTCTCTGCTAGCGACCCAGTGCTGGGATGCAGATGATGATGCTGGTAGCCGCTGCTGAGGGACTCGTGAAGGGGTAATAAGACCTTCAAGAAGCAGCTCTGTGTGACTCCTGGAGATCCCGCTGTGCGTCTCTGCCCTGTTGTTCAAAGGAGGTTTCATAAATCGCTCCCTGAATTTGCAGCTTGACTTCGAGCAGCTGGTTCCCTCGCTCTCTGGTGGCGGGGGGGGGTTATTTTATCAGGACCAAATTGCTATTGAGACAGAGAGATCTACTTATTAGGCGCGATTTTTCTGTTAAACGGTGTTTGGGGAATAATACAAAGAGCAAATTACCTCGCGGTGATGGAGAGCAAACCGCTGCCTGTCGCAGCCGTGAGGAGCGGTGGCGAGGGGGGGGCACTCGGGGGCTAAAGGACATGACAGAAATTAGATTTTTATGGCAAGGCTGCTTTTAGAGAGCAGCATCCACTGCCCTGGACTGTCTATAATGCCTTAGAATTGAACCCAGCTTTTGTGCTGGACCCTATTTGTGTTATGGAGTAGCCAGCCCTGCATGGGATTTACTGGAGAGGGAGGTTTTTAGGCTAGAAATTCGTTTGAGATGCAATATCTCCCCTGTCCTGCCCCATCCCTGCCTTCTCTTTCCAGCTGGTGGTTTCCACACCGCGATCCCTCACCCGCAGGCAGGTTTTTCTGTGGGAGCGGAGCAGAAGCCGATGCTCACAGTCCCCACATGTCGTGTCCATCACAGGGCAGTGAAATCTCCTCTTGGTTTCAGTGGGAATTTAGCCTCAGGGTGCGATTCCTCCCTGGGCGTAGAGCCCCACCGAATCCAGGCAGCGCAGGAGCCTCTTCTGCACTATAAAGCAGGGCTTTTACCTTGGCTCACAGGGAGGAAAAAAAAGCTTTGTTGTGCTTTTCTGGAGTATTTTTGTATCTGTTTTTCTGTCCTTAGGGAGAAGGCATCGTGACTCACAGCTGGATATTTTTAATTTATTGTTACTTCAGTTTTAATTGTCCTGGTTGGAGTCTCTTCCTGCTTGGGTTTGTGGCGCGCTGGCTGTTTTTCTAGGGGCTGGAGGTGGATTGTTCGCCTTAAATATTCCTTTTTTTGGTTTTTGTAAAGCCAAACCAACCCCCTTTTTTTTTTTATACAACTCATGGCGTGCCTGGCACCCCTGGCCAGAAAGTCCTAAGTGGATTCATAGCTGAGGCTGGGGCAGAGCAGAGGGACACTGGCCACATCGTCCTGGCATGAAAACCCCTGAGATGCTGCCTGCCCTGTGTAGTGCTGCACGTAGAGACGCTGCCCACGGCGTGCGACCCAGGGGAAACTTTCCTGGCCTTTGTATGGTTCAAACGTGCAAGGAGAGCTTGGGAAAAGCTGGGGAGTCACCACAGAATCATCGAATCATAGAATCACCAGGTTGGAAGAGACCCACGGGATCATCGAGTCCAACCATTCCCATCGATCACTAACCCATGTCCCTCAGCACCTCGTCCACCCGTCCCTTAAACCCCTCCAGGGAAGGGGACTCAACCCCCTCCCTAAGCAGCCTCTGCCAGGGACCAACGACCCTTTCTGGAGGTGTCCAAAAGCGAGTAGACGTGGTACTTTGGGACGTGGTTTAGTCGGCTCGGTGGCGTTGGGCTGAGGGTTGGACTGGATGAGATTAAAGATCATTTCCAACCTTAACGATTCCATGTTTCTATGAAAATCCGATCCCCGGAACCTTTTCGAGTAGATGCTCAGCCCTCCAGAGGGAACAGGCAGCATGATGGGCTTGAGCTGTCTCTCATATAAGCAACGCTCTCCCTAATTAATTTGTTATTAGTGTTGTTAGAATAACCTCCCCTACGGTGGCTATTAGCAGAGCTGCAGTCCTAATTACAGCGCTGCTGTGATTCATTTGCTTTCCTTCAGGATTTTAATTTAGATCCAGAACGGTTTGCAGAGAGTAAAAACACAAAACATCATCGCAATCCACGCTGCTGCCGAACACTGACTGGGAATTTTGTCATCTTTTTTTTTTTTTTTTTCCCCCTAGGGAAGTTTGTGAGATAAAGAAGCATCTGAAGAGGTTCAGCAACCACATCAGCGCCTGCAGCGGGGAGATGATGGAGTGCCAACACTGCCTGCAGAGCGTAGGTCCCCACAGATGCTGCTGCTCAGCTTTTCCCTGCTGCTTCTCTCCCAGCACGAGCCCGTGCGTGTTAAGCAGGGAAAAGCAGGAGTGGTTTTAAACAACTTCTTTGTGGGTGATCCACACTGGAGATGCCGCTTTCCCCCTCCTGTGCAGAGCAAGGGATGGATAAACCTCTGGCAGGGGCTCCCCTGGTCTTGATGACCCCCTGGCACTGGGGAATCTGTAGCCAGCAGGCAAGAGAAGGTGGTGGATGAGGTGATGCTTCACCCCCAGCTCTCGTGATGATAGACGCTCTGGTCCTTTGGATGTTTTGTTTATCCTGCAGAGGAGGATGCACTTCGCAGGTGTCATTTCTGCGAGTGCTTTGTCCCGGGGCTGCAGGGAGAACTCAGGGCTCAGACATCGCGAGCCGCCCGCTGTCTCTCCCTCTCTGCAGGCTCTGGACAGGTTTCTCCAGATGGAGAAATGGAGTTTGGCCACAGTTCCTCTTGCACCTTCACCTGCCCAGCTGAGCCAGGCTCGCCAGGAGATGGCTTTTCGGTGAGTCTTTCGGAAGAGGGCTTTGCAATGGTTTTCTCCAGCAGGATGAGGGAAGGGCCCCTCGCTCCAAGAAGGACCTTGAGGGGCTGGAGCGTGTCCAGAGAAGGGAACGGAGCTGGGGAAGGGGCTGGAGCCCAGGGGTTGTGGGAGCAGCTGAGGGACCTGGGGCTGTTGAGCCTGGAGAAGGGGAGGCTGAGGGGGGGACCTCATTGCTCTCTGCAGCTCCTGAAAGAAGATTGTGGTGAGGTGGGTTTTAGGCTCTTCTCCCAAGTGACAAGCGATAGGATGAAAGGAAAGGGACACAAGTTGCGCCAGGGAAGGTTTAGATTGGATATTAGGAACTATTTCTGTACCGAAAGAGCGGTGAAGCCCCAGCAGAGGCTGCCCAGGGCAGCAGTGGAGTCCCCATCCCTGAAGGGATTTAAAAGCCACATGGATGTGGCGCTGAGGGACACGGTTCAGTGGTGGAGTTGGCAGTTCGAGGTTCACAGTATGATCTTAAAGGTCTTTTCCAACCTAAACGGATCTATGAATCTATCCTGATTCCACTGGTGAACCTGCGGGGTTCAACCTCTGCTCAGTGACCCACGGGGCGTCCCTGCCAGCTCAACCAGCCCCTGTGCGGGAGGCGCTCGGGCAGGGAGCAGGGGGCTGAGCAGCATGAGGATAAGGAGCTGGTTATGTCCCTGGCAGGTTGCAGGAGCTCCTGGAGCAGATGAGGTCAGTAACTTGTGATCTCCAGTTCAACAACAGCATCATCGAGCGGTGAGTAAGAGCACTTAGACCCTGAATCCTGCCCCCAAGAGAGAGACGTGCCCACGCTGCCCTGGGAAGGGGTGGTGGGTCTGGGAGGGCTTCCTGAGAGCCCGTGAATGAGCTTGAATGTGGGGAGCTTTGTCTGGTACCAAACACAACCACGGCTACTCCTTGGGGTGGTTCACATGGGGGTTTTAACAGCATCAAGTTTTCATCATGATCTGGCAGCAGAAGTGAGTTTATCTTTCTTGGGAGTCTAAGCATGATCTTCTGCAAATGCTATGTCACGTCCACACCCTCTTTCCAGCCTTTTTTAATTGTGCTGCTCTTTCCTGGCAGCCTCTGACTGCTGCAAAGAGGAGGATGCTTTCTGTTTCTGGATGAAAATGTGCAAAACCCAGCATCCTACTGCTGAGTCTCTCCCTCAGCAACCTTTTTATGAGGAGCTTAATACAAATCAACAATATGGACATGCCTATCAAAATGTCCAAGAGTTTCAGAGCAGATTTTAAAGAAAAAAAAAAAGAGATCAGTGATTCCCCTCAGCCCTGTTTTTATAGGACCAGCTGTGTTGTGGCAGCACATCCACAGCGAATAAGGGGATAAGGAGAGGGCTGGATCGCTTTTGCTGTGAAGAGCTCATCCCAAGAGATGCTGGAATAAGCCCAGAGACTGGTGTCCGGTTTGGGACACCCAAGTGACCCTTTGGTTTTGTTCCTGCAGGTTAAACGAGGCTGCCCCCACTCCAGGTATTTGAGAGACGTGATGAATTTGCAGCAACAGAAGCAAACGACAGCAGGGAGCACTGACAGCACTTTGGGTCCAGAGCGATGGAGACATTCGACGTTCGCGTTGGAGGAGCTCTCGGTCTCCTACCTCTCTGCTCCAGCACCTTTGCACAGTTCACCAGCATTAGCTTTGACTGCCTTGCGAGCCTCGAGTCTTCGAAAATTTCAACAGATGTTGCGGGTTTTTAATTTCCTTTTAAAAAGCGTTCGGAGGGCTTCATGTTTTTCTAGCTTCCGCGCCAGGTGATGAAGAGGAAGAGGTGAGACAGATAACGTTACGTTTTGCCCTCTTATTCATTTAGGGATTACTCCCACTTTTAACTTGGTTCTGCTCCCTGAGGTTTTGTGGAGGAGGGCAGGAGGGATGCTGCAGGTGATGGGTGAGAGACCAGATGTGACCCTAGGTGGCTCCAGTGCCCCAAGAGACCACAGCTTGGGGAAGGCAGGAGCTGCAGACCTCTACCCTCCAGCTCCAGGGCTTGGCCTCCAGCCCAGCTCCACGTTTCTGCTGCTGCTGGGGGTGGGAATGGGAAGCTGAGGGAAACTTCTCTTTTTCGATCCGTTTCTATAAATGTAACTGCGTCCTGTGTTTATGGGCATGGGGTGTGCGCCTTCTCCAAACGACTCTCCACTGACGCTGCTGCTCCACCTGCTGAACCTGGGGGTGCCACTGAAAGCCATGGCAAAATCCAAATTAAGAGGCTCCCACAAGTCCTCTCCAGGCACAGCTCTACAAAAAAAAAAAAAAAAAAAAAAAAAAAGCAGCGATGATTCTTTTTCTTTTAGGTGAAAGATGAAAAGAAATTCTAAGTTGCCCCCCCTCCACCCCCTCCGTTGTCATCAGTGGAGGTGACAAGCCAGGGAGGCAGAGCTGGGACAGGGATATGTGGGACCCGTGTGTGTGCTTGGTGAGGCTGTGGAGCTGGTCTAGGAAAGGCACGACCAGCACTTCACTCCTGTGGTACCCGCGAGAAATAGGATGGAGGGGAAACACGTTACTCCCCAGGAATCGCACCAAGGACCTCGATGCTCTGCCCAGGGGCTGTACCCAGCCCTTTGTCGGGGTGTTACACTCCCAATTTCCCACTGTTTTTTTTTTTTTTTTTTTTTTGACCTTGGGTTTTAAGAGGAGCCATAATCCTCCAGTTATCGGCTGAGGCAGCTGCTCGCCAGCCGCAGCGTGTGGAGCAGCGATACGGGGAGGCTGGCGTCTCAGGAGTGTGAGCGTTAGATAGTATCAAGGAGCTCTTTGTGGGAAGGACCAGACGCTCTGCTCCTCCGTCCACCTCTTCCTGCCCGTCCCCACCATGATTTATGGGTTGTCACCCCGATCCCGCATGCAGAGGGGGCGACATCCCTGGGCACTTACACCTGGGAGGCCCCAACCAGACCGACGAGCAGCGTTTCCTTGGCTCTTCCCACCCCTCCCTGGCACGCACGAGTGCAAACACATGGAAATCGGTGCCCTGGGCTCCCTGGAGAGCCCCTGCCCCCCAAACCCTCACCCTGGGACGGGACACGGCGCTACCAGGGCTCACGGTGGCACCAAATGGCCAGGGGGAAGCACTAGTCACAGAATCACAGAATCACAGAATCACAGAATAACCGGGTTGGAAGAGACCCACCGGATCGTTGAGTCCAACCATTCCCATCAATCCCTAAATCATGCTCCTAAGCACCTCATCCACCCTAATCTTAAACACCTCCAGGGACGGTGACTCAACCACCTCCCTTGGCAGCCTGTTCCAGTGCCTAACCACCCTCTCCGTGAAGAATTTTTTTCCTTATCTCAAGCCTAAATCTCCCCTGGCGGAGCTTGAGGCCATTCCCTCTCCTCCTGTCCCCTGTCACTTGAGAGAAGAGCCCAGCTCCCTCCTCTCCACAACCTCCTTTCAGGTAGTTGTAGAGAGCAATGAGGTCTCCCCTCAGCCTCCTCTTCTCCAGGCTAAACACCCCCAGCTCTCCCAGTCGCTCCTCATAAGGTTTGTTCTCCAGCCCCTTCACCAGCTTTGTTGCTCTTCTCTGGACTCGCTCCAGAGCCTCAACATCCCAACCATTCGTATCAAACACTAAACCATGTCCCTCAGCACCTCATCCACCCATGCCTTAAACACCTCCAGGGAAGGTGACTCAACCACCTCCCTGAGCTCTAGATGGTTCCTGGGGGGTCCTAGAAGGCTCTAAAGGGGTCCCAGGGGGCTCTAGAGAGTTCCTGGGCTCCGAGAAAGGTCCTAGAAGGCCCTAAAGGGGTTCCAGTGGGCTCTAGAGGGTTCCTGGTGGTCCGAGAAGGCCCTAAAGGGGTCCCAGGGGGCTCTAGAGGGTTCCTTGGGGTCTGAGAAGTGTCATAGAAGCACCTAAGTGGAAGCACCTTTGCCCCTGCGGTCCCTTGGGTGAAAGGAAGGAAAGATTCATTTCTGCGTAAACCCCTTCTCTCTGTGTTCACCTGGTTTCTGCTCGCGCGCAAACCTGGACTGGCTGCTGGGTTAAAGAAAATGGGAGAAGGGACTGGGGAGCTGGGACTTTGGCAGCACCAGCAAAAAAGAAAATCCAAAGATGAGCGACTCCCTGCATCTCCCAGGGACTGAAGAAGAAGAGGTTGAACTGTTCTCTGAGTGAGCAAACGCGTCTGACTCAAGAGCAGCAACGATGCTCGGAGCGCCTGCCTGGACCTGCCCCTTGGTAGAAACCAAAACACCCGACCCTGCCCTCCACCTTTCCTCCACTTCCATTCCCAGCCCTTTTTCTGGAAGTGACGGGCACCATCCAAACCCAAAGCCTTCGCCCGAGCCGGCCGTGCTTGTTCTGGGTACCTGGAGGTCTGTCCAGCCCTCCGGAGCTGGGATGTCCATCACCTGATGGTGCCCGGAGGCAAGAGCTGCCGCAAGGACACGGCGAGGGGGTCCCTGTCACGGATGCTGCTGGGATGGACGGTGCCACCAAATATTTCTAACCTCTGCTGCGAGACTTAGGGGGACGGAGGGCTACAAAGATGGTCGGGGTCGTTCAGCCTGGAGAAGAGAAGGCTCCGCAGAGACCTTAGAGCAGCTTCCAGTGCTGAAAGAGGATCCTGAAAAGCCAGGGAGGGACTTTTAATAGGACTTGGAGTGATAGGATGAGGGGGAAATGGCTTTAAATTGGAGGGGGGAAGATTTAGATTAGACATTAGGAAGAAATTCTTCGTGATGAGGGTGGAGGGGACCAGGTTGCTCAGAGCAGGGGTGGCTGCCCCATCCCTGGAGGGGTTCAAAACCAGTTTGGATGGGGCTTGGAGCCCCTGATCCAGTGGGAGGTGTCCCTGCCCATGGCTGGGGTGGGACTGGACGGGCTTTGAGGCTCTTCCAACCCAAACCATTCCATGGAAGGCAAAATAGCTCCTCCCTGGAGCTGAACATCCTCCTGCAGCTCTCAGGGAGGGAGCAAAACGAGCAAGGAGCGGCAGCTCCAGGGCTGCGTCTCGCTTCACTTTCCTGTAAGAACAGGTCAGGAGCTCCCCCACCCAGGAAACCCTCGTGAGCAGAACTTGGCACTAACTATTCCCATTAATTTTAATTGTAAAAAACAACCTCCTGACTGTCGCACCCAAACTGAAGGAGAGGTAGAAGGAAGCCGCCACGTAAAAGATTTTCTCCTTCGAATGATTTTCTAGGATTCTCCTGATTTTATAATGGATTTTTCTTTTTAATCCAGATTGAATTCACTGACAACCCCTATAGGAACAGGGCAGGGAGCCCAGGCAGAGCCTCCTGCCGCATTTCCTCGGGTTCAGCGGAGCCGCGCTGATTCCCACCAGCTGAGCGTTTGACCTGGAACACGCTTGGCTTCAACAAGAAGGGATTTAGTTCTTGGCAGAAAGAAAAAAGGGATTTTGCTAATAGCCCTTGTCGTGCTTAAACTGCCATGATGCAGCAGCTGCAGCGGGGACTCCCGGAATCCAAATGGAACAGGAATTTTCCAGCCAATGTTAATTAAGATTGGGGTTTGGGTTTTTTTTTCTCTCTCAAATATTATAACCCTTGGTCTATAAGAGCTCCCAGTGCTACCAGAGCTGAATCCCTGGGGAGAGAAGAGAAGGATAACGACTCTGCCACATCCCTGGTGCAGGTAGGAGCCAAAGCTTCCTCCGTTGATGGAAGATGCTCCATTTGTTGGTGCTAGAAGCCGAGGCTGCAGCTTCCCCAGCGGCCCCAGCACCGTGACCCGTGGGCAGGGGCTCCTCCAGCACCAGGGAGGACTTTCCCCAGGGATATCGGCCTCTGCTGGAGCGTCTCCAGGGGAAGTTTTCTGCAGGCTGCTGTCAGGCTGGGCACGCCCCAGGGGTTTTCCACCCACGGGGAGCAGAGTGATGGGGGGACGGGTCTGGGTAATTCCACAGGTGATGGGTCCCGCAGGGAGTGGAACGATGGATTGGTGAGTTCAGGTGATTCCACGTGTGATGCATCTGAGTGGTTCCACAGATGATGGGTCCCATGGGAAGCAGACTGATGGGGTGATGGGTTGAGGTGATTCCAGGGGTGATGGGTCTGAGTGGTTCCTTGTATGATGGATCCCGTGGGGAGCACACTGATGGGGTGAAGGGTTGAGGTGCTTCCAGGGGTGTTGGATCCCATGGGAAGCAGACTGATGGGGTGAAGGGTTGAGGTGCTTCCAGGGGTGATGGATCTGAGTGGTTCCATGTGTGATGGATCCCGTGGGGAGCAGACCAATGGGGTGATGAGTTGAGGTGCTTCCAGGGGTGACAGATCCTGTGGGGAGCACACTGATGGGTTGATGGGTCTGGGTGTTTCCACAAGTGATGTGTCCCATGGGGATCACACTGATGGGTTGAGGTGCTTCCAGGGGTGATGGATCCCGTGGGGAGCACACTGATGGGGTGATGATTTGAGGTGCTTCCAGGGTTGATGGATCCCATGGGGAGCAGACCGCTGGGGTGATGGGTTGAGGTGCTTCCAGGGGTGATGGATCCCATGGGGAGCAGACCGCTGGGGTGATGGATCCCGTGGGGAGCACACTGAAGGGGTGATGGGTTGAGGTGCTTCCAGAGGTGATGGATCCCATGGGGAGCACACTGAAGGGGTGATGGGTTGAGGTGCTTCCAGAGGTGATGGATCCCATGGGGAGCACACTGATGGGGTGATGGGTTGAGGTGCTTCCAGAGGTGATGGATCCCATGGGGAGCACACTGAAGGGGTGATGGGTTGAGGTGCTTCCAGAGGTGATGGATCCCATGGGGAGCACACTGATGGGGTGATGGGTTGAGGTGCTTCCAGGGGCGATGGATCTGAGTGGTTCCTTGCCTGCTGGGTCCCACGGGGAGCAGACTAATGGGTTCACGGGTCTGGGTGGTTCCCGGTGTGACGGGTCCCATGGAGCTCACCCCGATGGGGTGATGGGTCGAGGCGCTCCCCGGGGTGCGGAGCTGCCCGGGGCCGGTTGCCGGTGAGCAGGTCCCGGTCCCCACCCCCGCGTGTCTCCTCCCCCGGGCCGAGCCGGGCGCCTGCGCTCCCCGCGGCCGATGGTGTCCGGGGCTCGGATGCTGCGGGTGCCGGGGGGCGCCCCGGGGAGCCCCGGGGGGGCTCGGCGGCGGCTGCGGCGGCGCGGGGGGGTCCCGCGGCTGCTGCCCGACGTGCGGAGCATCTTCTCGGAGCCCGAGGAGCGCGGCCGGGGTCACCGCTTCGCCCCGCGCCCCCCGCGCCACGGCTGGTGCGACGTGTGCGGGGCGGCGCTGCGGGACCGAGCCCTGCGCTGCGAGCGTGAGTGCCGAGCCCTGCCCGGGGCTGCCCCCCGATGCTGCTGCTGCGCCGCACCCCGCCCCTGCATCCCGCATCCCGCCCCTGCATCCCGCATCCCACCCCTCCATCCCACATCCCACCCCTCCATCCCGCATCCCACCCCTGCATCCCGTATCCCGTCCCTCCATCCCGCATCCCACCCCTCCATCCCACATCCCGCCCCTCCATCCCGCACCCCGTCCCTCCATCCCGCATCCCACCCCTGCATCCCGCACCCCGTCCCTCCATCCCGCATCCCACCCCTGCATCCCGCACCCCGTCCCTCCATCCCGCATCCCACCCCTGCATCCCGCACCCCGTCCCTCCATCCCGCATCCCACCCCTCCATCCCACATCCCGCCCCTCCATCCCGCATCCCGCCCCTCCATCCCGCACCCCGTCCCTCCATCCCGCATCCCACCCCTGCATCCCGCATCCCGCCCCTCCATCCCGCACCCCGTCCCTCCATCCCGCATCCCGCATCCCGCTCCTGCATCCCGCATCCCGCCCCTCCATCCCGCCCCTGCATCCCACCCCTCCATCCCACATCCCACCCCTGAATCCCGCATCACGCCCCTGCATCCCGCACCCCACCCCTCCACTCCGCATCCCTCCCCTGCATCCTGCATCCCACCCCTCCATCCCGCACCCCTGCCCTGCCTGCTGCTGCTGCTGCACATCCCACCCCTCCATCCCGCATCCCACCCCTGCATCCCGCATCCCTCCCCTGCATCCCACATCCCACCCCTGCATCCCGCATCCCACCCCTCCATCCCGCATCCCACCCCTGCATCCCGCATCCCTCCCCTGCATCCCACATCCCACTCCTCCATCCCGCACGGCAGCCCTGCCTGCTGCCGCTCCCCCGCATCCCACCCCTGCATCCCGTCTCCCACTCTTTCCATCCCGCATCCCACCCCCTCCATCCCGCATCCCGCTCCTTCCATCCCGCACTCCGCCCCTTCCATCCTGCGTCCCCTGTCCTGCTGGGCGGATTTGGGAAACGGAGCTTTTCCAGGAAAAAATGAGATGATCAGCTAAGCGTTGGGGTTGCGAAGGGCTGGGCAGCAGCAGGGCTGGGTGAGCAGGAAGGATTTGTGTCTGTAAAGCTTTACGAGGGGGCATAAATTCCTCTAGAAGCAGTAAATGTCGCAGCCGCCTTGCTTTGTGAAAACTCCATGGGTAAAGGTGCTCCTGCCGGAGAGATTCTCCAGGATGCGTGTTCCTCACGTCAGACACGCTGTGTTTGTGTTCTGCAGAAGAGATTAATCTTTCCGCGGTGTGGGAGAGGACACGGAGGGGCCAAACGAGGTGACCCAGGTGGGACTGTGCAGCGGCACCCGCTCTGCGTCCCCGGGGAGCAGCTCTGGGGCGCTTGCCTGATCCTTGGGAAGGTGTGACCTGCGTTGGTCGTTGGTGGGGAAGCAGGGAGGCTGTGGCGTGCCGGGGCAGAGGAGATTGGAGCAAACCTGTGTCACCGTAGCGTGTGCGGCGGTGGCTGCTGACAGCGAGACTGCTCCTCTCCAGCTCCATCTCCTCCTGCAGGCTGGGTGGGAGCTTGTCTTCTTGGCTGCAGCTCTAGAGCAGCACTTGGGCTTGAGTGACACGAAGATTTGCTGCTCAGGGGCAGCAGAGCCTCTTGATTTTGGCAGAAACTATTAATACCAACTATTAATACCAACACGTAGCCAGGCAGGGGCTTGGGGGGCGAGGGTAGCCTCAGCATCAGTGCAGCAGGCAGGGAGTTGGAGCTGGTGGTTATTTGGAGCGAAGAATGAATTGTAGAATCACAGAATCACCAGGTGGGAAGAGACCCACCGGATCATCGAGTCCAACCATTCCCATCAATCGCTAAACGATGCCCCTCGGCACCTCATCCACCCGTCCCTTAAACCCCTCCAGGGAAGGTGACTCAACCCCCTCCCTGGGCAGCCTCTGACAGGGCCCAATGACCCTTTCTGTGAAAAATTTTTTCCTAATGTCCAGCCTAAACCTCCCCTGGTGGAGCTTGAGGCCATTCCCTCTCGTCCTGTCCCCTGTCCCTTGGGAGAAGAGGCCAGTCATGTCTCACTCTGGGGAGGCTTCCTTGCTCATTTACTGCTTTCTTTGGGGGGTTTATGCCAGGCACGTGCTGTATCTCCAGCCTCACCAGGGCAATTAGTCCCTCGCTGAGCCCATTCTGTGCTTGGCTTTCCTTAGATTATGAATCAATTAGATGTTTGTAGCGGCGCCTGGCGCAGCGCGGTGGGAGCAGGGCTTTCCCCCCTGCCTCCTGGTGCTGTTTGGAGGCGAAGGGCAATGGGGAGAGAGGCAGCTGCACCATATGGCCCTGCTGCATCGCATTAAGGTTTCAGGACTGACTGCTGTTAATTAAATGTAACCCGGCCGGCGCGATGTGACGCAGGAATATGCTGAGGCTGATGAACTCGCTGCACCGTTTGGAAGAGGGGGGGATGTAAATATGTTGGGGTGAACCTTTGCTTTCTGCTTGCTGATCCCCATTAACTCCCTTAAAATACATTAAGGACTGGTGTGTCCCCTGGGTCTGGAAGCTCTGCTGTGCCCGGCACGCCCCAACAAAAGGAATAGTGGGGGTTTATTTAAGCAAACCGAATTTTATCGGAGCTCTTGTCTTTCACCAGACCTTGCGAAGCTGTTGCAGGACTCCTGTGCCAGGTAGAGTACTGGACTGTGTGTTTTGAAATCCTGACCTAAAGCAATAATTCACAAAACCTTGCGGCATTGTGAATACTATAAATAGTTGTTTTGAGGGACTTCTCCTCTGGCAGGATTTTTTTTTCTTTAGTTGCACTGAAATAAATCTCAAAGAACTCCATTTCCCCTTTCCGAGAAGAATTATTCAGACCGTGGGAGTAGATCTCTCGCTAAAATTCCCCCGGAATGGCTGGGGACGGAGGGAAACTTCAGTGGAGATGCCTGTAGCGTCTGCATTCGCTGTCATCCCGATAATACATCCTTTTAAAAATGCCCCAGAGGTGCAGACGGGGTGTGCTGTCCCCCCTCGGTGCACAGTTGTTTCTATCCCGATGCAGAGTCACCGCTTGTTTGCTTTTGACTCGCAGCCCGAGGATACTCAGGTTTTCATCTGTGCGGGTCTGGCCTATTTTTATTTACGTCGGGTCTCGTCATCTTCAGTAAAATAGGAAAGTGGCATTTACTCCTCCTCAAAGTCCCTGTCCCCTTCCTGCCCGCCCCGTGTCCCGCGTGGGACGGTGTCTGGCCCCACGAGGGGGCAAACGCTGCCTGCGACGTCCTGAGCTTGGATTGCCAAGGGCTGGATCCACCCCGGGCGAGGGCAAAAGGCGCTGGAAGCTGCCCCCGGTGCTGGGCGAGGAGGGGGTTTTGGCTACGTGATTTTCACGCCACCCACCGAAATCCCCTCGGCTCCGTTTCCTCTTTCTCCAGTGACGTGGAGCGCTGCCCAAGGCTAACGTGGGATGGATGAGCCGCGGTTCCTCTTCCAGCCCTGGGTCTGGGTGGAATGGGTGAGGGCAGGGACCAGGCGAGTCCCACGTCAGGAAAATGATCCCTTTTGGTGGCTTTCCTGGAGCGTCTGGCTGGTTTAGGCTCTCCTGAACCGGTCCCGCGGCTCTGGAGCACTTCAGAGGTTTTAGCTCAAGTCTTAGCCGGGGGGTGCTGTGTCTGGGGCTGATGCAGATGATGTGGAATCCCCAGCATAAGAAGGAGATGGAGCTGTTGGAAAGAGGAGGGTCCAGAGGAGGCTACAAAGATGATCCGAGGGCTGGAGAACCTCCCATACGAGGACAGGCTGGGAGAGTTGGGGTTGTTCAGCCTGGAGAAGAGAAGGCTCCAGGGAGACCTTAGAGAGACCTTCCAGTACCTTAAGGAGCTACAAGAAAGCTGGGGAGGGACTGTTTGCAGAGGCTTGTGGTGATGGGACGAGGGGCAATGGGGATAAACTGGAGAGGGGCAGATTTAGACTGGACATAAGGAAGAATTTCTTCACTATGAGAGAAGTGAGGCCCTGGCCCAGGTTGCCCAGAGCAGAGGTGGCTGCCCCATGCCTGGAGGGGTTCAAGGCCAGGTTGGATGGGGCTTGGAGCCCCTGATCCAGTGGGAGGTGTCCCTGCCAGTGGCAGGGGTGGAACTGGATGATCTTTAAGGTCCCTTTCAACCCAGTCTACTCTATGATTCTACGCCTGAGAGATCAGGAGCCTTTGCGGTGCCTTCCCTGGAAGCCTCTAGGTTGGTCTGGTGCCTGACAGCCACCGCACGTGCTGCTTCCATTGCCATCAGCTCTAAGGGATGGGGAGATGGGAGCTGAAATGCTGCTGTTCATTAAAAATACTCATCCTCAGTCTCGAAGTGAATGCAATTGGGCAATTGGTGTTTGTTTAGGTGGGGTGGAGCGCAGCCATTTGAATGCAGTGGTGACTAATGCAGCTTCAAAGCCTACAGTGTGTTTTATTTTGCTTTTTTCATTGTTTTTTTTTTTTTTTTTTTTTTTCTTCCTGGCAGCGTCACACTGGCGACTCGAGGTCCCTCCGTGCTGTGCCAGGTGGGCTGGTCAGTGGGGACTGGGAATCTCTTGACTTGGGGTACGGGAGAGACCAAGCTGTGTGAGTCAGCTGCTTTACTCCTTTTTCATCCCAGTTTGCTCTGAGAGGGAATGGCTTTTCCTTTTCTCACCCTCACTGCCCCTGTGATGCAGGGGCTGATTTGAAATTCCTGCTTCTGATCCTGTAACCATTAGCAAAAACAGCAATAAGAGGTCATAGAATCACTCGGTTGGAGAAGACCCGCTGGATCATCGAGCCCAACCATTCCCATCAGTCACTAATCCATGTCCCTCAGCACCTCATCCACCCGTCCCTTAAACCCCTCCAGGGAAGGGGACAAGGGAAGGTGTCCCTGCGATGGCTCAGCAGCATGTACCTTGCTCCATCCTCTGGTTTGGCTGAAGCTCTTTAATTCCTGGTGTGCGCTGCCCCCGTGCCTGTGCTGGCCGTGCTCCCATGTGGCTTCTCTGCTCCTGGCAGATGATTTACCACCCGTGTATCTTCTGAGGCTTGTTGATCAAGTCCCATGGAGCTGTTGCTTTGGCCCAGATGGTTTCAGCCTGATGCATCCACTGCGTGTGGAGCAACCAAAAGCACCTTCTGTTTGCTTGCTCGTGGGAGCTGTGGGCTCCTCGGCAGACACCGGCAGCTGGAGGTGGATGCTCTCCCCGCTTGGCATGGTGGGTCTTGGCTCTGTGTGACCAGAATAGGACTTTGTGGACAGAACTGCTTCTTTGCAAGAAAATCAGTGCATCTCTCCCTGCTTCCCTGCTGGGAAGGTGGCTGTGAGGCTCAATAAAAACCTCAGAGCGCGTCCGGTGATCTCGGTGGCAGAGGCAGTTGTACCTGAAATCAGATTTTGATCTGTAGATCTTGCATCATAGACCTGGTTCAGTGAAGTACTTCAGCCAGCATCTGATTTATGCCTCTGGTCTGAAGCCCTCCTTATCTCCCAGAGCAGTCAATTCCGTGTTCAAGCGTTGTGCTGAATCAGAGCCTGTTTCCTTAGGGAGGAAGCTGGTTTAACACACACCATTTCTCTTTTTAATTTACAGAGCAAACTACAGTTCTAATATTACTGGTTCTCAAGTAGATGTTTGCTTAAGATAATGAATTCTTTAGCAGGTGCGGATGCTCTTAAAAAGCCCAGCCCAGCCTCCCTGGGATGAGGCTCTGCTGACACTCCCTGGGACATGGTTGTTTCTCGTGTTCTCTTCTTCCAACGCGTCCTCCCATGCTCTGTCGTGTCTCTGCTCCTGACACTGTAAATAATAATCGCAAACAGTTCACAGGACCCGGGGCACTTTGCGTTTCTGTCCCATTTAGCTGGGCCAGGCAGATTCCTGAGGCTCCCAGGTGAGTGGGGCAGGTTGGATGGTGCTGGCCAGGCGGGTGCTGCTGAGGTCAGAGCAGGACAGGGTGGGGTGCTGGGATGCTCCCGAGGCAGGACGTTTGCTTGCCTGGGGAAGACGAAGCTGTGGGAGGGCTGGTGACCTGCCCAGAGATGTGCGGCCAGCTCCTGGAGTAGCTCAGGTCCCCAGGGTCGTTTTTCTTGCTGCCATCCAGTCCGGTGCCTTGGGGAGGATTTATGGAGAGACGAACCAGCCGAGGCTCCAGCTTTTGCTTGGCAGGTTAGTTTTTGGGCTCTTTTCTCCCTCTGCTTTGTCCCTGACCCAGGGGGTTTAGTTGCGTTTGCTGGTCTTGGCGTGTGCAGAGATGGATCCGTGGTAGGTGCCGAGATGTTGTTGAGATATTGGGACAGCAAGGGGTGAATGAGAAGATCCTCAGTGTTACTCGTGGCTTATGCTGCTTGGTGTGATTTTTAGGGTTAATTAAACATTGTCTTCGTTATTCCTTGTATAAAAGCAGGATGAAGGGTGCTGGAAAGCTGTTTGTAAGAGGATGGCTGAACAGAGAGGGGATGGTCATGGTGCAGAGGGGACCGAGGGCAGATCTCAAGCTGGTGTCTATATCCCACCCCCCATCATTTGACACCCGTTAGGGTTGTAACTGATAGATGTTGTGAAAGAACTGTTGTATCCATCTTAAAACCTGTCTGGGTATCCACAGAGCTGAAATCAATAATGCAACTGTAGTTAATCTCAGAGCACCCTTTTAATTTAACCTTTGGTTGAACACTGGGGACTTTATTTCTTAAACTTTACAAGATCACAAGGGAAAAGCAGCAAAGTGAAGCGAGGATCTCGGAAACAGCCCTCCCAGCGTATGGCTGGGTCCTGTGCTTTCTCTCACTAATCTCTTCTGTTGGGTTGTTTTATCTTATCAAGTAAAAAGCCCCAGAAATAGAAAGTTTTCCATGGCTAACAGGACAAGCCCGGAGATACACAAGCTCTGAGCTGTGTGTGTCTCATTGCTCAAAAAAAAAGAAAGAAATAACCCCACCAAACGGGAGCAGATCACAGATGGACAATGTCAATGGTTTATCTCTGGGGGAGGAAAGGCCGTTTGTGGAAGGAGCAGACGTAACTCGCAGCGATGCACGTTGCGTCTCGGCAGCGTTCGGCGTTGAGGAGCTGCCCGCCTGGCTCCATGTGCCCGGGAGGCTGTCCAGCTCCTGTCTCGAGGATGACAGATGGGAAAGCAGGGGAAGTCACTTGCTTTGGGCTCGTAACAAAGAGAATTCGCAAAATATTCAGGGATTTTCCCAAGTCCAAGTCTTGGTCTGAGGGACTACGGCTGCTGAGGAGGCCAAGCAGGGAGGTCTTGCTGGTTAGAGGTAGGTGGTGGTGTAAATCGGTGTGTTTGGGTGGATTTGATGGTTGGACTTGATGATCTTGGAGATCCATTCCAGCCTTAATGATTCTAGGATTTGCTGGCTGCCAGGAGTGGGCTGTTGGCTGTTGCTGAGGTGTTGAGTGGTCGCTGTGGTGCTGCCTGGTCTGTGAGCTGAGCTCTGCTGGCGATGACCGGCTGGATGGAATCTTGCCTGGTAGGCAGAGGGGGGCTGGCACGCACACTGGTGGCTTCAACTTCTGCTCAGTCTCCTTCTGCAGCCCCATCGATGCTGCCCCTCTTGCCACCAAGAAAGGAAAATCTGCCTTTTATCAAATAATGTCTCAGGATCATCCACCTGGCAGTGGGGGTTGCTCTCCAGACCTTGTAGGGACCTCACAGAGGGGTGGTTGTCACCAGGGTCGTCCTGTCTGCTTGGAACAAAGAGAAAACCACCCTTGGGTTTCCCTGTTTGCCAACAAACAGGATCCAAACCACCTGATTTAGCCCTAAAACTGCTGAGAAATCCAGTGGTTGAGCTGTAGAGATGGGGCTGGCTTATTGAGGTAGGGGATGTCCGAGTGCTCTGCAGGAAAACTGAGACCCTTCCCTGCGAATGCTGGAGCCGGTGGTGATGCTGTAGGTCCTGCCCCGTCCCCTCCCGGCAGCAGGAGATGCCCGGCAGCTGTCCTGAGGTTATGGGGCCACATCCTGAGGTTACCCCGAGTGACGTCGGGTGTCGTCTCCTCCAACCCTGGGGCGAAGGCACCGAGCCCACAGTCTGAACCAGCACAGCTTGCAGAATCAAACCTCAGGCACAGCAGCATTTAAAGGTGCGTAAGGCATTTGTAGGATTCCAGAGTTGGAAGGTGAACGGAAAAAATCTCTGTTCTTCACAGAATCATGGAATGGTTTGGGTTGGAAGGGACCTCAAAGCCCATCCCGTTCCGACCGCATGCACCTCCCACTGGATCAGGGGCTCCAAGCCCCATCCAACCTGGCCCTGAACCCCTCCAGGGACTGGGCAGCCACCACTGCTCTGGGCAACTCCTGGTGCTCAAGCACCTGCAGAGTTTCATGACACTTTGAAAACTGACTGAGGTCAGGCTTGTGGATGCTCTGTCCGCAGACCTGCGCCTTCTCCTCTTGCTGCCCCAGTCTCCAGATCTGGGGCTTGCGTTGGGGCATCTTCCAATCCAACTCTATCTCGTCTGCAGTATTTGGGAGGTAGGAGTGGGAGGATGGGGGTGGGATGACTGCAGTCCTATATTTAGGCATCTCGATGAGCATCTATATTGGACTGGTTTACTCTATCTGACTTTATCCCCTTGGGAAACTTTATCTGTGGAGAAAGGGAAATTCCTTTCAGCCACCCAAGTTTTTCACAGTATCATGATTTTTTTTTTTGGTAAGAAACTTCGTTTCCAAGCCTTGCTTTGTTTGACTCGAATGGAAATTATCTTCAAGAGTAAGTGGAGGCATCCTGCTCCTCTTAGCAAACATGTCACGTGGCTCCTTCCTAAAGCTGCGCTGGGTTTCTAAAATTAGTGTTCCCTGCCGGATACGGAGTGATTAGGTCTGTTAATAGGTGATGGTGACTAAGGAGGTGTCATGCTTTAATCCTGTAAAGAAATGCCTGGCCATAATGGGCCTGACCCGGTGGTGTGCTTGGGAACTGGGAATTTTGTGGTCTGTTTTACGTATTTCAGACCTCTTCCCATGCGTGTCCTTCACCGGGGATGCTCGAGTTTTCCCACCCCACTAGGATGTGGTCAGAGGGAGCAGGAGGCAGCTGCCCAGCTCGGAAAATCCTGGACCAAACGGGCAGGAGGGGCTCCCTGCTGGCACCAGATGCTCAGGTGAAGCTGCAGCTGGAGCATCCTCGGGTTGGCATCTCCAGCAAAGGCTTGGCTGGTGTCCCCCATTCAAAGGCTGTGCCAGTTGCTCAAAAGGTCATGCATTAAATTACTGTGGAGCTGTGCAGCTTATCTCTAATTAAAAAGAAAAGCGAGTCTCCCTGCCTTCCCCCAGGCTTCCTTGAGACAACTGACTCAGAATAGGAGAATGACAGACAGCTCGTGCCAGATGAATGTTAAATGATAAATGATTTCTCTGTTTCCCCTGGGGGCTGATGTTTTCCCCCTCAGGCACCAGCTCCCAGCAGAGGTTCAGCTCCTCTCATTCATTCCTGGGCATTCAGCAGAGCTGAGCAGAAAGCTCGGCTTCCAGAGTAGACATGGGATATTCCTTTCCTTTCCTGCAAGCCCCAGGTATTCAAAACCAATGACCCAAGTGCTAAAGAAAAAGAGAAAAGAAAGAAGAAGGATATTTAAAATACAAGCTTGGTTTGGAGCAGGGCAGGTGCAGGAACAGGCACTCGGTCCCATCTCCTCTAGAGTGAACTCACTTGCCTTGGGTTTAGGATATTTTTTTTTTCAGGTCGGTGACCGCTCTGGAATTTTGGGGTAGGGTATAAAGTAAATTCAACACTGTTTGTATGACAGTTAAAAATTAATAGGATCAGAAGGGCTATTAAAGCAGAAGGAGATTGTTGGCTGCAGTTAGGAGGGAATGGAGAATTGGGGCTTTGAGGGGAAGGGCCGGGGGTGTGATAACCGTGGGCATGTGGTACCCGTTGTGTCTGGTAGACGGAGCTGTGCCAAACGCTGCCCCTCAGCAGCCACGGGCGCTGGGTGAGCGGGACTCTGGGCCTCAAGGGGTTAACCCTGGGTTCTGCACCCGCCTGTGCGATTTCTACCTTGAACTAGTTAATGCCTTATGGGACAGGTCAGCATCCAAGGAAAACACACTATGTAAATGTCTTGCAGCACGTGGGGATGGAAGGTCATAGGAGTCTGATGGCAGATTGATGCCTCGGTCCCTGCTGCTGCCCCTTGGAGCTTCATATTTAGTGACCTTAAGTAGTTTGACTTCTGTCTAATTTGCAAAGGTGCTTTTTCCTTCCTGATGTTGGGAAACGAAGCATCCATTCCTTATGAGGAGTCCAGGCTTTTGCTGCAGGGGTTCTCCAGGCGATGCCTCCAGGGAGCGTAGCTGGGGATGGGGTTGCCCTGCGGTTTGGTGGGACTTGAGCGCGTTCTTGACTTTGTCTATTAAGGTGGCAGCAGCTGAGGGGAAAGGCAGCAGGACGCAAGGCAGGGATGCTGCCTGCGCAGGAGCTCCGCAGCAGGTTTCCCTAGGGAGAGGGCATTTTTTGCTCTAGATGAGTTATTCTGGTAGTTCTTCCCTTCTGCGGGAATGGGGACGTGTGCCTGGCTGTGCCGGTGCCCTCAAGCATCAATCTGCCCTCCAGCAGGATCCAGTCATAGAGTCATAGAGTCATAGAATCATAGAATCATAGAATCATAGAAACACCAGGTTGGAAGAGACCCACCAGATCATCGAGCCCAACCATTTCCATCAATCGCTAACCCATGTCCCTCAGCACCTCATCCACCTGTCCCTTAAACCCCTCCAGGGAAGGTGACTCAACCCCCTCCCTGGGCAGCCTCTGACAGGGACCGACCAATGACCCTTTCCCTGAAAAATTTTTCCTGATGTCCAGCCTGAACCTCCCCTGGTGGAGCTTGAGGCCATTCCCTCTCGTCCTGTCCCCTGTCACTTGGGAGAAGAGCCCAGCTCCCTCCTCTCCACAACCTCCTTTCAGGTAGTTGTAGAGAGCAATGAGGTCTCCCCTCAGCCTCCTCTTCTCCAGGCTAAACACCCCCAGCTCTCTCAGCCGCTCCTCTTGTTCTCCAGCCCCTTCACCAGCTTCGTTGCTCTTCTCTGGACTCGCTCCAGAGCCTCAACATCCTTCTTGTGGTGAGGGGCCCAGAACTGAACACAGGATTCGAGGAGCTGCTCCTCGACAGCGGGTGCAGGTCTTGGGTGCCTCACTCTCTCCTTTCTCCCCCATGCAGACTGCCGGTTCACGTGCCACGAGGAATGCCGCAGCCTCATCCAGCTGGACTGCCGCCGGCCGGGCCAGGGCCAGCTCTCGCCCGAGAGCACCCTGCTGCCACCCTACAGCCTGGTACGTGGGGCGGGGGCTCCTAGGGGGGGTGACAGCCTCAGGGTCACCCGGTGCTTCTCCTTCTTGCTCCCAAAGGCTTTTACAAAGGGGAGGTAGAGCTCAGCCCATTGGTGCTGAAGTCCTACCCAGTGGTCACTAATGGATTGTAGAATCGTAGAATCCTATGATTGGTTTGGGTTGGAATGGACCTTAAAACCCAACCAGTTCCACCCCTGCCCTGGGCAGGGACACCTCCCATGGGATCAGGGGCTCCAAGCCCCATCCAACCTGGCCTTGAACCCCTCCAGGGATGGGGCAGCCACCCCTGCTCTGGACGTCCTGGTCCTCCTCGTGAAGAATTTCTTCCCAATGTTTAGAATCTCTTCCTAATGTTTAGTCAACTCCTAATGAGCTGTGACATCTCTCCTGTGCGACCTGCCTGGGCATGCGTGATCTGGCATTAAATTTCATCCCGGTACTGGGTGCAAAATGCTTGGAAAGAAGCAGCAAAGGTGCATTTCCCCTGCATCTTGCAGAGCAAAGAGCTCTGGCTTAATAGCCTTGATTTAAGAGTTTCAGAAGTCCAAGGGGATTGAAGCTCTTCAACGTGTATTAGGGATGTCCACTAATCCCCAGGGCCTCTCCGGAAGGCTTAGCTCTTTGCTTAATCCCACTGAGGGTCCCGTGGTGTCTGTGAGCTGGTGTGGGACACCCTGCAGCACACGCGAGGGGGCCCAGGGAGACTGGATGGTGCTGGGCAAGCCCAAATGTAGGATACTCAATGCTGGAAGCTTAAAACATTGCTTAGAAACCTGCCTGAAGGGGATCTGACACTCACAGAGCCTTGTCAATCCCTATATGCTGTTTTAAAAACAATATTTTCTCCTTCAGGGGGTAGGAACTGGATGACCTTTAAGGTTCCTTCCAACTCCAACCATTCTGTGATTCATTAGAATCATGCATTTCTATTCCTTTTTGTGGAGACCTCGATGCGCTTGTGCAAAACTGGAAATGGAAAAGTGCACTTTATCAAAGAAGACGTGGGATTTGTGTTGGGCACCTGAGGAGCTGTTATTTGGGTTTAGTTGCCATCTCCTCTTCGCTGTGTGAGGGCTCCGGAGCTGGGAGCTCCTGTTCTGGGCAGTGAAACGTTGTCTGTGGTTGTGATCCTTGAGAGGAAAATACTGAGCGATTGGTGCTGAGGAGGAAACCTGGAATTAGGTGAGATTTATCTTACAAGTTACACTTTACAAAGGGCTCTGGATGGATTCTCTGCTGAGCCTTGAGGAGTTTGTAGAAGGGTGTGATGCCAGGTGTGTTTGTGGTTACATCTCCTCTGGATGCCGTCGGGCTTCCCCCAGCAGCACAAGAAAAGCTTGATTTTTATAAGAATTAAAGGCTTTTTTCTTCCTCGGGGTGATAACACCCGCTGGGGGTTATTGATGGCCCTAATAATAAACACGTAGCCTGCGCTTCGCAGCAATTCATCTCTCTGACGTGTCTCTGGTGTGATCCCAGGGAGGGGGGGAGGCAGTTTGTGCCAAAGAAACAAAAGTCTCTGCAATTACAGCAGCAAAGAATAATCCATAAACCCATCATGAGGCCCTGGCTGAGGATCCTTCCTCTGAACCCTCCACATGGCAAAACCCTCTCTGGAGTCTCCTTACCTGGGAAAGGCTGCAAGGCTCATCGGGGCAGGGGGTGCTTGAGCTGCTTTGAGGGTGAATGAAGCTAAATCACTGCAATAAAGCTCTGTTCTCGTTTGGGGATGATGGATAATCAGGGATAAATCATATTCAACTTGACTTGATCCTGGCTCATAAAGCTGAGAAGACAACCACGTTCCTGGGATTGCTGCTCGAAAAAAAGGTGGGGGGAAAAGAGTATCAGTATTCCAGGGAGAGACTGATAGGATGTGTGGGAAAAGGGGAGTGCACAGTGAAAACACAAGACACTTAAATATTTAATAGCTGGCATAGTTGGAAGTCATTAAATAGTATTATCGAGTATAAGTAAACGAGAAGCATCAAAGCAATAGCAACTTCAGTATCACAGAGTTAAGTACTGTTACCATGTAATACCAGGCATTAATAATTTAGGCTTTGATCCAACGAAGTACTTACGAGTGCATTAGGTTTGGGTCCCAGATTAGCCACCCTGGGTGAAATCCAACCTCTGCCGAAGCTGGAAAAAGCCTCCGCTCGTCCCAGCAGCACCAGGAGTTTGGTCCAATGGTTTTGGCAGAGGTGGCTTTGTGCTTCCTACCTGGGAGTTGCCGTGGGTCGCTGGTGGGTGGGTTGCTGGGGGCTGTTGTGCGGGTAACCAATATTGAACCTGCAGGTCAAAACCTCTTGTTTTTTTCCCTTTGGTTGTTTTTTTTTTTTTTTTAAATGGAGCTGATCTCCAAGCAGGTGGACTGCAATGGAAAATGAGGGCTTCTTGGAGAAGCCCGTCGAGGAAAGCAGTGGGAGTGCCTCCAGCTTCACGCGGGGCAAGGCTGCTGCTCCCTGTTTCTGCTCTGAAACACTCAGGGCTGAGGCTTCTGCAAAGCCTTGACACCTGTGCTGCTCTTCAGCCCAACGCTCAATTTCTGCTTGTGTTGCACATGCTCAGTTTAAGCCTCTTTCTCTTCCCAGTAGAGCCTTGTGAGGCTGAGGTTTGTGCCACTGCAGAAGCATGCGTGCTGCTAAGAGGACAGCTGATTTATTTGCGCTGTTACAAGCTGCTCTGTGAATATGCCATTTGGATCCTTGCCTTCCTCTTTGAGATGCAGATGTTGCACCCTCCTGCTAGTCCTTACGTCGACATCCCGGTTTGTATTCACGGGATGCTGCTGGCTGTGGGCTGTGGAGCTATCAAGGGCTTGTAGCAATTAAAGCCCTTCAGCAAAGAGACACAGATGGAAGGGTGTGAAGCATCATCTGCAGCCTGTCGAGAGGGAAAGAGGGTTTTGTGCGTGAGCGGTAGCTTGTGCAAAGCTCTTGGAGCCCTTTTGGAGAGGTCGAAGGAGCCCTTTGACCTCAAGGAGTGAGTGATAGCGCTGGTTTTCTGGAGGAGTTTGCTGCTGGTCCTACTGCAGAGAGTTAAGCTGGGCAGCAGAGCCGAGGCTGCCACCTGCCAGCACCACCCCCCCCCCCGGTGTAAAAATAGCGCTTAGTGATGGTGAGAGTTGTGCCTTGAAAAGGACATGAAGGAATTCACACAAGAGCAGCCGTCAGGGCACGGTGGTGCCTTCTCTCAGCTGGTGGCTGTTGAAGGAGAGACCAGAAACACCAGAGTGAGGATGCTGTGCTGCGAGCAGTGCCCCGGGCACTCCTTGGGGTTGCACCTGAACCCTCATTTTTAGGAGCTGTCAGTGAGCTCTGAGTCTGACTTTGTACATCTGCCCGCCAGAACACCTAGAGATGAGTTCTGCAAAGCCGGTCCCACATGGCCTGGAAAAGCACTTCTTTTGGTGTTGAATGTACTGCTGTGAACATCTCCTGTGATTCTGGGGCTCTCCATCACCTCTAGGTCCTTCCTTTCCAGATCCAGGCTGGCTCCAGGCATGGGAACCTTCCTCTACCTCTAGTCTGCCCTGTTCTTCGCGGCACCTCTTGCCATTCATTATTCCTTCTGGGATGGGCAGGATGGATCTTGTGCAAAGTATTTGAAGTGGGGCCATAGGGTGGATTTATTCAGTGGTGCAATACTCTCAGGCTTTGTTCCCTCTTTCTTAACTGAAATATGGTGTAGAATCGTTAGTGTGTGCATTAACACCTCTTTGCCTACGCAGAGTCCTCTTTAACACGATGTGTCAGGCTCTTCTTTAGTCCCCTCAACCTGAATTCACACGGGTTTCTACTGGGGCTGGGAGGTGCTGGGATGCGCTGCATCTCAGTGAGTACACGGCTGAGGATGGGCTGCATCCCAGTGGGTGCACGGCTGAGGATGGGCTGCATCCCAGTGGATGCACGGCTGAGGATGGGCTGCATCCCAGTGGATGCACGGCTGAGGATGGGCTGCATCCCAGTGGATGCACGGCTGAGGATGGGCTGCATCCCAGTGGATGCACGACTGAGGATGGGCTGCATCCCAGTGGGTGCACGGCTGAGGATGGGCTGCATCCCAGTGGGTGCACGGCTGAAGATGGGCTGCATCCCAGTGGGTGCACGGCTGAGGATGAGCTGCATCCCAGTGGGTGCACGGCTGAGGATGGGCTGCATCCCAGTGGGTGCACGGCTGAGGATGGGCTGCATCCCAGTGGATGCACGGCTGAGGATGGGCTGCATCCCAGTGGATGCACGGCTGAGGATGAGCTGCATCCCAGTGGATGCACGGCTGAGGATGGGCTGCATCCCAATGGATGCACGGCTGAGGATGGGCTGCATCCCAGTGGATGCACGGCTGAGGATGGGCTGCATCCCAGTGGGTGCACGGCTGAGGATGGGCTGCATCCCAATGGATGCACGGCTGAGGATGGGCTGCATCCCAGTGGGTGCACGGCTGAGGATGGGCTGCATCCCAGTGGGTGCACGGCTGAGGATGGGCTGTATCCCAGTGGATGCACGGCTGAGGATGGGCTGCATCCCAGTGGGTGCACGGCTGAGGATGGGCTGCATCCCAGTGGATGCATGGCTGAGGATGGGCTGCATCCCAGTGGATGCACGGCTGAGGATGGGCTGCATCCCAGTGGATGCACAGCCCAGGAATATCTGGAGCAAGTGCTACTTGCAAACAGAACTGAGGAGCCGAACAGCGTCGTCCTGGGCTGCAATTGAAGCCAGTTGCCTGCGCTGCTGGAATCGTTCCTGCTGCTCTAAAATTACCTGCAGAGCGGAGAGGCACCCGCTGCCTCCTGGAGCACGATGACCAGGGGTTCCCAGCATCCCAGATGGGATCCGAGACAACATCCATACCAGCCTCTCCCCTTCCCCACCGCTTTTGGTCCAGCCTGGGCTTGCTTCCCAAAGACCGGAGATGCAATGCGGCTCTCGAGGATGCACTGACGGGGAAAGAACAAGAAGCCAGCGTGCAGTGCTGATGTATTTTGGGTGGCAGCAGAGGTGCAGGGGGTGCCCAGGGCCAAGCCCAGCACCTCGGGGTGCAGCAGGGTAAGAAATTTTGCAAGAGGAAGTGGCAGAGCTGCGCGGCACGAGGCGAGCGCAGGAAGGGGAGGCGATGCTGCGCGGGCGCCCAGGGGACCAGACCGCGGGTGGCAAGCGAACCCGAAGCTCCAAGAGTGGGAGCAAATTCACAGCTCAACCCCTTCCATGCTGTCCCAGCGCCGCTGCGCAGGGAGGTGGGTGGAGGAGGAGAGGGAAGGGTTACCCAGCACGGCTGCCTGTTAAAGAGAAATAGCTCCGCTGGCTCTGGAGGATGAGCAGAAGGAGCTATTGCAGATAAACGCTGGTGAGCTGAGGATGGGAGAGCGGGTTTGCTGCTGGTGTGGGAGCCGGAGCAGGGACCGCTGATGGTTGCCGGCCCCTCGAGCCTCTGCTGAGCTTCGATGACCATCGGCAGCAGCATGAGCAGCGGGTACTGTAGCTTGGATGAAGACCTCGAGGATTGCTTTTTCACAGCAAAAACCTCTTTCTTCCGGAGCACGCCGAGCAAAGTCTCTGCCAAGGTAACAGCTTTAAAAAAAAAAAAGAACAGTGAGGAGGTTGCGGGGGGTTTGATGTCCGTGTTCCTGCACGTTTGGCTGCAGGTGCTGCCAAAATGAGCTTGCAGCTGGAGTCAGGGCAGAGCTGCTGCTGGGGAGGAGGCTCTACCTGCTCCTTGCAGGCTCCCTGCTCCCCTTCTGGGGGTCTGCACTGCTGCAGATTTTTCTCAGCCACATCTTAGCCGGGTTGGCCCCTTCCCAGGGGATCCACAGCAGAGGAGCTGACTCCTAACGTGGGGATTCCAGCTTCAGGGGGGCAAGGCAGCCACCGTGGGCCAGGCTCTTGGCAAAGGACATCACAAAACGTGCACCCTTGGTGAAGGTTGCACCTCCAGGAGATGGGAGAGTTTAATTTAATCTGCAAAGTTATTAGCGCAGTGATGTATCTGGTTCCTTTTCTGGGTGCATGTGGATGCCTTGGAGAGGGAGAGAGCGCCCGGTTGAGCAGTGTTCCCCCCCCAACGTGAGATTTCTGTATCAGTAACATTGACAAAGCCACTTCATGGTTTTTAAGTGTTGAATTTTAAGATAAACAACATCCCTGTCATAAACTTTGGGGCCCCAACCAGAAGTGAGCATAAAAGGAGAAGGCGAGCAGGCGCTGCTGCGGAAGTGGGGGTTTCGCTCAGGAACAAGAGCCCCGCGATGCCGAGATGAGATCTGGCTGCTGGCGAGCAGCTTTTTCACTTAGAAATCGCCCCCTAAACCCTCAGTGCCGGCACGCTCCTGTTGTATTTGCATGCCCGAGGCTGCATGAAGATCCTTTAGGGTTCAGCTTTCTGCAGCAGGAGGGCTTTCCTGGGGAGGTAGGCTGTTCTTCTTGGCAGGGATTGACCTAGGGGAGAGTTTAAATCAACCGGCAATTTAATTTTTAATGTCTCTGAAGAAACGCTCCCTTGGGTTTCACCTGGGATATTCCCTGTTAGGCAGCAGCTCCCTCGCGCTATGATTAACCGACACGTACTGCTGGTTTTTAAATGTCACTCGTGATTCATTCGTGTAGGAGACGTGAAAAAGCGCGGGGTTGGGGCAAGAAGCTCTGCACCCCGTGCTGGTTTATCGCTGTCCTTTTGGAGCCAGGGCATTGCAGATCCCCAGCTACCTTGATCATAGAATCACCAGGTTGGAAAAGACCCATCGGATCATCAAGTCCAACCATGTTTAGAAATCATTTTTTTTAGAAATCATTTAGAAATCAGCCTGATCAGAGATGTGCTCGGGTGCTTTCCCTTGCAGAGGGGTCGGGGGCTGCTGCAGTCCCTTTTTGCTCAGCTCCTCACCTGGTTGCAGCCGTTGAGGGTGACCAACCTGGCGGCTGCTGGAGAAGATGGAGGGTTTTGGGGGTTTGGTGTTACGGGGAGGAAATGGTTCCTGTGCCTGAAGAAAAAAAAAAAAAAAACAAACCTCACACAAAATTTGCTGCTCAAGCAATTGATGTTGCATAATGAGTCTCTGTGTGGAGGTGGGTCCTCATGTTTCTCCAGCTGGAGGTAGAAACCGTCTTTGGGGCTTGGTGGAAGAAGAAATGTTTTGCTCTGAGGGTGGGGAGGCCCTGGAACAGGTTGCCCCATCCCTAAAGGGGTTCCAGGCCAGATTGGATGGGGCTTGGAGCCCCTGATCCCATGGGAGGTGTCCCTGCCCGTGCCAGGAGCTGCGACTGGATGGGCTTTGAGATCCCTTCCAACCCAACCCAACCCAACCCATTCCATGATTCTGTGATTCTATGACATCTCCTTTGGGGTTTGCTTCATTCCCTGTGGTCCATTTTTTACTTGGCATCTTCTCTTGAGCAATGTTATTGAACGTTTCCACCACTGCAAGAGCAGCATTGTGGCTATGCCTTTGCTTTTCACCACCAAGTACGGCACCTGCTCCTGGCCATGGGCAGAAAACATCAGCTTGGACCCAAAAGTGAGTAACCTTCCTTGGTGTGTTTGGGGATGGCGGCGTTTATCCATCCTTGAATGCTCTGGAATGATTCCTGAGCCCAGGATGCACAGTGTGGTCACCAGAGCAGCAGCCTCTGACCCAAGGACGATGTCTGGAGGGGACACGTAGGCCTCCTGCCCTTTGAAAATTTGATTTGATTGCTGTGATTAGAAAAAAAAATTTCTGATTGAAATACCTGAAAAGCCTCTTTCTAGGAATTCTGCAGTTCCTTTTTATTTCCAGAACCATCAGTGCAATCGCTCTTCATTAGCAAAGAACCGTTTCAGATCTCAGATGTGGCTTCGTCCCCAGAGATCTATTACTTGGCCTTTTTGTGGCTGTTCAGCTGAGTGGCTTCGGTGGCTTCTGCCTGGAATGTGATTGCTTCAAAATCTGCAAAATTGCCCTTCGAGTCCTGCATCAGTGGTTGCTGGGAGAGCTGCCTTAGAGGAGAAATGGGCAAAACTCAAGGGCCAGAATGCATTTTCACCCAGGGTGGGGCTGATGGGGCCAGCTCAGGGGTCCCTTCATCATCTCAGCAGGCAAAAGCCTTTTCTGCTGAAGAAGAGGGAGGCGAAGGCATCGTGGAGGTGTTTGTGGTGGGATGCACGGGCAGTGTTGCTATGCTACCAGGTGCCTGCGGCTGCAGGGCTTGGAGCAGAGACCCCCGTGAGGGATGCTCTGTGCACGAAGGGGCTGGGGAGAGGGTGGCCACTGCGGATTTGTGTCATTGTGGGCAAGGGGAGTGAGAGAGAGGGCACTGCAGCGGTGGGTTTGGCCCCTGTCCGTTCCCTCTCTGTCTTTGAGCCCTCTGTGGTTGAGCCCACATCCCTGGAGGCGCTTGAAGCCAAGCAGGAGCTGGATGAGGTTATCTCCAAGATCCCATCCAGCCTTGGAGAAATGCTGTAGCTGCAGAACTGGCTGGTGGAGAGCTGCAGCACCTGTGCTGGTTTGTGGGTTGCAGGTAACCAGCAGGTGTTTGTGTTGCCTGTGTTGCGTAGGGAAAAAGGACTTCGCGCTGCCTAGTGCGAGGCAGAAGGATCCAGAGCTGAGGGATCAGCACTGGGTCTTGTCTTTAGCCCATTGTCTCTGTCCTGTGAAGGAATGTTAGAGCACGGAGAGAGGAGGCAGCTCTGCAGGGGCATCTGGCTCAGCCTCGGGCGCAGGGATGACCCTGGGGCACCTCTCCTGGGGTAAAGGGCTTTTTCTGACCCTGCAAGTCTGCAGTCAGTTCCCCAGTGTCTGCTTCTGAGGATTAGCAGATCCCTCTGGTCCACCCAGCTTCCCTGATGTGGGCTGGGGTCTTGCTGGGCTGGTTTCTGCGCGTGCAAAGGGTGGTGCAGCCAGGCAGCCACGAAGTTCCATCAAGCCCAGAACCTCTGAGATGGAGCTGCCTGGGAGAACCTGCTCAGCTCTCACTGCTGAGCAAGGATATGGCAGGAAAAGCGGTTTCTAAGTGAAATCTCCATGGCAATCAAAACACTGAGCCCATTTTCACTTGCCTCTAACCTCTCTGAAACGCAGCAGTCATCCTTCTCCCTTTCTTTAGAGATGCACTGCACTCCTGTCTTTTGCCTTTTTCTTTCAACCCTGAAGTAAACCACAGCATCTCCTCTGAAATTCTGAAAGGAAGTCCAATTTGTATTTATTTTCTTTTAAATCTGTTGTATGGTTCTTCCCCCAACCCATGCATGCTCACACAGTCCATACTTTCCCCAGAGTGCAGCAAAGGGAAAGGCATTGGGTGTTTCAGAGTCATGCAAGAAGTTCAAGGAGCATCTGGATGATGCTCTTCATCATATGGCTTAGTTGTAGGTAGCCCAGGAAGGAACAGGGAGTTAACTCAATAATCCTTATGGATCCCTTTCAACTTGAGATATTCTATGATTCTAAGAGCTGAAGTGTCCCAGCTCTTTGAGTCTTTGGTGATTGTGATGGGCTGTGTGGTGCTGCCCTGGCCCTGCTGGCCTCAGCAGCCACTCTATCTGCAGATGGATCTACAGTTCTGAGCTCCCAGTTCTCATGTTTCTGGCTCAGATTTGAAGTGTCCACATTTCTATCCAGTTCTCCACGCTGCAGTGTGGTGGTGGTTGCAAGGTGTGAGCTGGTGATGCTCCTCTGGACCACGGCTCCCCATCCAGCAGCATTCAGACACACTTCTCTGGGCTTTGTTTTCTGAAGTTTTAAGGCAAATCTTTCCTCAGTAAGCAGAAGAATCAAGGATCAATGCCCTGAGGTGTAATATCCCTCCAGAAGGGCTCTTAATATTTGTGCAATGTGAACATGGGAGCCAAAGGGGGAGTTTGGGGGAGTGCAAGTTGTCAAGCATTGCTGATGGAAATGGAAATGGATCTGTGCCCGAGGACACCACGGAAGATTTGGTCACTCCTGGCTCTAGATAAGATGGTCATTGCCAAGAATGTGGTGATGTTGGGCCAAATCCATCTCCTCCGTTCTGCTGTTCAGATTCATTAACTAAATAGCTGGTGAGGAAAATTGGCTGGGAGCGAGGGAGCAGGGGTAATGTCTCTGAGCCGATTTGTGGCTGCGAGGAAGCATCCCTTGCTCCAAGGAGTGTCCCATGGAAGAACATACTCAGACTTTCTTCTACCTACGGTGTCTTTTGGTTTCTGGGTTTAGGGCTAGCAGAGCCACAGTTGATAAGGTGCTGGTCTTCCAGCTGAGCTGTGCATCCAAGCCATAACTGGAGCTGCGGTGGGATGGGGAGCTGCAGGGAGAGCGTTCCATTCCCTCTGTACTGCTGCAGCAGAGTTGAAAAGCTCCTGGATCACCCCTAGACCTGTTATTCCCAGCAAAGAGGTCTGGCTCGGTGCAGAGCTGCTACCTTTGCTTGCTTTAAAAAGGTGTTTTAAGTCAGAGTTTGACTTCTGCAAGGTGAGAGGCTGTAGGAAGGATGCTCTTCAGCATTCAAGGATGTGGAGCGTGTCTCTTCTGGCATCCTTGCAAACCGATAAATAGAAAAATCTATCATGGAGGCTTTGTTGTTGCCTTTCTTGGCTTAGAATCGCTCTTTTGAGAGTATGTCACCATAATCCGGATGGCCCGTGGATTTTTTTTTTACCTCCCCAGTAATAGCCTGTCACAAGCTCACGGCTCATTAGATGAGTAGTAGATTGCAAAGAGGAGGCTGGTGTAGCTGGTTCTGCGGCTGCCCGAGCCCCGAGCGATGGGTATTGTGCATCCCATCCGCCTGCCTCTTCCCGGGGTGCTTGTTCCAGGCAGCCTTTATCCTGAGGAGCATTAGCCCAAGTGCCACATGAGGCTCAAGTCCTTTCTTATAATCGTTCTTTCTTACAATTGAGAACTAATGTAGGTTATGCCCATTGCAGCAGGCTGTGATGGGCAGGGGGAGGACGCGGGCTCCCTGGGGTTGGTCTCATACAGGCTGCGGGTGCCTACATCTCGCTGCAAACCATGACTGGCTGAAGGTTCTTTAACAGCAGTTTCTTAGGGGATGGTAACCCCCTCGCCTGCTGAATTAGTTATTAAACTCTGGCATCCATCGCCGTGCAGCGTTAGCACCGGGTTGTTAACAAGGCAGGAGTAGAAGCATCCTAACAGCTCCAGTCTCATCATCGCTTTCCTTCCAGTCGCACGTGGAGGGATGGAGGTGATGGGGACGTGCTGGGTTGTCGGGGTGGCTGATGTCCCTTTCCCAGTTCCCAGCCAGGAGAGACGCGGGTCCGGCAGTGACTGTTGGGGTTTAGATGCAGACACTTACCGAGCTGTTGTTTTGTTAACAGCTTGTTTCATCCTGTCCCTGTACAACAGGAAATGTAGCAATGGTTTATGGTTAATAGCTTCTGGTTTTCTTCCTTCAGCCAGAATTGCATATTCTTCGCCCAGAAACTTTGCAAAACCGGAGGTCCAGGTAGATTTGTGATGTGCAAGAAGTAGCTGATCTAATCATCCACGACGGAGGGAGCAGCACTTGGCTTCCCAGGCTCCCCTCAGTGTGCTGCTGGTGCTGCTGGGCTGGTTCGGGTCCTGCTCGCAGGAGGGTTTGGGTCTGGAAAAAAGGAAAAGCAGAGTCTCTGGCCATGGGGTGTGCTGCCCGTGTGATTTTACTGCTCTGAGCTATAATTGCCAAAGCTTCACATAGGAGCAGTGAGTAGTAATCCAGCAGAGATTTAACTTCAGATTCTGCCTGGGTGAGCCTACACGTGCAGGTGGCTTTTTTTTTTTGTGAAAGCAGGTTTTGCTTTGCCCTGGTTTGTACTGAAATGTCTTTAGTGCCCTGTGCCTCAGCATCCCACCAGCTGGTGGGTTCTGTTATCCCTACTGCCTGTTACTGGTGTCCAGAGGTGGGTTGGGGCAGGGATGTGGCATCCTCCTCCCAAGTAACGAGTAACAGGACAAGAGGAAACGGCCTCGAGTTGCACCAGGGGAGGTTTAGACCGGATATTAGGAACAAATTCTTTGCTGAAGTAGTGGTGAAGCCCTGGCAGTGGCTGCCCAGGGTAGTGGGTGAGTCTCCATCCCTGGAGGGGTTCAAAAAGCCTGTGGCCGTGGCGCTTTGGGACATGGATAAGTATGGATGGTGGGGTTGGGTTGATGGTTGGACTGGATGAGCTTAGAGGGCTTTCCCAACCTTAATGATTCTATGATTCTGTATCCTGCGTGTACGCCCTCTTAGCTGTAGGGACCATCTCAACCTAAGCCATCACTGCAAGTGTGAGCTCAGGATCTGTGCATCCTCTTTTTCTTGGGAAACACAGGGACAAAGAAGAGCTGAACAGCTGCAGTGTTACCCCATGCACCAAGCAGCTAAAGCCTGTCTCTTCTGGTTTCAGAATGTAACACAAACAGTAGAAGAAGAAAAACCTGAGCCTCCAACCATCCAGGAGATCAAACAGAAAATTGAGAAATACAATGCAAAAGTAACGAACTGCCTGTTGATGAAGCTGGTACGTATGGGCCCTACCTGATACATAGAGAGGCTGATGCTGGTTTCTTGGGGCTATAAGCTGAGCCAGCCTGTAGGGTGGCATCTCCAAGAGGGCTTGTGGCTGTTGAGTCGCTCTTGCTTTCCTTACCCGATCCGCTTTTTCCCCTTCTCTCTCCTGCTTGGGTTTCCTTAACGTCAGTCACTGGCCCTGGAGAGAACCCTTCCCGGTCTCTGCCCCTTCTCGAAGTCTGTGCTGCAAACGGTTTGCCACAAATAGATGAGCCGGCGTTGTTCTGGTGGGGATGAGTCACGGTAGCGCTCGGGCTGCGACACCGCGGCTCAGCAGCTGTCACCAAGTGGATTTAGAAACACCAGGAGTATTTAGAAACATAAGGGTTTTCTAGAAAGAGATGCTTTTCTCCTCTCTGCCGCCAGGCTTGAGGTCTAAGAACTGCAGTGGATGTCTTATATTCTGAATCTTTGATTGCAAACGTGCTCACCACCACCTGTAAGTAGAGCCTGAATGATACGTGGTGAGGAGACAGGGAGGTACCTCTTTTACAAAGGTACAAACTTTACAGGATCACACAGAGAGGGAAAAGCTCCTTAGAGTGAAACAATTAAATTGTAGAAGTCCAAGAACAGCAGCTACGTATCTCCCTGGTGTTTGGTTACATTTGAAAAGAGACCTGAAGTGTATTTAATGCGGTAGATCTTACAGTTCCCTTCGTGAAGGCTGCATGGTGGCTTCTGCTAGAACGTCTCACTGATTTTTATCAGCTCTTGACTTAGAGGAGTCAGTCGGGGCCCAAGTGTTTACTCTTGAGTTACGTCTCTTGAAGCTCAGCGCAAATACGATCTTGAGACCTGACACAGCCTTGGGACTCGACTGGGCTCTGCTGGTGGGACCCTTTGGTGCTCCCAGCGCCAGAGGTGGATCCCTCAGCTTGCTCCTGCCCAGCACCCACAGAGGGGCTGCACAGAGCCAGGATTTTTTCTCTTGATATTTGCTTTTTTGCAGAGCTGAAGGTAGGGTAAGGGACCTATTGTGAGACAGGCTGATCCGGAATGATGATTTCTTACGTGGAGATGTGAGAATCTCATAGGTGGGGAATAAAACAAGGGGAATACAGTTAGGAGACCTGCTGAACACACAGGATAGAGACCTTTGTAGAGGTTTCACTTAATTTCAGCTATAAATTACATGTGATGGTTTCCATAAATGACTCGTAGCAGTGTCAGTTTTCAATAAGACAAGATCGCACAGACGTGAGGAAGGGATGAGTCATTGCCAAGTGGAAGGAACAGGAGAAAATCAGTAATGACTAACCCAAAATTACTGGTTACTTTTTACATGATTAATAAGAAACTCTCCAACTCCTTGCAGTATCGAGGGGTGGAAAGTCCTGCTGTCACCCTGCAGGCAGCAGCACTGCAGACCAGAAAGACCTTTCTAGATGCGGGGGAAAGGCTGGAAAGGTTCCCTGGAGCCTGACCCCTCTCTCCTTTGCTTTAGAACGACGATGGGACGTACACGGGTTTTATTAAAGTGCATTTGAAACTGCGCCGCCCAGTGACCGTACCAGCAGGGATCCGGCCGCAGTCCATCTACGATGCCCTCAAGGAGGTGAATCTGGCTGATATGACGGACAAGAGAACCTCGTTCTACTTGCCGCTAGATGCCATCAAGCAGCTCCACATCAGCAGCACAACCACAGTGAGCGAGGTGATCCGGGGGCTCCTGAAGAAATTCATGGTGGTGGATAATCCACAGAAGTTTGCACTTTTCAAGGAGATGCGGAAAGATGGGCAAGGTGAGTTCCTGCCTTCGGGTCAACCAGCTTTCCTGCGGCGGCTCGGGTTCGCTTACCATTTTGTGTTGTAGAAACACACCCAGAGCATTCTGCTAGGACTCCGAGGTGGGTCAAGCAGGCAATGTCCAAATATCAGATGACAGTTAACAGGGAATTGCTGGATTTCAGAAGGGCTGAAGCCACCTAAGACCTAACAGAGAACTTTAGGAATCTGTGTTTGACACACAGCTACTTCCAGTACATTCCTGAGCAGCATGAACCGCTTTTCTACGCTCCCGTTGCCCTCCTGAGTTTTCCTCTATCCCAGCAGCCAAGATCTCACTGTGGTTTTTGCTGTCCCCTCTCAGTGCTCTTCCAGAAGCTCCCTCTCACCGAGTACCCCCTGTACCTGCGGCTGCTGGCGGGCCCCGACACAGATGTGCTCAGTTTTGTGCTGAAGGAGAATGAAACGGGGGAGGTCGAGGTAAGCTGGGAGCTCTTTCCCTTGGGTTTTCCTCCTTGCAGAGCTGGGAGGTGGCTGGCTGAAGCGGTGCCATGCAAACAAGGTTGGGGGGCTGGCTTCGCTTCGAAAATACTGCGTGTGATACCAGCTTTTCTCCAAATTTCATGGACTGTTAGAACCTGAATTTACAAAAAACAAAAAAAAAAAATCATCCTCAAAGATCCAGGGCGGGAAAAAAATCCCACAAAAGCAATACGGTGAACCTTGTGTGCTTAATCTCCCTGTTGTTTCTGCAGTGGGATGCATTCTCTATCCCAGAGCTACAGAACTTCTTGATGATACTTGACAAAGAAGAGAAGGAGAAAATCCAGCAAGTGCAGAGGAAGTACGAGAAGTTTAAACAGAGACTGCAACAGACCTTGAAGGAAGCCAGGGGCAAGCCTGGATAACCCTTCGGGAGGCACCAGACTAAGCTAGATAGTATTTTTAAAATGGAAAGACACTTCTCAGGACACCTTATAGCGGTCACTCTCCCTCTTCATCCTTCTATTATGGACTGGGTCACAGGACCCAAAAAATGAATGCATAAAAAAAAATAAAAAATGCATTTTAAAAAAACAGCATTTTCTTCTTCTGAAACCTCTTATCCCAGAGCCAGCCAAAGAACAGGAAGCCTGTTTTAAAACAGTGGCCATCACCACACCAAACACAGCTCCCAGTTCGCTTTTCAGCTGGACCATCAGATGGAGAAGCTCCGTGGCAAACGCTCCGTGTTGAACCCAACGGGAACATCTACTGGCTAAGGTTTTGAGCAGAGTGACGCTTGCTGTTGACGCTCCTCCCAGCAACTTGCTGGCTGTCGAGAGCCCATATTGAGGGCCACACGGCCCAGTTCTCATTTCATAAGTAGAGCACAGGAAGCAGATAAAGCGGAGGAGGTGGTTGCACCAAACCACGGGGGTGTTGCAGCTGCGACCGATGCCAGACGGCCTTGTCCAGGACTCAGGTAGCCAAGGAAATGTGAAGTTGTGACACCACGGCAGCTGTAACACCCCAACACACTGTCAGTAAGTATTGCTGAAACTGGTTATATTAATGCCAGGAAAAGTCGCTCGCTTTGATTCTGATTAACTTCCGATTTTGAGAACAAATGTGAATTAAAGCAAATAGCCCTGATGCTTGGCTGAGCTAGCCTGTGTTTTACCAGTTTTCTGTTCTGTACGAATTGGGACCGACATTCATTTTAACAAATTCTGTTTGAAAAGTGTAAGGATGACAGCTGAGGCATGGGCCGATGGTTCGATTGTAAACGTTTAGCAATACGTATCCAGCAGACAAATCCAGGAAAGCTCAAACCCCAGTTTCACGAATCAAACTGGTTTTGAACTGCGAACAGTTCTGACACTGAGGGAGAGGCGCTCCGGCCTGGGTGTGGATGTGGCACGGAGAGCCTGCGCGGGAAAGCCTTAGCACCAGGAAAAAGCAAGGGAACCGTTAGCATCAGATTCTTTCCTCCCATCACTTGCTCATAGTGATTCCTCCTGCTACCTCTCCTCACGCTGCTCTCCCATTGCTCCCGTCCCTGTGCCCACTCTACATTGTGTTCTCCTCTCCCCCTTCCCTACTCACAATCGGTGCTCTGCCAGCGTGTCCAGCAAGGCTAACAGGGTTTGCACTCTATGTGGAGCCAGGAATCCTCTCTCCACCTCTCCCCCAAGGCTCCCACTGGCTCTGATGGATGCACTGCACGTCCTTCATAAAAGTCCGCGAGATGGAGCTTCAGTTCCTGCCGTAGCTCTATCCAGGGAGCCCCGAGGGTGAGGCAGGCTCCAGGGGTGCCAGTTGGAGAGAGGCTGCTCCCCATGTTTACTACTCTCAGTGCTTCGTGCCGAGCACACAGCCAGGTTCAGTCTTCCCTCTGTTTACACAGGACACTGCAACAACGCGCAAAGGGAAAAGGGAGCATGAATACCAGCTGGATTTACGTGGAGAATGTGGAAGGGTGTCATATTGACCTGATGTCCCTTTGACCTGTGTCCCTTGGAGGTCGCTGTAGGCTGCTGGGACCAACAGGCAGGCAACAGGTTATTGGGTTACGGTTACCACAGAGACAACGTGGAGTCCAGAATTTACCTCAGTGCCTTTTTATCCTTAAAAGTGTGAAAATTTTGCATTTGGGCTAAGGAGGAAGGTGGAAGGGGCTTTTGTCCAGAGGCCTTGTCGGTCCTGTCCCCACGTTTAGCTGAAGTCCTGTTGTGATGAGGCTGCTTTAGTCTGTAGAGGGACGAGGAACTGTTTTGTTTCTTTCTTGACGGTGAATGCTTGGCATTTATTATTGTTTTCCAGATTAGTTACACTAGAGTATGTTTGTTTATGGACCGTAACTGCAGCACGGAAAGCCCTTCGGTTTATATAATTGCCCCTTTCTGCCAGCTTAGTTCCAGCTCATGTTTTAGTCAGTAGTGTCCAAGGGTTTGCGAACAGGGCTCTGGCCTCTGGCACGCGGTGCAGCCAGGGCCTCTCAGCTGTACTGTACACCCAGTTGACCCTTAACAACGCGGCAACAGCCCATGTAGAGCAGCAATTTCCATGCTCTGGGGCTGTTTGTCCGTTTACAAGAATACCTATTACTTCGCTACACGCTTGTGAAGTAATTTCAGTACCATTTACCCAGCGCTTTCAGTCCTGCAAGCGCTGTATAAATACTTCTGTTCAGGCAAGAGAAAGGCCGCTGTAAAAACTGCCACTGGGTCTCAGAAGCAAGATCCAGATGCTTGTTTTGAAATCCCTTCTCTCTCTGGCTAAAAAGTGTGGAGATTTCTCTTCCGTTGGTGTTGCTTTCTCCCGGAGTTCTCTGCCTCTCTCTCTCCCTGCTCCGGGAACCCAGCAAGTCTTTGAGTTTGCACAGGGCATGGCTTCTTATGCAATTACCATGAATGCTGCTGAAATCCTCCTGCAAGGGGAGGGCTGTTCCTTTCAGTTTTTCAAGATACGGGGCGTTTGAGGAATCGGTAGAGCTTGACACTGGCATTCTCAAATCAGCTGAGCTGTGGCTAGGATAGAAATATTGGATAGAAGTATCAGCCCCTTCCTTAAGCGCAAAAGACTGTTGGCGGTGCCTTTGGTTGTATTGTCTTGCCTAGTTTGTGTGAATTTATTTTTCATGTCTATTGTAAAACATGTAAAATACTGTGTATAGAATGGAATAGTAAAGCTTCTATGGCAAAGTGATATGCATTTTTGCAATGCTGTAATTTATTTTTACTACTCCCTAGCAACCCTATGGCATTTTTAAAAAATGTCTCACTTCCAGCTTTTCTGAAGGTTCTAAAACTACTTGTTCATATGCAGACATTGTAAAAGATGACAACAATAAACCTGTCAAAGATTAAAGTCTTCTTCCTAGAGGTGAATTGAAATTTCGTAAGCCTACTGTGAAATGTTTAAGCTTCAGTCAAAGAGGTCCAGAACATCTACCCCCAAGGAACCAGATAAAAGTATCCCATGAATCCTCTTTAAACATTTTAGCTGGTCTTGATAGAACTGCTACCCATGCCGACCTGTGATAAATTAGTGTCGTACATTACAATGTATTTATATATGAAAATAATACAAACCATAAAAATCCAGCTACTGGAGTTCATTCTCAGTGCTGAAATGTCTGATATTAATACCTGGAAGTGTTTAAATGGCTAAAATCTAAACACAAGTGGGCTTTGCTTCTGACACACACAATCTGTGGCACTACTCACTGGACTGTTCCAGGACAACGTGTTGGAATGTACTTCGCTTACATTTTGATGAAGGTTCCGTTACTGTGCCTTTCATAGAAGATGCAGAGCAAGAATGTTTAACTAGCCAAAATCCAGTGTAGCCAGAAAACCAGTGCACCACAAGGAACTTCTGGAAAACATACGGAAAAGGATGATGCTAGGGGTTTTATTCAGCTTTTTGTTTTTATGAAAAAATGAATAGTTGGAGCAATATTATTATTTGGGTGAATCCTTGACCTTGTAAACTCAGGACTCATTTTTGAATGAACAAGGTCAGTACGTGATCCTTTATTTGTTGGCAGAACAGGTCGATAAATAGTGAGACCTGAGTAATTCTTACAGTAGATTTTTCTCCTACTTCTTCCGGCCAAGCTTTGGAGCCTTCTCAAGGCCTTGAATATATTTCCGAGGTAGATGGTATTCTTCTGCAACAAAACCAAGAGTTCACATCAGGTAACTCTTCAGACCTCAAGAATTAAAACCTGTATCTTGCTGTAACCTCTCCCACTTCCAGAATAGACTTACCTAGCAGCATCTTGGCCAGATGATGGATTTGGTTGCCTTGGATCTGGACCTGAACTCTGTCTTTTGTTCCTGGTACTGGGGTGATGGTGGCACTGGCTTGTACTTTTTGTTGCAGAATGTCGGCAACGCACTGTGGGTCTAGACCGTACAGCTCAAGGTTCTTGATAATTGTCACCTATGGGGTTTAAGAATTAAGCAAACATCACTGCTGTAGGTATTAGCAAGTCATGTCCCACTCATCCCAGGAAAATAAGCTGCCAGAGCCGCTCTCAGAATTGGGCTTCTGCTCAACGCCCGGAATTTCAGTTCTCTTTTTTACCTTCTTATTTGATGATCTCTGTGCTACGGTTATGTCGATGGGCTCAATGTTTCCTTTCCTCACAACAGGTTCTTGTCCAAAAAATGTCACTTGGTGCAAGGGCTGCATCCGTTCAAGGCACCTGAACAAAGTTTATACATCCAGTTAAGTCTATGCAGTACAGCAAGGCTGTTAACTGTGCTTTTCACTGCAGCCTCTCGCAGGGTTCAGAGACTACATGAAAGCCAAGATTCTGTGTGTGAGAAAAATTTGAATCTTAAGGAGGTAGAATATGATGATCTCATGCAAAGATTTGCATCCCAGCTATTATTTAAAGGAAAGGTGTATCTAAAAGAAAATCCAGTCTGCTGACTCAACAGAATTCTGGCTTAGATTGTTACTGGTAATATTTTATAAATTGGTTCTTCTAGAGGAAAACCTCTGTCTTCACGTTCCTGTTCAGTTGTTCACAGATCAGTGAAGCAACTTCAGTTTAAAATTCAGCATCAGCTGCGTTACTGTTCCACGAGCAAATATGGCTTCAGAAGGGAGCTGCTGGAGGTGCCACAGAAGCACTGTGTGATGAAGCAGCTCAAGGCAATTAAGGCACTGGGGACAGTTAGGCCAAGTTTTTCAATATACAGAAATAATTGCTTTGTCTGAGACGCTCAGGCCTCTTGAATCTAAAAGGTGGTTTTGTATTATAAATGCAGAAACTGTGCTCCACATAAACAGAGCAAGGCAACTGGCTACTATTACCTAAAAAGGGTACGTTCAACAATCTTTTGGAAAGGATGGCTTTATAAATATGTACATGCAGAACCAGGCACTGTTTGTTTAGGAGGCTTTCCCTGATAAGCAGTTAACAGGTGAAAAACCCCAAACGCATAACAATAGTTAGTGCCAGATGCTTGTTAAGTGGTGAAGAATGAGATCCTTCAAATGAAGGTCTCTGGATATTTTTTTGTTGTACCACTAGCAGGAAGTTACAGTTTAGGTAGCCTGAATAATACACGGTTTGAGTAGCATGCAATAAATCTGTGCGATCCTGAAACACGACATTGGGAAAACAGTCACCTGCTCAAGAGGTCATCCCATTTAAGTTTTGAGATTTCATCCTGTTCCGATTTATCTAACAGGCAGTCGCACAGGATGGCATTCACCTTCACAAAGCTACAAAACAAAAACATACATGAGAAGCAAACAAGTTCCCTTCTTTCCTCTGACTTCAGCATGTGGAAGCAGGGTAGGACAACTTCCATGTCTACTTACTTTTTGTTTGTTTCATCAACCAACTCATTAGCCTTCACATAGTTAACAATGATGTTTCTCACCTCACTGCTTGAAAAAGCGCTGCCTTTTCTAAAGAGAAAGAAATCTTTTTAACTTATTAAGCAGTTGGTTGCTCGGTTCTGTCGCTAAGACAGAAGACAGCAACTACTCTGACTCCATTTGGTAGCACAATACTGAAATGCATCTGCTAGGGAGTGATTTCTTGTTGCACTTCAGCAGCCGTACACCAGATAAAAGGTTCACAGCAGTAATTATTAGAGACTCTAAGCCCCTTGGTTCTGGGTGCCAGTTTTGGGAGAATGACCCCACTATAACCCCTAACTTCGGGGGACTGTGGATAACTTGTACAGAAGAGCTCAACCAAAGAAAAAGGCTGTCACTGAGTGCTACATAAACTACATCAAACCAGACAAGATTAAGGCACAAGAAGCTAAGTGAGTTCTTTAAATTATCTGGGCATCCTCTCTTCAGTAAACCACACTGTGGGTGGGCAGAATGTGCCTTATCTAACAGCAAACTAAGACAATCCAAGTAAAATGTATTGATTTTGACACCTGAGCTGTCACTTCCTTACCTTTCCTCCCCTTGTGAAGCAATGAATATGTTCTTGATTCCCACCACCTTTCCCAACAAAATCACAGGGGTCTCCCCATGAAGGGGAACAAAATGGAAGCAGCATAGGTTTGTTTGTCTCTCTCTTCATGTAACAATAGGTTTGTTATGCTTTTCTAGGGCTTACCTGTGTCCAGATTCCTGAAACAGGGGGATCATTTTTGCTGAAACCCCGTAAAGTGGAATAATTTCAGGAGCATGGTATACTTGTTCTCTGTCTTCACTCTTGCTGTCTTGGGCCGCAGAGGCTGAAGAAAATCCTTCAGGTACTTCAAAGGCTTTAATGCTGAAATGATAATTATTTGTTGCGAGTGAAAGGGACTGAAATGCATCACTTTGATTTTGCTGAGAGACTAAAACCTAGCAAAGCCACACAAAAAGCATTCTGGTCTGCTCTATGTCAGTTCCTCCAGACCCATTCCAGTGCAATGGGAGGTTGTGTCTGTGGATTAAAGAACACGATGGGAGAACAGGATTTTGGAACATTAGCTGCAAGTACTAAATTTGCCCCCGTAAACATTTCAAAGATAAACATGGATAAACATCTTAACTCAGGTGATATTAACACTTTTCACTCTAAGTAAAGCCCTATATGTTGGGGAAAACCAGCAGATTTTGCTCCCTTCTTTCAGAAACTACCAATTCTTTTAAAGCCCACAATATTCTACATACTCTGGGTGTTTCCAGTCGACTTCCACGATGCTCTCCACACCTTTGTTCAGCTCCTTCACTTGTAAGATCTTCTGCTGCTGCATACATTGCAGGAATTTAGAGAACTGAAGGAGGCAACAATCAGAAATGTGGAGTCAAGCACTTCCAATTCCTGTCTGTGTGTTTCTAACTGCCCCAACGTTACTTGCTCAATCAGAAAAACTTCTTTAAAAGAAAAAATAAACCAAACCACCCCACTCCTCACACCCTTGTTTCTCCAAAAACAGTAAGGAGCAGTGAGTGCCTCTGGCTCTGAAGCAGACTAAACCAGTGTTCCTCTGTAGGCCATCGCTTTGCTCTGTGACTTTCTTACTTTCTCACATGGACAGCTGTGCGATCTGGGGCAATGCACTTGGCCTTTGCTGGTCATCTACACAATAGGGACAACATCAACTCCTTTGTCTGAGTTTCTGTTTGTTAACAGCTTTAGAAAAGGAATGACGACTTCTTGCAGGTAACTGCTGTGTCCAACAAGATCAGAACCCTTTAACAGCTACCACAGAGGGCAGCGACAGACAGGATTAGCTCATGCTTTTAGCACACTTACTTTCCTCCCTGGATCCCACAAGAACAGAGAGTTAAGAAAAAGAACTTGGCTTTTAGGAACAGCTGCTAGGGTTTGTTTGTTTGTTTTACTTGAACAACTCTGACTTCAAACCTTCTTTCCTTCTGTTTCTTATTTAAATTAATCCAAAACCCGATAGAAATATCTCACCTTCTTATAGCTTGATTTCTTTATGTCCAGTTGTTTTCCAGTAGGGCTATAAATGGATTTTTTAGAAGTTCTTTAGTTATAAGTCACCTTTCATTTCTTCTTAAATCTTGCTACTTATGCTAGAAGTTTCTTAACAGCAGAGACACGAATCACACAGAGAAAGAACTACGTCCAACAAGCTGATAAATGGACATGATGAGTGAAACTAATGCTGATGTTCCCGCGGGTAGGCAAACAGCCAGTTAAATGACTAAGCAATCTTGAAACAGTCAACTCAAGTGAGCTACTGAGTGCATATCCTGATCTAGACAATCCTGACACTGAAGTATTTGATGTAATAAGTGAGCATAACCTTAGAAAACAACTGAATTTTCTTTTGAGACAAAAACTTCATCCTAAATATCACACTCGATCTCCACAGTTTTAAAGGCAAAACCACAGCATGCAAATCCAAAGACAATCTTGTCACCACATACCAGCATGAGAACATATGGCTGCGGAGAAACGTGCTGGTGAGCAGAGGGAGATCTGACTTCTTTACTTTGCATTTTAAGGCATGAAAAAAGCACTGATTAAATAAAGCATCCATTTGCTCTGCAGGGAAAGAAAAAAGGACACGCAAGCCATGAGTAGTCTCTCTCAGAACACAGCACTCAGTTCCTTCAAACACACAGAACTGTCTCTACCCTGCTCCCACAGTGAGCTCTCCAAAATGCACAGTAACCTAGATCGTGGGTATGGGCTTCAGCAAACCAAAAGGGCACTGTTTGGTTTCCTTTGTACGCAAAAATACCTTGTGGAGTCCTACTGTCTTCAGCTTCCTGCTGAACCTCTGTGCCGGCATCATCAGCTGTTTCTGCAGCTTTGTCCTCATCAGGTTCCTCCTTTCCCATCAGTGTTGCACAACCGTCTTGCTCCTTCAGGCTCAGATCACCAAGGTCCACGTGCTGCAATGTGTCTGTGGGGAAGCTGCTGGCAGGCTCTTCCCCATCTTCAGCCTTCTCCTTGTCAGCAGAATCTGTTACTGAGGGAGCTAAGGTAGGAGGACAAGATTTGTCACCATACTCCCTACAAAAGGAAGAAAAAAAAAGTAACATAGCTTTCTGTTTACTGCTTGAAACCCACAGGACAAAGAATAAATCTCACCCTGATAAAAAGCACCGGTGGCTGCATAGATCCTTTTCTGCATCCCCAAAACTATAACTATTTTATAACTGTAACTATTTTAACTCATCTTCCTCCATAAACTGTATGTTCCCTCCATGAATCCTCATTTAAAACAGAGCAGACCAGTCAAATCCAAGTGCAGAGCAACTCATTTATTTGGTCAAGACTGGCACAGCTGACTGTTTCTAAGCAAAAATCCTTCAAAGTTCATTTTTTATAGAACAAGATTTTCTAGAAACAGAGCAACAGGGATGTTCTAATTTCATTTTTATACTATTCTTACCGAGGGAGCCAAACCAAGTGACCAATTTTAAATATCTGTTTCTAATACATACCTAAGGGACAGATTTCAGGACAGACATTTGCTTCTGTCTGATAGGTCTCATCATCAAAAACAGGCAGCTGAAGCCTTAATCATACATAAACTGTACTCAAATAACTTAATACGGGGAACTAACAGATTAAGCTTACTGGGGCACAGATTCTTTTCTTCCTATAAGGATAGTTCTATGATTCTATGATCTTGGTAACCACATGAGACTTGTTAGCTGTTTTACCAAATGCCCGGCAATATACTCACCAGAGGTGATCCATGTAAGTGTGCAACACAGCAAAGCCCTTCCCTTTCATTCCAGCAGCCAGCATCTCCGCAGTGGACATAGTGGCAACTGCAACCGCTACAGGAGCTCTGGGAAAAGAAGGGAGGACAGCACAAATACATCTGTGCCACTGTTCATATACCAAATTTTCTTTTACGATGTCCTTGTTCTTTACAACCCGCTGCTTTTAAAGCATCCAAGTACTTTCTGGTTATCCTTCTGGTATGTAAAGTCTTCCAAAGGATACATGCAGCTGTGCTACTGAAGCAGAGGTTGTTCAGCGACACATTCTTTGCTTTAATGAAGTACAAGAAGCATATGAACTGCCAAAAGAGAGTAGCAGTGGGAAAAACCCAACAGCTTTAGCACTGCTCCCTCAGTCTGGATTTCCTCATAGATAAAAAGATAGTAATTGTGTAGAACACAATCTTTTCTTATGAAACAGAGTGATTTTTTTTTAACAAATCTACCAGCTGTGCCCCCACAGGTCCCAAAGATCCAAATGGCAAAGCTGTCTACCCGAGCTCAAACATATCCTAACCCACAAACTTAAGTGGATCTTTTTCCTGCTATATTTTCCATTGTTTAGGCCTAGAGCGCATCAAGTGCACTAGAACAATTCTGACTTTGACTCCTCAAACCTCGCAGTCTTCCTGTAAAAAATACCTTCATTTAATTTTTAGTTTCTAAGAAACGATACAAATAAAGACTCCTCCATACCTGTTTCCCAAGAGGGTGACAGCACAGAGCGCGCCCCGCTCTACTTGAGGAAAGCCAGAAGGTGGCACTACAACTCCTGGAAGCATCAGATCTGAGGAACAGAATAAAGCGCATCCATTTCTCAATGAAACTCAGCCACGACCTCCTCCACCCCCATCCCTCTGGCTACTCAGCAAAAACAGGAGCCTGTGAACAGCTGAGCACATGCCAGATAAAATCCGATTGTCTCTTTCTCTTAGGAAGCCAGCACTTCTTGCTACCACCCTGTGGTACAAGGGATCCAATTCAAAAGGGTGCCGGGCACATCGCAAAAAATTGCAGCAGAGCTAAGCACATTCGGGGAGCGCTGTCAGGAGTATTTTTCGAAAGAAAGGTGTAAGCTCCCAGCCTAGATGTGTCTGGAATTATCCATTTACTCCACGCTGCCCAAGGGCAGCTTATCCCAGCACCTCTCTCCCTGGAGGGAGAAAGGCCTACAATTTGCCACTGGTAACCCAGCCCTCCTGCTCTGACACAACACCTGTACTTAGCTGTGAACTCTCCTCAGCAGGAGGAAACAGCCTTAACATTGCTAATCAGGACAGAAACAGCACGTCTCGCTGTGTGCTTCCTTCTGCTTTCCATACGTGGGATGAACAGACTGGCAGGCAAGTAAAAAACAATCTTCCATGCTGCACGTACAGCATCAGGTCATCACCAAATCATGCAGAGCATCTGTTCTCCCTCATTGCAGCTAAAATTGTCCAGAACTTGCAGTCTCATGGACTGATCTGTGCTCCGCTGTTTGGTTTTGCAGGCACCTTACTGTTTTCTCATCAGTTTAATCTGTGTGCTGAAGGAGCCAAGAATATTCTTCCTCCGGTTCACTGTCACTACTTTCAGCGTATCTACAATGAACTCTGCAAAGGCAGCCAAGCTTCCACACCTCTGAGGATACGAAATCACATGAAGCCCTTAATGTGACAAGGTAGGCAGCTCATGTGCATCATATAAATAACCAGAGCAGGCAGAAGGTATTTGAATTCAAGGAACGGATGTAGTGATGAACAAAGAACGGATGTAGCACTGCCTTGCTTCTCCTGTTCGTAACTGAATTCTCCTTAAACCTGCATGTCTGCAGCACTGGAGAGTCCCACACCTTTCCTTCTTCCTGCATGTGGCTCTACCTCTCCTCTCTGCTTCTGTTGGCCATTGTCTGTCATTATTTTCAGACTGTACCCAGAGGTAGCCTGGTTGCCATGGGAGATGAATGACCCGCAGCCCTCTTTCATCCATGTCCTTCTCCCATTAGCGAGACTTTTTTTTCCCCCAGAAACTAGGTCACTACAAGTCCGCAGCACGGCTGGCTCTGATGTCGATCACAGATACACATCCAAGTAATTTGTTTACTTTGTTTGCTTTTGGGAGACAGAGGGACTCGAGTTCTACTTTAGATACTATGCAATGGAAAAAACGACACCTCTTCCTACACATGGACTTCCATACAGAGACTAAGGAAAACGGTGCCCGCAAGTTAATCTTTTTCTGGTTGAGCAGTTCAGCAATTTAAAATTCACGAAGACCTGATTTTCATGAGTCTGAACTGCATCCAAAGCAGGTTCCAGAAAATAAGACTCCTTTCTTGTTAGTCTTGATCCATAATTACGTGGTAGAGCCAGAAATCCCGGAATTCAAAACTAACCTCACCTGCACAATCCATAATTTACTTGACAGTGATTAGAACTGTAGGTTCCAATACCAACTCCTTTCTTAGCCACAGCATAAGCCAGTTCAGCTCTGAGCTGGCAGGAAGCAGGGTGGTAGCACAGGAACTCGGCTGCTTAAGGAGAGTTGTAAGAGACAGAGCAGTGACACAGGCCGTTCTGTGTCCCAGTTCACAGCTGCTGATCACCCTGAGAAGGTATTTCCAAATCCTAGGCTCCCAGGTGGAGCAGGTAATGCATTTAAATAGCTTAACCTATTTTGTTTCATTCACAAGCCTTCTTAGAGCTGATTTATTTTCCTTTTTCGGACACCACCGTGAATTCCTTTAGAGTACTTATTTATACTTTTTTGTTTCGGGTACATTTTTATCATTGGGAGAGAAAACAACCAAAAAGCTCTGAAGGCAACTCCTGTTTGCAGTGGAAGGTGACAAAGTTGTTGTCCCCTTACCTGCTCCTCCTGCTAACTTCCGCAGCACTGGGGGCCATGTCGAAAAAGCAGGGAGAAGGTCTGGGTAGATCCACAGGGAATACACTGTCCCAAAACAGAACCAAAAGTTAAAGATGCATCATGAAAAACTTCTCTTAGCCATTGCTTCTTCCTAACTTTAGGACGCAGCAGTACAATAACAACCACAACTAAACACTTTCCTGTTACTTGGGTAATCAAGGGATGCGAAGACAGAATAGTCCTATAATAATTAGTTGAAGTGATGGAGAAAAATAAATCACTAGTTAATTCAAGCTCCCGTGAAATATTATAATAGATATAGATAAAAGTTTGCATTATTTTCCTTAAATTAAGGACATTTTGAGCTAAAATGCTAGTCCAACAGGGAAGAACTGCTGGGTATGGGGTAAAATAAGAGCACAGAACATCAGAGCGATTCATTGCTCAACTTCAGGGCTGCCTAGAGTAGACATCTTGCTTCTTGGAACCACACCTTGCAAAGAGAAAGGGGCCTAAGATGCTAAACTAAGACCTAAAAGACTTGTTTCCTGCTTTCTAACCTCTGAGCACGTCTGTCGCCTTTTCACAGAAAGAATCCAGAAGTGCCACCGATTTTGCAAAGATGTTGGTAACAAATGCACTAAAGATTATGAAGTCAACCGATATCACAGTGACAGCAAAGGTACTTAGACACAGGGAAATCTTTCTGGGGAAAGGCTGGCCCCCAGTAAATGAAGACAGAGGATTATTCCAGTCCCCATACCTGTTGGATACAGAGCTTTCTCAATTTCAAACAGTATTGGGTTCCTGTTATTCACGTAAACAGTGACGGCCTCCCCTTTGTGACAGTATATTTTGATGACATTAAGCTCTTCCTTGTTTGGAATAAACTCAGTCAGTTGTTCAGCACTAAGTTTTGGAAAAGCTGCTGCAACATCTGTTCGTAGTTTTCTCCTGCAATGATAAAATCACAAAAAGTGTTACAAAGCTGTCTCGACCACCCCCCAAAATAATTCCTAGATCAATAGTTAGTACTTCGAGGGCTGCTCATGAGATTCCCACTTTTGCCTACTAAATCATGTTGTGAAGTGCCATGGTCACATGTGTTTTGAACTCCACACTGTTGTAACCTCTTGTTCAAGTGACAGTTAACCTCTGCACCCTGACACAGACTCTGAAGTTAGAGATTTGAAAAGGCAACAAGTAAGAATCATAGATTAATTTGGGTTGGAAGGGACCTTAAAGCCCATCCAGTTTCAACCCCTGCCATGGGCAGGGACACCTCCCTCTGCATCAGGGGCTCCAAGCCCCATCCAACCTGGCCTGGAACCCCTTCAGGGATGGAGCAGCCACCTCTGCTCTGGGCAACCCGGGCCAGGGCCTCCCCACTCTCATACTGAAAAAAATCCTCCTTATGTCTAGTCTAAAGCTGCCCATCTCCATTTATACCCATTGCACCTCGTCCTATCACCCTAAGCCTTTGCGAACAACTTCTCCCCAGCTTTCCTGCAGGCCCTTCAGGCCCTGGAATGTCGCTCTCAGATCTCCTCGGCGCCTTCTCTTCTCCAGGCGGAACCACCCCAGCCTCCCCGCCACCCCCTGCTCTCCAACCCCGTCTCCAGGCCCTCCTTGCCCCGGCGGAGCCCGAGGCCGCCGCGGGGCCGGGCCGGGGCCGCCGCCGCCCGCACTCACCGGTCGGACCCCTTGATGGCGGTGCTGGCCCGCACGCGGAAGGCGCGCGCGAACATGGCGGCCCCGCTCCGCGCCGCCGCCCGCCCGCCATGGCACCGCGCGGCGCGTCCGGCCGGAAACCGCGGCCCGCAGCGCGCGCGGCCGGGGCACAACGCGGCCCGTCCCCTCCCTGTCCCTCTCCCCGTCCCCAGCCTGTCTCGTTTCCATCCCCATCCCTCTCCCTGTTACTGTCCTTGTCCCCGTCCCCGTCCCCATCCCCGTTCCTATACCTGTCCCATTTCCATCCCATCCCTGTCCCTGTCCCTCTCCCCATCACCAACCCATCCCATTTCCATCCCTGTCCCTGTTCCTCTCCCCGTCTTGTCCCATTTCCATCCCTGTTCCTGATCCTATCCCTCTCTCCATCCCTGTCCCTCTCCCAGTCCCCATCTCATACCATCCCTGTCCCATCCCATTTCCATTCCATCCCCATCCCATCCCATCCCATCCCATCCCATCCCATCCCATCCCATCCCTCTCCTGTCCTCATCTCCCTCCCCATCCCATCCCCGTCCCCATCTCCATCCCTGTCCCCATCACATTTCTGTCCCTGTCCCATCGCTGTGCTGTCCCAGTATTATCCTTATCCCTATCCTGATGCCCATCCCCATCCCAGCCCTGTTCTTGTCCCCATCCCTGTTCTTGTCCCCATCCCCATGCTCATCCCTGTCCCAGTCCTGGTGCCATTTCTGCCTGGAGGAGAAGGACCTGGGGATGTTGGTTGACAGGGACTGACCATGAGCCAGCAGTGGCTCAGGTGGCCAAGAAGGCCAATGGCATCTTGGCTTGGATCAGACATGGCGTGACCAGCAGGTCCAGGGAGGTTCTTCTCCCTCTGTACTCGGCACTGGTGAGACCGCTCCTCGAATCCTGTGTTCAGTTCTGGGCCCCTCACCACAAGAAGGATGTTGAGGCTCTGGAGCGAGTCCAGAGAAGAGCAACGAAGCTGGGGAAGGGGCTGGAGAACAGGCCTTACGAGGAATGGCTGAGAGAGCTGGGGGTGTTTAGCCTGGAGAAGAGGAGGCTGAGAGGAGACTTCATTGCTCTCTCCAAGTCCTTGAGAGGAGGTTGTGGAGAGGAGGGAGCTGGGCTCCCTCAATGGCCTCAAACTGTGCCAAGGGAGTGTCAGGCTGGACATCAGGAAAAACTTTTTCATGGAAAGGGTCACTGGGCAGTGGCAGAGGCTGCTCAGGGAGGGGGTTGAGTCCCCTTCCCTGGAGGGGTTTAAGGGACGAGTGGACGAGGTGCTGAGGGACACGGGTTAGTGATTGATGGGAATGGTTGGACTCGACGATGCGGTGGGTCTTTTCCAACCTGGTGATTCTATGATTCTCCTAGCCTATCCTCGGCCAGGAGATGCTCCAGCGCACCCCCGCCTCCCCACCCCGCCCAGGCCGCCCCGTCGTTGCGCGCATGCGCGGCGGTTGCCGTGGCGACGGGGGCGGCGGCGCGGCTGGAGGAGCGCGGGCCCCGCCGGGGATGGCGGCCGCGGCCCCCCCCGCCCCGACACCATGCTGCTGGGCCGGCAGGCCGAGGCGGCCCTGCCCGCGGGTGAGGGGCCGCTCCGGGACCGCGCGTCCACCTTTCCCCGCTCTCTTTCCCTCCCATGCTTCACCACGATCCCCCTCCCTTCCCCGTTTCCCCCCCCTCTTCCCTTCCCCGTTTCCCCCCCCTCTTCCCTTCCCCGTTTCCCCCCTCCCTTCCCTGTTTCCCCCCCCCTCTTCCCTTCCCCGTTTCCCCCCTCCCTTCCCTGTTCCTCCCTTCCCTGTTTCCCCCTCTCCCTTCCCTGTTTCCCCCCCCTCCCTTCCCTGTTTCCCCCTCTCCCTTCCCTGTTTCCCCCCCTCCCTTCCCTGTTTCCCCCCCTCCCTTCCCTGTTTCCCCCTCTCCCTTCCCTGTTTCCCCCCTCTCCCTTCCCTGTTTCCCCCTCTCCCTTCCCTGTTTCCCCCTCTCCCTTCCCTGTTTCCCCCCCTCCCTTCCCTGTTTCCCCCTCCCCCTTCCCTGTTTCCCCCTCCCTTCCCTGTTTCCCCCCTCCCCCTTCCCTGTTTCCCCCTCTCCCTTCCCTGTTTCCCCCCTCCCTTCCCTGTTTCCCCCTCTCCCTTCCCTGTTTCCCCCTCTCCCTTCCCTGTTTCCCCCCTCTCCCTTCCCTGTTTCCCCCCTCTCCCTTCCCTGTTTCCCCCCTCTCCCTTCCCTGTTTCCCCCCTCTCCCTTCCCTGTTTCCCCCCCCTCCCTTCCCTGTTTCCCCCTCCTCCCTTCCCTGTTTCCCCCTCCTCCCTTCCCTGTTTCCCCCTCCTCCCTTCCCTGTTTCCCCCTCCTCCCTTCCCTGCTTCGCCCCCTCCCATCCCTGTTTCCCCCCTCCCCCCTTCCCTGTTTCCCCCTCCCCCCTTCCCTGTTTCCCCCTCCCCCCTTCCCTGTTTCCCCCTCGTCCCTTCCCTGTTTCCCCCTCGTCCCTTCCCTGTTTCCCCCTCGTCCCTTCCCTGTTTCCCCCTCGTCCCTTCCCTGTTTCCCCCCCCTCCCTTCCCTGTTTCCCCCCCCCTCCCTTCCCTGTTTCCCCCCCCTCCCTTCCCTGTTTCCCCCCCGCACTGTTTCCTCCCCCTATCTCTTCCCCCCTTTTTCCTCCCCCTTCTCCCCTCCTTTTTCCTCCCTCATTTCCCTCCTTCACCCCCTCGGCCCCTTCTCCTCCCTGTTCCCCCCCTTCTTTCTCCACTTTTCTCCCCGCTTCTTTCTCCCCCTTTCTTTCTCCCCTTTTCTCCCTCTTTCTTTCTCCCCTTTTCTCCCCCTTTCTAGCCCCCTTTTCTCCCCCTTTGTTCCCCCATCTTCTCCCCGTTTCATTGCCCCCGACTTATCCCCGCTTTATTCCCCCTGTCTTCTCCCCTTTTTTCCCCCCCCTTCTCTCCCCTTTTTCCTCCTCCCCCTTTCCCTTTCTCTTGCCCCCCTTTTTTCTCCTGCTTCTCCCCTCCTTTTTCCTCCCTCATTTCCCTCCTTCACTCCCTTGGCCCCTTCTCCTCCCTATTTTTTCCCTTCGTTCCCCCCTCTTCTCCTCCCTTCGTTCCCCCCTCTTCTCCTCCCTTCGTTCCCCCATCTTATCCCCTTTTAGTCTCCTCTCTTCTCCCCCCTTCTTTCTCTCTATCTTCTCCCTGGGTCTTCTCCCCACTTCATTCCCCCGTCTTCTCCCTGCTTCATTCCCCCATCTTCCTCCCGCTTTGTTCCCCCCTTCTCTCCTCTTCCCCGCTTTCCCCCCTTTCCCCCCCTTTTTCCTCTTCATCTCCCCTCTGTTTTCATGCCCCTTCTCGCCCTCTTTTTCGTCCCCCTTCTCCCCCCCCCCCCCCCGTTCTCTCCCCTTTTTTCCTCCCCATTCTCCATCCTTTCCCCCCCTCCTCTTTCCCCCCTTCTGTCTCCCCCATCTCTCTCCCTTCTTGGTTTCCTCCTCCTCTTTCCAGCCCCTCAATTCCCCTCTCAGCTTCCCCCCATCCCCACTACTTTGTCCCCCCTTCTGTTTCCCCTCTCTTCTCCCCCTTCCTCCCCTTCTACCAGGCCTCAGCATGGGTTTGGCTGCATTAAACGTTTCAATTTTAGCGTCTTTACCGATATTTGCTGTGTGCAAGCCGCCACGGCCTTGCTTTGTGTTCCTTGCAGCAGAGCGGCTAACTGTAATTCCCACATATCATTTTTAAGGGATAACCTACTTGGAAGGATAGTCCTATCAACTGTTTAAGTGTATGCTCCTTTTCTGCTCTCAGTGGGGCTAGTTCGGGATTATCCTGCTTAAGGGAAACTCGGGAGTGTGCCAGTTACTGTATCTCAAGGATGAATCCATAGTGCGCAACTTGATTAAAAAAAGGAGAAGCTTTGAATTAAATGCATGGCAAATTAAGATTTTCCAAGTGCTTTGGGCTCTGTTCTGATATTAAACTATGAGGTCAGACGCAAAAAAAACCCCCGAGACTGTGCCTATAATTCTTTCTATTTGACAAATTAAGAAAATCAGCTACGAACACCTTTACAATCAGTCCCTTCGGAGCTGAGACATGTCTGCGTATGATACTGCTGGTGTTCAAAGAAATTGCACAGATCCTTTTTGAAAAGGCTGTTGAAGATCTTGGTAGATTTTGGTTTCATATCTTCTCCCAACTGAAAATGATCTGCTTTGAGCACCAACTGGATCTTTGGGAGCTCTTCATCATTAGCCTCGGCCAATAACTGAAAAGTTTCCATCACAGATTTCAACTGCATGTGAACTCACTGTTTGTTCTTGCACAGTGACGTTTTCCAGCTGAGGGTAAGGAGACATCTCTAGATGAACCCGGGCCCACTCATGTTGAGTGAAGTGATGGAGCTGAGCCTTGTCTCACTGTGACAGATCAGAACATGTTCTCTAACATCTCTCTGTTGCTCTTGATTCCTGAGCTACAGGGTGAGTCGAGGGTGTTTTGTGTCAGACCTCTTATAGTCAGTTAAGTTCTCAAGATTGTTTAATAAATGGTTGAGAACTGATGAGCTTACAGCCTAAAATGTGCTAAGTGAGATGCATTTCAGCCTTTGCCCCTGTGTCGTGTCTAACTGATTTGTGACCTTTCCAGCCAGGTTTGGTGATGGGTTATATGACTCCTACATGAGGATAGATCAGCTTAGGTACCAAGAGTCTACAAATGAAGAACGCAGCCCCTCAGGACTCCCTTCCCTTGGAAGATCTCATGTGAGTATTTTAAAGTTGTCTGGGTCTTCATGTTGTGTGGTGTGGCAGTGAGAACGATGGAGGAGTTGGATTTCTCCCTATCGGGAATAAATTCAAATTGTGGGATGCTGCAGCTTTGTAGGAGCTTATTAACATCATTACTTTTCCTAAGGATGTGGTGTTGAATGTAGAACTTGTTGGGCAGCATCAGAAATTCTATCTGACTGTCCTCAGCTCATGTTTTAACTGAGAAAGTTGTTTTACACAAGGTTGAAGTGTTCTGTGTCACCTTGTCTGTCGATTTGTATGTAAGTCCATTCCTGCTTTGCTTTAACTCTTGCACCTTTCTATTTTAGTTTCCCTCATGAAAATTCCAAGTGATAAATACTTAGGAACAGCAGAAGGATCAGTGTGGGTTTGCAGGGTTGCTAAGCATCATACAGAAGTATCTTGCTCCTCTGAAAACTTTGCCATTGTCTACCACTTCATTTGCTAGCAAAAAAGCTCTTTATGGGCTGGAGGTGTTAAGATATTTCTTTGGCAGATGTGGAGTTATGAGATCTTCCCTTAAATTGATTCAAATGAATGGTAGTGGTCATGTTTAGCTGTACAATGCTCTGACCTTTATATGGTTTTCAAATGAAGCAGGCAAGGTTGAAAATCCATTTTAATGGGGAAGGATCTGGCACTGAGTGATGTTTGGTTTCCTTCTTGCAAGGTTTTTGTATTACAATGTGATGTCCCATGAGAATTGAAGAGTTCTCATGTCTACAACTGCCCATGCTTTTCATCCCAGCTGTAAGAACGTAAATATCTCTGCTTTGGGAATACGTGGGTTTGATTCAGTTTATTTTATTCGGTATTCAGATAATAGCTGATGCGCTTTTGCAAAACCAGTTGTATGGGAACTGGGTTAACTGTTTCCTCCTCAATTAAAATGAAGTTTTGGAAGTAAGTGACAATCTTCAGCAGGGTGCACTTGCGCTGTCAGACAGGTTTCTTGGCTACTAATAGCACTTTATTAATCGAACCTCTGCAGCCTGTGATTAGTAAGAGAAAGCTGTTGAGAGAAAGCTGATGTTACCCAGAAGTCATCTGACTTTCAGTGAAACCCTTTAGAGTTCACGTTAGGGCTGATGCTGATCTATATTTGTGTCTGGCTGTCATGTGCCAAATCATTTTGGTAGTCCTCTAAGAATTATAATTTAGGCTTTACTACTGAATGGCTGTTGAAGTGGTTTTGAGATCCAAAGCTGTAGTTTCTTCATGAAGAAATAATTTCATGATCAATGGAATAGCAAGTTCCTTGTTCATTTGGGGTTTCAAAGGTACAAAATGTTTGATACAAACAGCAGCGTTAGCAGAGTTGCTGTTGCCCCAGCATGGAGACTATTTTGATTTAGCGCTGCTTGCAAGGCTTCTACACTCTATCTTGTTGCTCTGACTGATGACATTTAGGCTGTTGACAGCATTTTTGGAAATGCAATACTTGTAAGAAATTTATGTAATAAGCAGTATTTCTGTAGGGTGTTTTTAGTCTCTGCATAGTTCGCTCATCCAGCTGGAGAAGGCAGAAATGGCCATGGCCACCTTCTGTGTTCTCTGCTGAGGGGCAGTTGTGTCTCTTCCTACTCGCTGATAAAAAGCTGCTTCTGTTGGACATGCAACTGAAACCCATGTGGGAAGAACAGCAAGTTTTGCTTACAAGGGTGAAAAGGAGGCATCTACTGTAGAAGGCAGTTTTGGCTTGTTTTTTCCTCGCTCTCCTGCAGAAAACCCAGAGAACAAACAAGCGTGAATCTCGTTCTGTGCTTATGTTCCCTGTCCATTTGTAATCTTACTGCTGGACTGAGTGGTCTTTTTGCTGGTTTAGAAGATAAGTCATCCTTATCTTGGCGGTGCAGCCAGACTCCGAGGAAAAGCTGTTTATGCCAAGCAGCCAGGGTTGGGTTTTGTTGTTTTTTATTTAAGGCGTGTCTCTTACAGCGCCCTGTGTTTTGAGGTTGATAGGACTCAGTCATGGAACTTTGTGAGATGCATTCGATGGCCCCTGGTCTCCACTGGTAAGGACTAACTTCTGCAGGAAATGCTCATTTTGGGGGGCTCGTGAGCAGGAGCTAACATTTCAAGGCAACACCAACAAACAGGCTCTTAAAAGAGACGTGTGTAGCTGGTTTTGGCGAGAACGTTCATTTCCTTTATTTACTGCCTGTGCCGAGATGTCGGACTGTATGTAACTAAAAAGGAATGTAGTTTTATTGCTGTGGATCGGCAGGCTTATTTATATTTTTTGTTTGATTCTTGCGTAGTTATTTTGGTTTTCAGGGTTTTGGTTTGGCATGTATCTCAAATCTTTATTTTTAGATTAAAGGACAAAATGGAAGCCAGATGTTGCTACTGTAGTCAGGACTCCTCAGTGGGGCACAGCACCTCTGCTGTCTGTCAGCACGGAGTGTCAGTGAGCAGAAAAAGGGAATAACTGCTCTTCTAGTGAGGAACTGAGTTCCAGGGAGTTCAGCATTTACTGAATTATGAAAATGACAAGCTAGAAAGATATGACGGTGCTCTGCTTGCTTTCTCTGCTTTCATTTCAGATGTGAATATTTTAATGTAGGGCAATACAAGACAATGGTTACGAAGTACTGCAACAAAGTTGGAGTATTCTTAATTATTCAAAGCTTCCAAGTCTGTCTTCAGATAGTTGTGCATCTCCTTATTTCAGAGGGAGTTGTGGGTATGGTGGTATTTCCCCCTTCAAAGAAAAAAACATCAGATTTTCTTTTAAGTAGAGTTCTTCTTGTCTGGCTCAGTGATCCTTCTGCTCGTTGTTCAGCTTGGTTACACCGGCCTCAGTTGCTGCTGTTGTTTCTTTGTCTTTGTCTGGCACACTTGTCTTTGCAATATTCCGAACGCTTCCCTGCGCGTCTGTCTGGCGGTGGGTGTTTCAGACAGGTGCCAGTCGCATCTGTCCTTCGTTGCATTCGCTGCACCCACGGTTAAAGCTAAACATAGCCATTCCCCTGGCTGCTTGCTGATGGCGTGCGTATGAGTGGGGAGGGGTATTGTGTCCCTGTTTGTCTGTCTAGGGTTTACCCTTTATGGACTTAAAAATACCCGACGTTTGTGTAAGTGCTTGTTTCAGTAAGCTGCATTCTCATTGTGCGCCCTTCTGTAACAGTGCTTGTGACTTGAGTTACTTTAGGTCCATCTTTTTGTATTTGTTCCTAACAAATACAAACCCTGTTGATGATACTGGTTTTGGTTTAGGCGGTATTGATTTTATTCAAAGTCTGTGCTTTAAAAGGTAAAGTAAAGCTGTTTGTTTGTTTGTCTTCCCATCTCTAGGTTTCTAGCAACAAACTCGCCATGAAGGATCATCCCTCGATTGGAAGTCAGGTCAAAGTGGAGCAACTATTTGAGGATTCTGGCAACAGAAGGAGCAGCGCTCTTCAGTCTGCAGGGATTACTAGTTCAGAAAGATCTCTTCCTTCCCTGGCAAAAGATAAAAGTGTAGAGACCCTCAGCACTTCTAAAGGTGGTAGTAGCTCCTCAAAGGTACATAAAGCCATTTCCCAAGCTCCAGAGCAAGCTGTCAAGCAGTACAAACATCAGCTGTCTGCATATGAGCAGCAAGAGATCTTCAATTTTTCTGAAATTTACTTTGTGGGTCCAGCTGCAAAGAAGAGGCAGGGAGTAATCGGTGGTCCCAACAACGGAGGATACGATGATGACCAAGGCAGTTACATTCACGTGCCCCATGACCATCTTGCTTACCGATACGAAGTGCTCAAAATCATCGGCAAGGGCAGTTTTGGACAAGTTGCTAAAGTCTATGATCACAAACTCCACCAACACTTAGCCTTAAAGATGGTTCGCAATGAAAAGAGATTCCATCGCCAAGCAGCTGAAGAAATCCGGATTTTGGAGCATCTGAAGAAGCAGGATAAAACGGGCAGTATGAATGTTATTCACATGCTAGAAAGCTTCACCTTTCGGAACCACATCTGTATGACTTTTGAACTCTTGAGTATGAACCTATATGAGCTAATCAAAAGAAATAAGTTTCAGGGCTTCAGTATCCAGCTGGTACGCAAATTTGCTCACTCTATACTGCAGTGTCTGGATGCCCTTTATAGAAACAAGATCATCCACTGTGACTTGAAGCCAGAAAATATCCTCCTAAAACAGCAAGGGAGGAGTGGAATCAAGGTTATAGACTTTGGGTCCAGCTGTTTTGAGCACCAAAGAGTCTACACTTATATTCAGTCCCGATTTTATCGGGCGCCAGAGGTAATTCTGGGAAGTCGCTATGGGATGCCCATAGATATGTGGAGTTTTGGCTGTATTCTGGTGGAGCTGTTGACTGGATATCCTCTTTTTCCTGGAGAGGATGAGGGAGACCAGTTGGCTTGTATGATGGAACTTCTTGGAATGCCACCTCAGAAGCTTTTGGATCAATCCAAGCGAGCCAAGAACTTCATCAACTCTAAGGGTCATCCTCGCTACTGCACTGTAACTACACATGCAGATGGAAGAGTGACCCTTAATGGGAGTCGATCCCGCCGGGGTAAAATCCGAGGTGCTCCAGGGAACAAAGACTGGGTGACGGCGCTGAAAGGCTGTGACGATCCCTTGTTCATAGAGTTCTTAAGAGAATGTCTCAGCTGGGATCCTTCAACACGCATGACTCCGAGTCAAGCTTTAAGGCACCCTTGGATTTGTAAACGAACACCCAAACCTCCCAGCACTGATAAAGCCTCCAACAGACGGATATCCAGCTACACAAGTTCTTTCACAGGAATAGGTTCCAAGTTGCCGCCTGTAGTTGGAGTAACAAGTAGGCTGAGGGCAAATTTAACATCCGACTCCAATGGCAGCATACCTCTATGTACTGTGCTACCCAAACTTGTCAGTTAGTAAAGAACATCTCCTCGAGCTCTGCCTGGTGAGGTTCAGGCTGGACATCAGAGAAAAAATTTTCACAGAAAGAGTCATTGGGCACTGGCAGAGGCTGCCCAGGGAGGGAGTTGAGTCCCCTTCCCTGGAGGGGTTTAAGGGACGGGTGGATGAGGTGCTGAGGGACATGGGTTAGTGTTTGATAGGAATGGTTGGACTCGATGATCCTGTGGGTCTTTTCCAACCTAGTGATTCTGTGAACATTGTATTGCCCGAAAACATACTGTATATTTTAATTGTTTGTTAATAATGTGTAAGGAAGTCAAATACAGAAATTTTTAATGGATTTACTTTTTATTAGAGGCGAAATCTTGACTATACAAGGTTTAGTCTAGATGTTCACATTCAAAGGGCTAACTTTTGTCCAGCTGTTTCACTCACAATGTGGTGCGTTTGGCATTACGGGGGAGGTCAGCTCAGCTTTTGAGTCAAACAACAGCTTGACAGGCGTGCTTTTTGATAATGCTGGTTTAGAAATCAAGCCATTTCTTGTCAGGCCAGTTTAACAGATTCTTTTGCTTAAGACAGCAAGGGAAATTGTTTTAAAATACGTATTTTCAGTTGATTCCCAACTGTCTGTTGTCAAAAGCACAAAAGAGTTGATGTAATGCATTAGGAACTTACTTGCAAATTGCTACTTTAGGTTTGGAAGAATTTGATTTCTCTGTGCCGCTTTTCCCTTATCTATCCTGGCTGAGATTTTTAAAAGTACCACGGGATGTAGACACCAAAGAAATCTGGTGTTGAAATTTTACCATCTGCTTTTCTTTCCCCTCCAGAGGAGCACAGAAACACAAGGGAACACAGGATATAGTGAAATAAAACTGCTAATGTTGGTACACTTGCTGTTTCCCTTAAAAGTCTATGGAAAGCTGGTCGGGGAAGCCAGGATCAGGACTGCTCTGTCCAAGTGTGTTCCAGTTTGTCTGGGGTGATTAATCAGTTAGTTTCTTTGGAGCTCAGATTTAAATCGTTGGCTTTGCCAGCTGTGTGCATGTGTTTTCCTGTGTTGTTCCCAGGACAAAACTGTTGAACTACGATTGAGATTGTGGTCATTTAAAAAATGTCTTTGTGGGGAGAAGGGAGGGAGGGGGAAGAATTTATTTGTTTCTAATATATTCCTTCAGGTCTTTGAGAGAGGCGTGCCGACATTTTCTAATTCTTTCAATATCTGAGTTTGTATTTCCTCCTCTTTTATCTTCCATGAACATGAAAAGGTGAAGTGGCCTTTAAAGACAACAGCACAGCTCCTTCAGGTCCTTCCTTCTTGCAGCCACATGCCCCAAGTCCATTTGCAGAAACATCTGATCTCTTGCCAGTTGCCTTGGACAGAATTTTAAATACAATTTAGAGCTTTTATTAACAGAAGGTTTTAAATTTAATGTGCTTCTCCATTGCAGGCTTTTACTGTTAAAGCAGGGAGACTCGGTTCACGAACAAAGGGATTATTGGGGTGATTATTAAGATAAAGTAACCCCACGCTCAGTACAAGACAAGCTCTGGGAGAAGATGGGGCTACGCTTTCCGTCTCTTTAATGACAGCTCTGAGGAAATGTTGCGTGGAATCTGGATAAAAAGTCACAGAGGCAGAGCCAAAGCTCCAAACTTTCCAAACTGTTGTTTAACTGGAGGTTCTTGGCTTAGATTCCGAGTTCTTTTGTTTTACAAGTGTAAATCCAATAAGCTTAGTAATGATATTAAAATAACAGTCTAGCCTTTATCCATGCAGCTACAAGCAGTGCCAGCATGCATGGTATGTTCATGGCTCACTTCATAGGGATGCAGGAGTGGTATTTTATTTTGCTCAGCTGAGAGAAGTTTTATTTGAATGGAGAATTAGGGAAGTGGATTTTGGGGGAAGTGGCAGAAAATACCACTATTTTAGTAGAATCTCTAACAGATGTGGTTTGTTTTCAGAAGCCAGAAACGTTGTTCTTCCTCCTCTGCCCTTTAGTCTGCGCGTTTTTATACAGAATACACCTGGAAGTGAGGAAAGAGGAATCTTTTAGGACTAATAGGCAGTTAGGAAACACGCATGGAAAAGCACTTTATATACTGCAAAGTAACAGCAGCGTCTGGAGCCTGGCAGAGGCAGGAGAGCGCTGGTGACCTGGGAGCTGTACGAGCAGGTCTCCTCTTAGGAACACTGTGTTACCTTGATTCTAAACCATTTTCATCTATAAAATGCCAAGTGTAGCGTAATCATCCTGTGATTTCTGAGAACTGGGTGCTGTTGAGGTGACTCCTGATGTAACAGCCTGTGTCATCTCTCTTCAGGCTGGGGCTGTAGAACTGCAGGAGGAGTCACTGGCTGCCAAGGACGTTGCTTGGGAAATGGGTTCAGAATGACCTGACTGCACCCAGTGCCCGTTAGAATTTCTGTGTGCTTAACGCTGGATCTTTCTAAATTGGGACTAGTCTATTGTGAAATCATGTGCATCGTTACCTGTCTTGCTAATTCAGGTCCCTGGCTTCTGTCACCAGAGCAGGTGAGAAGCAAGAGGAAGCGGCCTTAGAGGATTTTTGCTGTATTGCAGAGGGTTTCTTCATAACCCAGGGTGTACAGCTGAGGATATTTTGGTTTTGCTGCCAATTACGAAGTCCCATTTTCTTAATGAAATATTTCCTTTCAGTGAATGATGTGACCCAGTGTTCCCAAACTGGGAGAGCACTTCAGGCGAGCTAATCAATCTCATGTCTGGGAGAGAGCTGAGGAATTAGCCCTGTAAATACGTGGATTATTGGGCTCCCTGGGAACCAGGAATTGCCCGCAGCCGTGCGTGAGGTGATGAACCAAGGTGGTGGTGTTGGGTTTTAAAGGATGGTGGTCCTCGCAGTAGCTGCCTTCACCGAGATACAGTCAAGTCCCAAACGCCCTCTTTGTCCTTTGGGAAACTGAACACTAGTGAGGTCTGAAATTCCCATTGTTTTTCATAGTTGTGAAACTGGTTAGACTGTTAAAAGTCATCTAAATAGATGAATAGTGCAGCTTTTGGTCTTGTGGTAACTCTGCTTTGTGAGCTTGTTGATGTGCCAGCACTGGAGCCCTTCCACTGGAACTTCAGCCGTGTTCTTAGGAGGGAGTACAGAACAAATGCAAATTACTTGGATTTACAGCAGAACAGACACCGCGTTTAGAAAAGTCACTCGAACTTGTTTTAAAATGATCTTTATAATGTTCCCTGTGTTCTGCTACACCATTAGTCTCTGTTGTAAATAACACGCGCTGTTTATTGTCTGTGGCTTTAGCTGTTCGGTTTAGCAATAACTGTATAGAAACCAATGACAAGGCGTAGTAGATCTGATGGATGCGCCTTTGCAGTTGGGTCCAAGTATTATCAGCCTGTCCAAGCTGGAAGGAGAAGCTTGTTTTAGGGGAACTCGGTGGGACGGGGAAGTCATCTTCACTGCAGAACGTGGTACCGCAGAGACACCCATTCCGCTTTGATGTCGCTAACGTTGGGTGCTAGCGGCAAGGCTTGGTTCCCAGCAGTGACTGATGATGGAGATGTGGGTACAGCAGATGCTCTTCACTAGGGTTTTCTATCCTTCCCAACCCCTTGGATAGGAGCTCTAGCTGTCTGCTGACCTGAGAATTCAGAACAGCATGACTGGAAAACTTTAAGGTGACATCTGTGGAAGAGGGGAACGCGTTGCTCAATCTGGAGTTATTTACAATCGTTGTGACCTGTTAGGACTTTGATGCAGCTGGAAACTTTCTAAGCAGCAGTTGCCCAGCGCAAAGGTTCTTTGGGATGGCCATCCTCTTTCAAAAATCTACCTCTGAAATAACCCTAGGGCCCTTTTTAAAGGGAGATTCACTGCAGCTACAGCTCTTCTGTTTTTTTCTTGTTTAATGCCACTAGCTGTTCTGGCTGTGAAACGCGTACATGATGATCTCAGCAATGTCTTGCTAATCCTAGCTAGACAAGCGAAAGGCTGATGCTGCACCCAGAGATCTCTGCTCAAATGATTGATACAAATCCCCTGCCTGGCAAAGTTGAAATCTGTTGTGGAAGTGGAGAGCCAAAATAATATGGAAAGATCTGCAGCACTTCTCTGCCGTGCCCCGCCGAGGGGCAAAACAAACCATGCTGGAAGACTTCCCTAATTAAAAAAAAAAATATATAGCTTTTGCGTTTGTTAAATGCTCAGAGCTGTGGGTGCCTGGCAGCTTCAAAAACTGGACATCTGAGGGGCTGCAGGAAAGCTGGAGAGGAGCTCTTGATCAGGGAGTGCAGGAATAGGGCAAGGGGGAATGGTTTTAAGCTGAAAGGGAATATTTAGGACTGTTTTTTTCTGAGGTTTTTTTGATTTGTTTTTGCTTTAATTTGACAGGGGTTTGGGAAAACGCATACACTTGCTCTAACAGAGCCCTTGCATGTTCTAGAACGCTGATATCTTCCGATTTTTTAACTCCCATTGTAGCATGTAAACCCCTTGGGTCGTCGGAGCAGGCTTGGATCGGTGAACGTCATCCCTGTGCTGGGTGACGTGAATCGAATGCAGTTCTTGCAGAGGAGCTGCCTGGCTCAGGCTGTGCCACTGAAGAGCAACCCATGTTCCCTCTACATCGTACTGTGCCTTATTATTTTACCAGCCTACATCCGTCTTGGTGCAATCAAATTACTATTCAGGGTTTCTTACACATTGCAGATGGTCATCCTCACTGTCAGCGTCTGAAGACTTTACAGGTTAGCCTTTTTATTGTAAATGTTGTGATGAGGTATAATACAGTGGAGGATGTCAAAAGCTTTCAAGGTGCATGTGAGTATAACTCTGTGAAGGAACGCTTCGGAAAGAAGTCCGTCTCCAACTATGTATCTCAATGTAATGAACAGATATTTCCTAAAGTTGTATTTCGATTCATTTTTAAAAGAAAATAAATGCAGAATTTTCTTTAGCGACAGACTGGGCAAATTCCTAACAGAAGGACTTGGTTTAAAACAGAAGTACAAGTTATTTCCCGATGGAATTGCCAGACGCGACCTCTGTGGTGTCCAACTAGAGGTTCACAGGGAATTCTCAGTCGCTGAGTGGACGATTCCCGTGCGTCTGTGCTAAATGTGATGGGTGCTCCTGTGACAAATGTTTTCATTAATGGTGCTGTAATTAGAACACATGGGAGTTTGGCTGTGACATTCTTCAGCTGTCACTTTCTTCTCCAGCCCACCGGAGATCTTTGTAAAGCCCAGAATCCCGCTTATCCCCAGGCTGAAAGGAGAAATCCAGTAAGAGCCACATAAGGAAGATTTGCTTTTATTAGAAACCTATAAATGGATAACCTACTGTACCCGAGTGGATATTGGAATGGTTTGAAGATGAAATCATCCTGCAATAAAAAGGTCTCTGGTTCTGATACAACGGTCTGTGCGGAGAGTTTCCAGACAGCACCCGGTGGGGTTTTGTTCCCTGTTTTAGTCTGGGTGAATGGGCAAAGGTTTGATTAAAAAAGCCTGGGACAGTCTCCGTCTGAGGGTTTGTGTGACTGAGCGGTGTTTTCTCAGGCGCAGCACCTCGTTTTATAAAAACAAGCTCATCCAGCCACGCTGTGGTGCTTGTTGGTGTAAAATGATAAGGTATTGTAGCACGGATCCTGCAGCTTGGAGCTGCTGTAACATGAAGCGCTGTGTAATGCCAGCTAAGGAGCGGGGGAATCCGATACTAAAGCTTTATTCCCATAATTCTACCTGTCTACACCAATATAAAACCTGATCTCTGAGCTGTTGGACTGGGGGGGGGGGAAGCCTTGAGCCTGGCTGTTGTTGCTCAGGTTCGTGTTTCCCACCTATCAGTCGTTCCTCGTTCATTCACTGCTGCAATTTCTTGAAGGACAAATTAATCGTGAGGTTCTTGAATCATTTTGAGGGGCAGAAAGATTTCCTTGTGTTCAGCAACGTTCCTTTTGGTTCGCTGGGTTTAACTTTTCAATCTCCGCGTAGCACGAGGATGATGCTGTTCCACAGAGCAGATGGATTTAGCACAAAGTGCTTTAAGAAGCAGCTGCATCAGTCTAGCAAGTGGGATGTTGCTCAGCCCAAATGCGTCCAGCTTAATTTCTCTCTCCTGGCATTTTAAAGACAGGCTGAGGGCTTTTTTTAAGCCGTCTGTCTAATTTATACTTGTCAGCCAAGACTTCTCAGCGGTGGGTAGCTGCGTTGGAGCTTCAGATCTGGGTCTCCTGCTTGGCACGTTTCAAAGGGACCCGATTTTCCTGAAGATGAATGCCAGGAGCTTCCTAGCTCCATTCAAAAGGACCCTCAAAACTACCCGACTGAAAACTTTGGACGTTTCTTTGGAGCCTACAGGAAAGCTGGGGAGGGGCTCTTGATCAGGGAGCGCAGGGATGGGATAAGGGGAACGGTTTTCAGCTGAAAGAGGGGAGATTGAGATGAGATCTCGGGTTGCCCAGAGCAGTGGTGATGCCAAAGGTCGTGCGCAGGGACTCTAATAATGTTAATGATAGAAGGTGCCGTGCTCTCTAGCAGGTGTTGGTGATGGGTGGCATGCGTGGAATTGGAGGTGTGGGCAGCCAGCTGCAACGTCATCAAACAGGAAAGGTCAAGCAAGTAATTTACACCACAGGTTCTCCGCTCACAAAGCCATAAGCACGGAATAAATACATGCGAGAAAGCTGAGAGGGGTGTTCCTTTGTCAGGGCTGAATCTTGTAGAGTCATGGAATGGTTTGGGTCGGAAGGGACATCCAAGCCCATCCAGTCCCACCCCTGCCATGGGCAGGGACACCTCCCACTGGATCAGGGGCTCCAAGCCCCATCCAACCTGGCCTGGAACCCCTCTGGGGATAAACACAGCTCAGGAATCTCAGCTGCGAGCAGTTCATCCCCTGTACATCCCGCTCACGATTCCCTTTGTTGCTCTGCCCTGCGTGGAGCTCAGGGATGGAGCCTTTGTCACAGTTTGGTCTTCGTGCTGCCAGCTTTTGGGACACAAAGAGGCTGGAGAGGGGCAGCCCCAGGGCTCGGGCGGCTCTTCAGCCGCTGCCTCCAGGCTGGGAATTCTGCAGGTGCCTGAAGAAATGTGCTTCTCCCCCTTAGCTCCGTGCCGATAGGATTTAGGCGCTTCATTCCCATGTAGAGAAACATGGAAAGAATGGGGTGATGTGAGGCATTTCTACCTCTGCCAGAGGTGTCCCGCAGCCGCTGTGAGCTAGGAGGGGGGGACCGTGTTTCCCAGCACTTTCTAGAAGCTTACGCCTCGGTGATCTTCAAAAATACCTCTTGGATCTGGCCATTCCGAAGGGCGCAGGGAGCACCGGGCCAGGCACGTTGCTCCCGGAGCTGCTGGGGAAGGCAGGAGAGAGAGAGCGTGTGTGTCGGAGCGGGGAGGATGGGGAAGCCGCAGGTTATTTTGGGAGCTGCAAGAGTGGAGCAAACAGCCCAGCTTTCATTTTCCAGCCAGCTGGTGCTGATTCAGGATGTTTTTGCGGCGACAGTTGCGTGGAGCTGAGCCACCGAGCCCTTGCTTTACACGCTCCTGCTGCAGTTACGCATGCAGCAGCGTTTTACCTCCCTCGTGGGCTCGTTTCTCACTGCACGGGCCACTGCTGGTGCTTTTAGGAGAAGCAATAACATGGCAGCAGGGGGAGGAAAAGCCAAGACCTCCACGCTAGATTTCCTTCTTTATTTTCCCAGACCAGTGGGATCACGTGCTTCGCTCTGACTGTTTCCAGACCCTTTTTCAGCTCTTGCAGGACTAAGCATGATGCTTTGACACATCCCCATGTGATGGGAAATGCACAAGAATAACACAAATCTTCTTTGATGGTTCTTCTTTTTTTGCTATCGTGCATCGCTGATGTTGTTAGGTCTAATTATACCTTTATGAAACTCTTTCCCGGGTTCTGGTCTTGTTCTGTGGCCCTTTCTATGATCTGATAATGTCGTAGGAGGATACTTGGCTTTCCCATAGGATCGACAAGTGCAGCTTTTAGTGGCTCCCCTTTCAGTCATGCAGAACCCGACCCTGGAGGTGTTCAGGGCCAGGCTGGATGGGGCTTTGTGCAGCTTGATCCAGGGGGAATTGTCCCTGCCGATCGCAAGGGGTTGAAACTGGATGATCTTTAAGGTCCCTTCCAACCCAAACTCTTCTATGATCTTCCGAATGTTGTAGTACATCCTGGTTCAAGCCGGTATCTGCATCCTGCCGGCTCAGTTTTGTGCTGTATCCAGTGACTCGCAGCGTACACCGGCATCCAAAGCTTGTGGTGCAAGGAAGGGTGATGCAGATGTTGCAGGGAGTCCCACATCTGCACGGAACCCCTGTTTGCAGCGTGGGGAGGCTCTGGGGAGCAGCCTGGGGAGCTCACATCCCGAGCAAAAACCCTTTTCCACCCTAATAAATACATACTTCTGGCCTCAAAAGAAAAAATACGAGTGATAGACCTTACCTAGCTCCCGTTGCTATTTTTTTTCAGTTGCTACACAAACAGTTTTATTTCTGGCTCGCCCCACATGCCAGGTCCCCGCCTGCTGCAATGTAATCTGGTGTTATTGGTTTAAGCACGCTGGGGTGGATACAGCGGGTCCAGAGCAAAGCTTTCCAGCACGGCCCCTGGCAGCTGCTCGCCCTGACCCTGACCACTTTTAGCCTGTTGCTCGGTGGCCAGAGTGTTTTTCCACCACGCACAAAAAGCCAGATAGAGCCCTGTCAGCACCCAGAGGTGATGGGGAAGAGGTTATGGGGAGAGGTGACGGGGAAGAGGTGATGAGGAGAGTTGAGGGCTGAGCTGGTGGGGCAGGAGGCTCAAGATGAGCAGCCCCCAGGCTCTGGTGTTGTCCCCCTGACCCCAGCCCCGGGTGCTGCAGGGGTCCCTAAGCCCCGACTGTGGCTCTTTGGTCACTCTGCCTTCCACTGGGGCATCGCTCACGGCCTCTTCGAGCCACGTTTTCATGGGGTTCAGGAGATCACACGCTTTTTGTCTTCTCATGGGTCCATCTTCCCACACACCATCCCGGCAGGCAGGGCAGGGAGAACTCACCGCTCACAAACCGAGGTCCCAAGTGTTAATTATTGACAATTAATGCTGTTAATTGCCACGGGAGAAGCTTCCCTCCTTCTTCTCCTAGCAGGGCGTACCTGTGCTGCTGCGGAGAGGTGAGGTCTGCAGCTTTGCTTGACAATCCCAGCGAGCCCTTTGGTGCTTCGCTTTGTGCTCTGCTTGCAGGTAAGTTGTGCTCCCAGGAGTGAATCTTCTGCAGGTGGAAGCTTAGCAGTGGGGCATAAAAATGCTGTTCTGTTTGGGATGCGTGTACAGAAGGCTGCGGGCAGGCTTGGCCATGACTATGGGGTGTAGCCTTGAATATATCATTGAAAGCTTGTTACAGACTGAGGGTTGAGCCCCTTTCCACCCTCATCACTCCCCAAAAAAGAGGTGAGCAGCAGCCAGCTGCTGCAGACAGCCTGGTAGAGGGGCTGAGTTAGCACAGCCCTGTGCTTGCTGCTCAAAGCAGAGGCTGTGTTGAAAAACACAGAAGGCAAAATCTGCCCTGAGAACCCTGCTCTGAGCGACCCCTGGGCTGAGAGGTGGCGATAGGAGCAGGAGGTGCCATCCCAGTGGAGCCCCAGGTCTGGGACTGGCATGAACTGGGTCCCCATCAGCGCCGGAGACTTATCCTGATGTAGAAGCGCTGCTGAAAATCATCTCCTCCAGCTCATGTGGGTCCTGCAGGGCAGCCCAGAGAAGCTGGTGAGCGATGGCACGTGGGCTGCATCTGTCCCTTGGGATTAGGGCAAACGCAAGAGCTGCTTATGCTAATGGAGCTAATCGCCGTAATCTCATCACACAAATGCCTCCTCTTTGCTGGCAGGCTGGCAGGGATTTGGGTTACATGTGGATGCCAGCGGATGCCCTGGGAGGAGGCACACCTGGGGCTTGGGGGGACCCTGCCAGGGTGGGTTCAGCTCGTGAGAAGACCCCTCTTCTACACCCTGATGCATGGTCTCACCCCATTGTCAGCAGGGCGAACTCTCCTCCAGGGGTGTCAGGATTCTTGGTTTAAGAGCAAATCCCTTTGCTCCAGCCCCTGCGTGCTGCTGTTTCTCTCTCTTTGTTCCCATCCTGTATTCTCTTCCAGTTTAAGCCCCATCTTCCGCTTTTGCTGCTGGTAGCTCCAGGTCTCTGAGGCTGCAGCCTGCCCTGTGCCTCGCCCACCCCAGGCTGGGGAGATTGTTGGTCCCTCTCAGGGTCTGGTTTAGCTTATCTCCTTGCGTCAGGCCTCTAGCAATCTTTTTGCACCATAAATATTGGGAGCTGGGCCCCTGCGAAGGACCTGACCCACTCCAACCCACCCCTTGCTGCCGAGGAAGAGAGTCTGACTTCGTCCAAGTTATTTTGCACTCAAAGCGAAGCCTCTGGGCTCCCTATTTCTGCTCCAATTAAGTTGCACCGAGTGATGGATGAGTGATGGGGAGGCACGAGGCTCAATCTGGCTTCCTGCCTGTCATCGAGGCAGTGGGGGGCAAAGCAGACGCCTCTGTCCTACAGAACGTGACACCTTTGCTTGGGGACCCCCAGGGACCACGGTGACCGTGTTACGGGGCCAGGAGCCGCGGAGAACTGGGTGCCTCTCTGATGGGATCAGTGGCGCATGAGGGATCCCTTTTAGTTCAAAAGATCAAGGCACTCAGTCCGATCGTTGGGCTGATAAGCCCCTTCCCTCTCTGTAGTGACATTGCTACGGGGCTTATTAGAAAATAAATACAATAAATCTGCATATCCTCACACACAAGGATGGGCTGGGAGAGTTGGGGTTGTTCAGCCTGGAGAAGAGAAGGCTCCAGGAAGACCTTAGAGCAGCTTCCAGTGCTGAAAGGGGCTCCAGGAAAGCTGAGGAGGGGCTCTGGATCAGGGAGGGCAGGGAGAGGATGAGGGGAGATGATTTTCAGCTGAAAGAGGAGAGATTGAGATGAGATTTTTAGGAAGAAGATCTCCTAGGCGAGGTCGGATGGAGCTTTGAGCAGCCTGATCCAGTGGGAGGTGTCCCTGCCCATGGCAGGGGTGGAACTGGATGAGATTTAAGGTCCATTCCAACTCAAACTGTTCCATGATTTAGAAAGCAATGCGACGGCTGAACACGAGATGCTGATCCCTCCTTGCTCTGAGGCCATGGGGCCTCAGACAAGAACTTGTGTTTGCCTGCAGGCTCAGTTTTCCCTTGTGTGGGAGCTGTGGTTTTGCTTGTTAGTTTGTCTGCATCCCTTTCAAAGCAAATTATTTTAGAAGAGCTGTTTTTCTGTATTTCTGAGCAGCGGGTTTTGTGGCTGAGTTCAGGAAGCACATTTGGCATCGTCTTGTGGGCAATGAATCAGGACACAGTTTCCAGGCAGAAAAAATCACCGTGTTGAGAAAATTAGTGTCATGTTGGGGGGTTGTGTGGTTTTTTTATGTGTTTTTCCCTTGGGCTGGGGGTTCCCCGAGGCTGTGAGATGCTGCTCGAGGTGGACGTGGCTAAGATGCCCATGGTCTGCTGTGTTGGTCTGCAGGAGTTTGGTGGCTGTGAGGAGGGGTGGCTGACTGGCCGGGGAAGAGGGGGAAAAATCCTCATACCCATCAACCAGACAGACAGAATCCCAGCCAATATTTCCTGACGTCTCTTGCGATTCCGGGCTCTGCGCGTCCGCTCGAGTATGTCCAGCGGGAAGGGTGCGCGGAGCTGTCCCGCTCGGGCATGCGAGCAACGTGGGAGCCTGCTGGGTGTTAATCTGTCGAGGGGAAGCCCAGCCCTTGAGCTGCTGCCTCTCCCCACCATGTGCCAAGGGGTATTTCTCCCTCCGGCCACAGAAAGGTGGTGCCAGTGGGGAATATCCCTGGCCAGGGATTGATATCAAAGCATCCTCTGCTCTGGCAGGGCTAGGGTGGAGGGGCTCCATCCCAACATGATTGTTCAGACTTGGCTTGAGACAAGTGGGTGAAGCGAAGAACACTCGTGGTTACTTTTTGGGTAATAAATCTAGGTTATAATAGCTCCTTTCATCCTAAAGGATCCCACCGTGCTTTATAAATAGATCTGCAAACCGTGCACAAGGATCGCTTCCAAGCATCGAGACACAGCCGCTTTCTGCGAGGGGGGATGATTTCAAAGCTCTTTTTCAACCTAGCGATGCTGTGATTCTGAGAGCAGCTGGCTGGAGCGGAGCTGGAGCTCCCCGAGCGATGCAGCTCTGTGCAAAGCAACTCAGAAAGCTGGGCTGGCTGCTCCTTGTATCCCAGGGTCTGCACAAAGCTCATCTCCTTTGCCAACGTGGAGAGCTGCGCTGCGCTCCCTCTGCATGGAATGCAGCGCCGTGCTGCCAGTGCCACCTCCCATCCTTCTTCCAGTCCTCCCATTGCTTTATGAATGACATTAATAGCTGTAATGGGGATTAACGAGATCTTTTCAATTAAATTATCCCTATCCTAAAGGTATGCGGGATTATTTAAAGGCATTATCAATTTTTTTTAAGTGGGATAGCTTTTCACCAGCCTCACGCTCATACAAATTTACATAGAGAGAAGAAAAGGATGCACGCAGCCTTAACGATCATTACCCTAATCTTCATGGTCTATTTTTTTTTCCTGGAAACTCTGCTATAATCGAATCACAATCTAGTTTATTACGTGCCAGGGAGAGCACGCTAGCAGGTCAGCCACTCGTGTCACGTAGATGACAGGCTGAGCCTGCTGCTGGCTGTTCTTTCTTCCCTGATGGAGATGGAAGGAGGGGAAAATCGCTTCCTCTTCACATTGCGAATCCTGCCTGCGGGATCGGGAGAGAGCATTTTGCTGAGATTACGTGTGCTGGTGGCTGGGTGCTGCTCCCCTAGAGCATCCCAATCCGTCTCAGAGAGGCTGCAAAGCCTTCGGCTGGTCCCATGGGATAAACCCTGGGGTTAGCCCCCTTCCTAGCAGCCCTGGGGAGCTGCCCTGGGAAGTGATGAGCGGGGCTGGCTTACGGGACAGGACCTTCTCTTGCCCTGTGATGTGGCAAGAGACCCCAGTGTCACCAAAAGTGGATGAAGACACTTTTTCACATCAACTGGGGGGCCCTGAGAAGCAGACGTTCCTTCTAATTCAGCACGGAGGGTTTGATCCTTCTACTGCATATGCTGGTGGCTACATGTAACGGGGTTTTTAGGCACTGAATTCAGACATACGTATTGTATTTCTTGTAAAAATCACGTTTATTGATCACATTTCCCCATACTAATTGTAAGAGGTGTCCTCTCCCTTGCACATACTCCCCGTGGTCATTTATCGAGCCCGAGCTCTGCAAACCAGCCCCTTCATCTATTTTGTTGTCTGCCCCTCTTCGAAGCTTCTGTATAATGTTCAAAATCAGGGTTATCTCCACCTCCCGTCTATTTTTTGCCTCCTAAGAGCTGGCCAGATGCTGGTCTCCTGCAGCCTGCCTTGTTTTATTCCTTAAATATTGCAAAGCGAGTTAAATATTGCAAAGCGAGGACTTTATTGCAATGAGGGGGGGGGGGGGGGGGCAGCGGTGTGCGGGGCCTTGGGGCCACCTGGTGGTGACAATGGGACCAGCCCGGGGGAGGGGGTGGCTGAGTTGTGAGGGGTCCCCTCGGCCACCCCCGAGCCGTGGAGGGTCACCCCCAGTATCCTCTAGCCTCCCCTAGTCTCCTCCAGCCTCCCTCAGTCACCCCTCCCAGGTCACCCCCAGTCTTCTCTAGTCACCCCAGTCTTCTCTCATCACTTCCAGCCTCCCCCAGTATCCTCTAGCCTCCCTCAGTCACCCCTCCCAGGTCACCCCCAGTCTTCTCTAGTCACCCCCAGTCTCGCCCAGTACCCTCCAGCCTCCCCCAGTCTCCTCCAGCCTCCCTCAGTCACCCCTCCCAGGCTGGAAGTTGATGGGAAACTGGAATTCTGTACTGGTAGGTAACGGGATGAATGGGATTCAGCAAGGTGGCCACCAGCATCTGGGCTTGGATCAGCCATGGGGTGGCCAGCAGGAGCAGGGAAGGGATTAACCCCTGTACCCAGCACTGGCGAGGCCACAACTCAAATCCTGGGTTTGGTTTTGGTCCCTCGCTCCAAGAAGAACACTGAGAGGCTGGGGAGCATCCAGAGAAAAGGGGAAGGGGCTGGAGAACAAGGGTTGTGGGAGCAGATGAGGGATGTGGGGCTGTTTAACCTGGAGAAGAGGAATCTGAGGGGTGGCCTCATCCCTCTCCGCAGCTCCTGAAAGGAGGTTGTGGTGCTGGGCTTGCTGGGCTCTTCTCCCAAGTGACAAGGGATAGGATGAGAGGGAACGGCCTCCAGATGTGCTGGGAGAGCTTTAGATTGGACATTAAGGAAAATTTCTTTGTGGAAGGGGTTGTCGAGCTCTGGCAGAGGCTGCCCAGGGCAGTGAGGGAATCTCCATCCCTGGTGGGACTTAAAAGCCATGTGGATGTTGTGCTTAGAGACAGGTTTCAGTGCTGGAGATGACAGGGTGACGCTTACGGTTGAACTCAGAATCGTAGAACCACCAGTTTGGAAAGGAACCACCGGATCATCGAGTCCAACCATTCCCATCAATCACTAACCCATGTCCCTCAGCACCTCGTCCACCCGTCCCTTAAACCCCTCCAGGGAAGGGGACTCAACCCCCTCCCTGGGCAGCCTCTGCCAGGGAACAATCACCCTTTCTGTGAAAAATTTTTTCCTAATGTTCAGCCTAAACCTCCCCTGGTGGAGCTTGAGGCCATTCCCTCTCGTCCTTCTCCCCTTGGGAGAAGAGCCCAGCTCCCTCCTCTCCACAACCTCCTCTCAGGGAGTTGGAGAGAGCAATGAGGTCTCCCCTCAGCCTCCTCTTCTCCAGACTTGATCTTAAAAGTCTTTTCCAACCCAAACTGTGGTTCTGGTGCATGGTGGGCGTCTGGCTGTGCTGGACATAGTCTCTCCGTGCCCATATCCATCAACTGGAGCAGCACGGAACCCTCCCCTGTGTGAGTAACGGAGGAAGTTTCCATGGGAAAGCTGGGACCTGGGGCTCCCAAACCGCCTCCTCCCGAGTGCTGTTTATCTTTGCAATAGTTGAAGGGTCGGGTTACAAAGCAAACAGGAATGGAACTGATGGAAAGAGAGCAGCAAAATGGGTCAGTGGCTTTCCTTCTGCCAGATTCTTCTGTAAGGGAAAACTTGGGCTTCAAGGCTCCTTTTCCCACGGTGAGGAGGCCCTGGCCCAGGTTGCCCGGAGCAGGGGTGGCTGCCCCATCCCTGGAGGGGTTCAAGGCCAGGTTGGATGGGGCTTGGAGCCAGTGGGACGTGTCCCAGGGCTGGAACTGGATGGCCTTTGAGGTCCCTTCCAACCCAAACCATTCTATGAAACTTTCATAGGATCACAGAATAACCAGGTTGGAAGAGACTCCCTGGATCGTCGAGTCCAACCATTCCCACCAATCCCTAAATCATACCCCTAAGCACCTCATCCACCCTCACCTTAAACACCTCCAGGGACGGTGACTCAACCACCTCCCTGGGCAGCCTGTTCCAATGCCTAACCACCCTTTCCATGAAGAATTTTTTCCTTATCTCAAGCCTGAACCTCCCCTGGCGGAGCTTGAGGCCATTCCCTCTCGTCCTGTCCCCTGTCACTTGGGAGAAGAGCCCAGCTCCCTCCTCTCCACAACCTCCTCTCAGGTAGTTGTAGAGAGCAATGAGGTCTCCCCTCAGCCTCCTCTTCTCCAGGCTGAACCCCCCCAGCTCTCTCAGCCGCTCCTCTTGTTCTCCAGCCCCTTCCCCAGCTTCGTTGCTCTTCTCTGGACTCGCTCCAGAGCCTCAACATCCTCCTTGTGGTGAGGGGCCCAGAACTGACCCAGGATTCGAGGAGCGGTCTCACCGGTGCCGAGTCCAGAGGGAAAATGCCGTGCTGGGAGCAGGCGAAGACCTCCTGCCCCTTGGTGGGTTTTGTGGGGAAACTGCAGTGGGAGGCACCAGGAGCTCGACAAGAGTTTTATTTATAAAGCTGCCAGCGCCTGGTGTGGCTTTACTCCCTCTCCCACCTGGCGATTGTCACTAGCACCTCCTGACAGACGCCACTGCTGCTCCGATTAGCTGGATCTGCCGCTTCGCGTGGCCAGCGATCCGTCACTGGTTCAAACTGGCTTTTAAAATCATGAGCTGGCTTTTTAAACGGGTTTTGTTGGCTTGACTGAAAAAAAATCTGAGAGGATGTTATTGATCACAGAAGGTGCTGGGATGGCAGACGTGGGGCAGATGCCTCCTGCTCCTGTGCCAGCAGCTCCACCTGTACCTGGGCACAGGTAGAAGCTGGAGCTTGCTCTTCTCTGCCCCTTTCAGGCTCTGGGCATGGTTCTCCATCCCTTTTCACACACTCGCTGCTTTTTGTGGGACGCTGAGAGGAACAAAGAGCAAAACACGTATTCTTGACTTAGAAAATAGGGATTATCAGAAAAGCAGGCTGTGCTTTTTTATGTCCATCTACAAGAAGTTTCTCATTCCCCACCTTCCCCCTGAGGCTCTGTGTGCTCAGGGTGGTGGTTGCAGCTCTTCTCCTCCTGGGAACTGGTTATGGATGGATTAATAGAAGCTTAGAATAGTTTGGGTTGGAAGGGACCTTAAAGATCGTCCAGTTCCACTCCCCCTGCCATGGACAGAGACACCTCCCACGGATCAGGAACGATTGATGTTTGGGTACCAGTGGTTACCCACTTGTCTGAGCCGCCTTTTGTGGTGTTAGGGGTGCTCTGGGGACACTGGGAGGACGCCAGCTGTGCCACTGGGGGGTCTGGGAGCCCCACAACCTTCTGACATCCCCTGTGAGCATCGGAATCAGCTATGGATGGAATGATCGGTTATGGATGGAACGATAGGTGTTTTGGGAAGAGCTGCCTTTTGTGGTGTTAGGGATGCTCTGGGAGGACACCTCCCACGGATCAGGAACGATTGATGTTTGGGTACCAGTGGTTACCCACTTGTCTGAGCCGCCTTTTGTGGTCTTAGGGGTGCTCTGGGGACACTGGGAGGACGCCAGCTGTGCCACTGGGGGGACTAGGAGCCCCGCAACCTTCTGACATCCCCTGTGAGCATCGGAATCGGCTATGGGTGGAATGATCGGCTATGGATGGAATGATCAGTTATGGATGGAACGATAGGTGATGGATGGAACGATAGGTGTTTTGGGAGGAGCTGCCTTTTGTGGTGTTAGGGATGCACTGGGGACACTGGGAGGACGCCAGCTGTGCCAGAGATGGGAATGGGGACTGGATGGGATAGAACCGGGCGAGGGGGACACGCGGGGACCAGATGGGATGAGATGGGGGCGAAGGACACGGGACTAGGGGACACATGGGAACCAGATGAGGGGGGATGAGGAACACATGGGGACCGGGCGGGTGGGTGACAGTGCTGGAAGGTGCCCGCTGTGGGCTGGGGGGCAGGGGGTGTCCCGGGGGCGCCCCCCTTAACTGGGATCGGGACAATAGAGCCGGGGATGGGGCGTTTCGTAGCGGGACCCGCCCCGTCCCGTCCCTCCCCCGCTGACATCAGAGCCGGGGGGGAGG